>CM061364.1:6362500-6962500 GCA_030867105.1 Liasis olivaceus | reverse complement strand
TGGCTGATCTTCCCTTCCAGCATCAATTTGTGGGAAGCTCGTGGTTTGACTCTTGCCTCATCCAACCTGTCTTACAGTTGTTCCTTTTTTGCATCTGCATAAGTATGCTTCTCATTGGCTAGATGTTCTTCCACCCTTTCGTTACCTCTCTGCTAAGCTCCTGCACCAGTTATGAGTTTATTCCTCACCATCTCTGATCTTGCCTCACCTTCACCTTTCTTTCATTGGTTTCAGCTCTGCCTGTCAGGTGTTGAGCTTGTAGTTCCATACCTTCCAATATTTCTGAGTGATGTAACCCTGGCTTTGGAAAGTGGAACAAAATATAAACCATAGCCATAACTGTCTGTCCATATAGGTGGGTTTCCAGTAAGTTGTCCATAAGTAGCCCCATCTTGTTTCTGAGAAGCACCAGATTGAGAGGAGAAAACGTCTAGGGATAGCTAACATTAGGAAGAGATTTTGAGACATGTCTACTCATGATGCTGAAGTGGTCCATGCTACCCAGGACTATGGGAGTTACCTGCAAAGTGTGCCCCAATCACTTTGTGTAGCTGCTTAACCATGATTTAACCATTGCTTCCTATTTGGATGACACAGGCAATTATGACTGGACTAACCTAAGCTAAGGATTTGCCACACTCACAGATTACGGTTAAAGCTGTTTGTCTTCTCCACAAGTTTGGCCTTTATCTGGGTTGGGATGGTCCCCTAATTTCCACTAAGGTTTGGCTCAGTGTGTGGCAGAAGACAGGACTGAATGTTTGCATGTTTGCACAATGGCCCATTGAGTGATGACTATTGCGTGTCTGCAAAAAGCAACGTTGGTTATCTCTGCCAGCTGTAATGGCTGCAGGGCACCCTGGTGTCACCAGCCAGCATATGATGATGTCCTAAGGCAGTGTTTCTCAACCTTGGCAACTCTAAGGTGGGTGGACTTCAACTCCCAGAATTCTCCAGCCAGCACACTGGCTGGAGAATTCTGGGAGTTGAAGTCCACCCACCTTAGAGTTGTTAAGGTTGAGAAACACTGTCCTAAGGCTTGAAGGACAAAACTCGAGAGACCGGTAATATTTGACTGAAAATTACAGCCAGTGGGAGGGTCATCTTTCCACACACACATACACACGCACAACCGCAGGCTGTTGTGATGAGAACCTTGTGGTGTTGACAGACTCTTGGAAAGTAGCAAAAAAAAAAATAATGGCTGTGCTGTTTTCTGCTTGCCTGGAAGCTGGTGGGTGTCCCCAGGTGAACAGCTATGCAATATTCAATCAGTTGAGGAAGTACAGTGCTGGGGTAGATGGGCTCACATTGCCTGAAGCCATGGTTTCATTTACCAGGAGTTCGTGAAGCAGCCATTGTTCAACGGGTTCCAACTCTGCCATAATACAGCAGGTTTGCTTTTGGCTTCGTTCACCAACTCCTGTTTGATGAAACCACGGTTTCATTCCTTCGTGCTCAAGCATGGATTCCCCGACCATATTCTTTCAACTCAGGTTGTCAGTTTTTCCCCAACCATCCTCCCTCTTTTGAAACAAAGGCAAATATGCATCTTTAGGGCTTTGCATTTACTTTGGAGTGTAAGTAATCGGGAAAACAAAATCTGAATTCTTTTATTTTCAAGTGTACTTACACTTTCGGTCTCTCTTCCATGGATCCTGAAAATTCTGTTGGTATTTTTGCTTTTTGGTACTGAATGCACGTCTGAATAGGTTGTCTGGAATTTGGGATGGTTTGTGTTCCTTCTGTGAGTGAATTTATGCCATTTGAGCAGTTGACATTATGACACACGTGAAGGATATGTGGCAACTAGTGGACTCCAATAGATAATGATACATTGGAAGTTTTAACTGGGGATGAACAACCTGTGATCCCCCCACAACTTTGTGTGTTTTCCAGGTGGCTACTGCTAAGGATTCTGGGAGTTGAAGTTCATACATCTCTATAGTATCCTTGGGGGAAGGCATGAAGCAGGCTGCTTACACACTGCTAGAGGTCATGGGACCGGAAGGGAAGGACTTAGGTTGGAGCAGTCAGCATCATTTCAAGGTGCTGTCCATCTGTCCACATCCTATGGATGCATTGGGGGAACCTTGTTTTTTTGTAGAACCCAAACAGATCTAGTCTGTTTTCAAATCCAAGCTTTCTTTTGGTGGCTACTCCCCCAAGAAATTTGGCTCCATTTTGCTCTGTCTTGGTGTAGGATATACTGAGAGACCAAGTCTGGAGCTCCTTTTCTTTCTAACATTTGGCTGAGTTGGAACAAATAAAAAGGAGAACTGTGTCTATGTGGTTTAGGACCCACTTTCTTTAAGGGTTTCTGGTTGGTTGGTTAGTTAGTTTCCCTGTCTCTGCACCTACCTTTTGAGAAGTCCATATAAGGTCTTTTCTGGAGCAGACCCAATCAAAATGGTCTACTTACCCATTGCCTTCTTCTAGGTGTCTCTGTAGCTTAGCCACCAGTTCAAGGCTTCAGTTCACCCAGGGATTTTGAATGCTTAGTGAAGGTGCTCTTGTTACTTTTGAACATTTCCTCCATTCTGTTTTTTTTTTTAAATGTATTATAAATACTTCATGTAAAGACATACATTCCATTTCTTGGTGTTGACTTGAGTGAACTCAGCCAACCACGTACACTATGGCTGATGTCTTTGTGTTACCTGTGAATCCAGTGAATTAATGTCATGCTTGGATAAATTGTGGGTTAACATCACACATGGAGCCAACCTTCAGGTGGTTTGATGCTGCTGGAAATTGCCTGGAGAACTTCATTCAAAGATGGGTGACCAAGGTCTCTGTTCCCTCCTTGTGCATTTGAAATATATTGTTTTCTTTCTGTTGCTTCCCTTTTCTGACTGCTGAGGTTTCTCGCTATCCAAGCCACAGTTGCGTTGCAGAAATGGGAATGACTTGCCTCAGCCACCCACGTTGAAGCTTCACTCTTTCGGGAGCAAGTGACTGACCCCTTGAATCTTCTATATAATTATCCAATTCCCTTTTAGAACTGTCCCAGCCAACTTAACAACTTTCTCAAGGAAATTGCATGGGTGAATTACATCTTCTAGGAAAGAAATAGGCCCGTTAGCAAAGCCTACTGTCTTTTTACATGTTTTTGTTACATCATATGAGATCCACTTTGGTGTGGTGGGGAAGGTGCTGACCTAGAAACCAGGAGACTGGGTTCTAGTCCACCCTTAGGCCTGAAAGCCAACTGGGTGGCTTTGGGCCACCTCATGAGGTCATTGTTGTGAGGAAAAGAGGAGGCAAGGGCATTTTGTATGCCATCTTGAGTTGTACAAAATAAAGGTGGGATATCAACCTTCTTCCTCCTCTTCTTCTTCTCCTGCTCCCATTATTCTTAAGAAAAATGATATATGGGGGTTTCTGGCATCCAGATTTGGAGAGGACATTCTCATGGTTGAACGTTACTCTTGTCACTCCTCTCCAGGAGAGAAACTTAACTAAACTAAACTTAACCTACTTCTCTGGGCTCAGTGTGAGTCAGGGGTACAAAGAGGAATGCCAGCAAAGTCTTCCCAGAATGGGTGGGATCAAAAATTTGGTCCTGTTTGGCATGGTTTGGGTGGGGATACAGGGTGAAATGAGAGCTGAAAGCTCTCTGTATGCACCGGCAATTCGTTTTGCCCTTTGTACTCCCAAATCCAGCCATTCCTGGAGCATGGTTCTTGATACGTCTGGTGCAGACGCTGAGCAGATGGAAGCTCCACACCCCTGTAAGTAAAGGCTTGGAGAAATTAATTACTCGTTTTCACTGTGTTGTCTCTTCAATGGGAGAATGTCAGCAGCTTCCAGCTTGTTTCCGTGATGAGTTAAAAGGTTGACAATTCAGTGTTAAAGCTCAAACAGGTTAAGGGCTACAGTGGCAAAGGTGAGCAACCAAATGCATCTACCCCAATCAAATATTCGTGCCTGTTGGTGTATGGATGGATGGATGGATGGATTGATAGTATTTATATGGCTGTCCCTCTCACAAAAAAGTGACTCTGGGTGGCATACCACACTCATATATAAACAAGAATTTTTGCTTAATTCTTGATGTCTTGGAAAGACCAATATGGGTGGTGATGTGCTGGTATTCTTTTCTGAATCAACTGCATCCGAAAGCGTAAAGTAGTTTGGATTTTGTTGAGTTGTGCAGACTCAGCCACTGTGCTCTAGTGATTTAAAATGGTGGGCGCCATCCATGGTGGTTGAAGCAATAAACCATGGATAAGTCAGCCATAGCTTGGCACAATACATGAACCCAACAGGTTACACTGTGAGATTTTTTTTTTTTAATTTTGGGTTGGCTTGTTATTTGACGCTAGCCGGGTTCAGCTTCAGGAAGCTGTTAACCCAACCCTGTGTAAAGTTACCCTGTGCCATCTGTTGAATTATTTGCACACTTTCAGGACAGGCAACATAAATTGAGTTTGCAGTTCTAAGAACCCATAGGCTGTTTTTCTAGCCTTGCTCTTGGACGAAAGGAATGTATTGAATCTGGTTGAGAAACTCCCCCCAGTAACGTAAGGATAACGATAATAGTAATGGTAACAGCAGCAATGCAGTGTGATAATAGTGATAATAATAGTAGTAATGAAAAAAAATCAGAACCGTCTCTTTTTATGAGCTTCCTTGCTGAATGTCTGCTTCAAGCTTCATGGCCATATGTCTCTCTCTCTCTCTCTCTCTCTCTCTCTCTCTCTCTCTCTCTTTTTAAAGCAACCTGAGATGCATTCTAGAGCTTTGGTTATTTTGGCAAGCTTGAATCCAAGATTGTTCTGCTTCCTCGGCCTCTTGCGGTTGGGAAAATATCAGTTTACCACCTGCTCTTTGCAGCCTGGAAAAAAAATACGCGACTCCCGCTTTTGCTCTCCTAGCTTGCTTTCGAAGAACTGGCAGTGCGGGCGATTTCTCGGCAAACGTGCCAAAAATTGAGAATCGAGGCAGGAATGAAATCCTGCCCCAGGACTCTCCAACCCTCCCATCGGCTATTTGAGAACTGCAAAACGTTTCTTGGGGCAGGATGTAATGGATTATTCACAATGCACGATCTTTTGGGATGGGGTTATATTTCCTCCGGTTGCAGCGGCTTTCTTAAGCTTCAGGAGTTAAGCTTTACTAAGCTTCAGATGTTTTAGTTGGCAGCTGCCAGTCAGCGTGAGCCGTGGCTGAGGATCATAGGGTTTTGTAGTCCAAAGTGTCGGAGGCCAGGCTGGGCGGAGAAAAGAGGTGGGGACAGCTTTGATCCCAGGGGGTGTGATATTTTCAGGGAACAAACCTGTGGTTGTCAGCCAAACTATTGGGTAATAATGCTGGTTTTGGGAAGTTGTAATGCTCTGGCCTGTGAAATGGGGAGACCTTAAAAGGTTCCCAATTACCTGTGATCCTGGGATGTGCAACTTGATTTCGGTTCATCTCAGAACTTCAGGGATTCAAATCAAACCTTGTGGCTCTTTCTCCCTCTGGGAATTTTGTTAAAGAAGAGACCGAGGAAGTAGAAATGTTCATTTTGGAAAGGTTCTGGCCTAAATAGGGAGCTAGATCTGGGGATTATAGAAGAGTAATTTTTTTCCAACATGCTTTGCCCGAGAGTGAGCTAAGGAATGATGGAATTAAGCCTCTAGAAGGGGGCATGGAAGGCAGATAATTGAGTTTCGTAAAGTCTCGGTTAAGTAGGACGACAGGGCAGGCTGTCTTTGGGGAGACGTAGAATCTCATTCTTTGAATGCCTTCACGACAAGGTTAGGCATCAGTCTGTTTGGGGTTGCTTTGAGAAGCAGGTAAACCTGCCCCAGGACAAGAAATGGGAGGAATTGGCAGCTGTTGTTCTCCAAACGGTTCATTTTGTCAATTCAAGGGAAGGAGCTTAAAAAGCTGGGAAGGAAAGCCATCTCTAAGTTCATATTTCCCCAAATTCCCAGCCATGCTGGCAGGGCATTCTGGGAATGATAGTTCTGCCCTGTCTGAAGGATGCCTAGTTGGAGAAGAGTGACGTGGACAGCTATCTTCCGAAAGAAAATGCTGTTGTTGGAACAAAGAAGAGAAGCAGGCAAGCCGATGTTTAAGGATGTGTGATACAGTTGAGAAAACAACTGAACGGGTGACTCCAGCCGTTTTCTCTACAGTCCTGGGAAACTGACCCTGGTGAGTTTTGACCTGGGCAAAGACATTTTCTTTTCCCCCCTCAACTTTTCACAAAGCTGTTTCAGGCTGCATTTTTAATTGGGTTGATTTGTTCAGATGGCTGTCTCGCTCTTTCAGTGCCTTGGTTTCTGTTGGTTTTATTGATGTAGGGTAGTTCTGTTGGTTTTTTTTTCCCCTGAGAAAAATAAGGATTTGATTAGAGGACAGAATAGCAGCGCCTTGAAGATCTTCAGTTTCAACTTAGGTAAATGTGTGTGTTTGTGTGCGCGAGAGATGTAAACTGGCACTGCCTCAATGGGTTGGATTACAGCTCCCATCAGTCTCAACAAGCAGTCATGGGCAATAAATGCTGGGTCATCTAGCTGTGCTGATCCCAGTGCGCTGAAAGCTAGTCAGCTTGAGAATCATTGCATTCTGAAGAACGAATGAAAATGAATGAATGAGAACAAATTGATGGCAAAGCTACCAACACATTGAACAATAGATCATTGATCATAACGTGATTGTATGCCCCAAAGTTTGAGCAGCCTGTTAGTTAGAGAAAGAGTAGGGATACGCTGATCATTTTTGAATCTGTTCTTCATCAGTTCCTTAATACAGTTTTGTTTTGAAGAGCTGTGGATCCGCCTTCAGGTATTAGACAGTCTCCGTCAATATGTATTTATGAAATTATGTGTACTGGTTTGAATCAGCTTAAGGAGATGGGTGACTTTTTGGCCTCCATTCTGAGAACTTCCGCTCACGATAAACCTTAATTCTCAACAAACCACTTTTGGATTTGATACAAAAACTAGATTAAGGAGAATATAACTTGTGGTTATGGGGAGATAACCACAACGCAGTTTGAAGCATTTTCCCTTCCAGTTTTTTTTTCCATAGCAGCACTGGATAATATTTTATATTTAGAGAAGAAATGTTCCTCCAGCTTGGTTTTTCCCCAGTCTGATGCCCAGGTCCTGCCAGCTAGGAATTCTGGGAGATGCCCAGGTCCTGCCAGCTAAGAATTCTGGGAGTTAAGGTCCTAATGCATCAGGAGAGTGTTGGGAATGGCTTGAGCTGACTATGCTAAAAATGAACAAGAAATAGAAAGCTTTGAAAACCAATTCCACAATTTATTATACAACATTTTTTCCTGCGTTGTTCAGTGACGAATGCTCCCTCAGGCATTTGCAAAGATGAGAAACATAAGATGGTTCGTGACTGCAAGCCTACAGTCTAGAAGCTATATTTTCCCTTTCAGCTTGCATGGACCTGGACTAGCAGTTAGCTACATAGGAACAACGTGAAATAAATTAGAGGCCTTCGGGTGACTTCTAGTTATGGATGGTTGCTTACCTGTAGGACGTTTCTGCTCACCCTAGGTGAGCAGATAAGTCATTCTTTACATCAGGGAGGGGAAATTTGTGGTTCTCCAGAAGTGGCTGAGAACACCAACTCTGAAAGAGGTTTGCTGGAAGGATCTGTACTGGAGATGTCTGCCATGGAGTTTTTACTCCTTGGTGTGTTTCAGCTTACTCAGTTTCCTAGTACTTTTTTTGTTTTTTGGGGGTCAGTTTTGGCTGTTGATGTTTGCTTTGCTTTGTTTTCTGTTGTTCCTATCTTTGTTACAAGCTATCTATGGAGGAAAAGACACTTTCCCAATACAGTAAATAAGCAGGAGCACAGGGTGCAAGAAGTCAGTTTCCTTACTTTTTTGATATCCTTCTACATTTGCTTTTGTGACACAGAGAAGGCATTTGCTCAAACGTGACTAGCCCTAAGGATAATACAGGAGCATTTTGTTCTCTCTTTTCATTGCAAAGCAGCAGGATGAGGGGTCTCTCAAAATTAACTTAAGAGAGGTCTGCAACACAGATCAAGTTGAAACATTTCAGTGCCCCGCATTCTGCCTTTGATCCAAACGTGCCAGAAATGGTACAACCTCCGTTTCAAGCTTTGAAGTGCCTTGTCGTGTGGGTCAGATGACTCGGATTCCCGTATCAAAGTTGGAACGTTTCAACCATAACTTTACACAGCTCTATCTAAAAAGCTTCATTTCTGGTCCTTATAGCTGGAACTTTTAGTCAATGAAGTGGAACAAGAGTCTTCTTCTATTACCAAAATCGGAAGGGGGGTCCTCCCGAGATTTTACATGCCCTACCTCTTCTCATTAAGAAAACCTACAAAGTGGGCTAGAGTTGGTGGTTTTAGCCAGCTGAAGAGTTTGTGGTGGAACTGGGGTTGCCCCCAACTCTGATTTGAAGGTGTGTCCTCCTCCTTACTCTGTCTTAGGGTCTGCACACAATGGTGCTTTATTATAGACCTGAATGTTTTGGTCACAGCTCGACATGGGATATGAAACCAGCCACCGTTGCTTGCAAACTGGGGTTTTCTTTAGAAGGACAAGATGCAAAGTAACGTTCTTAATTTTTCTCTGTATTTCTAAAGTATTGGAAAGAGAGTTTGTGTAGCATCAATGGCTGGTGTCTTTTTTACTGTGTGTTCAAGATAAATTCTTCTCTTCCACCTTGCTTGATTTTTCTCTTTCTTTCTCTTTTTGTCTTTTTTCTGTCGGTTCACCTGGACATCATGCCAAGCCGTAGTTTGTATTAACTGTGTTTGTTAAACAAGCCATAATAACCCAATTCACTCCTCTGGCTAAGCAAAAAGTAAAGGAATTGCTTTATCGAATGTAGCACATCAATCAAGGTGGTCTTCTTTTCCGTCTCATGAGTTCACATTGATGGGAAAGGTTCTCATTTGTGTAGTTAGGCTGGTTTTTCTCAACAACAATATTGTGAAGGAGGTGAAGCTGAGAGGACGTCTCATGTCCATGGCGGTTTATGACTATGGTGATTGAAATCTTAACTTGTGTTTGTTTATATGTTAGATGCATGTGTTCCCTTTCTCTCAGGAGCTTAAGAGGACATGCGTAGCACTCCCTCCATCTCCCCACTGCTAGTCCAACACCTTCACCACTGGACCATCCTGGTTCTTGCCCTCAGAGGGAAGGACTGGCCCAAAGTCCCCCAGGGAGCCTTCACTGCTGAGGGGAGACTAGAAACTGGATCTTCTCACTCCCACTCCAACATCCTCACCACTGGACCATTCTTCTTGGGCTGAGAGAGAGGAACTGACAAAGCCGTCAAGTAACGTCTGTGGTTGAGGGGGGACCATAACCTGGGTCTCTCCATTCCTAGTCTAGCACCTTCATCACTACCCCACACTGGCTCTGGGGCTGTGAGAGAAGGACTGTCCCCCCACATCATCCACAGAGCTTCCATGCCCAAGGGAAGACCAGAACCTGAGTCTCCCCACTCCTTGTCCAGCACCTTCAGCACTGGATCACCTGGTTTTTGGGCTGAGAGAAAAAGACTGGGTCTCTGCTCCTAGTCCAACGCCTTCATCACCATACCGCATAAAGCTTTAACCACGGGTCTACTTAGAACAAATACTTCTGGATAGAATGAAGCTTTGTGAAACCAACACTATTGAAATTGAGACAGACAAACAGACAGACAAATAGATAAAAATATTTCTCAGAGACCCTGGTCCATGAAACCAGTCACCTGCTGTATTGCTGAGGATATTTCTGAGAGGGTATATCTGAGGGACTAGAACCAGGGTCTCCTAGTCCAGCACCTTCCCCACTATACCACACTGGCTTTTGACAACAAGAGAAGACCTCTTACGGCATAGACCCCAGTCCACAAGCTGAAAATGCAGTGGGCTTCATAACACACACTTCTTCTCTCGCATCAGCTCCTGGCTTAGGCAGAAGTTTGCAAATCTTCCTTGCTTTTGCAAGAGCTTTGATGGGGACTCGCCGTGGGTGAGTAGGGCGTGGATTGATTGGGAAAGTTCCCTCTTGTTTGACATGGGTTTTCACTTTCTGTGTGGATGTTGCTGGACAGTAGGTTAGACAGAAGATCTCTCTCTCACACACACACAGACCCATCCCTCTCTTTGGATTTCTGTGCAAAATTGTTTTGGAGAACATGCAGTCCTAAATTTCTACAGTTAGGTGGTTCTTTGGAACACGGATATGTGGATTTAACGTTTTTTCTCCTTGAGAAGGTGCAGGCTTTTAGTATGCTTCTTCCTATTTCTTAAACCAGTGGGTCACAGACTTACCTTTCTATCAATTTCTCACTGACCCCCTTTTAAAGAAACTTTCCACAGCGTCTTCTCCCCGTCAGGCATCTTTCAAAACAAGTCTGCTTACAATTGCTAATTGTGGCAGCATAACAAATCGTTTGTGGAAATAAAACGGAATAGAATTAGCGCCAAACTGGGACCAGAATGGAAGAATTCAGCAGGCACATTTTTTTTCAATTAACTTTAAACAGTTTTGAAGTTACTCCATTGGGGCCCTTTTAGCAACAGCCGTGGAATAATTAGAAAATAATCACATGAGAGACAGTTGCAGAAGTAAGTTTTCTTGCGCCAGACAAAAAGATTTAAAGTTTGCTTACACTTCGGATCTTTCCTTTCTGCTGTTGGAAGCAACTTCTCTTTAGCTTGCACATTTAAAAAGTGACTTTTCAGGATTTATCGCTTTAGGTAAGTTGTGGAAGAAGGCAGTAGAAAAAATATTTCCTCCACTCCCCCCCCCCCCAGCAACCCTTCCCTAAATAAAAAAACTCCTGGTTCTTAGAAAATCAAGTGGAGAAATGGAGGGATCTTTTTCTTTATGTGGTGCTTGTTATTAGTGGGTTCTTGTTTTCTATGCTTTCCTTGAAAATTTCAGGTGCTCCGTAGAGGAGCAGAACAACCCTTGAAAACAACTTGCCCTTGACTTTTTAATGAATTATGGAAACCGAAGTTGCTTGACAAGTTGAATTATCTAGTAGATAAAGTCCAGGGGGGTCTTTCGTAATCCATAATCATAATTTGATGCAGTCTGGGTTTTTTTCTTTACATCCTCTCTGCCTTTTATCATGCCTGTTTTAAGTCATAAAATCGGTGTCGATTGATTGATTTTATTTGTATGGTGCCCATTCCTGAAGAATTTGGGGTATCTCACCATCAAAATTGTCAATTCAAATGATCAAAAAACAAAGAATACCCCCCCCACACGCACACAATTTTTGATGTGAAAAAGTCTGGGAATCGTTCTATGTGGCATTCGTTGCTCACCGTGTCCCTTGGTTTTGAAGAGGCAAGATCTACTGGTGCCTGTTTGGTGCAATGAAACCTAGGGATTCTAGATTTGTGAATTGGGGCGGGTGGTCTGGTTTGAATGTGGGGGGATTGCTTAGATGCAAAGTATCTGAGGTTGAGAAACACTGTACTGGAGATTGAGCCCAGCATTGACTTTACAGGCACAGGCCACCTTAATAACAACTCTTTGAGGAATGAGATGTTTTGCTTGCAGATCCTTGAATGCTGTCACCCTGCCCTAACACAAGGAGTGAGCAAGAAGACTGGCTTCAAAGGGTCCACTAAGCCATGGTGTGGGTTAGTGCATTCTTGCAAACCCAGCTAATGGTGGTTTATTCCAGACACTACGATGAAACCATGGTTGAAGGCAGTGGGTGAAGTCCTGCCTAAGGACCTAGAATCAAGGCAAGGGTACCTTTGATCCAGAGTCAGCGTTGGGTGTGGCTGGCTAGTGCCTTCCCAGAATTCACTGTCGCCCATAATTTGGCCCCTTCCTGCTAAGCCAAAAGAAACCTGCATTGTCGATGTGCAAGTCCCATTTTCTTCTTTGGTTCAGCTCCCATTGTGGATCGCTGTTGGCAGCTGATCTCTGATTCGTGGCTCCAGTTTCCTTGTGCTGATTTTCTGCCGATTTTCTGCATATTCGTTCCTCTTGCTGTGCAAAAGAAATGTTTTTGGCATTACTCAAGCCTGTTTGGTGGCGGGGGGGCGGCGTGGAATGGGAAACATCCTGAAACTCTGGATCGTTGGGAACTGGATGGGTAAGATAAAGGTGAACGGGACAGCCAGGCCTCTCCAGGCCCACAGTCACAGTTTGTGAACGATCGGCATTTTGCTGAAGGAGCAGAAGCCGAGATTACAGGCTTATCAGTCAAGACAAACAAGGGCAGGGCTTCCAAAATCGGTGTCCTGTCCATTTTATCTGGGAGCTTGTTTTGGGAGGCCAGGGAAGAGAGAAAAAGCAAGATCTGCTTGGAGATAGAGAGGGTGGTCTCTGGGGGGCAAATGGTGCCCGAAACCGAAGCTGCGATTTGGATGAAAGTTGTGCAGGTTTCCGCGAGAGCAGAGCAAAACCTGAATTCTTCTTTCTGTCTGAAGCTCTAGAATGAAAACAGACCATCTGATGGACTCCTGCTTGAACTGAATAGCCTACCATCCTGACAATCTTTTGTTATTGGCTGGAGGGCACCAAGTTGCCTATCCCAGCCCTTGTGGCTACCTGAATAGCCTGGAACATCCTTCGTTCAGGCCCGTGCATCTCCAGTGGTTTAGAAGCCAAATAGTTGGATTCATCCTTCATGCTAAGTCATAATGAGGTTTCTTTAATTTGAGCTTAACTAATTGTGAAGACCTGGTGGTTTAGGGCTCAGTTTTTGTGAACCAAGCTGCAGTTTGTTCAGGAAAAGAAGGTTAAATGGTGGTTGAGGGCAGCCTGTGAACCTGGTCTCCTTGTTGGGAAGCAGTGCCCATCTTAAGCGCTGCTGTTCCAGAATGCTAGCCCCTAAATCATATAACCCTTCAGCTTAAACAAGAAATATGCCTTTGCTGAGGCCCTCCCTGTTAGCGGGTTTGACTAGATGACCCTCAGGATCCCTTTCAGCTCTGTGGTTCTCAGTCCAGCCTGTGGCTTGTCTAACTGAGTGATTGTTGCCTTTCAGCTTTCGGTTCGACCCATAATTTTTATCCAGCCTAACTAGAGAAGTGGCCAGAAGGAATCGGGCACCTTTTCCACGTGCATGCATCTCTTCCCATCAATTGCGCAGCTTCTCTGGTGGATAGGAAACAGGAAAGGGATGTTCTTCAGCAGCTAGGGTTTGGAGGCATGGAGTATTCTTTCAAGAGGAGTATCTATCCTATAGCTCTCATGGCGAATAACAGTAAATCCCCCCCCCCCCGCCCTGTGGCTTGTTTAATTTTGAAGCGGATGGAGGATGCAGCATCTTGTAGCGGGGAGTTCCACCGGTGTAGCTATAAGCTGAGGGAGGCCGTGCTCAGAACCCCAGCGCTGGAAAGGCCCATCTAGACCAGAAGCCAAGTGACTAGGCAAGAAGACAACTGAAAGAATTCCTGAGCCCTGGCTGTCTATCTTCTGCATGAAATCGTTTCATCGTTATGTCCGGTTTTATCTACTGAACCTCTTGGCTTTAATTCTGAATAATAGCAGTGTCTCCTTGCAATAATGGCGGTGTCTCCTTGTCTCCTTCCACTGCGGTCAGTTTGCATTCGTTCTCACCTTCCATGCTTCTGACGGACATTAAAACGTTCAGTGCTTAGAAGGGTCTTGGTGCTGTTGGCCGCCCCACCGCTCTGATCTGGAGGTGACCCCGGACAAGCTTTGGTGGACGTGGTGTTTGTGATGCATACTTGAGCAATCCAGTTAAGGACATCCCAAGGGACTCCCCGTGTAGTCACCTTAAGATAAGTTTTATTAAGAGGGGGGCATTGGACCTTTGCACAGGGAGAGGAGCTAAAGAAATACAGTAGGCGACTGCTTTCATGGGCCAGGGGTCTTTGAGAAATACTATACATACACACACACACACACACACACACACACACATATATACACACACACACACACACACACACACTATCTACCTACCTACCTACCTACCTACCTACCTATCTATCTATCTCAATTTCAATACTGTAGGTTTCACAAAGCTTCATTCTATCCAGAAGGATTTGTTCTAAGTAGACCCAGTGGTTAAAGCTTTACACAATGTAGTGATGAAGGCGTTGGACTAGGAGCAGGGAGACCCAGTCTCTCTCTCTCAGCCCCAAAACCAGGGGATCCAGTGGAGAAGGTGCTGGACAAGGAGTAGGGAGACCCAGGTTCTGGTCTTCCCTGGGGCATGGAAGTTCTGTGGATGATGTGGGGGGACAGTCCTTCTCTCGCAGCCCCAGAGCCAGTGTGGGGTAGTGGTGAAGGTGCTGGACTAGGAGTGGGGAGAACCAGGTCCTAGTCCTCCCTCAACCACAGACTTTGGACCAGCCCCTCCCTCAGCCCAGCCTAATCCACCCCCCCCCCCGGATGTTTGCGGGAAAAACAGAAGGGAATATTATCTGTGTGATCTTCAGCTCCTGAATGATAGGTGGGGTATCAATCTAATAAATACAATAAACCTGGTTCTAAAAGTCCCCACCTTTTAGACTGCAATAGATGTTTTTTCAATTGTCAGTATTACTAAGAATGATGGACGTTTCAAGCACGGGATGTAACTCGGAGAATTATTTTACAGCGGTGGAAAAACCAAATGTGATTTGCAGCACTAGATATTTAAGGGGTTTTTTGGTCAATGTTTAGTTTGGCTGCTCTTCTACAGAGAAGTAAGCAAAAAGACTTCCCAGCAATTCGGCTTAATTTCCGAGAGTCATTTAAGCTATTATTTCTCTCCGAGAAGTATTTTCTTTTCCTATCTAAAGCCATATATATTGGCTTTATAGCTTTGTTTTGTTTGAAATCTCAGTCTGGATCATAATTTTATCTTGCAGTATTGGAAAGAGATCCCCCCCACTCCCCAGCTCTGTGAGTTTAATAAAGAAAAAAGTTACGGCAAACATTTATTTTTTTCCCCTCCCCTCCCCTCAGTCTCTGCTTTTTAACTAACAGCTCCGAAATTCTTGAAATGTTAGAAGGGGGAAATTCCCTTTCTGCCAATCTGGATATGCGTCGGGTCACCAAAGCTACAGAAAAACGTCTCAATCAGCAAAAAATTGAGGATGGTGTTGGGTGGAAGTTAGAAGCAACTTTGCTCAGTGGCCCCTTTTCAGTTGTGAGTTTTTTGCTAGTCCTCTTTTGGGGGATATACTCAGAAGGAAAAGTTTGGCAAACTTTTGGTAGTCTGAGGACCAAAGGCGATAGGGTCATTCGTTTGTTCATTCATTCATTCATTGGCACTAATGCTGCTCTGAAATTGGCCTTCCACTTCCCTGTGGAAAGAGGCTTCTGTTTTTCTATCTCATTCTCAGGACGCTTGAGAATTTCTTTCCAATTTCCTTGAAGTATTTTGAGCCGACTGGGGTTGTGATGGAGGGTACAGCTGCTGAGGTTGCTGTTCTGTGCAATATCTCTTTCCACCTTCTTGGCTGCTTCAACTTCCCAGCCTGAAATAAAAATTGGAGAAAAGATGCCTTCTCAGGATTGAATGGAAGTTTGAGAATCTAGGGCAGTTCTTCTCAACCGTGGCAACTTTAAGATGTGTGGATTTCAATTCCCAGAATTCCCCAGCCAGCCAGCCAGGCTGGTTGGGGAATTCTGGGAGTTGAAGTCCTCACATCTTAAAGTTGCTAAGGTTGAGAAACACTGATCTAGGGAGTGTTGGAAAGAGGATTATTCCAGAAAGGACAAGACATTTTTATATACCCCTTGGCCACTTCTTGATTAAGAAGCTAAGTAAATGTGAGAATACTTATCCCATCCCTGACGATTTATCCAAAATCTTCCAAAAGGATATTTTCTCAGTCAAGCTTTGGCAGTGCCTGGATCTGTTTTTTTCAACTCACCATAGATTCCTGTGAGATTGGAGCCCGGGATCTGATTAACAGGAAACCATGCACCACTCCAAACCCCTTTGGGCTCTGGTGGCAGCTGGTATGACGTTTCAGTGTAGATTTTGGCTTTTGAAAAAAACCAAAAGCACAGGTGGTAATGCTTTTTAAAAAGAATCAAATCTTTGATTTTGAGAAGGATTAGTTGCTGAGGTCTTACAGCTTTCTGCAGTACTGTTTCGGAGATACGACGTTGGGTTGGTGGGCGGATCAAATTGCTGCATGGAGAGAATTTCCATACCTTTGTTTGTTTGTTTGTTTGTAAACAAAAACTTATCTTTTTGCTGTATTGCAGCTTCAAAGCATGTTTATGGTGGTGCTTCTCTTTTAATCTCTTTTAAAGACATTTTCGTGTGAGCTAAAGAATTGCTGAGACAGTTTGATGTGGTAGTTCTGGACAACAGAAGAAAACTTGAGTTGGTAACTTTTTTTTTTTTTTTGAATGGAGGCAAAAGATGAATAAACATCCGGTTTGAAAGTGGGGAGCAGCTGATTCAAAGTAAATATTTGAAATAGTTTCCCGTTCATAAAACAAAATGAAGCAGATGTACATTTCTGGTAATAATATTTGTTTATGTGGCTGGCTTGCCTTATGACCATCATCCTTTATTCTCAAGCATGTTCTTCATTTTATTCCCACCTTACTCCAAAGATTTCAAAGCAAAATGTATGATTTTTCTGGTTTTCCCTTTTTACTCTCACAACAGCCCTGTGTAAAAGGGGGGAGGGGGTTTAAGCTGAGAACTGGCCAGGTTTTCAGAGTCTTCCTACTGTCATCAACGTTGAGATGGGGGCTGAACCTCTATCAGTCCTAAACTGAACACCACTGTATTATATTATTAGGCAGGAATGACCAGTAGAATGGCTTAAGTGAACAAGGTAGTAACTGTAAACACCATGCATATATTTGAAGTGCTTTTTTTAAAAAAAGGAAGAACTAAATTTCCAGGTAGGGTGGCATTTTTAAGTCACAGACAGAACAACTCAAGGAAGATTCACTTAATTTCTCAGTTGTCTTCTTCCTTGTCTCCCTATTGAAAAAAAAAGTTTTTTTTTCATGTGTTCTCCAAGAATCTATCAGCCATGCGTGGCTCAATGAGTTGTATCATTCCTCCTCTGAATTTTTGCTTCTCTCAGCCCCCCTGGGCATGAAGTGTCTGTTATATTTAATAAAGCGCCAGGTGTTAGAAACCCAGATTTTTCCAATGTGTGTCCTTCGGACCTGTGGAAAAATGATTATTTTGGTGCTCCCCAGCCATCAAGCTGGCTATGCAAAATAATAGTCACGGTGTGCAAATCCAGATGTAGGTGGACTTGGAATATTGTGGGCCTTTCTCAAAAAGGATATTTTAGAGTTGGAAAAAGTAGCAGCAAAATAGTAAGCGAAGAAAAAGTGGCAGGACATATGATTATGGTGCTGTAGAGGCTTCCCCATGGAAGGTTTTCTGCAGTGTAGGTTTTTTAGCTTTGAAAGCTGGGAGGTTGTGAGTTCTAGTCCTGCCTTAGGCACAAAGCTAGCAGGGTGACCTTGGGCCAGTCTCTCTCTCTCAGCCCTAGGGAGGAGGAGGGAAGGGCAAACCAGTTCTGAAATCTTGCCAAGAAAACTGCAGGGACTTGTCCAGGCAGTTGCCAGGAGTCATGGTTGACTGAATGGACCATAACCACGGCAAAGGGAACAGGACTGAGGTGTGTCAAACTGGCATGGAAAATGCGAGTAGAAAGATTTATCTTGGTTTGACAGTGTTAGAACCAAGATGGTGAATTGGCAAGTGAACATGGGGCAACTCAAGTTTGGTGAGAGCAAGGCCTCCTTTGCACAACAGGTAACTGAAGCGTGGCAGCCAGATGTGATGGTGGTTACCTGCCTAGATGGAAGCTAAACCAGATCAGGTTCTCAGGCTACTAGACCAGATGGCTTTGGGCTAACTGGCGAGTTAAATCTGTCAGAGCTGGCAAGTTTCCTAAATGCATCTGTTTGGCCCCTCTGAGATACAGCAAGATGGATGGACCCTTGGCCCGATCCAGCTGTTGGACTCTTGTTACAGGTGACGGACATTGCATTGTAGCCTATTCTGGGAGAACCAGATTGGGGAAGATTGGCTGAGCTAGAGAGACACAGAACGACAATGATGGGGACAGGCTAAGAGGTGGCCATGGTTTAATGGAACATCTTTTTTGCTGGCCCCCTATCTTCCAATCTTCGAAGGCCTTGTTTATGTGCAGCCAGGGCCACACAGTTGTGTTGTCGTTTTGTCAAGCAGCTGAGAAACTACATCCTGAAATTGCACCAAACGCTTATAAAACGAGATCAGCATTTTCTTTTTCTCTAACCAAGTGTGGGAAGAGATTGGAGTTTATTTTCCTGGGCACACAAACACACCAACTGGAGTTTCCCTTCCCAAAACTTCTCTCTCCCTTTTTGACCTTTCCTGCAGCTCTCCCCCTTGAAAATAAAGAGCCGGACTGGGCCCGAAGCTTTGAAATTGCAGATAAAACTAAGGCTTTGGGAACGTTCTGCTTCTTTCCAGATGTTGAGGCTTTCTTGAGGAGCAACTAAGCTCTGTCATATTGGCTTTCATTCCCAACTTCCAAATGAATGTGCTGAGGAATTGTCATTCTCCCTAAGTCTAATTCCGGAGGACCTCAGAGATAGATACTGTTTTGCAAAACGACCGTTTCGTCTCCTCCTTATTGCAGTGGCATCTCCTGCAGAGAAGTGTAAGACTTTGCATCTGTTTCCTAGCCATTAACTCCTCACCTTTACTCTCCATTTATGATTTTCCCCCCCTGGTTCTTCTTCCTCCACCATCTCCACCTTCTGCAGAACCCCTTTTCTCCTTTTTTACTTCTGTAGCCCCTTTTCCCTGGAACTCTTCTCCATAACGCCTCTTCCTTCTGTCAGATTCAGCTGGGAACTCCTGTCTCTGCGGCAGATACCTTTGCTCTGTTGCTTTGATCCTCCGAATAGGACATGTTGTTGGAGATAAAGGTAAAACACCCTCCAGCTGAGCTTGACTCCTCCATGACAAGGACTCATCTGTGTGGTTTTCTTGGCAACGGTGCAGAAATAGTTTGCCATTACCTTTTTATGGAACGTATTCCAGCTTCCCAGACTTGTCCTGGTGTCTCCCATTCAAATGCTAATTACATTCAACGTGCGCGTAGCTTTTTCAATATCAGACAAGGTCAGCAGGGACCATATCACTGAAAGGCATTAATGAATTTAGTATACCACATTCTCTTTGCTCCATCTTCTTTTCTCTGCTTTGTTTCCCTCCTGTCAAAGAGTCAACTGTAATATCTTCAGGGCAGTGACTGTCTACCTTATGTTCTTTAAACAGCCATGCACATTGACGGCACTGTATCTTCCTCTTCATCACTCTTGCCATTTGTTTATTTTCTTTCTCTTTGTGAACCTTTACCAAATACTGCAATTGTTTGCAGACTGTTGCTTTCCTTGACTTTGTCCAAAATTGTGGGCTTTCGGAGCCAGGCCAAAAGAAGCACATTTCAGGGTGCCTTTCTATATCTTAGGAAAAAAATCTGTTCCTTGACCAGGAAGTGAGATTATGTGCATTGTAGCCTAAGCATTGGCCTGTGCAAGTTTCTAGCTCTCTCTCTTAAAAAATAACAAGGAAGAAACCCCTTTGACCTGCTTGGCGAAGTACTTAAAAAAAAAAAGTTATGCAAATTCTCCTGAAATGTCATCCTTAATCTCTTGAGCCCCTGCAGTGCAAAAACCAGACTTTGTCTATCTTTTCCTCCCTCCCCCCCACCCCCTTTCGCAAGCAAAGGGAAGGCCAGGGCGAGTTACAGACGTGTTTGCTTTTAAACACCCATATTTCACAATGGGATGAAAACTTTGATCCCCGTTTTAGGTTTTTGTTTTCTCTCCTTCTTTCCCTTCAGCTGCTGTTGTGGAAATTGAAGGGGGGGGTGGGGGGCTTGCCCGGAGCCACAAATAGGTGGCCCAACCCACCTGGGCTGTACTTGGCCAAACCAAGACATCTCTTTCTCCCCCTCCCCACCATCTAGCACCCTTGGCTATCTTATCTTGGCTTCCAGTTCCCCCCCAACTGTCCCCTCCTGGTTTGCAGATTTCCAATGCCCCAAAGCTCTTGAACATGGGGGCTACAGATTTTTGATAGATTGGGCCACATATCTAAACCAAGGCCACACCTGTTGGTTAAAACTAGGCCGAGAGAAAAAGCCAGGGGTGAGGGAGGAGAGGAAGAAGAAGAAGAAAATGGCCAAGGAGAGATTGAATCTGATAACCATTGCGTCCTTTGCTAATAACGCCGAAGGGCTGCATGAAACCAAGTTAGTCATTTTTCTGGAATTTATAATCTTTCTCCCTGCCAGGCGACCTTGACGAGAGCCCTGTGGCACCAGGTCGGTTTCCAAGGGCCAGGCAACATGTAAATTCCCAAAATGGGGCGTGGGCCAAGATAAAGGCCTATTTTTTTTTAATTTATTTATTTTTTGGTGGAATGTGCAAATTGCTTCAGAGCCTTCCCGCTTGTGGATGACCGTGCCTTGTGTCTCTGGCCACCGTCTTGATTCTCCTAGCCTGCTTTTCGCTGTTTGCCAACGTTTCCCCTGGCCCGTCTCTGTGTTCCCGAGTTTCCCATTGGTTTTAAGAGGTTTTGATTTCTAAAGGAGGCTGGGTGGATGGGGTTGATTTAAAAGCCTTTGAATTGACGGGGTCCCCTCTTTTCTCTGTGAGCAGGGGGCTGCAGAATTTTGGAAGTAAATGGGTTGCACGCCAACACTTAAGGGGTTGGTTTTCCTTTTTTATGTATATAACTTTATTGAAGATTTTTAAAAAAGAAAATACAAACTAATAGTAAGAAAAAGAAAAGAAAAAGGGTTGGTTTTTTGATCCCATACCATGATCCTCTATACTTTCCAGGAATCAGTAAAGGTTGTTTTAGGAACCTACGTTATTATTGTGGAGAAGTGGACTTCAATTTGCAGATTTTTTTCTAAATCTGTATTGAGTCACCCTTAATGGGCAGCATATAAATGTAGTAGTAGTAGTAGTAGTAAATAATAATCATAATAATAATAATAATTTTCCCCCAGCCTAATGGATGCCTAGTGTCCCCCACAAGTCAGGAGGGCTGGCTCATCTATTAATCAGCAAAAATTCTTGGCCATGAGTCTAAAGCAGTGTTTCTCAACCTCAGCAACTTTAAGATGAGTGGACTTCAATTCCCAGAATTCCCCAGCCAGCATGGCTGGCTGGGGAATTCTGGGAGTTGAACTCCAGACGTCTTGTTCAACTAAAAAATTTTATTCCAAAGCACACACCACAGCCTTTGGCCTTCATAAAATGTGTTCGTCAAAAGTGCTGCCAGACGCATCCTGATTTTTTGGGGTTTCAGTATTTGGTTTCAAGTCGGTTAGAGTTGGGAGGCTGCAACCCATTTGAATAAACAAATAAAAAATAAAAAGTTCCTTGGTGAGATTGATCAGTTTTCCTTTGCTTCCTGATAGAGCCTGAAGTGGGTAAAGGAGCCTGCGGCTTCTGGATACCGTGGAAAGGCTATGAATATACCTCTTACGATAATAATCATAGTTCACCATGGTCCCAATGCCAAGGAAGAAGAAAGTCGTGTTTGGAGATGGGTCTGCATCAGAAATATTTTGGCCCGTTCTTTGAAATCCAGACAGCTTGCTTAGCTTTGTCCCTGATTACTTTTTTTTTTTTTTAATGTTTATTGGCTTGACTTGGTAATGTTTGCTGGAGGTTGTCTTAGTAAGCATTCTCAGCATTAGAGAAAAGCCCCGTTTTGGAGGAACAAGAAGGAATTTGGCTCTCCCTGTTGTATCTGCCAGAGCTCAGTTTTATGGGCCTTCGGAAAACCTTGTAAATATTTCTATCAAAGGGAGATTTGATAGGGGGGTGGGATGGGGGGGAGGATGGGGCCGAATAGGCTGCCGGCTTTGGAACCATGAAAAAAAAATCAGTGAAATGGGCATAATATTGAAAATAAAGGCTGTGTTGCTTGAATAATTCATCACTTAGCTCAGTTTTGGTTGCAAAATGTGTTAATCAGCATTGCCAAGGGGGGGTGTGTAAGGGGGGATTTTTACATTCTGGTGTGGTTTTGTTAGCAAAGGTTTTCTCTCCTGAGACGCTTTCTTCTGCCAAAAACGTGGCATGTTAAGTCCCATCATCTGCGATGTCGTGCCGATACCGACGGGAGGTGAAACCAGCTTAGTTGCGTGCTGAATGGAGTGCCAAAGAACTTTTAATATTTAGATGTTGTCTATAGGGTGATGCCTACCGCAAGATAATTAGGGTCGCTTCAACATTTATGATGTCTTTTTTCCCTCTATTTTTATTATTGTAAACTTCCCAGACTCTGCTGTTTTTATCTGTTTATTTCCAGCTACTCCAGTCGTTACAATTCCCCACATCTGTAACTTGGATTAAAAACGAAGAAGAAGAAAACATCAATATAATAAACATCAAAATTAATAGTTGCACTGTGTCTACGGGAAGTCAAACATTCAGACCTCCCCCCCCCGAAAAAAAACCCCACAATTAATTGTGCAGAGGAGTCCTCTTGTTTTGAGAATGTGGCAAAATCTGAACAAAGTCAATGAAATAAATATTGGTCCAGGAAGGGGGGAAAAATGCCACCTAAAAAAAGGAGCTTGGTCAGGTCTTCCAGACTTAGTATCCAGCAAGGCAATAGAAAGAGAAAGGATTGGAGTGGGAATATGCAGAAAATGTTGAAAAATTATTCCAGATGTTAGGCTAGGAAGTTTAAAAGGAGCTGTGTTTACAGGGCAGAATGAGTTAAGTTCCAGTAGTGTTGTAGGTATCCAGTTACACCTTACTGTAGTGATTTTTATGGTGGGTATCCACAGTAAGTCTCAGAATTCTTATATATGATTATAGTCTATAGTTATATAGATTATAATAATAATATTAATTATTAATTAAATCAATTATATTCAATTATCATAATCAATTATCAATTAAATCAATTATCACCCTCTGGGGAGATGGGCAGCATATAAATTTAATAATAATTATTATCATTATACTCAATTATATTCAATTAGGATAATCAAGTAGTTAAATCAATCAATTATCCTTATATATAATTACAATCCAGTAATTATTAAGAGAATGTTTATGCCTAATGGAATTGAAGCTCCAAAGTAGGGAGCCGGGTGGGATAAGCGAGCCAGTTAATGAAGCAAATGTGTTTCTCTCATCTAGAGCACATCTCGCTTTTCCTCGTGTATCGGTTTCCTTCTTTCCTTAACGTAATTAAATGACAGCTGTAAGAAAAATATTTCATCCTTTTCAGTGGAGGATCTATTAATTGCAATATGCGGCATATTGAGCTTTTGGCAAACAAGGCCAGGGAAAACGTTGCGCAGATGAAATAATGCCTCTTTTGACATTAAGGTGTAATTTTTTCCTTCACCTGTGCTGTATTTCGCTGCAATTTATTAACAGGAGGTCACGACCGCCCTGCCCTGTTTAGATGGGTCTGACAATGAGCCTTTTAAACTACTCGTAGCTGCTGAGATAGCATTAGTCATCATTAAAATCATTACTGGTGCAAATAATTGCCAAATTGAAATGTTTGTTCTAAATATCTGGAGGGACCTATGTTAACGGTGTTAAACGTGTATGGATTTTAATAATTTGGCAGCTGTTGTTACATGTTTTGAATTTGATTGGCATTGGCAGGGGAAGGAGCGTCTGGCCAGGTAACAGAAAAGCAAAATAATTTGAAGCTGTGCCAGCCAGGGTGCTTAACATTAATTATGTTGGCACTGAAGCTGAGTGGCAGGGAACAGATACTACATGCGAAAGATTCAGATCTTGGCATTTGTGTTTAAGCGGTTTGAGAGAAGGTGAAAGGGAAAGGGAAAAGTGCTTTCTCTGCCGGAAAGTTAGGGCAGACTGGGCCATACAGAACAATCCAGGGAAAGGTGGGGGGGGGGGGTTTTTGGTTTTTACTGTTTCCAGCCCAGATGAAGTTACAGGTAGTCCTTGTTTAAGTGACCACAACTGGGACCGGCAACTCAGTCGTTACGCAAAGTGATCACCAAGTGAAACCGTGACTTTGCTTATGATTGTTCTTCAGCTTTCCTTCGCTTTACTGATCTGCGAAGGTTGAAAATGTGAGGATTGGTCGTAAAGTTACTTTTTCATTCCCGTCGTAACTGTGAACAGGTGCTAAATGAGGCAGTTGCTAAACAAGGACTATCTGTATAAGGGTGGGGTGGGGAGATATGAAGATGTCCATCTGCACAATAACTCTCTGAAAACTAAACAGAATGGGGAAAAAGATTACGTGGGGGGAGAAGCTGGCCAAAGTATTTGAAAATGGACTGGATTTGCTGGGGACTGCAATAAAATCCCCCCTCCCCCGGTTCTTCAGTGCATTCCTATGGAATGGGTAGTTGGGCAGCCACTCAGAATGTTGGTGACTGCTCCATTCTAAGCCCGCCCATAGCTCAGAACGTTGGTGACTGCTCCATTCTAAGCCCCCCCCATTGCTCAGAACAATGGCAACTGCTCCATTCTAAGCCCCTCCATAGCTCAGAAGGTTGGCAACTACTCCATTCTAAGCCCCCTCCCCACCCATAGCTCAGCATATTGGTGACTGCACCAAACTGCTGCATTCTGAGGCCCCTTCCTTCTCTCTCCTGGTCATGGGACCCAGAGTGGAACATATGCCACCCGTCATGCATTTCCCGATGCACGCGCACACACACACACACAAATCTATGGTCACTGCTTGTCGAAGGATAGGAAGGAATTCCAGAAGCCCCAATCACTATGTTTTCCTTACCAGCTTTTAAACTCCAAGACTCCAAAATACGCACATGAACTCTCAAGTGGGTGGAACCTCCAAATCCCATAAAAGAAGGGAAAAAAAAAAATAGCTGGGAAATTTTGGCCACAGATTCTCCAGTGAAGTCACTTTACTGCCACACCTCCAATGCCCTTCCGGTGCTTAAAGTTGCACGGTTAGAATAATAAATCCATGTGAACAGTTTGGCTGAAAAAGGTGTCCCCCTTCCCCCAAATTGACAGGCAGTGCTTTCCCGTGCTTAAACTTTCCATGGAAAAATGTTCGATTTCCTGCATTCATTGGTCATATAGACACCATTAACAAAGACAACAGTTTGTCAGTTCTGAAATTTGATTTTTCTCACATGCTGTCCCCTGCCAGGGATATACAAAATACATAAATCATGGATCGGAACCATTTCCAATGCAACCTGGATGTCGCCCTATGCAAAGTTAGTTGATCTTCTGGAAAAAGTTTCCAGGGCTGAAAATCCATGTCACCGGTGACAAGGATTACGGCATTCCTCAAAGATTGGGTTCATAGTAGCCCTTGGGGCTACTGCTGTATTAAATTAAATCAGATTTCACTTGGTTTTGGACCTGATCCCACTCACTTTCTTTGAAGTCCTGCCCCTGATGATATAGTTAAAAAGTTGGGGAGGGGAGCAGTTTCCCAACCTTACCACTTGCCCCCTCAACCAGCCTCATAATCACTGGAAGACTTGTGGATCTGTGGTGACATCGGGAGAAGGGAGGACAGGAGCGTTGTGAGGGTTATGAGGGCAGATTTTCTTGGCCCATACTGTACTATTTTGGGAGGGAAGGTAGAAGAACATCTCTAGGAGACCAACTGTTCCAACTTTCCCCAAACAGCCTAAACTGGGCCCCCAACATTGGGTGGTGAAAAACCATATTTGGACAAGAAGCAGCCTGTTGTTGAATTTCGGGGAAAGGTAGGCTGTGGACGGTCCGCAGGGTGATCTATCACTGAGCTAGGGAAACCTTCAACTCAAGAAGCTGTTGCACCCCAATAAGGTCACTCTTAGAAAAGCCGAGGGAGGAAACAACATTGGATGAGAATCGTTCTGGGTGTTTTGCAAACTTGATTGGCACTTTGGAACGGGATAGGCAGATATAGCTGGTTTCTTGGTCCAGTTTTGCTGGTTTCTTGCTCTGACAGGCTGGGCACGGCAACCTTTTTTGTCGGCAAAAATCAGCTGGCCCAAGCACCTTTTCCCAACTGGGATGGTCTTGATTTTCAACAGGTGACTGAAGACAGTGTCGGCGGGGCGCCTTCCAGATGTCTGGAGAACAGAATTGGGGGACTGCAACACCCCAAATTGTCAAGCCTGCTGGGAAGTGGGAGAGTGGCTGGCCCGGTGTGGTTAAATGGCCGGAGGACAGGGAAGGTCGGTCGAGACCATTTGAAACCACATCCTCTGGAGTGAACGATGGATGCCCTGTCTGTTCCCCTCTGGGTTTACTTCCTTGTCTCGTGCTGTTTTTATGTTTTTTTCTGTTGTTCTTTGTTTTACACGTTTTAACAATTGCAAACTGCCCAGAGTCACTGGGAGTCGGGCAGCATATGAATTTAATAAATTATTATTATTGTTTTTGTTAGTAGTAGTAGCTATTGAAACCCCATTATTGGCCTTGAAGGGGGAAGAGGAGGGATTCACCCTCATTTTGCACCTAATAATGATGTACTGAAATCTTTTAGAGCAGAGTTTGTCAAACTTCGCAACTTTAAGACATATGGACTTCAACTCCCAGAATTCCCCAGCCAGCATTCTGGGAGTTGAAGTCCACATGTCTTAAACTTGACAAGTTTGACAAACACTGTTTAGAGGCTTTTTTCAAGTGTTTAGGTCTCTTCTTGACTGCTGCTGTTACCCATACGTGCATACATCTGTTTAAAAAAAAACCTCTACAAGTATTTATCTTGTTTTCAAACTATTACACTCACTCAGTGGATCAAGGCATTGACTGAAAAATCAGTTTAACCAGTCAAGTAATCCTTCCGTTACAAGACAGGCTTTGAGTTTCTAGAAGTAAAGGCAACAGAGGAATGTTATGAAAAGGGTGGTGTCCTTAATTTCTGCCCTGCTGTTTGTAAAATATTGTGTCTGTGTGCGCATACCTACTTTAAATGTATAGGTTTGTGCAGCACTTTCGGATTCCAGGTTTAAGAAGTGCTTCCAACCAAGCACAGCTGTACGCGTGGCACCTCTCTGCAAACTTCAGCCGAACGCAGCTTTTCCCAAGGGTTGCAGAGTTGCAGAAAGCAGCTGTGTAACCCTTGGAAAAGATGCACCAGCTTCAAGGAGTTGCAGCAAGGTGCTCGGTGCATGTCCTTGCAGAGTGGGCTGTTTTGCCTTTGACTCTGAAACAACGCGCAACCCTATAAACGATGTACGAAAATGCTGAAATTGGGTGAGTTGAGTGCGAAGGTTGGGTTTGGCCATAATTTAAACCATGGGACCTAATCTCATGTTATTCCTTAATAAGCAAACAGATAATGCAGTTGGAAACAGTGGTGGAGCAACTGCTTAGCACGCCAAAGATTTCAAGGTTAAGATGCAACTTCATCAGAAAAACATGCACCTGAATCCATGCGCCATTTTTGCTAGCTGATCTAGCTAGACCAAGGTTATTCAACCTTGGCAACTTTAAGACGTGTGGACTTCAACACCCAGAATTCCCCAGCCAGCGTGCTTTAAGACATGTGGACTTTTTCCCAACATGCTGGCTGGGAAATTCTAGGAGTTGAAGTACACACATCTTAAAGTTGCCCAGTTTGAGAAAACACTGAGCTAGGCCAACAGGATACTGGTCTGTGACCAAACTAAAGATTGTGGTATTATGTCGTGCTGTGCGTTACAATTTGAGATGTTAACGGTATTCCAGAGATTAAGCAGCTGGGGTAGGTTATGAAGCAAGACTGTGTTTTCTGAAGATAAACGTTGGCCTGAATTCTGGGATGGGGGGGGATGCAAAACAGAACAACCCAGAAACAACAACAACAGAATGTTGGTTGAACCCCATTCAAAGAAGGATGGTGAAAGAGCCCCCCAAAAGTGACATTTAAAAGCAGTTAAAGGGTTAAACCGAAGAGGGCTTTCCCAACAGAAGCTTACCTTATTTTGGGGGAAAAAAGTAGTATTGCTCTCTTTTTCTGCTACTCTTTCTCATCCATTCATCCCCAAGTCTTGGATCCCCACTTGGCTTTGATCTTCCCTTCAAAAGATGAGATTCTTTGGTTGAAGAGAATTCTGTAACATAGTTTGTTTCTTTCCTCCTCCTAGAATTAATGTATTTTTAAATTTTCTTTTAGCGTCTCTTCCCCCATTTTACTGTATTTTGTGTAGATTTACTGGCAACGTGTAACATGCACTGACTTCAGACTCCTTTTGAAATACATGTCTATTTTTATTTGTAATACTTGGGTTCCTCTATTTTCTTCTCAAACTGAGCCTCTCTCCTTTTAAAATCCTGATCTGAATTTTTCATCTCAGTTTACCCAGATACTGTATGTTGGGCCCTCAATCATATTTAACCTTGATCTATTCCCTGAATAATTGCTTGAAATAGGCAGGTATGATTTTTCTTCCCATATCCCATTTTTCTTCTCTTTCTTCAAATTCTTTAGTCTGAATTGCTTTACAGCGGGGAATGTCAAAAGCTTTTAATGTGAGGATTGCTGGAAGTTGAAGGTGGTGCCAAAAATAGAATTAAGTGGTAATTAAGTCTGTTCTTGGTTGTATTTGAGTTTCTGCGTGTAAAGAGTTACGCTGCTTTAATGCATCTAATGTTAAATTCTTTTTTTCTGGCAAAAGTCTTGCTTACTGAGAAAGACCAATTTATTTTGTGCTTTACAATTCTTTTGTAATAGTAGTTTCCCCTTCTTGTGCTGTTTTTCCATATAATCCACTGTATTTTACTATTAGCTATGTATCTTATTTTTTTCTTCCCTTCCCCAAAATGTATAAGATTCTTTTGGTTTATCTGCATGGCTTTCCTTCTGTATAAGGCTGGATATATTTCCTGTAGATTGACTGTAAATTCTAAATAAGTTTCATAATTGATTTCACTTGAAAACTGTATCTGGCTCTTTTATCGTCCAAGTAGCTATGAATCAGTTTTTCATGCCTTTTTCATTTGCCAGCAATTGGTCCTAGTTTATCGTTTCATCTTTTTTTCCCCGGGGCTACTGTTTAGCTTCTTAAAGGGTACAAAACATATTTTCTTTTCATCCTCATGACTCACTGAAGTTTTTCAGACTTTTGCACTGAGAACCTTTTTGGATCAATTTAAAAACATGGAGAACCAACAGAGAGCAAGTAGGATAATAAATGTTAGTTGTTCCAAATTCCAAGAGCAAACATTTGCATGTTTATGTTCTAACAGAAATATTGCTGGGGTGAAATTACGTTCTGCTTGATATTAACCCAAGAAGATGTATTTCTAATACCTGGATCTGCAGTTGCAGTCCTTCTAGCAAAGACAGGTAGATTCTTACCTAATTAAATGCAGATGCTTTATAAACATCTCAGCAGATGTTTCTCCACTTTTGCTCTTCAGGGATGAGGAGGAGCATTCAAACCCATCACAAAATCATAGTGGCAGATAATTTATTAGTCTGCTACACAAGAAGTCGTGGAACCCAAAACTATAACTGATGTAGATTTGGAAAGTGTGGTTTGTGTTTTTTGTGGCAGGCATGATCTCTAGGTTTAGCAAGGGATATGCAGCTGTTGCACCAACTCTGAGCATCATGCATCATAGTGATGGGCAACAAATGACCAAAGTAAGTGTGGAGGGAACAGAAAACTAAACAAGCTCAGGAGCCTTATCTGTGTTTTGCCTAGTCTTTTCCTATTTGGGTTTAGAAGTTTGAAGCATGG
Source organism: Liasis olivaceus (assembly GCA_030867105.1). Taxonomy (NCBI): domain Eukaryota; kingdom Metazoa; phylum Chordata; class Lepidosauria; order Squamata; family Pythonidae; genus Liasis; species Liasis olivaceus. The sequence continues at coordinate 6,932,923 of CM061364.1, read as the reverse complement.
CATGTGAGATGTTAGATCCTTGAAGAGCTGTGCACCTTGGTGTTGGCTTTTCTCAGTGTCCTTTGGTTGATGGCCCCAACTGGTCATCTTTCATCAAGCCAGCTTAGCACACCAAGGACTGTGGTTCGTGTTGCATTATGCCATAATTTGTTTCAAAGTAGTTTAAGTGGAACGCACACACACAGAACACATTAAGCCATAAACCACAGGTTGCTAATTGCCACGGCTGGAATTTTGCATTGCACGCAGCTGGTAATGTTCCATGGCCAGTGTTTTCTTTCATTGTACTTTGAGAAAGTGTGCTTAAACCTGGACAAAGGTGTTCCCAGACCTAGTTTCTTCATGCCCCTTTGAGGTGGGGGAGAAGAAGAGTCTGCCTTTGCTTGAAGTTTTTATTTCAGAGCAGTGAGGCATTAGTTAAAAGCGCCTAGCAGGAGGCAGAATTGCAAAACAGTGTCTTGAAGTTGACCAACGGCTTGTTAAACCAACATACGTTGAGACTTGTGAGTTGTACTGCTGTCTAAAGATTAACATCTAGGACTCTGTTTTTGCCTTTCTTCCTTTTCTTCCTCCTCCTTCCTCGCTTCCCCCAGTCCAGGGGTCGAAATGGGATAGCAAAGATGGGGAAGATGTGTTCTGCTCTACCATTCTTCCGACTCCAGCATTTCCCTGCTTCTCGTGTTTTTCAAGACGATGCGGGGAAAAGCTCCCCGCCCCACGCCAAAGTCTTCTTGCTGACTCCCCAAAAAAATATCTCTCGGTACCCACCCTTGGAGAAAGAAAGAGTCATGAAGTGTTGCAAGCCTTATGAAATGGGCTCTGTCTTATCTCTCCCAGCTGCAGTCGCTCTCACTCCACCCCCAAACGCGGCCGGTTTTGTCTGAGCAGTATCCTTCAAAACCAGTTTTCTAAAGGGGTGAGATGGGCAGCAGAAGCAGATAATGCAATCGGGCAAAAATGCACTGCAATCATGTCTTCTCCTTCAAAGTGGGTTGAGCAGTCTCTGTCTGCCACCTAGGCTGGCGGTAGTGTATTTTTAGATATTTTTTTTTCCTCCTCTCGACTCTCTGACTCTCTCTCTCTTTGCATTGGCAGGACAAATACCCACAAAATCAGATTGCCACTGACCGGAGCGGAACGCAGTGTGCAAGATTCTTAGCTAAAGAAAAGAGACTTTAGTCATCTTTTCCGGTGCCATCAGTGGGCAGTGAAGCTCTTTGGCATTTATTTATCTGGTTGGCATCCCATCCCCCAGCCAAAATATTTAACAACAGCAGCAAGAAATTAGAAGAATGCCAAAAATAAGAGCATTAAAATGGGGTAATTTTTTTTTAAATAAAGTTTGGTAAAATAGGAAGGCTTTTCACACATAATGCATATTCTGTTTCTTTAAAGCAGGGGGTCTACGGAAATCTTGGCAGCCTGCGGATCGATATTCGAGGTCCATGAACTAGAATGGGGAAAAACCTGCAACTTTATGTTCACCAATCTGACAGAAATTTAGTTTGTCTTGTTACAGATTTAATCAATTAATAAAGGAGCGTACTACATTTTTGCTACTTTTTAATATTTTGATATCTTTATTTGAGCATAGAATTGGGAGGTTGGTAGCATTTTTTCCAACTAACAAATTTTATTAAAAGGCACGTGTTACCAGACTCCCAGTTTTATGCTCAAATGCAGTTATCAAAATATTAAAAATGTAATATGTTCCTTTATGAATCCATAGACTAATACAGCTCTCTTCCTATACCAAGCATAATTGATTTTCTTTGCGATACAATCTCTATCCAACTATTTTATTTTATGAATTTAAATCCATTTTTCTGAGATGAGGTTGCCAGGTTTCACCAGACTCTCAAAAACGGTCTGCAGCACAAAAAGATTTAAGAAACCCTGCCCCAGGTTTGCTGGGGGTCATGTGGCTTAGAAATTTAATTTATTATTATTGGTCGCAGTCAGCCAGATGTTTAGACTGGATTTGGCATTTTTATCCACCTATCGAGTCCTTCCCAAGGACCTGGGATGGGCAGATGTTGTTTGATGGTGTTAAAGGTATCGTTGCAGGATATAAGCTATTCCAAGTAAAGCTGCCTTTTGCAATTGTTATTGTTGTTATTATAGATAGGTGAATGCAATTTGTCAGGGTTAGGGTGGCACAGTGGGTAATCATTCAATAGCTTATGGCTGACACAGGACAGACAGACGGTCAGAAGGTCCTTACTCATGAGAGCATCCTCAACGGAGCTTTTCTTCTCTCTGCATCAATGTCTCCAATTTGGTTTGGGAGGGCATTTTGTAGACTTACCTGAAGATTGATCCCTTAACAAAATACATTTGAACCCTGAAAACCCTAAAAAAGGTAAGGTATGGATAAGTGGAGGAAGGGACAGGCACCTTATTTTGGTTATACGCCTTTTGGGTTTATTATAGCTCAGGTGGGCATTCTAAAGCCATCCAGGTGTTGCTAACCATGATCTAGCATTCCTAGTCATTCATTGTCAGCGTGTTTGAGTGGAGCTGCAATGTATGTTCATTAAAGGCAAGAAAGATGATTACAAGCCTTTAAGAAATTAAACCAACACTTAATGGCTGTTGCATACATAAACCTTTTGTTGATTGATTATGTGCCATCAAGTCATTTTCAACTCCTAGCGACCACATAGATAGATCTCCATGATGATCTGTCTCTAACCTGGTCCTTCAGGTCTTCCAGTGGTGTACCTATCACCACTGTAACTGAGTCCATCCACCTTGCTGCTGGTCGTCATCTTCTCTTTCCTTCCACCTTTCCCAGCATTAGCACCTTTTTCACCACAGCCATGTGAGGTAGATGGGGAAGAGAGAATGCATTCAAATCATCCAATGAGGTTGTAGGGCCAAAGGTGTATCTATACCTAGGTCTTCTCAGTCCTATTCCAACTTAACTGTGGCACAGTGGGTAATCTTGGACTAGATTAAGTCTTACTACAACCATGACTGACATAAATATTGATGCTTTGGAACTTTGGTGTTGGAGAAGACTCCTGAGAAGTCCATGGACAGCCAAGAAAACCAACCGATGCATCATCAAACAAATCAAGCCACAGTTCTCACTTGAGGTGCAAATGACCAGGCTCAAATTACTTCAGGCACATTATGTGAAGACCCAGCTCTCTGGAAAAGGCTCTAATGCTGGAAAAGGTGGAAGGAAAGAGAAGAAGACAACCAACAGCAAGGTGGATGGACTCAGTTATAGTGGTGATGAGCGCACCATTGGGAGAACAGGTTAGGGATAGATCATCATGAAGAAAACCTATTTATGTGGTCACTAGGAGTCAAAAACAGCTTGATGACACATAATCAGTCTTAGCCTTTTTCTCTTTTTCACCCACACAGAAGACCAGCCCAGTATGTTTGGGGATCAATTTAACCTCACGCAATGTAGAAGGCATAATAAAATGTTGCTTGATATTTAGCTGATCTGTAGCATAAGGGAGGATGACAGGGTAGCTGCAGGTGAGTTGGTTTGTTAGAAGAGATACATTCATGGTCTTCCAGGAGATAATAAGTGGATATTTTGGCTGGAATCCGTAAGGTGCATCTTGATGGTTGGTTGCAAGCCAAAGAAGGCTGTGCTGCAATTCTGAGCATTTCCTCCATGGTTCTTGCCTTAATATTACTCAGTCACCAGTACTGAAAAGGTGTTCATGTTTCTGATGTTCTCTGATCTTCTTCCCCTCTTTGTCTTCTACTCATTCATGCACATGTAGGTTAGGCTCTTGATTCAAATTTCTTTTTCACTAGCTGATGGTTGAAATCTAGCCGGAATGCCTCTTTGCTTTCCCAGAAGAACATCTGTGAGTTGAGTTTTCAGTGTGTGTTTTCCTCATTTGCAGTCCTGAGTCAAGAGCGATGCCTTGAGGTTGACGGGAGAGGAAAATGTGCTGGGGATGAAAAAGGAGACATAGTTTGCATTGAGCTAAATTTCAATTCCAAGGATTGATCTCTGTTGGAAACTTGGCAATCATTTTCCTCATAGCTTCACTGTTCTAATTATGGAGCGTACATACCAGATGCTGGCAATCTTTTCAGATGTAGTCATCTGAAAAACTAGCTAGCTATCAGCATGAACCTTGTGAGATCACCAAATTGTGAGTTTGGCTTGAAATCTTGCAACATCTCAGCAGACTGAATTTTTGTGGAATCTATTTTGGCCATATAAATCAGGTTTTATTTTGTGGAATGTATAGACACTATCTTAGGACTCTTGTGTCAGATTGGTGCATGCAGGTACTCGCTGAATCTTTTACCCCATAGGCATCTTTTGTGACCACAAGGGTGTCTTATGGACGTAGTGGGTGTGTGCAGTTTCCATAGCTGCTTATCTGCATAGTGAGTACAATGGTTGATTTGTGGACTGATAAAGATCCAGAAGATGATTTTGAAAACATCCACCTGCAAGCTCATCTGTTATCAATGAAGAGAAATCCTCCTCACCCATTCACAGGAAATCCATTAGAAAGAAAGTTTAAAATGTCTGTCCCCTAACATATGGGGGAATAAATTGGTTCTAAATTTGGAAATAGTTCAGTTGCTGAAGTTCTTACAAGCCTCTCCCTTTCATCTCAATAAATCTAGATAAAGAAGACCCTGAGAATCTTGCTTGGAAGAATTACTTTCACTTGTGGCAGTTGCCAGACGGCTTACCTTGGGGTTATTCTCCCTCTTCCTGCAAGGTTGGTGGGTTTTCAGGACAGCAACTGGTGTTAATGAGAGAGTGTCCTGGGTGCAGGAAGGGGGTTGCCAGTATGCACAGGGAGAGCTGGTCAGTTCCAGAGCATTCCACAGCAAGGTGTACAACTTCTGTAGCTCAGGAGTCATGCTGAGTTTGCATAAATGTATGCCAAGGGCCATGTTCTAAAAATGGGTGGGCCCATCTTCCCAGTTTGGGGGAGAAAGGATCTAAGGGGGTTAAGGTATGCATTCTGCCTTTCAGCCATGGGGCTCATAGAGCCACATTTCTGGATCTACCTAGTCTGGGGGACGCCAGACATATGGCTCACAAACTATGCTTTTGTTATCCCTGCTCTAGGGTGAAGTAGCTATGGCCTTCTGGCTGTTGTTGAACAACATCTCTCAGCAGGGTGAGGTTGCAACCAGGGGCATCTGCAGGGGCAGTCAATTGTAACTGCCATCTTGACTTTTTTAATCCTTTACAGGTGCCCCTAGTTCCATCTGAGATTGTGGAAGCAATCCTTATTTATTTCAAAGCGGCTTTTGCTCCTCATGGATTCCAGGGAGGTGTATATGGACTGATATTCAGACATAATTCCCTTAAATTATACAGTTATTAAGTCACTTCCTCATGAGATGGGTGGTGTCCAAATTTGAAATATAAATAAATAAAATAAAGAGAGAAAGGGTAAGATAATGGAGGGAAAAAGTAAGGATACAAGTAGCCAATGTGGGGTGTCCAATTTAAACGCCAAGTGAAATAAAAATCTCTTTAGGATTGAAAAGTTGCCATCATATGGCACTGGTCAACCTTCTTTAGGGAAAACATTTGTGAATTGCATTTCCACTGCAGAATTCTTCTCTATGAGTGTGTCTCACCCTTTTCATTATGTTTTCCATTTCATCAAGGTAAGCAGAAGATGAAACTCCTGCAGGAACAGGAGGAGGAGAAGAATGGGGGACACCCATAGTTAGGTAACATAGCGTAAGTGTGAGAAGGAAAGCAGGGAGACAGAAACCCAGTTCAAACCAAGTCTGGACAGAAGATGGAGAGTTGGAAGGAGAAAAAAAAGGAAGGAATTAGGAAAAGCATTAGGAGATGGGTGGAAGGAAATGTTCAATGAGTGAAAAAGCAGAGAACATCTCCACCCAACATTTCTAGCCAGGTCCCATAAAGATCTCATTGATACATTCACGTGACAGACTAGGATTCATTAGTGTTAACCATGATTGGGTTTTTGGGTGCCAGTTAGCCCATTTGTTTAATTTATGGTTAGATATACAAGGAATCCCCAATTAATGGTGCTTTCCATTACTGGATTCCTTGGACATGTTGACATCAGCAAAGGTTAGCCAATCACCTCTGTTCTGAACATATGGAGAATAGCAACCATCATGTTTTACATCTTGTATAAAGTTGAATTTTGAGATTTGTGGCTACTTAATATGTTTCCCACTGTCTCAATTATCTATCTATCTATCTATCTATCTATCTATCTATCATTCCTGATCTGTATAGTTTTCCGTGTCATATACATGGCTCTAGATGGCTTACAAACAGATAAAACAATATAAAACAGCCAAACAATACAACAATGAAGAACAATACAAGCAATACCAAAGCATATAAAAACCATCCTAAAAAATCATAATTATATCTCAAATGGATTGCTATATTTATAGTTTAAGCTGGTAACTACAAGAATTTTGACATTCTAAAATCGCCATCCGCAGCAGAGGTCTCCATTGGGAGGGGACGACATTTGCAAGATGGTAGATGTTTTGAGGCTCATCTTCGATTGCATCACTGCATCCACATCTTGCAGAGGAGTGGAATAGACAGGGCAAACACTCAACTTGATTAACAAGTTGCATTTAGTTAACATTCAGTTTGATTGATGAAATGCAGTTAGCATGTTCCCTCCATACTTACTTGTAATCCCCACCACCACATTATAAATTGCAATTTGGTGGCAGTTTTTGGAGGGGCTTGTCATAAGTTGCCCTTTGGGCATAGACATGGATTGATCTCCTATGATGAATGTTAAGCCTACTCCAGCAAACAATCATGTATGAATGTCACAATTGTTTGCCTGTTGCAGCTGTCATTTGCAAATGACACTCATTGACAGGTTGCATATTCGAGGTATTTGTACTGTATGTCCAACTTAGCGATGAGCCTTGCCTGTAAGTGGCATATCTTTGAATGCATGTTCATGGAAACCTGTGAGGAGTGCAAAATGCAATATTACTGTAATACTGTTCTAAGGATATATGTGTAGAGGAGGATAATCTCTCGAAATCATAGGTGTCTAGCCCTTTTAATTGTGGGGCTACGTTTGCAACTGGAGGCTCAGCGAAACCACGTTTCAGCATGCTTGCTTTACAAACAGTTGTAGTGTTTGTCAAGGATTAAAAAATCTCTGGGCCTCAGTTTCACTGGGTTGGGTCTTGGAGACAGATGCCTCTTTCTGCAAACTCAGTTGCATCTCCGTCTTTAATTTATCCAGCCTGTTTCGTGCAATCCTTCCGACCTAGAACAAAGTCTCTTTCCTTCTTCAAACCTATTACTTAAACAAAGTTAAGATGAACTGGGGGCTCTCATTTTTGAAAACCTTTCCAGTAAACCTGTGCTCTATGTATTCTTAACACTGTATGGTGGTAACGGGAAATCTGCGGCTATCTAGAGATCAACCAGTTCCCATCAACCCCAGGCAGGGATGATGAGAATTGTAATCCAGGAATAGCAGGAGGGCTCTGTTTCAAACAGATGGGCCATATATAGCCCCTTGGCTGGGGTTGTGTTAGACCGCAACTCCCAGCATCCTCCACCATTGCTATCTTGGGTGGTTGGGAACGGGAGTTCTGCAACATCTGGAAAGTTGTCCATCTGCACCATAGCAGGAAGGGACAGATGTTTATTTCTTGCTTGTTTGTTGTTATGGTCTGTCAACTCTCACTCCTCATCCACATGAATAAGTCCCCACAGTTTTCTTGGCATCATTTCTGGAAGTGGTTTGCCCTTGTCTTCTTCCTAGAGCTGAGAGAGAGGGACTGGCGGAAAGTCATCCAGCTGGCTTTGGCCTAAAGTGGGACTAGAACTCACAGTCTCTTAGTTTCTAAGAGCCCTTAGAAGAATCTAAAGTCCAGTACCCTTAACCACTAAACCACACTGGCTGTTGCTTGGTTGTTGACTTGTGAGCAAAACCAACTGGAACTTCATCATCTCTTCCTTTTTCTTCCATAGGTAATGTTACACGTTGCCCCAGGGCGAATTCCCCTGTTGGTAGCTGAGGTAAGAAAGATCTTAGTTCATTTTATGACTGCTTACAAAAAGATTCTTAGAGGCTCACAGGTAGACAAGGGTTACTCAAATTAGTTCCCTTGCTATGCATGTTGGTAACTCCTCATTTGGATCAGAGAAATCCAGGTTCACATCTCAGTGGGGACCACCAAACTCACAGTCACCCTGTCCATATAACTTACTTTGCAAGGTTGATGTGGGGATTAAAGAAACAATGCTCCTAGGGGAAAGATGAGCCATAAATCTAATGTAGCAGCAGTAGGGTGATGGTAATAATAACAACAACAACAACAACATTTTCCAGTGCAAGCCTATGATTAGAATGGAGGTTTATACTGTAGCAGCCTGCAATGAACATGTTGGTGGACCTGAGATTTTTTTCCTCCGTTTTTGGGATGGGAACCTGAGTTCCTGTTTGTCTTTTATTTTTTTTCTAATGTGAAGCTACAAGTTTAAGTTAACTCTTGATCTATGCTGCTGATTTTCTGCCACTAGGCCTCCAAAATTGGGCAACACGGTCAGAGGAGGCAGGGGAAGGTAATTTTAGAAGAGGACTCTGGAAACCCCCTGCAGTATCAACACTGAAGCTAGAGTATCCCGGGTCAATGTTTCTGGTACATTCTGAGCTTGCCACAGGGCAAAGTCCCCCAACTCAGGGTCTCCAAATAAGCAAGACTTTTGATTTTTCTGAAGAATGCTAGGTTTTGATTCGGGGGGCCAGAGGGAAGAGTGTTAATCATGCAAGAGCCACAGGTGACATGCAAAGTTGGACTGCCTATTCTCCAGTCCAGCAGTGGGGTTCCCCTGGGGCCAATGTTGGACTTTGTAATTGGCTTCTTAATAATGCTATATAGTCTGCATTCCGTGTGAGAACCACTTTTAAAATGGGAAGGGGAATGTTGAGGAAGAGATGGCCTTGGAGTTGATGCTCGGGGGAGTGTCAGCAAACTCAGGTGAATTGCACATCTGCAAAATTGATGGTGGGAAGAGATTATTTCGTGTTGGTTTCCATGGAAATGTTTTGGCAAGCATGCCCTCGCCCTCTCAGGCTCACTTTCCTGTACATTTCCTGTAGAAATCATGTGTTACATCTTTTTGTCCAAGAGACACATGTTTCATATTTTCCCATAACCTTCTCCTGACCCGTTTGGCAGAGGAGCAGATATGGGCTTGTCTTTCTCTCTCTCTCTCTCTCTCTCTTCTACTCTTGATTGTAATGACTTACACAGAATGGAAAAATTATGTGTCACTTTTGTCTTCCCCCTCCTTTGTGTGTGTGGGTGTGCATTATTCCTTGGAACCCTAAATTGTTGTGAAAGGTCAGCCAAGATCCAGGCATTTGATGCTGCTCAGAAATTACTTCAGTTTAGCTTCTTGGTTTGGGCTGTTGCTCTGCTCCCAAGTCTTTTCATGAAACATTTAAGGAGTTGTGGACTTGAGACAAGGTGAGCAAAACTTGCAATTCTCATCCCCAGAGGTTGGAAGAAATGCCCTGATAGACCTACTGAAGTTTTCACTTGAAACTTTTCCTTTCTGCTGTTGGTGAAAGAGATGAACACCAAGGAAAAGTTAGATTTATCAGGTTGAGCTACAGCTTTGCCTTTGATGGGAAAACTCTTGGGAAGCCTTCTCCAAACTGGTGACCTCCAGATGTTTGAGGAATAGCACACCTCATAAGGACAATGCTGGTCCAGGAATTATGGGGTCCTGGATATACCCCAAAGTGGCCAAATTAGAGAAGGTTGGTTGGGAACCTCACCCAGCCTGACATTTGGTAATAATAGAAAGCATCTGATATTTTGTGGGTATAGATGGTGTCACTCTTCCACTGGCATCTCTGCGGAGGAGACCCTCTTGTTTCTGGTTTTGTAAATTAGAATGGGAGATCAGTTTCATTGTGGACCAGGGTAAAAACATCAGAGAGGATTGATTAGTTTTTATGATGCAAATCAGCCTTTTCTAATCTGGGTGGGTTGAAGAGAGTTTGAGCTCCAAATAGGGAAAGACTCAGATCTACCATTCGAGATAATCTTGCTGCCACCTCTGGATATGGGCAGAATATTGCCCAACTAAAACTGAAGTATTTGCTCGCTAAAAAGCCCTGTATTTGGAAAGTTAGGTCTTAGGAAAATAGGATTTTTACGTTCTGTTCTGCCTGATATACTTGCATTCAACGTCCTGAGCTTTTTGATTGTTATATACGAAAAGGGGATAGGAAAAAAAGGGGAAACGAGGACCTATTGCGTATTTAGTTTAGTGTCTTGTTTAATACATTCAGATCTTATATACCAAACAAAAGCTAGCTATAGACCAATATTGATTTCCATTTTTACAAACATTAAAAGTTAATAGCTAACAATAAAATGCGGGGGGAATTAAGGATGTACACTGCACCAAGTTTCTAAATAATCCTGCAAAGAAAACTCCCAGCAGCAGGGTGATCTTTTTTCTTCTAAATATAGAAGAGCCCAACCTGCTTTCTCCAGATCATGATAACCCTCCTTAAATTGTATGACATTCTTTGGACTCAGGGGTTTCATTTGAAAGAAGGAAGGAGTAAAGGAAATGTTCTTGTTTTCCTGCCATTTGTGGACTTGGGGGATTGTGGGGTTTGGAGTCTGAGGGGACAGAGGTGCCCAGGGGGAAGGAAAAAGTGGTCATGTTGATCCATATTTTACCTCTGTGGGCTGAAATGTATTTGGTGACTTAGCAGCTTTCTGGTGTATTGATATGTTGTTCCCAGTAGTTCAGTGCTGCCAACGGTCTTCCTCGTTGGACGGGAGATCAGAAGATCTGGGGAGAGGAGACTTGACAAACAACCACGGAGAACCCTGCAACTCCATCCCACCCCTGGAAAACTTGAAAGAACCTTTGTTTCCTTCTGAACGTTTCCAGGATCTTTTCCCCAAGCTTGCAGATTGCAGGCCAGCACAACTGCAGAACAATGCAGAGAAACTGATCACATTAATAATACAGGACCAGCTGGTTCTTTGTCTGGCCTATCAGAGGTAGTGGCTTGTGTTTCTTAAACTTGGTAAGAATTATACATGAGTAATCCTCTTATAGGAGCAGTCTTGAGGTGGTCCATTGCACGCAAGCAAAAAAGTTGACTCTCCAGTGAATCAGGTTCTCTCCTTGCAGAGGGTCTCTCCTCCTCCTCCTCCTCCTCCTCCTCCTCCTCCTCTCTTGCACGTGTTCGTCTTGGTGCTTCTCTTCCCCCTTCGGGAGGTGCTCAGCTGTGGAAAACGTGGATGCCAGATTAGGTGTCTTCAGCACATGGACCCTGGATCCGATTACATTACCAGCCACTTAATTTGGTCTTTGCTTTTTTTCTAATTGAAAACCTGGGGCAGGGCAGAAATTCTAGATTGCTTAAGAAGAAAATGGAAAGCCTTTGTGACTTCCCACATTTGAACTTGTTCTGTCTGTTCGCTCAGATTCTTCAGCACTCGGTACAATTCTTGTGTGCCTCTTCCTTTCAAAAATATTCATTTTGGCAACCGTGATGGAAGCAATGCTTCATTTCCACATCTCACCTCATGATTGCTTCCAGAGAGGGTCATTGTCATGCCAAAAAGTTTCTTCTGCATCCTGATCCATCCCACATGTTCTCATAGCCTCGGGACAGGACCTCCCACAGGCTTATATGATTCTAGACAGCACTTCCTTCTGAAAAATGGGTGCTACTGCCTGCTGGGTGCTATTCTGAACAGAACTTTCCCCCGTCCTTAATATCTCAACTGTCCTGTATCCCACTTCCCGTTCGTCTCCATCAGTATGGCCTGTGATCACGGTTGATGTAAAGGCAAACGCCTTTCTCTGTCTTTTTTCAACACGCACAGGCTTTTATTTATTTTGTTATTTTTAATTGGTGAAACGCATATATGCGGCCACCCCTCTACTGAAGTCGCTCTGGACAACGAAGAAAAGTAAAAACGAAACTAAGTTTGCAATCCGTTTGAGAAAAACCAAGTGGAGGCCCCCAAACCATTTCAGGATCAAGGTATCAGGCATCTCCAATCTCATGACATTTCCTTGCTCATTCTCCAGAGATCCTCTTTTTAAAAATTATCTCTCTCTCTTTTTTAAGCTCTACAAATCAGTTTTAATTTACTGGAGGGGCAGGGGGGGAGTTGCCAGACATGCTTCCTTTCCACCTCACACCCCGCCGTCACTTGTACAGGATCGCGGTCCAGGCCAAACATTTGCCTTTTCTGGGGTAGCTCTGCAAAGGGGGAGCCGTCGAGGGCCAAGTGTGCATTCTTGCATTTTTTGGAGCACAAATGTTCTTTGCTCGAAACATTCTCCGAGGTCATAGGCCAAGGGGGTGCTGTGTGCTTTCGAAAATATCTTCCCTTTTGAGGACAGTTATGAGATACCCCTATGGGGCAAGCTCCAGCTGGTGAGCCGAGGTACAAGGCTAATCCTTTGGTTGGTGTCTACTGTGTGCAAATGTGTCAGTTGATATTTAAAGGGACACACCTGTTTAGTTAAGGCTATTATATGCCTTGGAAAAGGGGGGGGTGGAGAGGGCAACGGGATGGTGGGGGTGCTCCATTTTTAATCAGACTTGGGGCAACTCTTTTCTGCAAGTTGTAGCAGAGAAGGTGGCATCGAGATTTGGGGTTTTTTTCCTCCCAAACATTAGGAAGGGGCTGAAATTCTCTAATAGTCCAGGTGAAGGGAGTCATATATATCCAGCCTTTCATCACCCGGTGAGCTTCTATGGCTGAAGGAAAACTTTCATGATACAGGTAGTCCTTGACTTATGGCCACAATAGGAATTGGAAAACTTGTTGTTAAGCAGTGCGGTCGCTAAGCAAGGCATCATGTGACCGCACCCAATTTTACAACATTTTTTGCAGCGGTCGTTAAATGGCTCACGTGGTTGCCCATTGACTTTGTTTGTTGGAAGCCCCCTGGGAAGGTTGCACGTGGTGATCACGTGACCCTGGGATGCTGCAACCGTCGTAAATACATGCCACTTGCCGAGTGCCCGAATTTTGATCATGTGACCGTGAGATGGTTGTAAGTGCGAGGACTGGTCATAAATCAGAAAGCAAGTCGCTCAAAAGAATGTACATACAGTACTCTACCAGTGTTTCTCAACATTGTCAACTTTAAGCCATGTGGACTTCAACTCCCAGAATTCCCCAGCCAGCATGCTGGCTGGGGAATTCTGGGAGTTAAAGTCCACACATCTTCAGGTTGACATGGTTGAGAAGCACTGGTGTATGCACTACATGTGGACAAACTTTACGAAGTTGTTCAGAATCTGTTTCTTTTTTCCAGGCCTTTTATTGCGACATTATATTTTGAGATAAATAGGTGTGTTATAGCTTAATGGGATTTTTATAGGTGTTTTTAATGGACCTTGTAAGCTGTGCAGAGCTAATAAGAGATAGATGGCATATCCATTTTTTAAATAAGTAACTGTGTGTCTGTGCCCATGTGTGTATGGTCTGTGTTATACACATAGACAAACAGATGCAGAGAGACAGAGATAGAAAAACTTTTATCTGTTTGTCTGTCTATCCATCCATCTATCTGAAATGTATTTTTCTCAACCCAACTCTGGTTTCTCATTAGAAAAAGCAAATATCAAAGATTATTTGCTTGCTGAATATTAAGAGGAGAAATACATCCATAAATTTCCCCATCAGTAACTACTTCACCCAGTTTGGTCACATGAAGGTAGGCCATGTGATGGTCGGTCTGCAAGTATGTTTGGGAACAAATCTCCTTTAGACCATCTCCTTGACAACATCTCTTTCTATTTGGACATTATTCTCCTTTAAAAAAAAACAGTGGAAGTTTGACATTCTCTACCAGTAGCACCCACATTGTTTTAAGGGGAAGGTACAGATCCTGGCTCTCCTAACTTTGCAGTGAATTTGGGTTAGAAATAAGATTTAACATGAATTGGAGCTTGGGTTTTCTGAGCAGGTGCAGGTATATGTTCATTACTGCTATTCTAGAGAAAGAAGTGTAGCTGAGCCATAAAACACTTCCTTTGCAGGCAGGTTCCAAGTATCTCCAAGCTGGGGAAACCTTTATGGGAACCCTTGGAGGGCATCTCACCAAACCAGGGTTTGTTGAATAAGCCACAGTGGTTGAAGGAAGGCAGAGCCCCTATGTGAGCCAGTCAGTTTTGATTTCACTTGATGGAATGAACCAAAGATCTGACTCAACAGTTGAAGGTCCTTGACAATGATCCATCCCAAGTGATTTAATGTTCTCTTAGCCCATAAGCTGGGTTCCTATCCACTTCTCTGCGACTTTGGCTTGTCAAGCAGTTTCAGAGGGACGAAAATCCATAACGGAGCTGTGAAATAAGGAGGTGATGAATGGGCTAATGGCATTTTTCTCCCTGACTCATGATAATCAGAGAGCTGAGTCCCATGTTTTAGGTTGATGGATTGCAGAAAAGATTTTTAAAGGTTGGCTTGGATTGTAGTTGAGAAGGTTCAGGCCCACTAACTAGACCTGACCCAAATCAACTCTGCAGGAAGGCTAAAGCTATTTTTACTGAGATTGGCTATAATAACAGAATCTTGCAAGTCAGGTTGTGCTGGGAGTTGAAGTCCACACATTTTCAAGTTGCCAAGGTTGAGAAGCACTGCTCTACAAGAAGCTTCAAATGAAGTGAATAGTGTTTGGGAGCAAAGATTATTAAAAACAATTGGTTCCCCAGTGCTATTTAAAGTGTTGGTTTTAACTCATCAAGCCCTGTACAGTTTGGTGCTAAGTGCTTTCAGGACTGTCTCCTTTGGTCAGAATAGGTTTGCCCAGTAAGAAGATCTTGGAGAAAATGCTTGTTGTTCCCTGCTACTCTTTAACAAGGAGGGCAGAAGCCAAGAAAATGTGCTTCTCTAGCCCCTGTGTTCCAGAGCAGCCTTGGCCATGGCTTAAAGTTGCCAGTTAGTCTCTGGCGTTGCTGGTCTTCTGGAAGCAGATCAAGATAGAGCTGTTCCAAAGGGGCTTTATAATTAGTTGAGAGAACGCCATAGCCATGTTTCTGTTGCTTTGATCAGATTGCGGGTTTAAATGTTTGCATTATATCTGTTATGATTACCCTCTGCTGATGTTTGTAATTGGGTTCTTTTGCACCTCCAAGAGTCATACAATTGCAAGGTGTAGAAACAAAATTAAATGAAGCTCCTCTAACCTGGTGTCCTCTAGATCTGTTGGACTACAGTCCTCCAAGTCCCCAACCATCTAGGCAACCAGCTTTGGAAAGCCTGGTGTAGACCATTCCTGTAAAGCAGTGTTGTCCAAACTTAGCCACTTTAAGATGAGTGGACTTCAACTCCCAGAATTCCCCAGCCAGCCATTCCCCATGGCTGGCTGGGGAATTCTGGGAGTTGAAGTCCACTCATCTTAAAGTGGCCAAGTTTGGACAACACTGCTGTAAAGGAATAGACTGCTCAGAATGGAAGGTTGCTACCATTTTTATAATTCTGGGGCACTTTTATTTAATTTCTGAACATCCCTCCAGATGTCTTGATCCAGCATACTCCCAGGCTGCCTTCTTACCATCTTTTTAAAATTATTTAAAATTATTTTAAAATTATGTTTTGTTTACGTGGTGGTCCTACCCTTACTATATGCAGTTGTAGTTTCTGTTTGCCCTTCCACTCCTAAGAAGCCAGTTTTAACTCCTGATTTATTTATCTGTGATTTTATATATATATTTATACATACACAAACACACACACCCCTTGTAGTGGGACAATTAATCAGTTTGGAATCAGCATCTTAACTGAGATGATGGGATTGAAAAGTCCTAAGATGTCAACTCTAAATACTTTCATAGAAACTTAAATTGCTGTTTCTAAGCCTGGTGTGACTTTGTCGTAGCAGCCAAACCAGTTCAGCTTGCCTTTTCCCTCGGACACAACCCTGAACGTGCCATAGCAGAAAAAGAAAAAAGAATTCTTTTGACAAAATTGTGCAACTGTCTCCAAGCCCCAAACCTGCCTTTGCTAGTTGTTTAAGTTGCTTTGTGTATAACAGAATGTGAGGAGAGGGGTGGTTTTTTGTTTTGTTTTAAAGACTGTGTTTAGTTATGGTAGAAAAATCTGTTTGTTTCCACACTCCTTCCGAACTTATTCAACTAGCATTTCCTGAATCTCAAACTAGATTGTGGTTAGATGAACGATCCTTCGCCCATCCCAAGCCCATTGAAAATGTGCATTCAATGAAAGGATCTAAAAACATGTAAAATTCCAGGGGGGGGGACTCTTTGAAAAAAATTGCATATATTAGATAAAAGATTATCCAAAAATATGTGCAGATTTTTTTTTTAAACCATGAAGCAGTGCAGGGACAGAAAGGAGAAACATAAGACTGGCAAACTGAACAATTGAAAATTGAGTCTACTCTGGCACAAGGGTTTGAGGCATCTTACCTAAAAAGTTAAGACACAACATTACAATAATTGAAAATAAAACTTCAAAACTTTTTTTCCAAAATACTTTGGTTTCTCTTCCAATTCTGTCATTCTTTTGCCTTTTAAGAAACTTCAGAACTGAATTTAATACTCTTTAGTATTGTCTGTCTCAGCCTGCAGAGAATTTAACTCCATTTTTTTTTTAAGGAAATTAAAATTATTAAAATTGCCTGGTCTGTCTGAGCTGATTCACATCCAATTTCTTTGTGGTCGAGTCTTGAGCGTCAAAAATCTAAAATCTTGCTTAGAGCCAAGGTGGGTAAGGGAAGATGCTAAAGATATATAAAACAAACACATCACGTGGAAAATGTGGACCAAGCACAGTTTTTTGCCCTCTTTCACATTTTAGATTCTCACTGAAACTGAGCAGAGACCCAGGATGGAGAAAAAGGAACCACAGCTAGTGAGAACGTGAATTTTGCTGCTACTAGAATTTGGGTTGAGTGTGGATTTAGTTGGATTTAAAACAGGTCTAGAAAGACTAATGGTTGGTCTGGTGCTTAATGGCTAATAGTTACTGGCTACCTTCTGAATCACAGGCAGCAGAGCTAAAGTGGTTGGAGAAGGACCAGTGGAAGAGAATGGTTTCTCCATGGACTTCCATGAAGAGAAGCAAAAATGGCAAATATAGCATATGCTTAGGACCATCACACAAATAATGTGACTTTATGTACTTGAGTCAGATGTCATGATGCTAGTAGGCCTTTGTGAGATGATGTCAAGTCATGTGGATTGTTTTGAGGTCATCCTAGCTAGTTATGGATGCCGCTAACTCCTGTCCATGCTCCTGAGCTTCCAGAGTGCGCCTGGTGGGCCACTGTGGACCACAGAATACCAGACACGATGAGCATTTAGGATAGTGTTTTTCAAACTTGGCAACTTTAAGGTGTGTGAACTTCAACTCCTAGAATTCTGGGAACTGAAATCCATGCGTCCTAAAGTTGCCAAGTTTGAGAAGTATTGATTTAGGAATTTTGTTAGGTAAAACAATATATTTGGGGGGGGGGGGTATGCACACACAAATTAAGCATTCAGCTAGACTTGTGGCAAAGAGGCTTGAATATCTCGGCCCCAGATTGACACTCAACGAAGGCTTAATCCAGTGCAGCCACACACACAGTTGCATCAAGAATTTCTGTTGAATGGTGTCATTCTAATTATTTTGGAGTAATTATATCTTTTAAAAAAATATGGTCCCCATGCCGGCTAAGTCTTTTAAGCTAGGTTCCTTGAGATTTCCATTTCCTTATATGAAGAGCCAGAATGGAATCACCAGATAGATGTAATTATATAATTAAGATAAGGAAAACTTTTCGGGAATTATGAAAGGTTCCTCTCCTGCCCTCACCCAATTGATTTCTTCTTGTTCTCTTGCCTCTTCTCCTTCCTGGTGCAAATTGATGTAAAAATATGGTTCTATTTTTAAGAGTTTTAAAATAGCTGGGTCTGATATCATCTCGATATCAGGCTGTCCATTTCAGTCAACCAAAAAGTCGCTTCTGTTTCAGCAGTGTGAATGGAAATAGAAATTTCTTCCAACCTTTGTTGTTTTATTTTGTTCTTTTTGGTTTCCTAATTTGGCAGGCTGAATATTTCTATGCCATCTGAGCTGGGAGAAAGGTTGTTTCATTTGTTGGCTCTCAAAGATCCACAAACGGAAGGATTTATTCTCATTGATGTGATCTTCATGACTTCCAGTGAATATGGCAAAGAAGCTAGAGATGCCCCATGCCCACATAGCTACACGTTTAGGTGCCGCCTCTGAATGTCATCTGCCTGGCCCTAAGGCATCTGTTCTTTAGGTGATGTGCAAGGTTGCACTTTGGAATTCAAGATTACACCCCAAATCTGAGACGGTTGAAGAGATTGAATGAAGAAGCTTGATGCTCAGAAAAGTGTGCAAAAGCAGAGATTCATTGAACTTTCTAACCACAATTAGATGTTGTAGCACAGAAAGCAGTGTGTGAGTTGGAGGATTATAGCAGTGCCTGTTGTGAAGGAGCCAGCCACTGTGTTGTGATAGTGGTGGGAGTTTTTTTGGCCAAGCTTGACCATTCTGGCATCACATCATAACACTTTGGTGGGTTTACTTCATGTGTGTCCTTTGTTTTCTTGCGTGGAGAAGAACTGAAGGAACATCCACTGTAATGGCAGTTGGACCACTTTATCTCTGCAAGTGACATAGGATCATATCCTGGCTAACAGCAAGAGGGATGGGGTGGGAGAACCCATCACTGGTGAAAGAGCAACCAAGTATGGAACTATTAGATAGCATTTGCTTACACTGAGATTTAATCCAGGTCAGCCTTTCAAATGCTCAAATTAATGGGGACAGTGTGCCCAACTTCACACTTCCATAGTCCCTTGCCATCAGCTCAAAACAACTGGAGGCACCAAGCTGCCTACTGTCACAATACAGTGGACATCTCTTGATCTTTGAAAGGAAAGAGGTGGAGGATCCACTTCCTTCAATAAGCCTCTCTTCCTTCAGGATCCCATTTTCTCTGCTTTGCTTTTGTTATTGCTGCTCCTGTTTTACCCTGATCTACCCTGAGAAGGACTTCTTCACTTTGCATTACATGGAGATGGTGGGAACGCTGTTTATCAATAGTGAGCTCCTAGTTGGAGCATGGGCCATTAGACCATCTGAGAAGACCAAACGTTAGTGCTACCCCTGGCCCTTTTACACACCAAAGTAAGATGAGAAATTCAGCTGTGTTTGGAGGAGGAGGGTATGCTGGTGGAAGATTTCAGGAGTTGTGGGAGATCAGAAAATGAGACTCACCCCCTTCATTCTTCTTTAACAGGTTCTTGTGCAAAACTGAATGCCCTGCAGTGCCCTCGTAAGCACATGCATTAAAGCAAAATAATGGTATTGACCTAATAAGAAAATATCCTGCACGTTTTTTTCTGTTCTTCAACCCAGTTCTAAGCCCGTTTTTCAGCAGAGTTGCTTCCAAAGCCAGTTTCTACACTGCCACCCTTTTAGAGTTTTTGAGATGTCCTCAAGCCAGCAGAATTTTTCTTTAACACTCCCAGTGGCCATAGTTGATCACCAGTGAGGTGGCTTGTTTTCACACATGGTCCCATAAAAACGCCATACCGTTGACTTCATGGTGGTTTTATGAGTCAAACAAGTCAGCCAATCTGGAGATTTCGTGTCATGCTTGCAGAGGATACGTTTCATATCTCTTCTTCTTCCCAGCCTTGCCTAAATGTCATTTGGTACTTCTCTACAATGACATGAGACTGCAGTACTTAGGAGGGAGAAGGAAGAGCGCAGAGAAAAAGAGATAGAGACCAGGAATACTGTTTGGTTAAGCCCCATCCCTTAATTTATTATCTATTAGCTAACCTATAAAACTGGTGGACATCTTGGAATAGGTTTGTTATGCATACTTAGCAGCTGAGTTCTTGGGGCTTTGGGAGATCAATACTAAGGTATTGATCAAGTTTTGTACAGATGTTTTGCCCCAGTGCAATGGTTCAGATCGGTGTAGCAGTTCAGATCAGTTCAACATTTCAGATCAGTTGCACTGAGAAAGCTTTGCTGGGATGTGGGCTGACGAGTCTGCAAGAAACTTGATGACTATCGTGGTAGTTATCTCCTGAAGCCCAGAAAACCCAGCAACTAGGTGTCCATAAAACCAGATTTTATTTATTTATTCATCGCACATTCCATGATAAGCCCTTTAGAAGGACTGGAGCATTGTGTGGAAGGGTTGCGTCTGTTTTTCTAGAGTTTCAGATTAGTCCTTTTGCTGGCAATAAACCTAAATGGGCATTTTTGGATTTCAGCAAACACAATTCTCATGCTTGCTTGCTTTTGTTGTGGCTTCAGTTTGAAGTCTTTCTCAAATATTGACCCATCCCTTGGGCTAAAATCACCTTTTATAGGGCAGGCATCCTAGGAGTATCTTTCAATGGCTTCTTAAGTAGCATATTGTTTCTCTTTGATTTTTGTGATGTTTTTCCCTAGCTTCGTTTCTTTCTTCCCCTCATCGTCCTTCTTAAAAAAGATGCATTTTTGAAGCCTTGTCTCAGAGAGTTATTCCTGTGATTTGATGCACCCTGCAGATAGAATGTTAGCATGTCAGGAGAGAAGCTAAGGTGGTCATTTTAGCTGCATTGCTGGATTTCTATGTAGGGGATATTTCTTAGTGGAGAATGTCCCGTTTGCCATTTGAAGGCATGCAAAGCTGTTTTTGCTGGTAGACTTGTAAGACTTAAAATCATGGGAATATCTAGATTAAAGATTGTATAATGTGTGTGTGTGTGTGTGCGCGCACAAAAGAGAACAGAAAATCACTTGGGTTTATGGAAGAATGCAACTGATAGCAGCACCTTTCCCCTTTCTATGTAGGTGTTTTGAACACACATCCCATCATCCCTGACTGCTAACCATGGTGGGTGATATAGTCCAGAACATCTGGAGGGACCAAGTCTGGGGAAGGGTTGGGTGGAACCTAGCTAATCCTTGTTCAGGTTGCCTTAGAAACCTCAGAGGTGCACATAGATTACTTATTTATTTATTTGTTTATTTAGCAGCTGAAAGTGGTACAAAGCAAGGGACCTCTCTCAGAAAGGTGGCTTTTTCGGTAAAATGAGTTGCAGGCGGGGAAGAGTCAAGGACAAAAGGATTTGGGGACACACCCTGCTGTGGAAAGAATTGGTTAGCTCAGTGTTTCTCAACCTCAAGAGCTTTAAGATGTGTGGACTTCAACCCCCAGAGTTTCCCAGCCAGCATTTGTAGACTTCAACCCCCAGAATTCCCCAGCCAGCATGCTGGCTGGGGGATTCTGGAAGTTGAAGTCCACACATCTTGAAGTTGCTAAGGTTGAGGAACCCTGAACGTGCCGCAGAACAAGATGGTTTCATGATGTCTTCTGTCCTCCCCAGATGTAGCTCTTTCAGGAATCCGTGCCTGGCGAGCCACGTTGAAGCCTGCTCCGAAGGCCGGCCTGCCCTCCCAAGCTTTAAATCAAAGCAGGGCTTCCTGAGATTCAGAAATGACGTGGTCCTTCTCTCTCCCTCCCTCTCTGTCTCTCCCCCTTTCCCTTTCTGTTTGCTACGGACGTTTCCATTTGATTGCAGTTTCTTAATTGCATTTAACAGTGATCCCCGCTGGTTCTCCATTCAGCGCGCCTGTTGTGTGTTCAATGGAACGGCATGGGGACCGTCGGAGGGTCTGGAATGGAGTTACCTTTAGTCCAGTGTACCTGTCATGGTAAGCGGCACCACACAGGACTAGCCTGGCTTTTTAACCCTCGAGGCCTCCACGTGTGCATCAGGGACCCCCGTCCCCCTCCCCATGTCCCTGGCCCCTTCCCTTCCCTTTCGCTCAGACGCAGCTTTTGCACCAGTGAATATATTGCTCCGTGTGTGGTTCTCCTCCTCCTTTTGGATGGCATGGGCTTTCTCCTCCCCCCAGAGCCACCTCGACGTCTCCTTTGGCCTTGGGCACCTTCATTTGCATGGGGACCCTGGGGCTGGGTCCATGCCCTGCGCAAAAGCTTCACCAACCTGGCTTAGATCCTACGTTTTTCACTTGCGTGGACCTGGCCAGTGGCTTCTGGATGCAATGAACGTGCCACGGCTTAACCCGCCTTCAACAACCACGAGGTCTACTTTGCTTGCTGTCCTTGAATTCCAAGAGCAAGCTTAAATAAGCAGAGGCGGGTATTATGATATTAAGATGAAGGCTAAGGAAGAGAAGAGGGTATTATGAAGCAACAGGAGTTAAACTGAGAGTGTTTTGTTTTCGGAAACCAAAGTGCATGCATTCTTTCTCTGAAGAAGGTCTTTCCTCCTACCCACCCAGCTTTTTGGGGGGGTAGAACCTCTTAAATTAGGGAAGTTTTAACATTTTGCCTTCTAGTGGTGGTATCAGTGAAAGCAATGTTTCTCAAACTTGGCCACTTTAAGACGTGTGGACTTCTATTCCCAGAATTCCCCAGCCAGCATGCTGGCTGGGGAATTCTGGGAGTTGAAATCCACACATCTTAAAGTAGCTAGAGAAGGAAAGAGTCCTGTCAGGCAAGTTTTGGTGTTTTTCATGGCTTTATTCCAAGATAGTTTTAGTCCAGCCTGGGATCCAGCATTGGGATCCAAGGACTAACCTAGCTGGTAGACCCTGAATTTGTATGGATATTAACCTTATTACAGTCACTGACCATCATTTAACAAATTAACAGCAAACAAAACAAAATAGTTGAGTTTACTGCCAGACCATCAATGCAGTCAAAGCAGGTCTCGTTTTACCAACAGCATAGCAACATTCGGCCACGTTCGTGGAAACTGAATCATACTGGTCTCATAATAGCAATTGTCCGTAGAATAAACCAGAATTGCCTGGGCATTTGGTTAAATGAGGAACTATAAGACAGGCCTTGGATTCCTGAAATGCAATATTTTGTGTGTTTTTACAGTTTTTTATTCGTAATTGTTTTTGACATATTTATTCTTTTTAATTGCTGTGTGCTGCCCAGAGTCACCTTGTGTGAGATGGGCGGCTATATAAATATGACTGATAGATAGACAGACAGACAGACAGACAGACAACCAACCAACCAACCAACCAACCAACCAACCGGATGTGGAGTATGGATTTGATAGATCAGACCCTGGATATGTTAGAGACACACAAATGCAAATATTGTCAATCCTTCCAGATAGACCAGCTTGGGAATGGCTGACAAATATTCATCCGTGTGTTTGTATGCATTTGATGGTCAAGGGTTGCATGTGAGTGAGGCAAGGGGAAGGGGAGCACTGCTAAAGCCAAACAGGGGTATCTAGAGTCAAACCACACTTTTTTTCAATCCCATCCACTTCTTTTTAAACCTGACTTTCCCTCCTCCCTGTATCCAGCCTGTCCAGTATATCCTCGGAAGGAGGTCTTTTGAATGGTTGGTGGTGATCTGAACTGTTCGGGTATCTTAGTTTGTTGTGACTTTTTCTATCAGCTGCCCAAGGCCAAGGGGTTACAGGTCAGGGTATGTTATTAAGAACTGGGCAGTGCATGAGATCAAGTTCAGAAAGGGCACTTCAGAGCAGGTGCAGATGTGAACGTAGCCCTGTCTGCAACTCTTTAAAGCAGCTGTATCTTGTCCCACATGGGAGCTGCAGAGGAAAAGGCACAGGTGCTTTAAAGAGTTGCAGGTAGGTGTGGCGTTTGCACTCCTGCAGGCTGCGAAACACCTTTTTTGGAATTACATCTGAAGCTTTGCCTGGCCTTGATCCATATGAATAAATCAATGAGCAGAGGGTTGAGCCTGCTTAAGTTGCTTTTTAGGCGATGGCACCTGAAAAAAATGCAGCTCGTACAATCACGATTTCAACCAACTTTGCCCAGCCTGGATGCAACCGAGATGTATGGATATAAACTCTCAGCGAAGGCTTTGCTGGCTGGGGAATGGGAGCCTGTGTCTCTGGAGTATATCCAGGGTGGAGTAAACTCGTGTGCACCTTTCTAGGTGAAAGCTTGATGCGAACGGTGTATTCCTTGGTTTTATTCTGAACAGCGAGAGAGATTTGATTTGAAAACCTTTACGTTGCCAGCTTACGTTTCTCGCTGCACTTGAGAAAAGACCCCCCCCGGCCTTTGTAACACACTGGCCATTGCAACAAGCACAAGGTGATCTTCGCTCTGAATTGCAGGAGGGGAAGAGAAGGATGTAAGGAACAGGGAACGGAGCCAAAGCAATCTTGATTTTTTCCTTTCGTCAGCAAAGCTGTGGAGTGGAAGGCTGCATTATTCCCCCACCCTCACCTCTCCCCACCCCCTGACAATGGATGTCCCCATCGGGCTGGGCTCGACGAATGCATGCTGCGGACTCTATCTTCCACCTGCATGCTGTCGCCCGCTGCATTTTATCCTGCACCCTGCCGCTTTTGAATGTCTTGTGATGCCGGGGGTGGGGGGCATTCCCCTGCGTTCCTCTTTTCTTACAAATGAGGGTCTGCCCTCTTTGCGGGTAGGTGGGGGCCTCTGGTGGAAAGCGGTAAGAAACTGTTGGAATGAGCAATGGCCTGTGCTGTGGAGATAAATATATATTTAAAAAGGAGCAGTGTAGCATTTCTAAGAGAGCAGTTTTGTTTTGGGAACGGAGTCAGGCAACCAGAGCTCTGGAGCAGGGTTTCTCAACCTTGGCCACTTGAAGACATGTGGACTTCATGCTGGCTGGGGAATTCTGGGAGTTGAAGTCCACACGTCTTCAAGTGGCCAAGGTTGAGAAACCCTGCTCTAGTCGGAAGAGAACCATTTCCTTTTTTCTTGCTATGGAGGGCGGTACGGCTCTTAACTTCTGCAGCTATAGGAAGTGTTGCGTTCAACGTTTAAAAGTTTACATCCATATTGAACATGTAGGGTGTGTGCCTGCTCCCTGGAGCTGCCTGGCCCGTGGCGTCTGGGGGGTCACAAAGCACTGCCAAAGGGACCACGAAGGGCTGTGATCCATTTGCAGCAAATATATAGTCCAGTGTTCAACAGTATTTAGTCAAGAAGGCTGTTCTTGCTTCATCATCCTTGGGCTGTTTTTGTGGGGAGGAGAGAGGCAACACCCCACCCCACATTGTTAGATCACTCTCTTTTCTCAGTTTGAACTCCGGTCTCCTTGGGCTCTTGGGGCCCGCGTTGGCTTTTAGAAGGGGCTGCATGTCTGGGACAATTGCATTTTGCTTTTTCTTTCTCGGTTCCAGATTTGGCTCCTTGGCAGCCCCCAGTCCAGGGCAAGGAAGCGCTCGCTCCATTAGTTCATTCCCCCCCTTGCTTGGGCTCAAGCCGCTCCTCTTCCCCAGCCAGCCTGTCCCAGGGAACGGCTGATTGAGATTGGTCAACTGAAGAGGTTCTAGGGCAGACCCACCCCCATGCCACCCTTTCCCCTTTGACTGAACTGCCTCGATTTCCCCCCTTGCTCGATCTCGCCCTGCAGCCTCTCGCTGCTCCGCCGTGCTCTCTCCGTGGCCGAGATTTCGCCAGCGCTGCCTTGAGGTCCAGGAGTTTGCTTGTGCTTGGAGAGAGAAGGACCCCCTTTTGCTATCGCAGCCTCAGCACAAATGATGCTTTGCTGGCTCATCTCTTCTCTTAATTACTTTGCCTTTAGAGCTGGGGGGGCGGGCGGGAGCAAGGCAACAGCTCTATCGGAAGAATGCCCAAGGTCTTGCCGAAAGCGAGTTGAGACCCCTTAAGAAGGATGCGCGGGCTGCGAGTCCAGGAGAAATCTGGCCCGTTTTATTCTCCTGGGGTTTTAATAAATCTCTTGGGGTGTTTTTTTTTAAATCCCAGCCTGCTATTGTCGCTTAACCCTTTGCCAAATAGGACAAGGTCTTAGGTGCAACCTTTCCTAGGGAGTCTCATTTATGAACACATATTTTGCTTTAAAATCAGATTTCTCTTAGGCCCTCCTTTGGCCCAAAGATTCCACCATGATAAACCAGAAGAGAGAGGGATAGGTCAAAAGAAACTGGGAAGAACCAGACCGTGGTGTCGGCAGGGCAAGACTTTAGGGCACAGATTTGGGATCCATCTTAGTAAAAGGAACTGCGGAGTCCCCCCAGTGCAGCAGGACTGGCATAATACGTTTCGGGATATGTGAAGGAATATGGAAGATAGCAGTGGGTGGTCAAAGACAATTTGCAGCAGCCTCAGCCGACGAGGGATGTTGGAAGCTGTAGTTCCTCAGTGTCTAGCAGACCACTTAAGCCCACCCCTGATTTAAAGAGTGGGATTCATAGCACTGACATGTTCAGAAGAGAGAGAGAGAGAAAGTGAGTCAGTAGGTAGATATGGATAGATAGAGTAAGTAAGAAGAGAGAGATGATAAGTAGGTAGATAGATAGATGGAGATGGATGGAGTAGGTAAGGGATGGATGGATGGATATGGATGGATAAGGGTAGATATGGGTAGATATGGATAAATAGAGTAGGTAAGAAGAAATTAGATAGACAGACAGACATACCAAGTTTCATTCAGGACTTTGGGACACCAGTAAAGTATTTAGAATGGCTTTTCCCAATCTGGGTATCCCCCAGATGCATGGACATCAAGTCCCAGAATTCCCCAGACAGCTTAACCATGGCTGAGGATTCTGGGAATTGAAACACTCGTGGTCAACGCTATGGCAAGGCGTCTTGCTCTCTTTCATCCCAAACAGAAATCAAGTTGGCCACTGGCATTCGATTTTTCCTAACTGCTGTTTTGCAGGTACGTTTTTGGAGCCACCAAGCAGTGGCCATTAAGGTTTAAAATTGAGTTTTAAAAATATTTGGGGGATGCTACTGAACTTCTGTGTGCAGTAGACTTTCCAGGGAAAAGAGAAATCGTAGAAGACCAGTCTGGTTAACAAGGATTTGGGACAGCTAAATAGAAACCCTGCCCTCATTACTGAGGGATGTCGTTAGGAAAGAGATACGTTGCTTTCGTATCCTAATCTGGTTTGCCCCAAAAACAGGGCAAGGACTTCTGATTTAATCCAGCAGAGCTCGCATTACGTTCTGATGTAAGCTTTAATATTAAGGCTGACCTCTGATTGCAGAAGTTTTATTTGATTGACTCATGTGATTGTTCTGCTGATGGATCCGTGCCATCTGCATAGATTTGCATAGGTGGAAAAAAAAGGAGAGAGAAGCTGTGGTGTGTGTTTTGGTGGTGCACACACATGTTGGTGTATTGCAGAAGCATTGAGTTAAAGGCATTTCCTCTTCCCTCTCTTTCTCAGGGAGGAAATGCCTCTTAAGATGAAGTTTGCCAGCTGCAAACTTCATCAGAAGGCATTTATTTTTAAAAAATGAGAACTGTTTACAAAGTTGCTCTAAAAAAGAGGCTCCTTTTTGTTTTGAGGCAAAGTAGTATCTTTTTCATCCGTTAGTGGTCTGATCAATCAACTAGGAAAGTGTTGTCATTTTCCAAATCAGTTTTATGCAAGTGAGTTCCATCAAGCACTGCAGTGTAGAAGATTCTTGCTCAGAATTTGAATCAGCCAACCACGTCCTCTTGGAAATCCCAAATCCCTTTCTGTCATCTCTGCAAAAAGGCAACAGTCTGTGCAGACCAACCATGCTATTGATTGAGAAGTTCTGCCATTGTTGGCGTTCGGATTATTTCTGGTGGGGAGAGGAGTTTCTACTACTTCTGCAAATTTGGTCCCCCAGCTTAATGATAAATGCTCCATCTGCCTTTCGATTACATAAAATTTAGATTTATCCTTGAGCATGGGCAATAGCAGGAATAATAGTGCTCTCTAATTCTTTGACAGTGCAAGAATGATTCAACATTTTAATAAGCTTTTAAGTGTCAGCAGTATACTGGGAGAGTAGTTTCTATGTTTTAGAGTATCTCTCTTGTGCTGTATGAATTGAACGTTATTGTTTTATTAGTTTTCTGTTTCCAATGTTTTCTGCCCAAAGAGCTTTAGTTAAGCAGCAGATTTGACAATTACAACCATAATAATGATATACAATCCTTGCTTATGTTGCAAATGTGGGGAGCTGCCTTTTGGGCCAAACTGACACATCTCTCCATCCTTCTATAGCCTTGCCATTCTGTTGGGCAGTGCAGATTTCTGTCTTCACGTGCTCCTGACCTGCTGGGATGGGACATCTTGGAGTTACTTTCCTTTTCTCGTCTCCTTTTTGTTTTATGTGGGGCATAACGGGTGATGCAGATCTTCAGTCCTTGCATGTTAGATTTTTATCTTGAACAAAGCTAGCCTGGAGTGGAATTTTCCCAGCCTGCCCTCCCTGGTCCCACCCAAAAACATTGAAATTGGCAGTTTAACCAGGCTTTTCCTCGGTTGATCCAGCATACGACGCATCCTTTGATGCAGGGTTTATCCTTAACCTCTTATTCTGCCAAATGCAATTTTTGTAAGTATCTCTCTTGCTTCTGCTTGGGATGAACAAAGCCCCTTCCTGCCCTATTCTTAAAAACATTCCAGATTGCATAGGGAATGTCATCGCGTCAGTACCACGGGGTCTAGATCCTGGTATGTTTTGTTGAAAATCATAATGCTTTCCCACTCAAATGCCTTCTTTTCCTTCTGCTTTGAGGATAGCTGCTGAAGGTTTTAATTCATTTCAGGATTTTAAGTAGAACTTCTCTGAGTTGATCTTGACTCCTGAAGACCTCAGGACACATCCCTGTGGTTTTCTTAGGTACAAGCAGCTGGCCAGAATCATCTTCTGGGTAGTTTCCCAGTGTAACCTACAACCCTGAGATTTTCTGACTATCTCCCCAGGCCTGAATTAACCAAGCCAGACCCTGCTTAGCTTCTCCGAAATCCACAGAGGTCAACTAAGCACTGCTTCGTGCTGTGATTTTAACATATGTATTTTTCCTGGCCACATCCACTTTCCTGGACTGGCCATGCCCAGTGCTTTCCATGCAGCCCACCAAACTCCACTAAATGGGTAAGTGGGACCTTTCAAAAGTCCAACAGGTTCCCACATCGTGTCTCATCCATGGGACATCTGGACCAGGTCCTCTTCGTTTCTGCATGATTTTTGCACTGTGCGCCTTCAGCTCCTGGTGAAAGCACTTTGATGTGAAAGTCTGCTTTTGCACTGTAGAGCTGGTGCCTCCAAACCATTCATTTTGGCTGTCGGGAGTAGATTTGAAATGTCCTTGATTTTTATTATTTTGTCATTTTGGTGCGTTTGGCAGTGGTCTTTCCTCCTGGGGCAAGGCGGTTCTGCTAAGATGTTGTCGTTAGCAGAACTGCTCCCCCTTTTAATTGTGCAATGCAATGTTGGCAGAAGGCCACTCCTTTGGTGGGTAAGTGCAAATGTGGCAATTCCTGCAGAGTCAGTAACACGTAGGAAGTTGGGTTTTCCCCCCCTCCTACTTAATAATTCTCTTTATTAACAGAGACATCATCTGCAGGATGTGTAGGGCTTTCATCAAAACGATGGAAGCATTGTCATGTCTGTGTGCTTGTGACATCATGATGCACTTACAAAAGGAAGGAGCTTGCATCGCAACAGTGCAATGCTGTTTTTGTCAATCCCCCCCGCCCCAAGGATGCCTCTGATTATTCAAACTAGGCAGATCATGATTCCTTCTCTTAGACTAAACTTTGACGATTTGCCATACCAGATTGAACAAATCTTATTTGGATGATGAAAAGTTCAGTGGGCAACTCAGGATGGTTGGAGAAAGGAAGGGAATGTTTTCTAGCTCCCTAATCAAAAAGCCTTCTGCAAGTGAATCGCTGTGGACATTTGAATCAATTAAAGGATTTTAATTGGATTGACCCAGTTTTTCCAATCAATGTGATGAATAGGTGAGAGCCCATTTGCACACCTTAGTAGCTCAAAGACGTACCTATATTTATGGCAGGATAGTGCAATAAATAAAGGATATAGATTTAATCTACTTGGAGTCAAACTCAGTTTCTAAGGACTTCATGACACCCCCACATCACAAAAATATAGACATGGTTTCCCTTGCCTTCTAGGACTTCTCTGGTCTTCCCAGTCTCAGCCCTGGGATTTCATAGTAGTCTCCCATCCAAATACTAATGAGGTTTGACCCTGCTAAGCTTGTCTGGGTCAAGTTTTGCTATCTAGCTGAGCCAAACCATTCCACATCCCTTTTAAAAAAATGTTGAGTAGCTTTCTAAGTTTTTAACTTTAAAACTACTGTGCCATCTTGGGGAAAGAGGTATGGCTGTGTTGAAGAGTTGTAGAGTGGTGTTATGTTCACACCCTTGTGTGTTCCAAACCACTGTCTTGGAATCATATCCAAAGTGCTATATATCACACGGACACACACCCACTCCTCCCTGATCCATAGCTAAAATTTTATGTATGGTTTAATCTTGAGAAAAGTGTGAATGTGAGAACGTTGAGTTGTAAGATTTAAGCATTGTTCTACAGGGCCAGGGAGATGACGATATTCAAATGTCATGAGACATGATGCTCTCCTGAAATTTTAAAAAGGGGGGGGAGCACACTGAATAATTTGCTGAGCCTTTTGTTGATTATCCCTAAGCTTTGTACCCCTAAGCTCTGTGACCACCATTTTTAACAATCAAGGATGGATTGATGGATTTCTCCTTTTAGTTGAAGCAGAGTTGGTTTCTATATTTTAAGCTTCTAGACCCTGCCTGCAAAGCAGACCAGCAGAATACCATTTATGTGCCCTTCATTGCAATGAGAGATTGTCCTCCTGGCATTTTGTAGCTTCTTATTGTAGCATTTGACTGAAAAAGAAATGTCATCTTTCTATCCAGGCAATTGCAGAAATGCAGTCTTCTACAGTTCCTGTCTGTTCCTCCAGCCTGCCAGATTTCAAGCACAGTGGATAAAATCTCCCAATTTTATTATCCCTCCCCTTTCTAAAGTTGACGTTTTTTGGTTTCCCGTCCCAATAGAACAAGATGGCGCAAGACCAATCAGACCATTTTGAACTTTGATTTTTGTTCGGAACTCATATGCTAGGAGGAATGCTCACTTTTCAAGCCAAAATGAATTGAAAATGGTTTGTCTTCTGTTTTAAAAATAACTGCAAGTTTCCCATCTTTCGTTTTCCAGGTCCTCTTTCACCCTAGAAGAAATCTGAACCAGGCCTTGTGTTCACCTTTTTGGTTAACATTGTAATTTTCATTCTTTTTCACATGTTATGTTCAGTTCACGCTTGGGTATAGCCTCTTCCCCTTTCTTTTTAGCAAGAAAAAAAACGAGCAAAAGGTCTGATTATATGTGGAGGAGGGTCAGCCGTTCACACAAATATTGTGGTTGATTCTCTGGTTCAGATATTGCTAAGCGACGTGTTGTAAGTAGATAATTCTGGCTTCCTCTAATATTAGTCACGCTATTCACCTTCAAACCCCAACATAGAAGGCAAAGAGAGACAGACAGAAACTTTATTTCGGTCATTGGCCAATAAAAATACATTCTATAAAACAAAGCAAAATTATCCCCTAACATCAATAACTGTTAGCAACCATTTGTGGGTGAAGCTTACACATAATGTAGTGGAATTTTGCTACTTTTGGAGAAATACATCTATCTTGGTTGTTTAGCAGATAATGCAAATAAAAATGATCAGAGTGCCCTGGAAATTTAAATAACTAACGTAGAGCTCTGTCAGTGTAGAACGGCAAGTTTTGTAGGTATTTGTGTAAATCCTTTTTCTTTCTTTTTTGAAATCCCACCCTCTTTTACTGTGCTCTCCCATAACTGGAGGAGCATAGAGACAGGAAAACATAGGCATATACCCCACCAGTGACTTAGAACAATTTCATAGCATTACATGGCCATTGCTAAAATGGTATAAAGCCTGTGTTCATGACAGTTATTCTGGTACGTTGCTGGTCTGAGGACTCTAGAAGATTTTATTTTATTTATTTATATTTAAACTTTGGTTACCGCCCATCTCACAAGGAAGTGACTCTGGGTGGTTTACAATAAAAACAACAAATAAATATTAATTAAAATACAATAAAAAATAGTATAAAAATGCAAGAAAAATACCAAAAAAACCCAAATGCATACATAAATAATAATATCTTCCGAGGGTTAGGGTGGAAAAGGTATTAGCATACAGAAGCATCTTCATGAATGTTGAAAATGGAGCGGAAGACTCTTGTTACCAAGACCCACATTTACATTTAATTTCTTTTTAGCTTTCGAGGGATGCTAGAAATAGAGTTGGCAGTGGTCTTCATAGAAGTGCAATCAAAATCAGTATCTTGCACCCCAAATTCAGTAGTATAAGATTTTTTATCCCGGATTGAAAGAAATAGAAGTTAGATATGCAGAGTGCCCATAACTTTATTCAGTAGTGGGAAGTTCTTCAGAATTGAATGTTAAAAATATCCCTTAGTTCTCCTTCCTCCGCTGTCATCGCCCTGCTCCTGCGAGCCTGAACGGTCCTGTGGTGTTTCTTTTCCAGGGTAACTAGGGTCCTTAGAAAATTCCACCACTGGATTGGACCTTCTAATCTTGAAAAAGCAAAGAGAAAGAGAAAACGTAGGTACCATCTTATGGCTGCCCACAGCAATGACGACTCTCGTGCACTGGTCATTGCTGGAGGAACAAGGATTTAAAAATACCGAACTCCATATGTTTGATCTGAGCATTGACTTAAGCAATAGATGATTAACCTTTCCCAGTCCTGGGACCTGCCAGTTATGTGAACTTCACCTCCCAGAATTCCCAGCTAGGATAACCATTAATAGAGAATTCTGGGGATGGACAACCACACATCTGGAGGGTACCTGGGAGAGGAACAGTTGTAATAAATACCAGCAGAGTTGAGAAATGAACTCACCTTTTTTGTTGTGGTTCTTCCTGTCCTCTCTTTTAGGTGATCAGGTGAACAGGAAAGGGAAGACAAGGTGGAGATGGAACTGCCAAATCATGCCAAACAATTGCTGCTGCAGCTTAACCAGCAACGAGCCAAAGGTTTCCTTTGTGATGTGATCATTGTTGTCGAAAATGCCCTCTTCCGTGCCCACAAGAACATCCTGGCAGCCAGCAGCATGTACTTCAAGTCCCTCGTCTTGCATGACAACCTGATCAACTTAGATACTGACATGGTCAACCCTACCGTGTTCCGGCAAATCTTGGACTTTATTTATACTGGTAAGCTCTTAATGACCGACCAGCCTGGTGAACAGAACTTCAATGCTCTCCTCACTGCCGCAAGCTACCTCCAACTTCCTGACCTGGCAGCCCTTTGCAGGAAGAAGCTCAAACGCAATGGGAGGTCGTTCGCTGGCCGGGCTGGTGGAGCCTCCAGCGTTGGGAGACCGCCTCGGAGTCAGAGACTTGCCACGGCCTCCGTCATTACTCGTTATTCAGGGTCAACCGAAGGGATGAAGGGCTCTCAGTCAAAGGAGATGCCGAAGGGGAAGGTCTCAGATGATGAGGTCTTCATCAGCAGTTCCAACCAAGAGAATTCTCACACCTTGAGCAGGGGCCTTGGCAAGAACAGTGGAGATGGGAGTAACAGCACCAACGGGAGCTGTGGGGACCAGGAACTCGGGCTTGATCTGTCCAAAAAAAGCCCCTCCCTCCCAACTGTAGCCCCCCAAGATGACATCCCACACAGCGAAAGTCAGCGTGGCTCCCCCCGACCCGCCTCAGCCCCCACTGCCAACAGTGCCTCATCGTTCGACGAGTCCACCGCTGGAGCCCCCCCCAGCCTAATAGACAACTGTGAGCCCATGGAAATGGACCTGAGCGAAGACCGCCAGTCGCTCCCCGAAGGCAGCCAGCGAAAGAGCCTACGCCACTCCTCGCGCAAGAAGGAGTGGATCAAGAAGGATTGCACCTTTGACCGGAAGGAGGGGGGGGGCAAAGGCAACGAGGAGGGTGAGGGGCTGCCCAACGGCATCCTGATGGGCTCCTTGTGCAAGTCAGCGGAGCGCGGCCTAGGCTTGGGCCCCTACGGGTCGGAGCTGCCCTTGCACGCGTGCCAAGAGGATGTGGAGAACGGCAAGGAGAACAGCGAAGACAGCGGTCAGAGTGAGAGCGAGAATGGCGGACACAGCAGCGCCAACTACGTCTACCGGCAGGAAGGCTATGAACCTGTGGCCTTTGGGGACAACTTATACGTCTGCATCCCGTGCGGGAAGGGTTTCCCCAGCTCCGAACAACTCAACGCCCACGTAGAGAAACACACCGAAGAAGAGCTGTATATCAAGGAGGAAGGGACGTTCGATGATAAAGAGGAGGAGGCCGAGGATTTATCCAACCCCAGCCAGCCCTATGCCTCGGAATCTCGGCCGTTCAAGTGCTCGGTGTGCGAGAAGAGCTACAAAGATCCAGCCACCCTCCGGCAGCACGAGAAGACTCACTGGCTGACGCGGCCTTTCCCTTGCAACATCTGCGGCAAGATGTTCACCCAGCGGGGCACCATGACTCGGCACATGCGCAGCCACTTGGGCCTCAAGCCCTTTGCGTGCGAGGAGTGCGGGATGCGCTTCACCCGGCAGTATCGACTGACCGAGCACATGCGCGTCCACTCAGGGGAAAAGCCCTACGAATGTCAGCTTTGTGGCGGGAAGTTTACCCAGCAACGAAACCTCATCAGCCACTTGAGAATGCATACCTCTCCTACCTAAAGCCAAAGTCTCTCCATGAGCTCTGAGCCCCACCACCATAAATATCCCTTAGACTTGCTGCTTTAAAACAAACTATACAAAAAGGGACATTCGGTCCCCTCTTCAGTCATGGAAGGCCTCAACCAAACAGAGCTTTACTTCTTTCTTTCTTCCCCCACCCCCCATCTTTCCGCTTCCCCTCTTCCAAGAAAACCCAGCCCCAATTTAATTGCTGACTCCCCCCCTTTGCATCAGCTTTTCTCTCAGGGCCCGTGGGGGTCAAAGTGGAGCAAGGAACACCATTGGCGGCAGGGTTGGCGTGGAGCCCCAGAGGAGCCCCGGTGTAGGAAATGAGGGGTGGTCTAGGAATTCCTTCCAAGTTGACGCCAATTCAAAAGGAGGGCCCCATAGGAGGGGGGTAAGATGGTCTTTGTGACTGAAACAAAGGGACTGCCTTCACCACCTCTGTTTACTTTCTTAGCACTTTGGAATCGCAATGATAGAACTCAACTACAGTATTATTTTTGTTCTTCTGACCAACTCCAGGAACACCCTTTGGCCCTTCCGTGGCTGGTGGACAGCCCTCTTTTTTTTTTTTTTGCTTTTGTAATCCTTTGGGGGTTGGGTTTTAGTTTTTACAACAGAATTGGTTGAAATGGATGGTTGTCCCCCCAAAATTGCAATGGGGGATGTTTCCGGCCAATGGAGTCCAATCCATTCTTCCTTTATTCTTTCCATGGGGAAGGGGGTTAGTCTCTTTGTGCCTCCTGAAGGGGACAAAGGACATTTCTGTTGGCTGAAAGGGAGGAAGTCTTGTTGGCCCCATTTCTACGTGGTGCTTTCCACCTAGGAAGCATTTCCTCCATCTGTCCCTTCTCCATCATGTTCCAGGGGAAGAGCTGGTCCGCCTTAACCTTCACACCCTAGTCTTGAAGTCTTTCTCGTCCAACTTTCCTTCCCCACCTCTTTTGATCTCTCTAGCCTTATCCATGACTGAATGGGGGCTGAGTGACCCCCAGGAATTTCTTTCAAGTGAGCAGGGGTCATATCTGTGTTATTTTCCTCCCCCCACCCTAGTTTTTGTATGAATATTTTTTGCTTAGAGGTACTTGTTCTATTAAGAGGAAAACAATGCATTGTTCATGTTCATGTAAGCGTTGGAACTGGAAAGCATGAGGGAATTCGACTGAGCGGGCGGGCAATGGGAATTGAAGTAGGCTGGAATTGCTACAAGTTCCTTTAGGTACCTTTTCATTTTTATTTGGGGTGTGTGTGTGCGCGTGCCTGTGTGTGTGTATGCGTGCACTTAGCTTTTTCTCCCTCACTAAAGAATGGGTCAAGATGGCAGGACCCATTTCCTTTTCTACCTCTTGAATTCACGAGAACAATAAGATGGTTAGTGAAATAATTAGGTGTGGTGTTTTGTCCCTCCCCTCCCCTCCCCTCCCCCCGTTCCCAATTGTAAGTAAGTGTACAAAGTAGAAACTAAACTAAGTTTAAGGGATTTTTACCACCTCATCCTTCCATCAGAAAGTCAGCTGAAAAGATAGAGTAACAAAACGAGGCCAAAGAGAATAGGTAGATTCTAAGCTGGAGGCCCGGATAAGTAAGTTGTGGTGCCGCCAAATCATTGGGGTTTCTGTCCACAAAGGAATTTTTTTTAGAAGAGCTTATGGGCTTTTGGTAGCCTTGTTTATTGAACCTGGATGCTATGGTGGGAAAATGCCATTTATCCATGGCTTTCCCGGTAGATGGGCACCAGATGAGGCAGTCAACGGCGTAGCTGGTGATCCTGCTAGGATCCAGAGTGCAATAAGAATGTGGGGAAGCCCAACCAAAGTCTTTCATTTCCTTCCTTTTTTGGGTGGTGGTGGGATGCTGACATGGGTGTGTGCTTTTCCCGCCTTCTGTCGTCTTGGTTAAGGATGCCTGAATGCGTGGGCACACATGTTGAGGGTGGGGGGACCAGAAGAATGAAAAGCCATACACCGTTGGTCAAAAGACCTCACCGCCAACAGCTGCTATAGGTGTAGGAGAAGAGGACAGGGTATCACCTACCATTTTGTGGCCCTCAACTTCGTTGGCATGACCATTGATGAAAAGTGATGGCTTCCCCCCACCCCATGCGGGTGGAGTCTGGTGGTAAAAAAATTTGACTATCCCTTTAGCGCCATCCTGTCTAAATTGAGTAAGGTTTACATTTCCCTCCCTCTGCTTTAACTTTTCTTGCTTGAGACCATTGTTCTTTTTATAATTGTTATTATTATGATTAATATTATTAATATTATTATGGTAGGGTTCAGGTTCACCAAAGCCCTATGTCTTTTTTTTTTCTTAAAAAAAAAAAAGGAAAAAGAAAAACCTTTTTGTCTTTAAGTTTAGACCAAAAAAAAAAGCATGTTCAAATAAAACAAAGAGAAGTTACATGTTTTGTTCCCGCCACCACCTTTAAGTGTTTCCCTCCCCCCTTATTAAGATATAGACAAATCCATATCGAATCAGAGGAGCCTGGAATCCACATTTCATGCAATACAGATCCAACCGAGCCACCGCGAGCCGTTCCGCAGGGAAATACGTCCCCTTCGTCTCTTCCTAAGGATCTTTACCTCACATTTCACTAGGGGCTGCTTTTGAATTCCATGCATCCTCAGGTTTGGGGATTTTTGGTAGTGCCATGGCTTAATTTGTGTCTAATTTTTGTGGGTCACTAGTGGAGCATTAATGTGAAAACTCTATTCCCCTTTCCCAGCAGCCCACAGCCATCTTCCTGTGAAATCGCATTCTCTTTTTTTCCATTTTTTTATATATATATGCATCATTCCTGGCTTTTTGCAGGCAGTGCAAAAAAAACAGATCCCCATCCATCTTTACCTTAAACTTTATGCACAGAGCACTGCAACACCCTTGGCGTCTCTAGATAATTGAGGAGGGTCTCCCCCATTCTTTTGGGTGGAGGCAGCTGACTTCTCAGTGGAGCTGTTTCCTCTATTGGGAGGGGAGGGTTTTTTGTTAGCAAAAGTGCTTCATATCAAGATCCCAAAGGTTTGATGAGCTGTGAGGCCACATGCAATGCCCACCTGTGTGTAGAGCTTCTCTTCCCAGTTCTGTGAATCACATGGTGCATCTACCATCCTGCTGGTGAGAGGAAACCTCAGTAGATTGGTTTCACTTCTGGTTAAAATAAAGAACCTCTCCCCAAGCCAGCATTTGTGGATAAATAGT
Organism: Liasis olivaceus; assembly: GCA_030867105.1. Lineage (NCBI taxonomy): Eukaryota > Metazoa > Chordata > Lepidosauria > Squamata > Pythonidae > Liasis > Liasis olivaceus. Next base: position 6,895,178 of record CM061364.1, on the reverse strand, counting down.
TTGGTGGTGGAAAGCCTCAATGGGCTGCTTTGGCCTGAAGCTCAGGGGCACAGATGTATAGTTTTCAAGAATATAAATCCCCAGGCTTTACAATCCCACCCCTCTTCATCTCCAGACCTTTTCTGACTCTTCAGATGCCTTCAAAAGCCATGCCTTGGGCTAGCAATTGTACGATCTAAAGTTGAGAGTTGAGGATGATGTTTTGTTCCTACCTCACCATCCTTTCAGAAAAAGTACACTTAATCACCAACCCCAACCATCATTGTTCCAGAATCATGGCCATTTCTGGTCCATGTCACTCTGGAAAGGTTCCTCTTCTGGCTGGTGTTTGACCATTAGTGCAACTGAGCCGAAGAACTTTAGAAGTCATCTGTGCAAAGTAGGCCTTGGAGCCAGTCTAGGAACTAATCATTATTAGGCCAGAAGTATAGAGGTCTAGAAGAAATGTCCAACCCCATATGGAAGTGAGTCATTTGTAGCATTGACTTTCAGGTGCTACTTCTAAGTTGCCATAGAGAAAAGGTCCACTTAGATCATCCAAAGAGGAGCTCAGGAGTGTGGAACAAGTGCAAAGAGGAAACGATGCCTCTGTTTCGCTGGAATTTTGATATTTAGCAGCTGGGGGTAATGAGGCTGGGTGGAGGTATTTAAAGTTGACTTGGAAGTCGTTTTCGTTGGGTTTCTGTTTGAAGTTTGGAATCTTGAAGTTTCAGGACCCATTGTCGTTGGGTTGCTTATTTTTATTTTTTCCTTATGAAGCCGGCTTTTTCTTTCATCCCCCCTCAGCACTTAAACAATACGACAAAAAGTCTGTGTACAGCGCGAGTATTGTACAAAAATGAAAAAACTCCTGTTTCTTTCATGGTTTCATCCCCTTTTGACAAAAGTAGTTGTGTAGAAGTGTTCCATAGATAGAATTTTGATGTCCTTCTTCCCGTCCCCCCTCCCCCTCAAGATGGTGACAATAATAATGAAAAAATCAAATAATTCTCAAAACTTCAGGGACTGTTCAGGCTCGCTTAAAGGGTCTGGACACTCAACTACATTTATACGACATAGTATTGTATCAAGCATTTTCTGTATTTTAATGAAAAAGCAAAACACTAGTTTCATATTTAAGATTTTAAGAATTCTAGGGTTGGGTGGGAGGGAAATACATTTTTGGTTCTGGTTCTGGTTTCTCTCTCTCTTTGTTCCCGTTTTTGGTTTTGTTTTTGGTTTTGAGATACAGAAAAGAGCCTCCTGAGGATTTTTTTTTTAAAGGTAAGATTACAGAGGCCCGACAGCTTAACTCTATGCTTTAGTCAGTTTAGATCCAGAATGTTTTTGGAGTTACAGGAGAGGATTATAAAGAATAAAGTAGAAAAAGTTGTATTAAAAGATAGCTCATACCCAAATTCACAAAAAAAAAAAAAAAAACTATTTTTAAACCAAAGCACATTTGAATGAGTATGGAACCTCACTTGGCTCAGAAAAAAAATTAATATATTTATCTCATTGTTTACATAAACTTTTACAGTTACAGACCTCAACAGATCTAGGGGCCAGTCAAAATTAATTGTTGTTTTTTCCATTGGTTTAGCCGACAAAAGAGTCACAGGTAATTGTGTGTAGGATGTTTTGTTTGTGCTGTTATGTAAAGGGGGGGGGAAAAAACCTCAGCAGTTCAGTAGGAACTAATTTGTACTCCAGCATTTTTTAAGATGCTTTAGGAATAAGAAGGTGAGCCACCAGGGCCTTCAGAAGAACTTTGCATTCCATCAGCCTTGCCAGCATGACCAGTGGCCAGTGGGATAGCAGTTGGAGTGTAAAAGGATGATCTTGGAAATAATAGGACCACGCACAAGGAGAGAACGAGCTTCCATTTGTTAAAAAATTATCCCAAAAAACCTTTCCATGGCAAATTACGTATGATGCTGGATCACAAAAAGTTCTCAAGTCAGAGAGTTTGAGACAATGGAATATTTCCTCCAGAGGGACAGTGGAAGTGGTCTGCCCATGGTGGAGAACACCAACAGGAAATCTCTGTTGGAGGAGAGGAAATAAGCACTTAATGTTAGTTGGGTGTACTGTGGTACTGGTCATTTGTCAAGATCCTTGGGGAATAGCCAAAAAGTGTGAATTCGTTTAACCCAGTTTTAGACTCCACTGAGAAGGTGCAGAAGCTTGCGGAAGATCTTGGCGTGCTCCAATCCATAGCTTTTATCTTCAGCCTTAGTCTCAAGAGGTGACACTGAGGCCTCTTGGCTGGTGCTCAGTGTTCTCCTGTGATGTCCCACAGATAAGAGTGCTAAACTAGGAGAGATTAGGCTTAGAGGAAGTTTCAGTCTCAGGTGACCTGTGACCCTACAGTTGTTGCCCTCTTACAGCACTCTGTAATACTTTGCAACATCTGGAGGGCCTGGAGATGTTTCCTAGCTCCTGCAGTATTAGGTGCCCTCTTTAAATTCAGGAGGCATGGTTCTTCTAGCCAAAAACCTTTTAAATTTGATGACTGTTGTATTCTTTTTGGCATGCTAGCAAATTGGAAACTCTTCTCAAATGCAGGCTTTTAGTGAGGACATCCGCCAGTTGCAATCTGGTGCACTTCCTGAAGAGGCAAAGAGGCCTTCGCTCAGCACTAGGACATACACCAGTCTTGGTACCCACCATATCTGATCTAAGACCTGCAAGAGCCGTTTCTTACAGCTGTTTTCTCCTTTCCTTGCGTACCTTTCCTGCTCCAGTGAGTTTGCCAGATTGTGACCTGGACTGGCTGGATCATAGCCTGAATGTTCAGAAGGGCACCTTCAATATTATTTTCTGTAAAAGAAAAAAAATAATAATTCCCCTCCCCTAATATTTCCACTTTTTTTTTCCCCCAAATGAGGCATCTTTTGAGTTTTTTGCATCATGTAAGTAAAAGAAAAATCACGCTTGTCAGTTCTTAATTGAATGCTGTTTTTCCCCTCTGCTTTTTTAACATCCAAGCTGCCTCATTTAAAAAAATAAAATAAAATAAAAATTAGCATGAAATCTTTAGGGTGCAAAGAGGTAGGAAAGAGGCTGATGGAAAACAAACTTATTAATTTTGCCTGGTCTTGAATATCTAACAAAGATGGTGCAAACACTATTTGACAGTGTTGTTGTTTTTTCTTTTTTTTGTATCAATATGTACGTGCTTTATTGAATGTATTTATTTCTCAAGATTCTGTATGCACAGTTTTGCAAGGAGAAAAAAAAAAAATAAACCTCAGCATTTGCAAAAAGACAGACGATGCATCAGCAGGGTCTTCGCTACAGGATTTCAAAAAAAAAAAAAAGTTGAAAAAAAGTTTTAAAACTTAAAAAAAAAAAAAGAAGAAACACAAAGGATCTCAGAGACTCTTTCGGCATAGCCATAAACCATAACCTGTGAAGACAATACAAACAGTGGACTTTTGTAGCTTTCTTTTCCATAAAAGACAAATATTGTTTTGCTATATTGAAAACGTCTCCAGTTATAGCCGTGTCACTCTTATACAATTTCCTTCCTTTATTTTTTATTTTTTTTATTTTCTCTCATTTGTTTGTATGTGTGAGTGCGTGTACGTGCATGAGTAAACAAATGTGTAAAGCGCTTTTTTTCCTTTGAGAGGTGCAGGTCAAGTCTGGGTTAACAGTATTTTTTTTTTTAATTTTCTGCCATGTCACTTCTGTTCTAAATATGGGGGGGAAAAAAAAGGAACCTCAGCTTTGAAGAGGAAACATTTGGGGGCATTTGGTGACAGAAAGCAAAATCTACGACCTTGAGGGGATGCGCGTAGTTATTTCCTTTTCCTTTTTTCACGCGATTGAGACAAACCTGGAGAACAGTTTGCTCCACCAGGAGAACAGAGACCGAGGCAGCTCCAGGAAAGGCGGTCTTGGTGTCAAGAAGCTGTCCAGGTGTTGCCAAAGGATGCCTCCCTGATGCCTGAATGAGAACAGTGTTTTTGCTATCCTGTTTGGTCATCGGAGTTACTTTTCTTGATGTTTACAATGCAAGCAATAATAAGCAGTTTTGGAGTTTGTCTGTTTCTTAACGGGGCTCGTAAGAGATGGGCGCGGGAGGCCAAAAGGCTCGTGCACCGGGTTCGCGGGACCCAGCGAGAATGGTGCCGTCCAGCTGTCCTTCGCGTCCTTCCACACGCTCGCCAAACGCTGCATCCGGGACAGATTGGTCCCAGGTCTCTTGCCTCTGCAAAGCTCAACCCCTTGGGGTCATTTTGAGGCAATGCAATGACGACTTTGGAAAGTCCAGGAGGATTCTGGGAGCTGCCGTCCCAACACAGCCAGGAAGTCCCAGGATGCTGGAAGTTAGTAAAAAGTTTCTGCCTCTCCCATCCTGCTAAGCTGCAGGGAAGGTGGCTCTTTCCTCCTTTGAGCTAGACAGGCGCATGCATCCGACACGATGGGAGTGCGTCTTCCCTCACCCCAGTTTTGAAAAGTCATTGCAGAGAATCAGTTGGGAGCAAGGATATGGAGATTGCAGAAAGCCAGAAGGCCCCGCTCGATCCTTGCCTGTTCTTGGCTTAAACTCCAGCCACCCTCCGCGCAGAGTTCTGAGCGTGGATGATTTGGCGAAGGAAAAATGGCCCATGAAAAGGATTAAGTGTCCCTTAACTCTGTCCTTAAGCTTACAAGTCACCACAAACACTTTATTAAAATCTTATTTGCATACACACACGCACAACTTGAAGAGGAAGAAAGCAGAGGCCCTCTTCAACTTTTCTCTGGGCAATTTTCATTCATGTGCCCCACCAATTAAGTGAAAAGTCCTAAGGCGCACAGGTGTTGTGCAGCACTGGGCCAATTTTTTTAGGAAGTCCTTTAAAGCAAACAAAAAAAAAAATGAAGGCAAGCTAATTTATCTCACTTCCCCCATGTCTGGAAAATTTACACACCAATTCCTCAGAACACCAGATGCGCCTAGGGTGAGATTTCTGTGCAATTCTGGACTTCTCTGCATAGCTTTCACGTGTCCCAGGGAAGACTTCCCTCTTTCTACCTCACTCATACCTCCAGGTGGATGTTGAAAAGAATTTGAAGGAGGACCCCCCCCCTTTTGGCAAATTGCCCCACTTTTTTCTAGCCCTCCCAACTCCCACCTCCCATCACCTGCGCAATGTTGAACATGTGGCATTGACGTGTTTGCAGCTGGGGGTCACTTGCTGGGGAACAGATGAGGTGGATCCAAGATCTATCTATCTTTTTTTTGGAGTTAAGGCATACTGGGCAAAATTAGGGCAAAGAGTTCCTAGGTTTTGCTTTTGCCAACCAATTCTATCCATGGCATGGATGTTGCTCTTCAAAGCACGTGGAATTCACTGCAAGACATTAGCAGTAGTTTCACCAATCCGGTTTGGATTGAAAATTGGAAGAAAACATGTGTTGGGTGAGTGGGTTGGGTGAATTGTCAAGGTCAACTGGAGAAAGGGGCACAACTTCCCCTTCCTCCTCCTTGAGCCTTAATTTTTTCTCTCTCTCTCTCTGACCATAATCCCCAGATGTTTCCCCAAGTGTAACTGACGTTCCTGTCAAACTGTTCTACTTGTTTCCTTCAAAAGCTTGAATTCAGGTTAGAGTTGCAGATGGCTGTGACTGCAACTCACGTGTCATATTGGGGGAAAATAAAAAAAATAATAAAAATGCAGAAATTATAATATGATCTCAGCATTCAGTAATTTGCAGTCTTAATGTACAGTGATGAAAAACTGTTATTTTATGAACTTTTCATTAAAAGGTTGATTGAAAAGTAGGATTGTGGGCTGGCATTTCTGATCTCGGTTTTGGTTTTTCCTCATGCGTATACCTGCACGGGGTGAGTAAATTAAGTTTGCATTTGCACCTCTGTTTTGGAAGGGGAATGTTCTGTATTTATATGCCTTTTCATACTTGGAGAACTATTTTGGCAGGTTTTGCAATCAAACTGCACAGAAAAATAAATGTTAGGTTATTTGGGGGGAGGGAAAATTGGTGTCCCCCTAAATTAGCCCTACACATATCCCTTTAAATTATATGATGTGCAACTATTGCGCGAATTTTGAGCCAGTTTTCAGGCTGTGATTTTGAATTTCAGCACAGGCAGTCTATAAATGCAACTAAGTTTCTGCAGAAATGTTTGATGTCCAGGGTTTAGAATCGTAGAATTTGATACAACCATTTTGGCCATCAACCTCCTGCGTGGCCCGGGAATCGGAATTCAAGCATCACTGAGAAATGTCTTTCCAGAGTCTGCTTGATGTCAGCCCCACGATGTAGACCAGAGCAGGAAATCAACTCCGCAGGAAGGCTAAAACTACTTTTATTAAAATTGGCTGTAATAACCATCTTGCAAGTCTGGTTGTCCTTGACCACCTCCCCTTTGTATACCGTGGTGAACCAGGGTGGTATCGGCCTGATCTGCTTCTGAATGTTACCGTGTTTCTCTGGATTTCAAAAATGTTTCCACCCCCTTTGCCTAGGTAGCAGTTCCTGCATATCTCCATCAAGGTCATTCTCCTTGCTCTACCCTTGAGCATATCCAGGAAACGAACTCACCACCATCCTGGATCTGCAGCCAGATAGTGACGGTATTAACAGGATGCTTTGCTCACATTCCACCAGAACAACATTCTGGTAACTGACGCCTGCTCTTCTGTATTTTGCATTGTGGGATGGTAGAAGATGGGTCATGCCCCTTCTCCTGTGTGACCGCCCTTTTGGAGGGTTTTCTGAGGAGAGTTATAACATCCGTCTCGGATTGAGGGCCCAGGAACCCAAATCTTGAATGTTTTCTCCATCTTAAAGTGGTTGATGAGCTGGACCAAGGAACTTGAAAGCTCTTAACTGCATCTGGTCCTACTTTGGCCCAATTTAAACAGTTGCTCGGAATGACTGTTTTTCAAACCAGTACCACGCCTCTCGCATCCTTGTACTTGTAATCCATACAAGGACATGAGATCCAAGCTTAGTATTTAGAGATGGGTTCCTGTGTCGTAATGTTGGGTTTCAATGCAATTCGTCTTTTTTTCCCTTCAGCTTCCAGTCCAGCTGCACATTAACAATCTTGCGCGTGGTGCCATGTAGCCGAACTACTTTACATTCCTCAGCTCTTCTGCCTTCCATTTTCCCCCACCACCACTTCCGGAGACATCGTCAAGGCTGGCTATATTTTAAAGTGCCTGACGCTCCGAGCTCTGAATTTAGGTTGGCTTTTCTGCAAAGTCAGCAGGCCTGGTTAGAAAATCCACTTGATCTGTCCTTGGAGACATGTTTGCCCAACAAGGTTAAAAAGAAGGACAGCAAGGAACAGAAAACATAAAGAGCTACAATGGGGAGGAGAATGGAACTGTTTGATAGCTTCATTCTGGCACTGGACACGCATATTTACACGGGCTGCGTTTTGCTACTCTAAGCTAAACCACATCTGATTCCTGTAGTATTATGAAATATTCCATTGTTAAAATACAGCTGCTGTTTCAGGTTAACCCTTTTCCTGCTTCTGGAGATCCTGTTGGGATCACCAAAGTTGAAACAGAAAATCGAGAAAGGGGTTTAGAGTAGGCGTGAATGAGACATTTGATTCCTTGAAAGGTTGAGATGGATCTACCAGGGTTGGGTCCATCTTCTAGATCTGAGCCAACGTGCAATGCCGGGGTTAGCCCAGGTGGGCATTTTTCAGAATGCTATTTTTGCCGATCAAGATTCCTCCCCTCCAAATATGCCAACCTAGGTAAGTCGGGGAAACGAGATGGCTTTTCACGGGGGTAAAAAAAATGGCTTGCCCAAAGTCTTCCTGCTTAAAAAAAGCACAAAAAGAAAATGTGTGCACTGGGTGTGCACATGGAAACTTGGATGAAAATTTGCACAGCACCTTCCTGATGCTTTTTCTTCCCCAGTGGACCAATTTTCTCTTTCTTTGTCCTTCCAATCAGCTGACATTCCAAGCTTAGCAGGATCTGTCCGCGTTGTATTGCTTGCCTTTTGCTCTTACATTAAGGATTTAGCATCACGTTTTAGAAGGGGGTTGTATTTCAACACATTTGGGGACGAGCTCCTTGAAGAAAGCTGATTGGAAGTCATCTTACCCTTCTCTCTCTCTCTCTTAAGTACATTATTTTATTTAGTAACAAAACAATCTTTAATCTTAAAAAAGGAGGAAACTTTAAAAAAATGAAACATTCAAACTAAGAAGGAAAAAAAATCCCATCTTATATTTTACATTTATCAAGAGTCACTGTTTTTTTTTATTTAGTATCTTTATTTTTAACAATCCAGTCATTAATATTACAAAACCAGAAGCTTAAAAAAATTAAAAATTCAAACTAAAGCTACAAACGAGGAAGGAAAAAAAAATCTGGTATTTTATACTTATCGGTAGTCGCTCATTTACCCATAAATCGGTCCCACTATAATATATGAACAATACAAGATATTATCGTAAGAGATCACAGAATCTCTGCCATGACAATGCATTTAGCTGCATCCTTTGGTAGAAAATACTGCCTTTTCCAAAATCTTGCCCTTCTCCAATATCCTTTGCCCCTCGGATGCAGCCAAATACAGTGGTGACATTTCTGCAGCTGTGGTCACCCAGGGGCTGGCCTATTTTAATTTTACAACCATTAAAGCACCCGCTTTAGAAAGGGACCCCCAGCTTCCCACCCACCGGGCCGAGACCTGCTTTCCCCTTTCCTGCTTGTTCAAAGTGTTTTTCTTCCTTGCCACCCTCCATTTCATTTTCACCGTGTAAGCATTTTTATAAAGCGGTGATGGGCACCAAAACCGGGACCTCGGTGCTTTTTTTAAAGAGGGGGCATTTGTCATAGCTGCTGCTTCTAGCTCAGAGGCTTGCTGGCTCTGAAATATGGCCCATCGAAACCTGCATTCTCCCCAGATGTGTTTTAAACCTCAATTTGTCTGCTTGGCGTGCACACACGTTTCCCTTCTCGTAAGTGGTTTTCTTTCCTCTCTTCACCACACTCGCTTGTCCCCTCCAAATATTAGATAAATCTCTCCCAAGGTCCCTGCGCACAGCCTTGCTGGTATTTTTCCTGTTCAACAGCTTCCCATGGCCGCTTCTCATGTTGCCTTTTTTACAATCCTCTTTGGGTACGTTTTCCCTACTTCCCAGAATTGCTATGAGATCACATTTGGCTCTCGGCGTTCCTCTGCCTTGGGTTGCTTTGGAATGTCTCTGCCTTTGGGGATTAGGCTCACAGATGGAGCCTTATCAGCCCTTGAGTGAAAAGGTCTGGCAGGGGATGGGAGGAAGAGCGAAATGTGGCCATGATGCAGCTTGGAACAAAGTCCAGGTCAAGAGAGAGATTCTTGGAACTGAGCTAAACAAGATGAGTCCTGCTGGATCAAGCTATGATGGCAATCAAATGCAGCTTCCTGTGTCCTCCTGTGGCCAACCAGATGCTCTTGGAGCTCAAAAACAGCCCAGAAGGGCAATAGCTTGCTTTCACCGTTGATCGCGAACAACTGATATTTGGTCACCAGGTATGCCAGTAGCCAGGGTGATGCAGCTGATGGACCCTTTAAGTTCCTCCTCCTGGGATAGGGACCCTTCTCAACAGGGAGGTAGTTGTACTCTATCTGGTAGAAATGCTCAGCAGCTACCTAGCCGAGGCAGAGTCATGGGTAAGAAGAACTTCAAATTGAAGCTCTGGGTCTTGCCACATGGGGAAGCAGCTACAAGCTTGTCAGGCATGACTGCTGTGGTTGCCCAATGAGGAAGCAGTGTTGACTCAATGTTCATGCTTAAGGTTAGCCAGAAGTGAGTTGTAATCAAAAAGGGTGCTCTTGTCAGCTTCCCTAATCAATCACTTGGGTGGCTGCCTTCACTGGTGAGGTGGTGGTCACAGCTGTTGGGGGTCAAGTGACAGACATGAGAGTGATGGAAGTGATGGAAGCCAACAAAGACAATAAGTGGAATGTGTGAGTTGGTCAGTCACAACGCATAGCAATATCAGCATTTGGTGGAAGCCACAGTAGCATCATAGCATCATCCAGAAATTGTATAACTTGTCTCATCTGTGTGAGGACATCAAGACACATGATTTCACATACCCGCACACACCCTACACATAGCAATCAACAAACCAGGCAAAAGCTCTCAGGAGAACCATGCTCTGACAGGTACCTGTACAAACTGGTAGACCAACGGGTCGGAATGATTTGCTTGAGACTTTACATATGTTACGGTTTAAGGGAGTGCTTGGCTTCCATGAAGGGTTGTTGGTTTGAAGCACTCCTTGAAAGCTGCTTCATAAAGCCATGCGCCTCTTCCTCACTCATTCCTCCAAGGCAGTAGTTCTCGTAGTCAGAAAAGACAGCGCATTTCCTGGAAGGACCAGGAGATGTTTCATTGTCTGCACATTGGAACTGCCTGAGGAGACTTTGAGATGCTTTGAAGTGCTACGGTGAGACTAATGGTGGCCACCTCACGCATCCCTAGTGTGTATCAATGCATACATGTGCATTTATGAGGTCCTTCATACTGCTCGGGTGCTTTTATCAAAAAAAAGAACAATGGAAACCAAACGGAGCAACGGAATGGAGGAAGCAGGAGGAAAAACAGTGTGAACTAGCTGCACCTCTGCACATGAAATGTTCAGGAAAATAAATCCTAGCCTGTTCACCCAATCTTTCCTGGTCCCACCGCTTTTGCTGCAAGACTGCTCCCCTTCTCAGATGGTGGGACACCAAAGGAGACCAGCAAATCAAGTTCTTGATGCATTTATCCTTAGATCTGGTTGCTCCCTTACTACAGCTCTTTTCAGGAGCACTCAGGATTTTACTCCCCCCCCCGCCCCCCCCCCCCCCATAAACGCAGAGGTTACTGCTATCACCCTGGAAAGAGCTAGTGGTGGAAAACAAGGAGAGCAGCTGAGTCAAACATTTGCTTGCCTCGCACTTCTGTCCGCTTGCTGAAATTTAATTGGTGTGACGGTTGCCGTGAGGGATTCCCGACGGAGAACAGGAGGAATGTCAGAAATCTTTAATATTTTGTTCAAGTCCAGTTTGGGGTGAGGGTAATAGAACTTTCCATAGAATTGCTGTTTCCGGTACTTGCAATTTTAGCAAGTCGTCTTCCCTTTCTGCTTTTCTACCTCCTCCAGGTGCCTGAGAAAATTGCTCCCATTTCTCCTGCCTTGCGCAATTTATTTCATTGGCTTTTATTACAATTATTTGCACGCCGCCTTTCGGATGGCCTGCAGGAGTTGGTCCACTCATCTTAAAGTTGCTGAGGCTGAGAAACCCTGATCTAGTCACTAATGTTACCCCCGGGAGACCACAGGTGAATATTCAACAGCTGCAAGGAAGAAGTAGTAGTAGTCAGTGACAGGCTTCCATGTGGGGCTGTGGGCCTTGGTACATACCTGGCCATGCCAAATCCTGAAGCCATCCTTGTTGTAACCCTGGCAGATTAGAAACTAGGGCTGTGCAGTGCATCGGATTATATCCCAACAAAGTTGCTTTGGAACACGGATGGGGCCAACGTAACATCTGTCTGTAACTCTTGAATGCTGCAGAATTTTGGCAGCAGATGTGGCTATTGTCGAGCACTTTTCCTGGAGTGAAATCCAAAGTCCTATTAGAAACATGTCCTCTGGTTCTTCCTCCGTCAAAAAATGTGTTAGACTCTGGCAACGGTCTTGAGAATATCATGGTTTATAGCTCGTACTGTCTGGCTCAGCCTAGTAACCGGATTCAGCTGATTGAAGGTTATTCAATAACTCTGGTTCATTTTACCAGCGGGAGTCTCATTCGGACGAGTTGTTAAGCATTTGGACTTCTGAGTGATGGTTTCCATGTTGAATTTTCCATTTTTTAACCTGGCTTAAACAAACTGGCTCCGGGATTAATCGTTGAATGGGGAAACAAGACATGAATATACATATGAGATGAGTTCTGATCGGAATATAAGTGCTAGCATAACTGTGTGCGTGTGTGTCTTTTCGTTTTCTTTTTATTGCTTGCTTGCAGCCAGCAACCTTTTTTTGCGCAGGAGATAATTCTAAAACTTAAGAAAAAAAAATCCTGGCAAATTGTGACTGAGCATCATGCGTGATCCAAGCCCGTGATAAATCACCCGCTTGTTGAGTGCCTTTCAGACGGGAGGTGAACGCACGATCTTGCCAATTTTTTAATGCATCTTCACGTGGTTGGCGAAGGAGCTGACTGCTCTGCTTTCCGAGAGTAAGTGGATTGAGATGTTGGAAACAACACGGGGCTGTGGGTGGAGGGGGGTATCCGCACCCCCTTTATCCTAACGCAGAATAGCAAGGACGTGCCTCGGTCGCTTCTTTGGGCATGAGATGGCACGGGGGCTGGAAGAGACCGAGGCCCCCGTCCCCAAAAACCAGCAAGCCCCACTCCTGCCAAGACCGTGGTGGTCACCAGGGCCTTTGAGAAGCGCTGGGCCGCGTGATTGGCAGCGGCTCGTGTCCAGGGCCAGCTGTTCCCAAAGCCCCACCCCGCAGCCAAAGGCCAGCGCCCTGGCATTGCGCAATCCAAACTGGATCTTTATTTTCCACTGGTTCCTTCTGGGGAGGGGAGGGGGGGAGACTGGCAACCCTTCCTTTCCGTCCTCTCGCTGTTCTCTTCTTTACAGCTGTTTTCCATCTTGGCGCAGGAAGCCTGTTGAGAAAAAGAAGAAAAGAACGCCAGTTGTGTTCCTCCTGGGGTTTGCTTGGGGAGAAAAAAAATCCCATCCAGGATGTTGGGGTGGCAGGGAGGGGCGGGCGGGCAGGGAACAGGCGAAGCCAGGAGGAGTAACTGCGGGGTACCTTCACGTCCTGCGTGGTGCTGTGGCTCATTTGGTTGATGCTTACAGAAGCCAGGCTGGGGTTGACTCTCCCATGCAGGGCTTGCGATGTCCCCCTCCCCGATCCTTCTTTCCTTCCCCCGTCCCAGGCCCCCACCCCAGCATTAAGAGGCAGAAAGGCTCTGCGAGTGTCTCGGTCTCCCTGCTGCTGCTGCTTCTCGAAACCGTCTTCCGACAGCATCCCACGGCAAGCAGCACGAGAGGTGTGTTTTTCTAATTCCCTTTTTCCAGCCCCCGCCCCAAACCAACGTGGGAAGAAAACTCAGGAAGACAGCTGTAATAATATTAGAGAGGGGGTCTTCTTCCAAGACTTTTCTTACTTGGCTGAGGTCTTCGATAAGGCGATCAGCAGGTCAGGCGGGTGGTTAAGACAGCTCTGGATTGTTTGCAGCCGGTGTTGATGGGAGCTTCCCTTGGAAACATCCTCGCCTGTAGAAAGCAAGCTGTTCAGGGAGGAAGCTAAGACGTCTCCCCTTCTGGGAATTAACGCTTCGGGAATCGTTCCAGCCGCCCGCAGAAACTGCTGTCCTGTTTGAGGGGGCCAGGGCAGCACCAAAGCCAGCTACTGTCAGCTTCAAACCCTGATGAAATCATCCATCAGGACAGGAAGGGAGTTGAGTCTCACCTTACAACGAGGATGAACAAGCCTGAAGCTCGGGCACTGCAGGTGGACCCCAAAAATGGGGATGAGCCCCAGTTCCTGACCAAATGGTGCCCCCAGGTTGTTTTTCTTGGATTATGTAGGTTTATATCCTGTCCTTCATTCAGGAGCCCAAGGCAGAGTTTGCAGAGGGGGGAGTGGGGCTCTGTATATGTCACCGCCATCACAACAACCACCACCCTGTGAGGTTGGCTGGTCTGAGAGGGAGGGACTGGCCCAAAGTCTCCCCTGGGAGCGTCTGTGTGGACCACAACCTGGGTCTCCCTGCTCTTAATCCAACACCTTAACTATTACGTCACCCTTGTCTCTTTATACCAAAGTTTCTCAGTCGTGGCAACTTGAAGGTGTGTGGACTTCAATCCCCAGAATCCCCCAGCCTGCGTTTGTGGACTTCAACTCCCAGAATTCCCCAGCCAGCATGGCTGGCTAGGGAATTCTGGGAGTTGAAGTCCACACATCTTCAAGTTGCCAAGGTTGAGAAACACTGCTTTATATGGTGGAAAAAGGACTCACGTCTTAATTAAAATTAAGTCCATCCTATTCACACGATGATTCCCATCCATTGAAGACATTTCTCCTTCTTGTAAATTAAGCCCCATTTCTTGCCACTCAAGGACTGTAGCCCTGGATATGAGAAAAATTTCTAATCCCTCCTTTCCAATTTCAGTGAATCATCTCCTGATCTCATCTTCCCCAACCAGGTGCCCTGGTGGGCCGGGATTATAAGACACCCCCGATCCCCACCCAAATTCCCAGGAAACAGGATAAGACAATCTTCTTATTCATAGCTGCGTTCTTTTAATTAGGGTCATCTGTCCCTGCCAGTATGGAAGTATCCCGAAGCTCGGGTCTTTGAGACCTGCTGGACTACAACTCCCATCTGTGTGGGGGTTGGGTGATGGGAGATGTAGTCAAACCCTCATGAAACTGGTCCGACCAGGACAAGGGTGCTCAATGATCTCAGCTTTTTTAGGCCTGGTCAGGGTGAAATGTTCAACAACGACAAAAATTGCTGTGCACTGAGTCACCGGCTGGCTAATAATCAGCATTTTGTCTTGAAATGACATAATTTCTGAAGGTGGAACACCCTTTTCTGAGAGTTTTTCTTTTTTAAATCAATGCCGCCGCCCCCCCCCCCCCCCCCCCAAACTTTGGGATAGGCAGTACCCTCCCTTCCAGTCTGGCTCATTTTACATTTTAGGGGAAGTGGTAAAGCCACATTTTTTTAGTAAGAAGAGATGTGTGTTGCAATAAGTTTTCCTCTGTAAATTTGCCCGTCTCTCTTCCACCCTACAGCAGGCCACCCTGTGTCTATCTCCAGGCCCTCTGCACGCACAGGGTTTTTCATTTTATTTTTGATCTCTCTGGGGGGAAAGTTATCCAAAAAAAAAAAGCATTGACAGGCCCGAGAAAAATGCACGCTTGGAAATCTCACTCCTTCACAAAGCAGCTTGAGATCAATTAGTAGAGACAACATTAATCTCCAGAAGCCACCGCCTTCCAGATCAGGGGATGGATGAAGCTGTCAGTCTCAGTTTCTCTTAATTTCTCATTTTTATGGGTCTGTCAATTTTAATTTCATTGGGCCAGAGATAAATGGCAAGCAAGGTGGGCAGTGTAAGGCGCCTGTGGTCAGCGCCTGGGTTATTACAATATGTCAGAACTCACTGGGTTTTGATGCTGGACGCTGCAAGATCCTTCCTTGGATTTTTTATAAATCGAGTCCTAGTTCGTTAGTAAACCTGGGCGAATATTCAGGACTCTGAATGGATTCAAAGAAGTCAGGAGGGTCAAATTGATGTGATGAACAGAACTGACCAGCTGAATAGAATGAGTCCAAGTTCATTCAGACCCATTTGGACGTATTCCACCCATATGATCAAAACCAGATCTGGAGGTTTGATCTGAACCTCTTCAGACGTCTGGGTGAAATCAGATCAGTTTCAATGTTTGGATTAAATCAGGTTATTTCTCAGAATCCATACCGTATGAACATTTGAGCTGAACAAAACCCTATTTACAATTTCCTTTTGCTTAGCTTGGTTCGCCCATAGTTACAGGTGCTAATTTCATTCTACTGTTTAAAAAGGAGATGTTATCGTTGCCTACCACAGAATTTTACAACAGAAATAGAATTTGTCGCCATTACACCCTGCTGTAAGATTATGAAATCCGGGATCTAAAACAGGAATATACAATTAGACAGCGTCCCTCAGAAACCTTAGATGATGCCTCCAAATCACCCATCATGAAAAATTGCCGCCACCATTATAATTTGTAGGACAACTGAAGGGGCCAACAATTATGCTCCTGGGAAATCGTTTTACTGCCTGGGTTTAAATTAGCATTCAGTATTTATGAAATATAAATACTGTTCAGTTTTTGTCCTGATTCCACCTACTTTTGTAATATGGTCCCACAGAGGCAGGGTCATCTCCAGGATCCAAAGCTTTCATCAAACTAATGAAAATTGTGTCATATCGCCACAAGGCAAATGCCACCTCTGTTGTATTTCCAAAGTGTTATTATGATGCATGAACAAAAATTTGGGTCACAACAACGTTGTGGTGCTGCTTTTGTCACTGTCACCCCCTTGACCTTTCCTGTGGATGCCACTCCAAGGAAGGTTCAGATGTGCCCTCTTACTTTTGAACAATCGCTCCTAACGCCTCTCTCTCCAACGGGATGCCTTCCTGTTGTGGTAGGGCAACCACATCTTCCAGCCTTCCTAGCCATCACACCCAACACACCAACAGGCAATATGTTGAAGGGGTCTATCTTTATAATAACTATGTATTTTTAAATATCTCTTACCCTAGGAGTAAAGTCTGCACCAGGCCACCCTAGGCCAAGATGCATCACTCAGTCTCCCAAACATTGTATATCCCCAATCAAAAACGATTGAGCTGTAAGTAAGCAATAAGTAGGTTTATTGTAACTGCAGGTCATAACATATAGCATGCCATGAAACACAGGAAAACAACAGCAAAATAATAAAATTGTAAAATAAAGTAATAAAAAGATTTAAACGTTTACGGCAAAATAAAGCCGAAGGTACAACTAAGAACTTAGGTATTTCTTTCTAAGTTTAAATGACAGCAGATCAAAAGGAGCAAGTTGGTTGCTGTCTGTTGGGAACACATCTGCAAGAAAATAGTTCTCTGGGGGTCTGAGCCTCTGAGTTCATCCACCACCAAAAATTTGGCCCCAATCTCATTGTAAATGGGGAAGTGGAGGACATAATGGATAATGTCCTCCACTTGATCAACACCGCAAGGACAGAGATGTTGTTCAACAGAAGCTTACAAAATCTCCCTTCAAGATACGCAGAGGGCATGGACTGCAAGCAAAGGCATGTTAAAGCCCTTCTCAGTCAAGCACCGATTATATTAACCAGCTACTGGGAGAAGTTTCTGTGTTTTTTATAATGATGGTACCAAGATGAAAATTTGGACGATTGTACTGCAGGGGGATCTTTATCAGCATCCCTTTCAAAAAGCCTATCTCTAGTATTTTCTCTGTTCCAAGATCTAAGTTCTCCCAAAGATGGGAAGGAATACATGTGTAGGATGGATGAAAATTATTGAGCTGTTCCGCTCTAGAGAGACAGTGGTGGACCCATCTGTTTCCCTTTCCTAGGAAAGAAAGACCATCCTTCCTATACTGGTGTTGATGGGAGAAGATGCAATGGATCTAGAATCACTTGTGCTCCGGCTTCGTTCTTCCATGGAGGAGATACAGTTGCTGTCCATTCAGATGATGGGGAAAGCAGGATGCCTCCTTTGAAAAGGTGGTGGAGAAACAAAGCTGGCATGGTCCTCACTTGAGGAAAGCAAGTAAAGATGGGAATGAGGGTGATTACTGAATCTGGTGGTTTGCTTTGATGGAAGGACGTCTGTTTCCAAAGGCTACTCCAATGGAATTGTGTTTACACGAGGGGGAAATCAATACAGCCATTGTGAAACACCAGCTTTATTTATGATGAGATTTGTAGTCTGCTTTTTTATCCAGCAAGGATGCTAATGTTTTGTGGGCTGGGATGGACTGATGGTGGTTGAACCATCTCTGAGGTTGTCTTCAATGCTCTGATGACTTCCAGTACCTGGATGGTGGGAAGTAGAAGGAGCAGATAGCTAATTTTTAAATTATTTTGAGAGAAGGAAATAAGAATATCTTTAGAGGAAAATCTTAAAAAAGGATACAGGTCTTGATAAGAAGGTCTTGGGTTTCTTCTGCATTGTTGGCGTGATGCCCCATCCATATCTCAGCCATGTTCTGTCGCGGAGTCTACCTTCAGAAAAAAGGGTCAAATCTCAAATGCTCCTGATCTTACTTTCCAGGAATTTTCAGAGTTTTTTATAATTATTATTTTAAAACTTGCTTGCCAAAAAAAGGAAGCTTGATGGACCCACAACTAACTTGTGTGCTCTTGTGTGCAAGAAACTGGCGAGTGAAAAAGAAAACCTTGGGTGTATTCGGTCTGGATGTCTATAAGCTTGCAATTACTTCTGCACTGTCCTTCAGAGGCTGAATGTTGTCATTGGAAAGGCCCTCACATCTTGCAGGTAGAGCTGGTTTTATTCCTGTTTCTCACCACACCTGAGCCCATCTCTTGTTTGCCAAGCTTCCAGCCTAGGGTGAATTTTTGCAAGCAAGTTGTCAGATTCCGTGCCTTTCCTTCCCCCCTTGTTTATCCTGCTCTCTTTCACCCACCCTCTTCTAAGTTGTTTTTCTGGCCTTACTGCTGTCTCAGGGAAAGCTCCCTAAATCCTAGGGAGAGAAATCAGAAATGAGACTAGGCTATTAAATTTGGGCCAAAGCAGCTTCGCCAGACAGGTGGAGGCTGATATTGACCACAGATGGATTACAGACTCTCCAAAAGTCTGCGCTGGCTGGTTTAAACCTCTCTCCCTCTTTATTGTGATACTGATCTGTACCTGAGCATTGTGGGTGTTTATGATGCTTTTATTAATGTTATGATCAATATTAATTATTGATCATAACATTAATAATAATATTAGTAGAACCTCAGTTTAGCAGGGGGTGTCCATTAAATGCAAGTGTCTGTTAAATCCAGATTTATATCATTTGAGTCAACTGACCTCAGTTGCTGGGAGTAGGGCAGCATATAAATTTAATAAATGATGATGATAATGATGATGGTGAATACTATTAGATAACTTATGTAAACCATGTCCAACAAACTCTTGATTTAATGGACAAACCTTCCATGGAAGTTCGAAGGATAAATGTGTTCTTGTATCCAAAGTCTGGTAATCTCTCGTCTGTTAAACTGAGAGTTTACTATAACACAATCCTCAAGAACAAAAATTAATAATTGTGTTCAAATTTTCTTTGGTAAAAACTTTTCAAAAGAAAAATGATAATAGAACAGAATTTAAACCCAAGACAGTATACAGTATAGGGCAATATGAGTCTGAATTTTTCAGAGATTTGGGCCCCCCGATCAAAACATCTTGAAATATATTTATTAGAGTGATAGACTAGCCCATTTTTTGATTCTTTATATATACTTTTTATGGAAGATTTTAATTACAATAATAAAAATGAATACAAACTAAACTCAGAGAGAAAAAGGAAAGCAAAAAGGGAATAAAAGTGTAAAGAAAAAAGAAGGGGAAGGGAAGGGAAGGGAAGGGAAGGGATATATAAAGAAGTGGTTTCCAATCTTTATCGCAACAAGTATAAACATGTTTGGTAGCTCTTCACCCGCTATAAGGTTACAAACAGATATTTCTTCTTCCCATAACTCATCTCTTTTCTATGAGCAAATCCATAAGACATCAACTTTTCAATCCTGGTGTCAGCAAAAAGTCCATAAAGAGTTGCCAGAATTTCACAAAAACATGTCTTATTTTAACTTTGATCAAATAAGCCAACTTTATATCCCTTCCTTTTACTTCTTTAATCCATTCAAATATCGTAGATTCCATTTTGTGATTCTTGACGGTTAATGACAATCATAAGGTACAACAATGAGAAACTCCACAGTAGACTCTAAATCTAAGATGTGTGGACTTCAGCTCCCAGAATTCCCCAGCCATGCCGGCTGGGGAATTCTGGGAGTTGAAGTCCACATGTCTTAAAGTTGCCAAGTTCGATAAACATGGCCCTAGACAAACATAGCTCTTCTCGCCACAGCTAGTTAAGGACAACACAGGAGAACATCAAAACACTTTGCAGAATACAAATGGTTTTATGGTCTTCCCCCAAACCAGTAGGTTGGGGGCTTTCCTGATCTCAGGAGTCAGGGTGTTCCAAAGGGTGGGGGCAGCATTCTCAAGTTCCCACCCCCTCACTTCCCATGGGGTGGGGACACTGCATTCCTTCCCTTGAGGATCCCCCAAGGTGGACCTGGTCTGGGTGGATTAGATGATGCTGAGCCATGTCTGGCTTTAATCATCAGCACTTTAGACTGATCCTTGAATCAGTTCCAAAGCCAACCCAACAGTTGTAGTATATATTATCTTACATTGCTATACCTGCTGCCTCCAGTTAGAGAAATAACAACCTATCAGAACCAGAGAGAAAATGTGCATATTCAGCTGTAAACTCACAGGGTACCCAACAACTTGATTATGTCCTATCAAGTCAGGGTTGACTCTTAGTGACCACAGAGATAGATTTTCTCCAGGGTAATCTGTCCCTAACCTGGTCCTTCAGGTCTTCCAGTGATGCACCCATTACCCCTGTAACCGAGTCCATCCACCTTGCTCTGGTCATTTTCTTCTTTTCTTTCCTTCCACCTTTCCCAGCATTAGATCCTTCTCCAGAGAGCTAGGTCATGGCTGGCTGGGGAATTCTGGGAGTTGAAGTCCACGCAGCTTAAAGTTCCCAAGGTTGAGAAACACCGATCTACATATATTGCGTGTACACGTGTGTAACGTCTACACCAACGATTATTCTGCCATCCAGAACAAGAGCAGAGCAGACAGGGAAAGCTAGAAGACTTCTCTCTTTATTTCTCCACCGTTTCCTGGAAGTTTTATTCGTTCTGGGACAGTTGCCCGGTTTCTGCGGTGTCTCTGCCTTGAAGCTGGATCTGCAGCACTGGCGGGCTCTGTATTTGAGGAATGTGGAAATCTGGCAGAGCCAACAGCCTGACTTAGCCAAGATGATGTGTTGGGGCATGGCTGATGTTAATTGAAAAAAGGAGGAATATATTAGACACAAAGGGAACAGAAAAGGAGCAGGAGATGTCAAGTTTTAAGGAGTCAATTCATTATTCTTTGTTGAAGGGCTGGGGATTCCAGAATTTAAGGGCAGAGAGAATAATGGGGGTGAAAAAGTGTCCCATGGTGGACAGTCTCCTCCCGTCTTAAAATGACAAAGCGCCATTGGATCAGGAAGAGCTCTGGCGTTTGAACTCACATCTCTATCTCATGCTTAAGGCTGGAAGAATGCAAGAAATGCCACCACACATCTGGTGGTTTTCCCTCTCCACAAATCTCTTTTGCAGAAGATATCAGCTTCTACGTCCTCCTGATCTATGTTTCACTGCAAATTGTTTTCTTTCCTTAGGACCTTGTTGCTTTGATAACAAGTTGGAAAAAACCTAGGAAGCTACATGGGCCAGGTCAAAGTATGGCTGCGTTCAAGCAAGGCTTTAAGCCAGCCTATGCTTCATAGAGCCTAGTTTACAGCCTTGGGCTTCGATCCACCAAGTCATCATAGCTAATAAGCTTTTTGGATTGGTGCACTGCATTAACCAAGCCATCACGGTTTATAAGCATAGTTTACAGCTGTGATCATGGCAGGAAGCCAGCCACTTATGGGTTATTCAGTCAATCGTGTTTAAACCATGGTTTAAAACAAAAGTGTGAACACAATTGATGAGTCTACTTGTACTGCACTGCAATGATTTTCCAAAATCTCTGGTTTTTAATGGGAAGCAATTATCTAGAATGAACAAATCTTTCATTGGCTGGGATTGTCTATTTTGTTAAATAATCTTCTCATTCCTTTCATCCTTCCCAGAATTACAGACTTCTCAAGAAAACAAAGACAATATTGATGTTTATTGCTGACTGGAAACCCCTTATAGACTTTTCACATGAAACAGAAAAAATGAACTTACAATTTATGGTTTTGATGATTAGACAGGATAGAGTATAGAAAGAAGAGAATGATGATGTAACCATGGAGTAAGAGGTAAATTTATAATTGTACTTATAACTGCTGTAAAGAAGATCAGAAGCTACTTTTTGATATCTTTTCTTTCTTTCTTTTCTATTTTTCTTTTACTTGTTTCCCCTCTCTTGCACTTTTAACTTTCTCTTTGATTCTTTTTTTTTCTTATTTGATATTCATTTGTATTAATTTTGGTCTTCTTTTTGAAAAATCTTTAATAAAAAATGATATCAAAATCAAGAAAGTCAAAGAAACATCTTTGCATAAAGTGTCCAAACTATGATAACTGGATCCTGCTCATCTGTGCCTCAGGTGAGAAGTCTGGGTTGATTTGTTTGATCATCCATGTTGCTTATCCATGTTAAACTGTGATTTCTTTTAAACAAGGTTTGTTGAAAAATGCAGTGTGGTCTGCTTGTACATAACACTAAGCTTTAGATCAAGTTTTAAAGCCTCAGTGGCTGGGTTCAGACCTCATGCTATATGCCAAAACCAAGGAAGTTCCTTTGTGTAGATTAGCACAATATATGAATTCACCTCATAACCATTTTTCCAGATGTAAAGCTCAGTTTATATCTTGTTTCTACCTCGTTTCATGCGTGTTTTTTCAGTGACATGCTGTTTTCTATTCCGTTTCACCTAATACATACATTTTGGGTAGACACTTTGCATCCTGAGTATATTTTGTTTCCTTTTGATGAATGTTGTAAATAATTTAGTTATGGAGAACTGCAGGGCAGGGCAGAAATCAACACGAGAGCAGAAGAAAGTTCCATATCTAGTTATCTTGGAAAGAGGACTCACCTTTCCCATCGTTCGATCCTCAGGAAATGAACTCGCCCACTCACAGAAGATCCAACTCCCAAGACATGCCAAAAGTTGATACAGCAAAATTAGGTGAGGATCCTATAAAAATTCAAGAAGTTTGTCCAAAAAATGAGGAATGGGCCACATTACACAACTTGACAACTGATATAACTTTCATTTGACTTTGGAATTTTGCTAGGACAACATCCTCCAATTGTCCCAAAAGGAGAATATCAGTCAACAGGAATCATGGAGCTGTCCAAGGTGCTCTTTTTTGCTGTCTTCTTCACAAGGATTAGTACACTGCAAACTTGAGAAACTGTAAGTGTAACTGTATTTGGGTCTCTGTATTTGCTTGCTTGCTTATTTATTTGCCATGCTCCCAAAGGATTCCTAGTGGTTTACAACATACAAACATGGAGTATAGGCACATAACAGCACTGTAAAACCACATATCATAAAAAACACCATTATAACAATTGCTGAAGTGTCTTCCAATTGACAAGATCTTAAACATTACACGTTCTTCTAAATAGCTCTGTTTTAATCATGTGCCACAAGAGGTAGGGAGAGAAGATGCACCGGCAGGAAGGTGAGAACCCTGTCCACCTCCCTCCCCCAAATTCTCACTAGCAGAATCCTCAAAATGCACACACAGGACTTGCAAATTGGACAGGTAGGTTCTATTTTCCTGCAAGTACCTGGAAGACAAGTCACAGAGGGTTTTATAGGTCGAAAGCAGCCCTTTGAATTGTACAGGTAGTTCTCAACTTACAACCGTTTGTTCAGCGACTATTTGAAGTTACAGCGGTGCTGAATGAAGGGACTTACGACCCTTCCCAAAGTTACAGCCGTTGCAGCATCCCTGCAGTCACATGATCAAAGTTTGGGCACTTGGCAGCCTGCCCACACTTACAATCACAGGGACACTTCAACTCTCCCCACTCGCCTATCTTCCCCCCATCTATGCCCTTTTGGCCCCCTGACACCCTGCACTCTGCCACCCCAGCTGACCTTCACCGTCTTCTTGCTGCCATTGCTGATGAGGCACACCCAACCAGGACTGCCAGGATTGCCACCACTAAGCAAAGTAGTCACGTGATGTCTTGCTTTATGGCCGCATCACATAGCGACAGACATTCTGGTCCCAATTGTGGTCGTAAGTCGAGGACTACCTGTATCTGGAAGCCCATTGGTAATGACTGCAGAGCCTGCAACATGTGTGAAAAGCAGCCTCCCTTTGATAACAGGCAGGCTGCAGTCTTTGGGACCAGCTCTGAATAGTCTTCAAAGGCAGCCCCAAATGGAATGCCTTGCAGCAATCTAGACAAGAGAGGGAAATGGATTAGGACATGTGAATTTGGAATTTGTGCAGACATTTCAACCCACAAAAACCCCTTCCACCAACCTTGCTTTGATCTCAGATCTTCCGTTACACAAAGCGGATGCCACTGAGTTGCAAACCACCATGAGAACTTTCCGGGAGAACCTATTTCAGTGGGTTTGGGTTCCTTTTGGAACACCATTGTGGCATTTTGCAGTCTTTGTATTTGCAATTCTGGAAGTTGAGGGCAGGTGAAAATGCATTGCTCAAACCCCCGATGCCTCCTACATATCCCTCGTCGGATCTCCAGAGCAGGGCTGCATCCTGCATTGCTCCTGGGGCTGCAGATGCTGTTTCCTCTTTCTGCTCTCTTGTATGACTCTCTTTGTTATTTTTATACCACTTTCCAGCGGAGCCCTGCTCTCCTTCACCCTCAAGCATCCTAAATCACAAAGCAATGGGCCACGGGTTCATTTCCCACAGCAACACATCACCATTCATTTACTGAACCAAGGGATGGGTTACATCAAACTTTCAGAGCAGATCTGGACAGTTTGAATTGCTGGCAAACAAGAAATAGAAGATTATTTTAATTTGCGAAGCAGCCCAGGCCAAACTCTACAAGGATACAATTCCTGCACACAGAAGAGAACAACTCCACCCGCTCTACTTTTTATCCTGTTATCCCATTTCCCACCCCCCTCCCAAAAGCAGACAGTATTTAAAATCCATTTAGTTCCTTCCCAATCTTGTTTCCTTTTTGGTTGTATTACTCTCTGTCTAGAGTCTATAAGGCTTGGAGTGGGATATAAATATTGGGCAAAAATATTGGAAATAGATAACCTTTCTTTTAGACATTGTGCAGAAGGACGATCGTGCTATTACTCTCCCTAAACCATTTTTGGAGCGTTTTCTGGTTGAAAAGTGGGTAAAAATGAATACTGTTCCAAAATCTCTCCATGAATTGCGTGGAAGTTTTCTGCTCCTGCCAAAGAAGTTTCTGTTTCTCTACCTCTTTTCCCGGGATGCTTTAAAATTCCTTTCTTCTAGGGGTTCTTTTTGAACTGATTTCATTGCTGGAAAGGGCGGAGGGCACCTTTTTCTGTTGGATGTTATTCATCCCATTGCAGCCTCCCTGGCCTGTCTGCATTTTCCAAACTGAAAGCTCCAGAAGAGGCATTTTCTTCTGATGTCTTTGTTAGGCGAGAAGCGCAAGCGACCCGTGTGACCGCAGAGGAGATTGCGCAATAAAAGACGATGATATTCACACCCACAATCTTGGCCCGCTTGTCATCAGAAGGCAGAATGCCACACTCAAACCATGAGAGTGTTTTCTCCTGCAGGGAGGGGGGTTGAAAGCCCCCCCCCCCCAGCTGAAGGAGCATGCAGAAGATGCCTTCAGTTCAGCTCTGCTAAGACTCCCTCCAGCCAATCTACAACCCCACAAATAGAACATGGAGACGATCGCTCCTCTCGCTGGTTCGCAGTGTTAACCTTCACGCCGACAAAATCCATTTTCTAAAAAAGGCTTTTATGAGAAGGAGATTGTGAACAATCAGACGTTGGCTGAGTTTCCATGCCAAGTACCCAGCCACATTTTCGTGCTGCGTGCTAAGGGATCTCGGCCAACGTCTTTCGCTTCGGTCTCAGGGGTTCTTGGATTCCCAGAAAATTGGGCTCGTTCGGTAAAACCAGGGTTCCCTGAATTATGATTTCAGGGGGTAGTGCAAACACAACCGTGGCCTTTTCCCAGCAACGCAGAGCTGTTCCCACAGCTGGCAAAGAGGCTTGGAAAGGGTGGAGCAAGGGTTAAATTGCACCCGAGGGCCTCCTCGTTTTCATTCTTTGTCGGGCGGGAAGGGCACGGCCATTGTGGATTATTTGTGCGTGAGAGAGAAAGTGAGAGCTTGGCATGGGGGCTTCTCCCCCCCCCATCCAAGATCCGGAGGCCTTTTCCCACTGCCGTCTTCAGACACCTGTTTTTGCAGCCCTTCCCAGATGTACACCTTCCTCTGGTAACCCTTGCCAAAACCCTCTCAGCAGGGTGGGGTGGGAAACCCACACCAGGGTGTTGCTAACGTGAACCAACATTTCCCCACCTTTCTCAGGGGTTTTAACCCTTGAGGACCTGCCATGGCGACGGCGCAGATGGCGTTTCCCTCTAGCAACGGGTTCTGAATTGGGTGGGAAAGCTAGGCGTGCTGACTTGGATTTCAAGTCTTTTTTGAAAAAAGGAGCATTCTGGTCTAGCCTCTGAGCATGCACGCCGTTTCCCATTGCTCCCAGAAGAGGCATTTTCCTTTCTGTGGCAGAAGGCAAACACTTCTCAGAGCAGGAGGAAAGAACGTGATGGGTTAGTAGGTCACACCGGTTGCTGTTTCTTTCTAGATATTGGCCAGAGGAAGGTTATCCTGGAACGGTGGGAAATGGTCAAAGGGAATGGACCTTAGCAGCAGGAACAGAAGAGCGGATAGCAACGTTTTGGGAACTAGAGAAGCTTTTAAAAATGTTGAGTGGCAGGGGTTACAGAGGAGGGGGCAACGATGGGGTGACTTCCTACGTCTGGGTGGGGCTTATGGTACAGGGGGAGGAGCTTGAGATGTGCTAGGCTTCTCGTGAAGCTTAGCACGCCTTCATTCCCCATCGCTTCCCAAACGCGGAGGAAAAAGTTTGAAAATGCAGAAGGCAACGTCCTAGCAAAGTTTGGCAATGTGCCCCTACAATTACAGCCCCCCCACATTCAAAAATGCTTCTAGGCGGCATGAAAAGGGGACGTGAGGACCGTATCGCTGCAGCTCTTCTTTGCACAATCTCCTTGACAGGTCATGGAGTGTCACGAGAGAGGAAAGAGTTAGGAATTGTTGGAAGTGGTATGAGAGGAGGAAAGGGAGAGAGAGAGAGAAATTATAACAACATCTTTATGCTGCAAGATTTAAGATCTAGTTATTGGGGAGGGTTTTTTCCATTTTGTTTTTTAGCAAACATCCCATATGCAATTGGCCCTCACTGCTACTCATTCCATTTATTTCTCTTTTCTGTAATCAGTCCCAGGTGTCACATTTATCACCACATCTGGTTCTGCAGCTCCCCCCCAATTCACAAATGACATGGAAGCCGACAAGCTAAATCTCAAATATTTCACACTCCGCGTTGTGCCAGAAGAGCTGGGAAAAATGTGCCTTGCATCTGTTGCTCGGTTCAGCAGAAGCAGCATGCTGAGTGTGCCGCCTTCTGGACACCACTGAGGAAGTAGATGGAGAGCATTCGGCTACGAACCTTCTGGCCACCATATGTTGGCCTTGTGGGGCAAACCAGATAGGAATCACGACCAGATGAGCTAATTCGACTTTGTTGTAAGGCTACATTAACAGAATCTTGCTAGTCTGAAAGTACAATTCTTCCCCCCACTCTCCTTTATCAGGGTCTCTTCTGAGCTTCTTGCCCCACCCACTGTTCAGCTGTGGGCTCAGCTGCCTTTTATCTGACCATTCCCTTGGTGTTATCTCTTTGCCCTGTCTCCCAAGCTCTTTCCCACACACCATGACATCATCTTGGTCTGAATCCTGACCTGGCCGCTTCCAGTCAAGAAGATGGGTCCCTGTTTTTGGAAGAGAAACGTCAGGAATCTTTCTGCATAAGGAAGTGAGAAGCAAATTTTCCTGGGAAAGGTGGTAAAGGGAAGGTTCCAACATCTGCCCAATGATTCAGTTAGTCTCTAAGGACGTTGCCAAGTTTGCTGGTGGCAGCAAGAGCAAATATGTGGCACCCCCCAGGTCAACCTATTTATCATGGCAAAAGGTGATTCTTCTCATCTGTCTCAAATTCCCATGACACCCTAAAGCAGTGGTTCTCAACCTGGGTGGCTTCCAGTTGTGTGGACTTCAACTCCCAGAATGGCCCAGCCAGCAAAGCTGCTGCTGAGAATTCTGGCTGTTGGTGTCCACACCTCTAAAAGTCGTCCAAGTTGAGAAATGCTGCTCTAAAGTGACCTTATGTTAGAGCATTGGGGAAGATTTAAATGGCAGCCCCCTCAGTACAAGAAATAAGTGGGAAGGGTGCAGAACTGGACCTTAGTCTAATTTGCAGGGTATATGGTCTGACCATAGCCTTTATCAAAGATGCCATAAATGCTACTTGCGGGGAGAAGTTTTCAGATGGACTCATGTAGCATCAGAAAAAGATGTTTCTTCTTGCTTTTCAATTGTTTATATCCCCTCTCATAGTCTCCCTACACAGATTATCTCAAGGCAGGTATGGATGTAACCCTCCCAGTTTATTTCAAACAGAAGTCGCCCTTTTCCGCCCATCCCTTTGCACAAAAGATGTCCGCATACTCCTGTGAAGCAGAAGAAAATACAAAATTCAAGATGAGTTCTGTTGCAAACCCCACCCTTTTAATTCCAAGGGACCCACACAACTGGCTTGCTCTTATTGTCTGCCAAGGGTTAGCAAATACCACA
The DNA here is from genome assembly GCA_030867105.1 of Liasis olivaceus. Lineage (NCBI taxonomy): Eukaryota > Metazoa > Chordata > Lepidosauria > Squamata > Pythonidae > Liasis > Liasis olivaceus. Next base: position 6,866,958 of record CM061364.1, on the reverse strand, counting down.
TTATTCCCCCAGTCTGGCTGTTGATTTGGTTTAGATTTTTTTATTATTACTGTTGGTGGTTGCACAGTCAGCCAGATGTTTAGACTGGATTTGGCCTTTTTGTCCACCAATCGAGTCCTTCCCAAGGACCTGGGATGGGCAGATATTGTTGCTGGATCGTGTTCAAGGTATCGTCGCAGGATGGAAGCTGTTCCAAGCAAAGCTGCCTTTTGCAATGGACTGATGGGGATTTTGTCATTATTGTTGTTGTTGTTGTTATTATTATTATAAGACAGGAAAGGCACCTCTCCCACCTCCAGAATAGCAAGTTATTACTAACCCCTAACTCCACAATGCCAGAAGGATCATGCCTTTGGCAGAGGCACGGTGGCTGTTTGCTTTATTATTACTGTTATTGTTGATCCCAAATGCGTTGCAGATGTTGCTGGCTGCGGAGCGCAGCCCTGACAACTTGGCGATCATCCACGGAGCTGCTAAACTCTTAACCCGCAGTGGGTTGAAAGCCATAGAAGGGGACCGAGTCACCAGGAGGGCAGCAGCGTTTAAACTAGGAAGAGGGGCCCAGCTCAGCCCTGTTCCCTTGGCTTGGGAAGTGTTTAAGATCAGCTTCGAAGGCCCCCAGATCAGTCTTCCCCAACCTCAGGGACGCTCTTGAGATGCAGAACCTCTGAGCCAGTACAACCATTCATACCCCACAAGCTGGGAGGCTGGATTTGATTCCATTTAATTTAAAAATGAGAGCCCGCTTTTCAGTAACAGACCCACCTCAACACTGAGAATGCAGACTGTTAAAATAGGACTCATGTTCCTTGCTTCTACGAAGACGGATTCAGCCTTCTGTCTGCTGCTGTTGGCTGATGTTTGCTGGAACCCGGGGTTCAGATAATAAAAGCAAGTCCCTTCCACACTCCTGAAGTGTAATTAGATGTGCTTTAAAGATCAGGGGGTGCTTTGCTTTGCTTTTTTTACCAAGAAGAGTCCTAAGGAAGTTTATTCTTTTATAACCTCAACCAACCGTGTCTACAAGCAACGCACCTTAGGAGTCGGGCCACTTTCTTAGAGGGCTACGTTGACCAGTGAGGAAGAAGTCAATTCTAAAAATAGGTGAGGTCAGGACCGAAGCAAAAATTGATTTAATATCACCGACACTGCATGAAAACTAAGTTAAAAGTCCTTCATATGGTTGGCCCCTGTGTAGTTAATCAGCCCTGCCTTTCTGTCTATTGTTACAGGAATGTCTGGAAGAGTTTTGAGGATTTTATCCAAACTTTTGAAAGCTGTATGGAATCTTGGGGCTTTCCACTCCCCGTTGTATATTTTGGAGAACTAGGTCAACATTTGACCTGGAGTCTGGATCTCTCCTTCCTCTATTTTTCTACCTTTTGTCTCAAGAGTTCAAATATCTTCCTAGGCATCCGACAGCCTCACATATTAGACTCACATAGTCTGGGCAGCCCTCCAGAACTGTGAGCAGTACAGGAATCGAAGAGCAGAGCCAGGAAATATTACATCCATCAATTCAGGACTCGTGCCAAAGCTGACACGAAAATGCAGTATGCACACACAGCCCCGCAACTTCACCCTCGCACATGGTCTGCAAATATTCAGGGCCTCCCTCTTCCATTTTTTGCAGAAATCTGGCTGGAATGGTAGAGAAGTGGCAGGAAGGCAACCCCCTCCTTCAGCTGATTGGTGACACTTTAGTGAAAACAGATTGTATGTGAATTGCAGGCACTCCCATTAGTTTAGAATTATTATGGCTGGTCACACAGTCAGCCAGATGTTTAGACTGGATTTGGCCTTTTTATCCACCTATCGAGTCCTTCCCAAGGACCTGGAAGAGGCAGATGTTGTTGCTGGATGGTGTTCAAGGCATCGTCGCAGGATGGAAGCTGTTCCAAGTAAAGCTGCCTTTTGCAATGGACTGATGGGGATTTTGTCAATGCCGATGGTCTTCAAGGGGTGCTCCAGATGTTTTGGGATTGCACCCAAGGCGCCTATTACTATTGGAGCTATCTTTGCTTTCTTTTGCCACAGTTGTTCTACTTCTATTCGCAGGACTTTGCATTTTGTGATTTTCTCTAGTTCTTTCTCTTCTCTTCTGCTCTCTCCAGGTCTTGCAATGTCCACTATCCAGACTTTTTGGTCTTTCTTATCAACCCTTGTTAAGTCTGGGGTGTTATGTGGCAGGTGTTTAATATGGAATAATAGTAATAATAATAATAATCAACGATGTGAAATCACAGCTGCCAGTTCTTTAGCTGGTGCTGGCCTTCATTTGCATCGCGTTCTTCCCAAGAACCTAAGATGTCATAATGTATCAGTGTAGTATACAGGTAGTCCCTGTGTTAAGAACGCCTGGTTTAACACCCATAGTTAAGAACGGAGCCTACTGTAGCCAAATTTGAGTTAAATACACAATGATCTGAGTTAAATACACAAGGGTTCGAGTTCATTACCCAATACTACCTATATAGCATTATATAATAATACTATTCCGGCTTACGTACAAATTCGACTTAAGGGCGGATCTTGGGAACGGAGCTCTTTCTTAAACTGGGGACTATCTGTATTTGTAAAGTTAAATGTAAATGACGCCTAATTCAGTTCTTATCCTAGCCTTTGCCTACTATTTAGATCAGCTCCCCAGGTCTCAAAGAGCTAGAGAACTGATCTAGTAGATCTCTCATTTTTATATAGTGTTCCAATCTGATGGTCTTGAGGAAGTCTGTTGTGTCTTAGCGTGACCTTCTCTAACCTGGTACCCTCCAGATGAGGGGCTTCAACTCTGCAAATTCCTCCTGAGCCTGTTCTCAAGTCAGAAGAACCAGAAATGAATAAAGGCAACATTGCTGCTGTTCTCACCGAAGCTCCTTCAGTTACAGAGAGGTTCATATTTGATTCTCTATTTATTATTAAATTTGTTATGGTCCCCCCTCCAGTAGACTCGGGCTGGCTTACAAAAGGCAACGTCTAACCATTGATGGAGACGTTTAATCGCTAGAGACAAAGAGGAATTTGAATAAGGGTAGCTCCGGTAATTCACATTATTTTAGCAAGCCACATCCTCTGTATACACCATCCAAAATTAGAAACTTCAGTGCAGCAGACACCAGAAAATCTGGACCAGTGTTTCCCATCCTTGGCCACTTTAAGATGTGTGGACTTTTGACTCCCAGAATTCCCCAGCCAGCATAGTATAGCTGGCTGGGGAATTCTGGGAGTTGAAGCCCACACATCTTAAAGTGGCCAAGGATGGGAAACACTGATCTGGACTGTCCCTAGTAAATTGGGGTGGGGCATTGGAATAAATATTTTGTCTTGCTCACTTGCCTACTATAATTTCTTTGCTCACCAACAATACAACTTGCCTCTTTCCAATGTCGGAAGATACCAAATAAAGCCCCTTACAATTTTGCCTTCCACACAATAAAATCAACCAAAAGCAGATTTGAAATCAGAGCTTGGTTTTCAAAGAATTTCTGGCCAGAAGACACACGAGGTCCTCCTTCAGCCGAACTGGTTCTCACCGCAACAGGATTTGACGATTTTGGCAGTTAAGTGGCCTCAAAAGGTCCATCTTCAGCAGTACAATCTGCCTTCCAGGTTCTCCAGCTTTCCTGGTTTCTCACCACTGAAGTCAACTCAGCGAAGACATCTCAAGGACATCTGTCCCATAGGACTTTCTCAAACCGGGAAGCAGAAACAGCTAGGAAGGAGCTGGACCGAGAGGAACAGCAAGATGTGTGAAATAGAAAAAGCCACCACCTCACAGCAATCGCGTAAACTCAGAAACCCTTGCCTCCTCCCTCCAAAAATCAGGAAAAAAATTCTGAAACAATCTGAGATAAGATGCAAAACCAGATGTCTCGCTTGCAGGGGCGAAAAACTTTCTGGAAATTTCAGCATCAGATGAACCCAGCTGGAGTTTTGTCTCCAGATCTTTGATCTTAGATGTATACTGATTTATTTTTATTTTTCAAAAAACCCAAATCTTGCATGTTCCTCTTGTCAGTGGATTTATTTCTCTCGTTCCTCCTGAGACTTGTCACACCTGCTGATTCAACTTGATTCACTGGGGAGACATTACGTCATGCCCTCTGCTAAATCCTGTCAGTTCAGAGCCAGAAACAATGATAAATAATAACAACAATAATTCTCTTTCCGTGACTCGCAACTGCAAACTTTTTCTTTTTTCTTTTTGGGTGGGGAAAACGGGCTGGCATTTCCACATGGTTGATCCTGAAGAGCTTTTGGATTGCTTGAGATTGCTACAGCACTGTGGTTTCGCTTTTGAAATGAACCTCCCCAAGGTTGCGCTGGAATCTGCAGTGGTATCAGCAATTTGGTGGGACTCCGTAGAGCCCAGACAATCAAAACCTGCTTTTGCTCGTATGGATCAGGTTTACTCATGAAAACTCCCCTCAGCAATGGGGCCTCACCTGGTTTAACAAACTTGGACAGGTGCCAGTTCCCCAAGAACACGACTCTTCCTGACCTTTGTTGGTGATATCTCTGTTCAATCCACAAATCATCTCCTGGTTTCATCCATGCTTCGGGCCCAGGAAGGATGGTCAGAAGCCAGCCTTGCTAGAAAGGAAATGAATGCAGCTTGCTATGGGAAAATAAATGTCACAGTTTACCTAAATTTCACACAACCCTCTGAGGTGGTGGGCAACGCGAGAGGTCCTTTTGTGTATCCCCAACTTTGCTGTTTGTCACTGAATCATTTCTATTTGCAACAATAGGCTCCATTCTTAATTATGGGTCATTTGTAACCCAGGCATTCGTGACCCGGGGTCTACCTGTAATTAAAAGGCAGTTGATATGGTTACTCCCTATTTATTTCATAATTCCTCCCTGCGGTCATATTAAAATTGATAATTTGGGGGCCTTTTGAAGAGACACTCTGGTGGCCACACTGAGCAACTTTTCAAGGCCACATGTCAACCTTGGTTCTCCATTTCTGTACTCACTGCTAGGTTTTAATTGAAGACCAAAAATGAGATTTCCATCTTGAACCACTGCCATGAAGTATCTCTGGACAAGGTAGCATGACAAGGCCACATCCGAGGGGTCACTTGCTGCCACTCCACTTCCTAATCATCTCCAGGAGACCATCAGGTACACGATGACGTCACTGGAAGAGTAATGGCCTTTCTGTGGCTTTTGGAAAGAGATAAGGGTGGGAATGAGAGAAAAAGACTGAACCAGAGGCAAACTGTTCCCATTTCCATCCTTAAAATGTTGCCACACTGGGCTAAAAGGCCACCACCAAAATCCAACCATTTTTAAAAATTTTATCAAGACAATTTTGAAGCATTGGGGAGATTGTAATATAATTTGTGAGTTGGGGTAGTCTATCTAGGTTGGACTTCTGGGTCAAAGATGAGATTTTTCTGCTCCTGAATTAAGCCAAGGCAGCAACCAACTTATTGTTGGTTCTTAAGCTTGATGAGTACAAGAGGACCCACCACGTCTCCAAAATGCTGTCAGCAGATATTCATTGCAACAGCCTCCTTTCATCTTCTTTAACAGCTTCATTCTTGGTCGGATTCTCCCTCTTATTTTCTCATCACCTAACCCCATCCAACCGTTCTTTTCTTCCAATATTTGAAAATCCCAACCCACACAGGGAAAATGGGAAACCTTGCAGGTATGATACCTCAAAGCAATAGGATCTGGATGGGTCTTGAATTATTGTCATTGTGTTATGATGCATAACAAATTATGGCCCAGCTCACCAATTTGCACGATGGAAGCATGGCTTTATAACCATTTCCACAACCCTGGCATCAAGGGGATGGTTTTCAGGAGAAGGAGAGGGAGCAAAAACCCTCGTAGACCTGTAATTAAACCAAAATGAAGGCGTGGAAATTTTGTGCTTTGGGAAGTGGGGGGGGGGGGCTGCCTCTTTATTGCAATTTGTTGTGTTCTCATCATTTAGTTAAAAGAGGAACGCCCTCCCTGCAACAGCTCTGTACAGCTGCATCATGAAACGGACTATTAAAAAATCCAATAAAAACAGAACAAAACTGAAGAGAAACAGCTTCCAGCATCTGACTTCTCACTTCGACCCTTTCGAGCGCCATTTCTTCACCCCCAAACTTTGGAAGAAGGGGTTTTGTTTCGGTTTCTTTTAACCCTGAGCTAGCAACCTGTCACCGCACAGGTAACGTGAAGTGCAGAATTGGTCAGGACTGAATGAATTCACCTGCCCATCAAGACAGATTGGAAAAAACTGGTTGGAATACTGATTAGTCCAAACAGACTGTGATTGATTGCATGTTAAACATGAGAGTTAAGACTGGGAAAGCCTTAAAGAAATTGTTATCAGTAATTAAGCAAACTCGGTTAATCTCTTGGTTAAATTTGGAAATGATTACAATTGGATAAAAGCAGGATCATGCTGCTTTTAGAGAGCATCTTACCATCTTATTTTCGCTAAGCGCATTTTGAAAGGAGCATTCCTTAAAAGATCACTGTTTAAAAGATTTTCCTTAAAAACTACTGGATGAAAGGAATATATCTTTTAAGACTCACATGTCCGCCCCCCAGGACTTAAATTAGTAAATGCAGCATTAGGTTTCCCATCTCCTCTGTCTGTTGATCTTGGCAAAAAAAGGAAAAAAAAATTTTTCCAGTATCAGGAAAGATCAGAAAAGGTCAAAATGGGAGAGCTGAGAACTGGGTGAGCCGTTCACCATACAGAAACAGGAAGCAAAAGGAATATTTGTGTCAATGTTTTATATTCATAAATAGTTTTTCTCTTGAAGCTGTGCAACAACAAAAAAACCCAAGCACAACAGACACACACACACACACACACAATGTAAATATTACATAATAAATTGCTGACAGCCTTAAGAATGACCACTGTAAGGCTTGCTGTGTTCTCTGTCCTTTGGAATTATGTTAGAAATTAATATATGATTTTTACATAGTTTCACCTTTTTAAAAATGGTACGTGACCGTCTTGCAGGACGAAGACGTTTGTTGTAAAGGGAGATCGAGATTTTGTGTGTGTGTGACATTTATAACGCCTCAAGGTAATGCAGTGGTTGAGCTGGCTTAATCTAAAACTCAGCTTTTTTTATAGGGTGGTTGCTGTGGGGTTTAAATCTGGAGGGGCTCCCACCCCTGGCATGGGGGGGGGGTCCATAAAATCAAAATGGGACCAAAATGGAAGCCCTGCCCCTTTTTTACATACATTACACATATGTCCGTAGCTCTAAAACTATATTCACCCAACAAATTTATTTGCACTTTAGAGGGATGATTTCCATAATTTATACCAGTGTTTCTCAACCTTGGCCACTTGAAGACGTGTGGACTTCAACTCCCAGAATTCCCCAGCCAGCCAAGCTGGCTGGGGAATTCTGGGAGTTGAAGCCCACACGTCTTCAAGTGGCCAAGGTTGAGAAACACTGATCTATATGAAGTTTCAAAATGGTATTTAGTTTCATCTTTAGCAAATCCTGAATGAAACACGGACTTCTTCTCTCCCTATATAGTAGCAAGATGGGAAGAGACAATGGATGAGGATGGCGTTTGGAGCAAGCACGCGTAAATTTCCCGTTGCAAACTCTTAAGCTGGGGTCTTAGACTAAAAGCAAGCTCGTGCTGTAAAAGAACAGGCCCACTGGTTCACTTCTTAGGGTTTTCTGCCATCCAGTGGCGCACCTGAGCATGACTTTAGAAAGTGAACGCACTACACATCTCAGTAGACCTTAACTTCTGTAGACCTTAACTTCTGTAGAAATACACCTTTTGTTGTGGCCGACTCAGACAATACGGTACTTCGGAAGGGGCCAGACCACTGTTTTTTAACTGAAGCGTTTTGTAATCTATCTAGAGAATCCTGTTATTAGCTAAGCAACATTATTTAGAAGCATACCAAATGTGGATATAAATAACCTAAAGACGAGATTGTTTTTTTTTTTCCAGCTGTTCTGTCCATTGATGGCACTGGAGGGGATTGTATGTATGTATGTATGTATGTGTATGTATGTATGTATGTGTATGTGTGTGTGTGTGTGTGTGTGTGTATGTGTGTATGTATGTATGTGTATGTATATATATATATATATATATATATATATATATATATATATATCCCCCAAAGCATCTGTTCATTTGTTCATGATCCAGATAAAACGGCCATAAAGTCTCTCAGTACAATACAGATTCAACAGTCCAAGCAAAACATCAATTCTCGGTCACATCATGGTCCAATTGAAGCCAATCCTGGCCATAAAGCTTTTATTGGAGGTGAAACTTTGCACTGGACTAAGGCACTCAATACAATTCATCTAAGGGATAGCAGAAAATCTATCTATATGATCACTAAGAGTCAACACCAACTTGATGGCACATAGACAATCAGTCAATGGGTATCTTTCAGAAGGAGGCAACATGGTATACTCCCACATGCTGCTTTTCTGGTTAAGGAGGCCAATTTTGCTTATTATAAAAAATTCCCCTCTCACCCCTATGGGTGGTATGTGTCTTCCTCAATCTCGGGTCCTCTACCAGAGGCCTGGGAGTTTGAGGGTTCTGCGCAGTATCTGAGCTGTTCCTAGCACTGCACTCTTCTGCACAGAGAGCTCTGATGTTGTTCCTGGGATCTGTTTGAGCCATTCTCCCAGCTTAGGAGTCACGGCCCCGAGTGCTCCTACCACCACTGGGACCACCTTGGCCTTTACTTTCCACATCCTCTCGATTTCCTCCTTCAGGCCCTGGTACTTCTCCAGCTTCTCATGCTCCTTCTTCCCGATGTTGCTGTCACTTGGCACTGCTACATCTATCACTACCGCTGTCTTCTGGTCTTTGTCTACTACCACGATGTCTGGTTGATTAGCCAGTACCTGCCTGTCCGTCTGGATCTGGAAGTCCCACAGGATCTTAGCCCTGTTATTCTCCACGACCTTCTGTGGAATCTCCCATCTGGACTTGGGGGGGTCTAGCCCATACACTGTGCAGATGTTCCTGTACACAATGCCAGCTACTTGGTTGTGCCATTCAGTGTATGCTGTTCCTGCCTGCATCTTACACCCTGCCACTATATGTTGGACTGTCTCTGAGGCCTCTCTGCACAATCTGCACCTTGGATCTTGTCTAGTGTGGTAGACCCCTGCTTCTATGGATCTGGTGCTTAGTGCCTGTTCTTGTGCTGCTATGATCAGTGCCTCAATGCTGTCTTTTAGTCCGGCCCTTTCCAGCCACTGATAGGATTTCCCAATGTCAGCCACCTCAGCTATCTGTCGATGGTACATCCCATGCAGGGGCTTGTCTTGCCATGGCACTTCCTCTGTTTGAAACTCCTGCCTTGTCTGCTGCTGCCTGAGGCATTCTCTCAGCAGCTCATCTTTGGGTGCCATCTTACTGATGTACTCCTGGATACTTCGGGTTTTGTCCAGGACAGTGGCTTTGACACTCATCAGGCCCCGCCTGCCCTCTTTGTGCCTGGTGTACAGTCTCTGGGTGTTGGACTTAGGGTGGAAACCTCCATACATTGTGAGGAGCTTCCGGGTCTTCACATCAGCAGCCTCCATGTCTTCCTTTGGCCAGCTCACTATACCGGTAGGGTATCTGATGACTGGCAGGGCATACATGTTGATGGCATGGATCTTGTTCTTCCCACTGAGCTGGCTCTTCAGGACCTGTCTTATCTTTTGGTGGTACTTGGATGTTGCTGTCTTTCTTGCCTCCTCCTCATGGTTCCCATGTGACTGTGGGACACCAAGGTATTTATAGCTGGTCTCTATGTCTGCTATGTGGCCCACTGGTAGTTCCACTCCATCGGTCTTAACTACCTTCCCTCTCTTTATTATCATCCTGCCACACTTCTCCAGTCCGAATGACATCCCAATGTCCTCACTGTAGATCCGTGTCAGGTGGATCAGTGAGTTGATGTCTCGTTCACTCTTAGCATACAGCTTGATGTCATCTATGTAGAGGAGGTGGCTGATGGTGACTCCACTACTGAACTTGTACCCATATCCAGACCTTGTGATTATCTGGCTGAGGGGGTTTAAGCCTATGCAGAACAGCAGTGGGGACAGTGCATCACCTTGGTATATGCCGCACTTGATGGCCACTTGTGCGAGCTGTCTTGAGTTCACTTCCAGTGTTGTCTTCCACAGTCCCATTGAGTGCTTGAGGAAGGTCCTTAGTGTCCTGTTGACTTTGTATAGTGCCAGGCATTCACAGATCCATGTGTGCGGCATTGAGTCATAGGCTTTCCTGTAGTCAATCCAGGCTGTGCTCAGATTGGTCTGCCTAGACCTTGAGTCTTGGGCGACTGCCCTATCTATGAGTAACTGGTGTTTTGAGCCTCTGGTGTTGTTCCCAATGCCCTTCTGAGCTGTGCTCATGTACTGGCCCATATGGTCTTGTAGCTTGGCAGCTAGGATGCCTGATAGAACTTTCCATGTTGTGGGGAGGCAGGTTATTGGCCGGTAGTTGGATGGTGCTGTTCCTTTGTGAGGGTCTTTCATGATCAGCACTGTCCTCCCTTGTGTTAGCCAGTCTGGGTGGGAGCCTGCTGCTAGCAGTTGGCTCATCTGTGCTGCTAGGCGTTCATGCACTGCTGTTAGTTTCTTTAGCCAGTAGGTGTGGATCATGTCCAGGCCAGGTGCTGTCCAGCTTTTCATGTTCTTGACCCACTGTTGGATGTCTGCTACTGTGATGGTGACTGGTTCCTGTTCTGGGAGATTGCTGTGGTCTGCTTTCAGGTCCTGCAGCCACTTTGCACTGGTGTTATACGTCTTCTCTTTCTCCCATATGTTCTTCCAGTACTGTTCAGTTTCCGCTGCTGGTGGCTCAGCTGCTACTCTGTGGTTGCACTGCAGTTGGGAGTACACTTTGGATGGTTCTTTGGAGAACAGGGCATTTATCTTCTTGGCCTCTGCTTCTCTAGTGTATCTCCTTAGCCTGGTAGCCAGTGCTGTGAGCCTTTGTTTAGCAGTCTCTAGGGCTTCAGATGGAGTCAGGCCCATGTATTTTTCCAGTAGCCGAGTCTTATCCTTAATCTCCACATGCTTCTGTAGTTCCACCAGCTGACTGACTTCTCTCCGAGTTGCCTTGATCTTAGCCTCCAATCTCATTTTCCAGGGTGGGTATGTACTGCTGTTCTTCTTGATCGTGTAGCCAAGCATTTCCTGGATTACAGCAGCTGTAGCATATACCAATTCATTGGTTTCAGCTATGGTGGTAGTAGGGATTGTCTGGAGGGCTTTGTTGGCATCTTCTAGCATACTATCTGATGGTACTTCTCCACTGAGCCTTGGTAATCGGACTCGAGGGTTGACTGTAGCTAGTTTATCCATGATCTTATGCCTCATATCAGCTGCTGTGCTCTGTAATGGAAGGGGTGGCAGTGACATTCCAGCTTCAGGTGTTGGCTGCACATCTGCTTGTTATTCCAGGTCTGCTTGAGTCCGGGTTGTAATGTGGAGTTGGTCTATCTCAAGTTGTGAGAGCAGCTTCCTCTTCACTATGTTGAAGCACTGGGTAACTAGTTGTTTCTCAGTTAGTGTGGATGCAGGCCTTCTGTCTATCCATAGTTCCCTCATACGTTTCATATATCCCCTCTCATTAGGTCTGCTGTTGTAGTAGCATTCCATCATTTCCAAGTTCTCTTGTCTCGTCCATGTATGGTTATGGAGGCCCACCTTCTGGTTAAGGAGGCCCATTTTGCTTATGATACATATATATATATATATATATATATATATATATATATATATATAATCACAAAATAAAATAAAAATCAATTAAATTTAATTCTGGCCTTCCACAAAGCACAATGCCATTGCGTCACATGTATTCACAGCAAGTGAAGGTCCCATCAGGATGATAGTAAACCTTGAGAAGAGGTAATTTGCCAGCTGGGAACTTGGTGTTTGGTGTGCTCATTATGGCGGCCATTTTGTGAAGATGCCCACTACACACAATGTTCAGTGACTCCAAAGAAGAATGGGGACCAGCCCAGGCCCTGTTTCTAATGGGGAGGATACTAGAACAGGGCATATGTCTGTAGCAGTGTTTCTCAATCTTAGTAACTTTAAGATGTGTGGATTTTAACTCCCAGAATTCCCTAGCTGGCATGCTGGTTAGGGAATTCTGGGAATTGAAGTCTGCACAACTTAATTGAAGTCTGCACAACTTGTCAAGGTTGAGAAACACTGGTCTATAGTCTTCGCACACTGAGAGGTCAGTGGGGGTAAAAGCATTTTATTAGTATCAAGCAATGAATAATTACAAATTAATGATACCCAAATAACCGGATATCAAGCCAGTAGGGTGTGTGTAGGTGAATGTGTGCGTGTGGGTGTGTTACAAGCACTTTAAATTGAACTGAAAAGCCAGGGATGTTCTTTTCCCGCTGGCAAGATCAAGATGTAGTTCTGTTTAATAGTCAGCTGTCGCCTTTTTCCAAGTAGAACATTTTGCGTTATTTTTTCCCCTTGCTTTGAAAAAAATGCCTTCTATATTGCAGGTCTGAACAAGGGTCAAGAAACCAAGCAAAAAAGTCACATACTGGATCCCCTTGGAAGAACTTAAGTTTTATGGATCTTTAAAATATGCATTAAAGCGATATAAGAATTTTAAGGTGGAACATACGTTGAGAAGCATAGTTAGGGCGGCTTAGACCTATGCACCTCTGAGGATGCGTCATGGAACAGCAATTGAACGATGACTACTTTTCTCCGAACACTTCTCAAGCATGAAGAGGAGGGGTCTTCTCTAGAAAGCTAAAATTCCTGGAAATGTTAAAGCAATGGAACATAACTGGGGTCTTCCCATCTCCCCTCCCTTTTTTTGTCAGCCCCCCAGGTAGACCAGACTAGGAAATCAACAGCAGAGGGAGGCTAAAACTGTTTTTATTGGCTGTAATAACTGAAACTTGCAAGTCTGATTGTGATGGACCTCCTCTTCCTTATAGTTCAGGGAATTAGGAGGGCATCTGCCTGATCCATTTGGAATGTTATCTGAGCATTTTGGACTTCAAAAATGTTTTGCCCCTTGTCATCTTGGCAGTGGAGCATATTGTGCCAAGGTCATCTTCCTTACTCCCTACACCAGTGTTTCTCAACCTGGGCAGCTTGAAGATGTGTGGTCTTCAACTGAAGACCACACATCTTCAAGCTGCCCAGGTTGAGAAACACTGCCCTACACTTTTTAGCTTGGTTCACCTACCACACAAAGCTAAAGCTAATCAAGTCATGTTTTCCCTCCATACGGGGATCCACAATTGTCTTGCAGGACCCTTCCCAAAACTACGTCCTACCATTTCTGCTGGGCAACAGTCTGTGGCTGTTGGTTTTTAATTTCTAATTTATTTATTTCACTGATACCCCATCATTCTACTCCAGCAAGAATGCCAAGGCAGCTAATGAAATTGAGTGACCCTCCCTGGAAAAGCGATGTGCATCTTGCACAATCAAAAGCCGTTATTTTTGCTTCACTGGCTAATTTAGGCTTGTCTGCTAAATCAGGTTACATGGATTATTAATGGCTTCAAAATCTTCTACTGGCTGCTAAGTAAGAAAATGTTGATGTCATCCTTGCCTACAACTCGCCTATCAACATACAAAATGGTATTTTTAAGCATCTAAAAGCAGCTGGTAGGAAAATACACATCAAAACCCAAACAAACAAACAAACATCTATCAACTACGGTTGATACCTTAGAGATTTGCTTATTGATTTTTATTTCCATTTACCTCCTATGTTTCTACATACTGTATCCAAAGCAATCAAGAACAATAAAAACACCACAAAGCAATTTGTTATTAAAAAACAGAAGTGGGAAAAAAAAGTCTCTTTTATATCCAGTCCACAATGCAAAGGAGATGATGCTTGCTTTTGCTATTTAGTTTTCGTGGCCTGATAAAATGCACTTTTTAAGAAATGTTTTAACTCTCAATTAATTGGAGACGTAACCAGATGAGGGCACCAAATCAAATCAAATCTATTACGGCTAGAAGGCCAGCAGGAAAAAGGTCCCAGTTCCAGCAGATTGCAAAACAACATTCACATTTAAAATACTAAACTAGAAATGAATAATTGACTCAATATTATCTAGATTGGGGTTAAACACATTTCCTTATTACTACTATTCACATTCCTTTCCCTACATCTGACTGCCTCCACACCCCATGTTTTTGGGTCATTTTCCCTTGAAATTCCATGGTTGAACTCTATTATTCCTACCCTACCAGTAACATCAAATAGTAGAGCAGAAATTGCCAAAATATCTCCAAATTACGTGTGTGTGTGTGTGTGTTTAAAAATCACAGTCGTGTAGTAAGTGGGGGAGGATCCTAAACAGGCACCTTTTCATCTTACCCTGAGGAAGCCATTGCCACACATTCCCTTCACTATCCTCATCATCATGACCTACACCATCCTCACTTTTACCATTATCAACATCTTTATCACCATCACCTTCACTGTCAACACATCATCATCTTCTTTTCATCATCCTACTCTTCACCATCCTCATGCTCTTCCTTTTCTTCATCATCTTCAACCTCCTCTTCATTTTCTTCATCAATCTCTTCACCATTATAATCTTCTTGTTCATCACCTTCATCATCCACCATCATCACATTCTTCCTATTCTTGCCACCTCCCTTTTTTCATCATCCCCATCTTCCCATCATATTCTCTGTCTTCATCGCTGTTTCCCTCCTCTTCATCCTCACCAGCACATTCCTCATCAGCATCACTTTTGCCCTCTTCTTCACCATCCTCATGGTCTTCCTCTTTTCCCTCTTTTTTTTTCTTACTGTTTTCCATTTTCTCACTTTTTTCACCACTATCATCTTCACCATTCCTTTCATCACTTTCTTCCTCCCCTTCATGTTTTTCTCTTTTTCCTCACTTTCTTCTTCACCATCATCATTTCCTGCCTCATCATCTTCATTCTCATTATCCTCCTGTTCTTTCTCATCATTTTCTTCAACCTCATCAGCCTCCCCTTCTTCATTTTCTTCCTCACCATCTTCCTCATCCTCACATTCCTCTTCTCACTTTCCCCATTATCTTTATCTTCTTCATCTTCTCCCACATTCTTCCTCCTCACTATCCTCAGGTCCTTCCTCTTCATCACCATCATCATTTTGTTGTTCACCTGCCTCCTCCTCTTCTCCATCCTCGCGGCCTTCCTCTCCCTCTCCCTCCCCTTCTTTCTCCATCTTCTTCTTCTCACTTTCTCTTTCACTGTCATCTTGATCTTCTTCATCTCCACACTCTTCCTATTCTTCATCCCTTTCTTCCTCCTCCTCAGCAGCCTCCCCTCCTTCTCCTCACGCTCTTCTTCGCCCTGCTCCTCTTCTTCACCGGCCTCCTCCTCCTCCTCTTCTCCTCCATCCTCACGGTCCTCCCCCCTTCCTCCCCCTCCCCCTCCCCTCCCCTCCCCTCCCGCTCCCCCCGCCCGGCCAGAGGGGCTCCCGGGCGTAGGCTGTTTCTCGCGCCCGCCCGCCCGCGCGGTCTTCCAGGAAGCGCCGCCGCCGCCGCCGCCATGCATTGTGGGGCAGCGGCAGCAGATCCAAGATGGCGGCCAGCAGGAGGCTGATGAAGGTAACATCCAGGCTGGGCCGCCGGGCCGGGCCGCCGGGAGGCGGGGCGCGGGCCGGCCGGGGTGGGCGAGCGGGCGGCCGCCGGGCCCGGCTCGCCCTCGGGCCTGGCTCGCCGCCGGGGCCGCGCCGGCCGCCGGGGCCGCGCTTCCGCTGGGCGGCCGGGGCGGCCCCGCCGGTGCCTGAGGGGGGCGAGGAGGCCCGGGCGCGCGGCCACCCCTCCCGGCGCCGCCCCCGGGGTCGCGCCGCGTCGATGGCGGGCGGGGGGCTCCCCGGCCGGGCCGGGCCGAGCGGGCGAGCGGTGCGCACCTTCCTGCCCGGCGCGGGAGGGGGCCGCGGGGTGACTAAGCAAAGCGGGGCGGGGGGGAGCCTCGGCCTGGCGACCCCCGCGGGGGGGCGGTTACGGCGGGGCGGGAGGAGGGAGGGGCGTCTTCCCGGGACCGCCTCCCTTTCTCCGCGCTCTCGGATGGGCGGCGGCACCTTCCGACGTTACGAAAGCGGCTTCGGGCGAAGTTGGGCCTTTGTGGGACTCGGATCAAGCCCGAAACGGCCGAGCTGAGCTGCTCTGCTCCCCCCCCCCCCGGCCCAAAGTCCTTCATTATCCCCAGCAGCGGAGAAGCCTCTTCCTTTAAAGGTTCCCTCCGTGTCTGGGGAAAAGGGAACCAACAGGAGATCCTCCGCTTGGCGCTGGACACCCCACTGAACTTGGGGATGGATTTGAACCTTCCCCCCCCCCCGGGTCAGCCCCAAAGGAGGGAGACGCCTCAACCAGCCACAAGGGCAAGCTTTGCTGGGGTAGTTTAAGGCTTCCTGGATCAAAGCCTTTTTCTGGACTCACTAACAAAGGGGGTTCCTAAATTGATTAGAGCTGCCTGGGCTAGCTTTCCTCCATGCTTGGCTTGATGATGGAATCCCCCCCTTTAGATGTGTACAGGGTGCGGGTTGCAAACAGAGCAATGCGCTGGGTCTGCGGAACTTGCTGAACTGCCAGGAAACAGCAACCAGGGTTAAAATTAAACAAGCTTATTTAGCATCTTGCGAGTAAGCACCCTCCAAACAACAAATCTAGTTAAGCCTGTTCATAGGAACACAGTCTCCACATGGGATGAGTGGATTCACCTTTCTCCCCTCAGCCTTTCAAAGCTTTTCTTAAATTTGCTCCCCAGAATAATCTGTTTTCTGGGATCAGACAGTAAATGGAATTATATCATAATAAAATGGTCAGGTTCACACAATATGCTAAATCACCCCCCAAAAGTCCCCTAAACTAAGGTTAAGGCTAAATAAGATTAACTTGTGGGAATGTAGCCACTGAGGCCTTAACTGACCTGCTTAATGCTATTGTGCAAACACAGCGTTCAGATGAGATGGTCTTGTCTTCTTTATTTATTTAACATGCTCATCCTGAAGCTTTCAGGTCCCCGATGTTGCTTTTTTCAGCCGCAGGAAGACAATCTACTGTAAAAGGATTGCGTTTATTAACTTCCTGGATTATGTAAAGGGGAACATCCACAAGAACAGGTTGGCAGAATAGAGGCAAAAAAGCGGCATGTGGGTCTTAAAAATAATAAGCTGGCAGGGAAGAACTACAAGTCGTAGAGATGTAATGCTACACTGCGCTGAATGGGGTTTACACTTTTTAAAATCTCTACACATTCTTGTCGACATTGGAATAGTTCAATGTGTTTATTCCCAGATAACAATAACAGCATGAACTACGTCAATGTCTGTTCCAAAGGAAGGAAGGAATACACTTAGGCATCATATAAATGAGTTTGAGGTGTATTTTCTTTTTCATTCTTTTTATAACAGGCTATACTATCCTACCCTCTGGCAATTGCTTTCACTTTCTAACATCATTTCTAGCGTATGAGGTATAGGAAATGGGAGGATATTTTGCAACCAAGCCATTGCTGTGCTGTAAACTTTGTTCCATGGCTCTTAAAATATCTAGAAGTTTCTCTTGGAATGGACCTTTTATGGTATATTCCTGGCTGTTATCTCGATAATTTTTTATATTCAGGTAAAGCTTTTGCTAACATTGAACCATAACAGATAGCAGAGTTACGAAGTTGGCTACAACACTTTAAGAAACTGACCCTGTTCAGTTGGGCAGCAATTTCTACATGGAGATTCTTCCTATAAACTGCATGCTACACCTAGAAAAAAACCTTTTTGCTTTAGAAAGGCTTAATTCTCTTTTTCTTATATATTTTTACATATGATCGTATAATAGATTTGGAATAACCCTCTTAACGTTTTAAAGTCCATGAACAGGATTTACTTAGAGGAATTCAAGAAAGACTTTAAATAATGATGTCATTAAATAGGTATAATTCTCCAAATCCTGGCTAAAATTGAACATTTCCCCCAAGTTCATCCACCTACAGAGTAGTCAGGGTTGGTGTTTCTTTAGCCTTGGAGAAGGGAAAATCTGATTTCAGAAATATAGCCCATGCTATTAATTTTGTCTTGCACTTCTAGACTTTATTATAATCGCTTGTTGAGGCACCAATATGTCAAAGTCATATCCCTGTAGTTCAGGGCAAAAGTTGTGACTCCTTAAAGAGTCTGGCCCTTTCTATTTTTAACTCTTTATTCATTTGCATGTTTATAACTAACAATGTGCAGTTCCTGAAATAACTAAGCTGAAGAGGCAAGAAGACGCTTTTAGTTAATGGCCACTCTGCACACAAAAATATGCTGAATTTTATACTTTCCCAACCCAGACACAAGGGTGATACAATTAACACAGTTAGCTTACAGCACTACCAGTATTTGTTAATCAGAGCTACGGTATATTGTTTACTTATTTCACAGGAATTAAAGTTATTTGGAGGATATTGGACCCCAAATAACATGTGTAACCCCGTAGCATATAATAGTGGACTCCATGCTGAGTAACTAGGTTTGGAGTGTTAGTGTAGTGTAATACAGTTTGCATGTTCATTTAGTACTGTATTTGTCTCCCCTCCCATCTCAGGCATATATTTTTGCTACAACAAAGGAAGCAGCCCCAAAACCAGTGTTGCTTATCTAACTGAAAATTAAAATTAAAACTCTTGAGCTAAGGGAAGAAATGTTCCTCTTTGAATTTGGTCTTCTCTTGGTGTAATTGTCAGTTTAATAATATCTGTGAACTGTAGGATAATTGAATGGAGGGTCTTTTAAACCACCCATTTAATCTTTGTCCCCTTAGTAGCAGAGAGTATTAAACAGCTGATTGCTCATTAGTTCCGTAATTTAAGCCTACCTCATGTTAATATTGATTTCAGTGAGAGCTCCACAGAATAATCACTCTCAGGATCTCTGTGAGTATCTGAGCTTTTGGCTCACTTTATAGGAACCTATTTTAATACAGACTTGGATTCTATTCGTACCCCTGAACTTGTGATTTTTTTTAAGTCACAAAGAAGAATGTATGTTATAAAAGTGTGGGATCACCCCATAAAGCGAAGATACATTCAGAATGATAATTCTGCAGTTGGTCATTCCCCCACCCATACCAATTTACATACAGATGCCTAAATGAGGGTTTATTTATTTTATTACGTTTATATCTCACTTTTCCTCTGAGGCACTCGCAGCAGCATTATTACTCATCGTTTTATCCTCACAGCTAAAACACTGTAAGATCAGTTGAGCTGAGAGAAAGTTACCAGCCAGAGTCACCCAGTGAATCCAGGGTCAATGGGTATTCCCAGTCCCATATTTAGATATGTACTCAACCTGAAATATTTAAAAGAAGTATACTCTGAAATAATTATTCTTATTGATGTTTTTGATCTCACTTTGTATATGGAAAGAGTTGGAATTCACTATAAAGCAGAGGATCCTAAACCTTGTTGTTATAAGCCAGCCTCCTTAGGCAGGAGTTTATCAGCCTTGTAGATGTGAGACTCCAGCATTCATAAGCCAAAATATCATGGTTGGTCATCAGGATGAAGCAGGCTGCAGCCCAACAATATCTGGGTGATCAAAAATTCCCAGTCCATGCCATATCCAATGGTAAAAATACTGAAATGGATGGCAGAAATCCATTAATGCATTCCAAAGAATAAGAACATCCTTCTCGGCATATGAAATTTTAGACAGTCCAGGTAGTTTCTCCTGGAGATTGCACTTCTCTTATTTAGTTTTCCCAATAAGAAGACTGGATTTTGGAGCTAGGAAATTGATGTTACCTGGTGGTGAGGTCATTCATTGGTATTTTAATGCTCCTCCCTGTAAACCTTGTGCCTGCTTGCATGTCACATGCTCTTGTTGGAAGTTGATGATAAGCCAGGCACCATATGCAGTTCTGAACTTTTCTTCAAGTTTTTTTTTTCATGTTTAATAAACTCAGTCAAGAACATAACTAAAATACAGCCATATTTTTTAAAAAACAACCAGAGCAACCAGCCCTCTTTCTGCAACACGGTAGTCAAAATCTGCTTTCATTTCAAAACCCTGCATAAATAAGTCTTCCTCCTAGCAGAAGGATAATAAAGAGGCAGCTCAGATGACTTCCAGAGGTTTTGAACGGTCACCGTTAAGGTCCTTTCTTGCATTCCCTGGAGTTGTATCTGTGGCAGTGGAATAAAATGTTAAGGCGTGGGAAAACGTGAAAGGGAGAATGCAGATACCTTGACCCCAATCAGACTTTTAGTCCATAACTAATTCTTAGAACTTGGAAACAGAGTAGGTATTGAAACAAAGAAATTGCATGGTTTTTCTAAGCAGGTTTGTGGTAATGGTCTATCTGTAGCCTTCTGGTCCAATTGAAGCGTATAAAATACCTTTTTAGAAGGAGCCTAACACATATCACAATTTAGTATTCCAAACAGGATGTAACTAAGGACTAAGGAGCTGCCTAGAGTCACTGATCATGATATGGGTGGCGTATAAAATTGATTTATAAATAAAATAAATAAACTAAGACACGTATTACTGTGGCCACTCCTGATATTTTCAGCAATGGGTACAGCTGACTGGCTAGTCTTAATTGTTCAGCCATACTCTTGACTACTGAATGACATTTCAGCCTGAATCCAGAAGTGCCTCCAAGCTGTGTACCTGTGTCTTGAGAGAAAGGTAACCTTGTTCAGTAGAAGTTGAATCCATATGCCCAGATCACAGCACCTCCTTTTTGTCCTGTACTAAAAATAGATACTAATTTAGAACTCAACAGCTTCTTTGCAGTTTGATGGAAAGGACATACAGAACTGAGGATTGTTGGCATACTTGTGGTACTGTCTGGTTTTGGCCTAGCATGTAGTGTTTTTAAAAGCACGGTTTATTGACTAAGCCTTGTTAGGTGAGCTCATGTAATTTGTCTAATCTTAAACTATGGTTTATCAACAACAGTAGGTGGGGTCACCCAACATCAGTGGGAATGACTTCAGTCATTAGAAATTGAATAAGAAGAAGCAACTTAGCATTACAACTGAACCAAGAACCATCATGGTTTCCATAGCAAGCCAGTGATGAATCCAGGGTTTGAAGTTGGCTAGTGGTTGCTAGCTTTAGAGTAGCAGGAAGGTGGATTCTGATATAATGCTGGTATGTTCCTGATTACTAGTTCCCACTAGTGGGAAGAGCCAGATGGGCGTTACACAGATTCAGGCGAGATTTCATGTGACCTGTGTGAAGTTCCCACCAACAGTATTTCTGGGAGAATTCATCCCCACGCATGGTCACAGGTTCTCACGTGAGCCTTGTTATATACATGGACCATCCTAGAGCATTTTCTTTTCATTACAGTTTCTAAAAGAAGCAAGTTAATTAGCCTGGGTTCTGGTGAAACTGTATGTAAACTTGTAAAGAATTTATAATGTATGGAACTCTGGATATTATCAGTAAATGGTGACACATTCCAAGGGGTTTCCTAGCAACATATTGTGACATAGTAGTATTTAATAGTACCAGAATGATGCCAGCTCCTTGGGAAATTCCTGATTGCTCAACTCCCATGCCAGTGACTGAATCTGAGTTTTAAGATCTCTCTCTTCTTTTTCACTTCTTAAATTTAGAGCGTTCAAGACCGTTTGAGAGGTTCCTGTAGTTTGGTTTTGAATTTCTGCCTTAAAGGCAAGGAAGCAGCAAGCTGGTTTATTAGTGTTTGCTTGCACAACTGCACTGTCAAACATTTACTCTGCTGAACTCCTGCATAAGCTGAAAGCATTAGACACACCCGTATAATCAAAC
The DNA here is from genome assembly GCA_030867105.1 of Liasis olivaceus. Taxonomy (NCBI): domain Eukaryota; kingdom Metazoa; phylum Chordata; class Lepidosauria; order Squamata; family Pythonidae; genus Liasis; species Liasis olivaceus. Next base: position 6,845,185 of record CM061364.1, on the reverse strand, counting down.
CAGGTTGTTTATGTTCAGACGCTTGTACATTGTATGTCCAATCACTGGTGGGAGATATACGTTCTTGTTAGTAACTCTTATTTGCTTACATCCTTGTACCGTATGTATTTTGTGGATACATCCTGCTCCAACCAAATCTTCATGGTTTCACCAAATCATTTCAGTTCATGATGATGGTGTTCTTGACCCAAGCTTAAAACAGCATAGACTGATTTGAGTGTATTATTTTAACTAACATTTTATTGGCAGTTGCAGACCTGACTTTATTAATTCAAAACAAATGCAGTCTAAATATTTTGCACTAATACGTAGAGAGAGCTTTCAAAATCTTGCACTAAAATCTGACTTAAGTTTAATTAAACCAATTTAAAGGAAGGCCTGGCGCAATATGGTTCATGGGGTCACGAAGAGTCGGACACGACTTAACGACTAAACAACAAAAATCCAGCATGTGCGTGCCCCTTTCTTCGGCCATTTTACATGCAGCTTTCTTTTAGCCTGGCCCAAATAACAACTGCTGTGCTCTTTTTTAATTTTACAAGTAGGATAAATTAATACTCAGATTTATACAAAGTGAGTTTGTTTATATGTTTATGTTTCACATTGAAACACTTACATGTCGCTATGCACCTGATGAAGAAGGTCTGATCTGATTTGAATAATCACATTGATTTGGAAAATTGATTCTATTCAGATGGAGCTTTGGAGAATTGAATCGAGTTTATTCAAATTGTCAGTTTGATTTGGGAAAAAAGAGTTGTTCCAGCTTAGAACCCCACTGAATTGTCAAAGTGATTTGCAATGAAATATGGAAATTCAGTTCAAAAGTTCCATTTAACTGTCTTTGCATCCTGCAGACAATCCCCAAATCAATTCTTTGCACTCTTGCAATGCATTGCATAGCCACTGCCACCAGACTATTTTGAATAGTCCCATCAATATTTGACTGTCTTTGAATCATATGCCAAGTTGATTGAAAAGTGTGTATTTGGGGATATTGCAGTAATAGTTTCCTGAAGAGGAAATTATAGGGAATGTTAAACAGAAGGTGCACAGTCAGTATAAACCGTAGAAATTAAATGGTTTTCACAGCGAAGAGTGCAATGTTACATACTGATCCCTCTTCCCCCTCCCCAAATATTATTGGTAGTACTAGAGTGTTGATTGTCTTGCAAGAAAAACTCTGGAATTCCTCCTGAAGATTCAATTTATGAAATCAAGCTCTAATATTTACCCACTGTTCACTAACTGCCTCTCTCTGGTTTGTGATGCATTTTCCACAGGAACGTTTTGAAAGAACATGGTGCCCCACACTGGAATTGTATCAGTGAGAAAAAGTGATGCGGGATTCTATAAAAGCAGTTCAAAAGCAGAGATAAACGTGTCACTGAGTTTTAAACCACCAGCTATGGAGAATGCGTTATAAATATAATTAAACCTCAGAAAAAGGGAAAAACTAGCTTGCCACCGTTAGGAGTCTGAGAGTCAAAATTAAGTTAAACAAAAATGGCTTAGAGGCTGAAAATTCTCTAGTCAGCAGAATGTGTTCCTTAAAAAAAAAAAAATTTGGTTTTGATAAGGGAGAAAAAGAACAGGTTTGATGTTCAGCTCCAGTGCCATTTAAATGTCTTCCTGCCAAAATCTTTCACTAACACCACTCCTAATTGATTCCCAACTTCTGAATCTGCGTATCCACCCAGTGTCTCCCTTCTTTCCATCAAGGGAGCTGCATTCCACATGCCACTTCGAGTTCTCCAACACCCTCTTATATGCCAAAGGATGTGGCTTGACAGTTAAATGTCATGCCCTTTCCAAAATCATTTTTTATTGGCAGTAGTCAGCGCTATGGTTTCCACATCCTTTACCTCTTAACTGAAAGGATGGCAGATTTTTAAAAATGTATACTTCTTGTCACCTCGTGCTATTATTTTGTATGGGATGGGCTGCTGTAGATGTCTGCATTCTTTTCTACTGCAGGGCCAACTCTTTTACACTAAGCTAGCCTTAATTCAGTCCTTTCTGTAAGATATGATGAAGTTATTGACTGCCTTGAAGGATCCTAAGGGAGTCATTAAGGCCATGATTATTTCAAATGATTGTAATTGTCTTCTCTTGACCTGAAGACCTCTTTGAAGGGCTTGGTTAGGACTGCCAGTTGGACAGTCTATCTTGGGAAGATTCACTACAATGAAACAAGTGATGGTTCTTCTAAATTTGACAGCATGCCTTTCATTTATGCTTCTGTTACACTAAAATGCATTACTGGTTGGCAATTCAAGTGTTGATCATACTGCACTGTTCTCATCCTACCTTTGGTCTTGTGTGTACTCCCTTAGAGTTACAGGTAGTCCCCAATTTAAGAACAAGTTCTGTTCCCAAGGTCTGTCCTTAAGTCAAATTTGTATGTAAGCCAGAACAGTATTATTGTATAATACGGTGTAAGTAGTATTGTGTAATGAACTCAAACTATTGTGTATTTCACTCAAATTTTGCTATAATGGGCTCCATTCTTAACTATGGGTCACCTGTAAACTAGCTGTTCTTAACCCGGGGACCACCTGTACTTTATCTTTAGTTATTTGCTGCAAGTGAACAAAGATGTAATACATACTGGTGGAAGTCAACGTTTTGCAGCCAGTCTTGTTGGTCCACGTGCGTGCCATCATGGCCCTACGTCTGTTTGAATGTGTGTCATAGGTAAAATAGCTATCTTTGTAACTTAACAATCAACAACCGTATCTTCTTATGATACCCTTGACATTTCCTTTTCAAGCTTCAGTTATTTTATTGAGCCATTACTAAACTATATCAATATTGAGAAAGGAGTGGTGCTCTCGTTTTGAAATAGCAGTCCCTTGGAGTTGGAAAGGCGCTCTTCCCCAACTCTTGGGTCTCCCTTTTCCTTTTTCTGAGGATATGAGGACTGCCATATGCTTGTTTGAGGGTCTCTAAGGAGAGTTTTTCCCTAGATAAGGGTATAGCTATATTTTTGTGTTTTTTTTTCAGTTTAGAATTTCTCGTTTCATTTGCAGTTATGGCTAAGTTTGCTTGCTTATGTTGGCTGGAATTGAATGGAATGGTACTGCTATGCTCATTTCTGGCTGCAGTGCCCCGTGCTGTGGAAAATGTATAATATGATCTTGCATGGGACAGTGAAGCTTCTGAATTGCTGATTGCACTTTGCAAGGATTCTGTTAGGTGACTACCTTCTTCAGTCTAAGAAAATACCCATCTTCAGAATTCTTCTAAATCAGTCGCCTTGTTTAAGGCTAATAAAATAATGTAATGAATATAAAACTGAGTCTGACTCTTTAGCTTGTTGGATGCAAAGAGTTCAGAAGCAGCCCATTTTAAAGAAGACTCCTGTCACCTGCACGGAGCCTGTTGTAGCAGGGAGGGTAACAAAAGGATGCCCTGAATAAAATCTGTCACTGCCCTGAATGTAGTAACCGTGTAGTTAAAAATGGAAGGTTTTTAAAAATAAAAGTTATTATAGGGAGTGTTCTTCTTTTTTTTTTTTTAAGAGAAAGAACTATTTTAAGAAGAAAACTGAATTGATGCAAGCATGCTAAAGCCTACACACAAAACATAACCTTCTTTCACACACATTGATTAATAGAAAGAAAAGGATGGGGAAGGCTTGTAGGTGGCCCAGTATATCATGTCATCTTTTTATTTTGAATTTCCAACTGGACTCAAGGCAAGCAAGTTATCAGGGACACAAATACGTGGTTCTTATCCTACATGCCACTGTCCTCTGAAAGATGGTTCTATATTTCTATTTTATCCCATTATAACTCTGCAATGCCATCAGGTCTCACCATATGCGTAAATACCCTTCTGCAAGCAAGGAGGGAAGCTGATAGCTGAGTTCCTGGGCAGTAGGATTGTCTATATATTTTTTTTAATTTGGGGGATACCTATGTGGATCTTTTGAGAGATCAGATATATGAAACTGTGGAGCATTCCTCCTTCTTCCAGGGAGGAGGGCTGAAGTCTGCTGCTCGCGTGGAGGGTCACTATTATTTGGTTGCAGTTTTTATTGTTAGTAGCCTTTTTGGTTTTTTGAAGAAGACGTTTCTTGAGTACCCCCGATTTCCTTCTGTGATCATGTTAAGTATGTGACTTGGCAAAATTTGGCCTCTGCATTTGTGAAGGAATGGTTGGATGAAGACCGCGCGCGGGGAGATAAGCATTCCCTGAGCCTTCAGCAAGAGCATGGGAATGCTTATCTCCCCAAGCGTGGCCTTCATCCATCCATTCCTTCACAGCGTTGGATGCACGTTACTTACACCTCCTGGCTGACCAGGTTTCCCATCTCTGCAGGGGTTCAAACTTCAAAAATTGCCACACTGCCCTTATCTGTCATAATTATAAAGCACGGGTGGAGAATGCACAACCCATCAGGGGTGGATGAACTATACCTCTCAGCATTCCTCACACTGGTTGAGGTCTGGCGTTCTGTCTGAAGTGCCACCCAAAGGGTCTTCAAATTTCCGTCTCCTACAAAAATTAATTGCTCTTCAAAGTGTGTAAGCCACACACACATATACACATACGCACACACACGTGCATACATTAGTTGAGAGAAGTAGCAGCATGTATTTGAATGCGGTAAGTTATGGTCTCCTAAAGAAAAATTTAATTTCTGCTTCTGAAATACAATTCATGAAAAAGAGTATGTGTTTAACAATTGACTCACTTTTCAATCCACAGCATTTAATGGCCTGTATCAAATGATAATTCTAGGCTTTGTAAAACATAGATTATAAAATAGGAACGAGTATAGAGCTAAGCTTCCTTCTCTTCCAACCTTCGTACACCAACATTGTGCCAGAATTCTGGCTGGGGTGAAATCTGAATTCTTGGTGGAAGTCAGACAGAGGAATTCTGCCTTTTCCAAACTCTTCCCAATTCTGGCTGCCTACCCCCCCACCCCGCACCTCCTTGTGCTGAAACTGTAGCATGACGAGAGGAAGAAATGAAAGGGTGAAGGAAGAGCACTCATCCTTGGTGTCATTCCTGTTGTGTCACAGTTGACTGAGACAATATGAAAGTAAAAACAACGCGCTTGTTTTCCTGAATTATAACAACCCATTGTTTTGGCTGTTCTGGTTAATATGCTTTTTTCTGCTCTGCTTGGCTTGTAGGAGCTTGAAGAAATCCGCAAATGTGGAATGAAGAACTTCCGTAATATCCAAGTTGATGAAGCTAACTTATTGACTTGGCAAGGGCTTATTGTTCCTGTGAGTGTGAAAGAAACCTCTTGTAATTGCAAAAAGGCAACATAGGTCATTTGTGGTGATGAATTCTGAATTTTCTTAAGTACCCTGAGACATTTAGACTGGTCCTTGCAGAACTGGTTGGGTGAATCAGTGGATGTTCTAGAGTTAAGGAAGAATATTTCTGTGCTGTTTGCAGAGGATATGCAGCCAAAGTAATGAAATTAACTGCCATCCATCTTTACATAAAAATAAGTATTTACTTATAAAGCTCCTAAACTTTTCTAAATATTGTGCAGTGGTTAAAAAATAAAAAGGAAAAAAGGCAAGTCTCCATAGCTAACCAATGCGACAGAAAAAAGGGCACGTGAAGGAAAAAAGAAAGGAAAATCAGGCCACAATTCTTAAAAACTCCAAAATGGGTCTTAGTTACTCTAAGGAGACTGTGAGGTGGGTTTATTTCTCGCACCCTCTGAGAACCCCAACGTTCTATGTAATATATAGTTGTGGGAAAGGTAGAATTTATTTCAAGAAATTTAGATTCCAATTTCTGTCACAGAATTTGATTTATACCCGTCCCCCACACCCTCTGTCTCATAAATATTGAGAGATAATTGTGATTTTTAGCAGCATGACTGACTTCAAAACCAATAGCTTTCCCTAGCTCCCAGAACATTGTCAGACACCCTGGGAGGGGCGATGGAGCAGAAGAGATTATTGGAAGCATAGTTTGAGTTCATAATTAGTTCCTGCGTAATTGACCTGAACCCAGATGGAAAAGTTTTAGCTGAACTATAAAAATAGAGCAGTTGGAAAAGATATCCAATATTTATACAATTTATTTGCAGGAGCTAACCTTAGTCTTTGGAAGAGCATCTGTCAGGCCTAGCCCAAGGAACTCCCAAGAGCCAATGCAAATTCAGTTCAGCTATGTTTATTAGCTACAACCTCTAGCAAGAATCTTCCCAAACCGAAACCCCATCTCCCAAGTCAGCCAGCCACAACACTGTGAATTCCTCAGGGAGGTGCCAGTCTCATCCTCTTGTATCTCCCACGCTCCTCCGGCGAGCTAAGAAAATGTTTATCTCCCTGACCCTGGCCTTCATAATTCCATTCCATCACAGCATCTTTAATCATGCATAAAATAGATTAAGAATGGGATGGATATACTGTATACAGATATGAGCCTTGTTTTACCTGTCCCACTAAGCCATGTATCATGGTTTGTTTGGATTTTGCTTAGCATGCTTTCTGACCCCCCAGTTAGTGGGTCTTATTCGACAAACAATTTCTCGATGTGAGGTGCCATTCCAGCAAATAAGTTGTAGTACAAAGGAAGATTAACCATGTTAAAGAGGAATGAGTAACCTGAGACATTAAAGATGATTTTTGTGATCTTTAGTTAGAGTTGATGTTTTTAAATTATTTTATGACTAAAATCATGCAAACTGGAAACGACTGTATATTTGCAGATATGCCTCTGACTTATTTTGCAGTGCTGAACATTTAGACATTAAACATTTAGGTATTGTTAGATTCCTAATTCTCACCAGCTCTCACCACCGCAACTGGTGCAGCAGCCTGAAGGAGGATGGGAGGTGTAGTTCAGCACATTTCAGAGCACCTGGTTTGGGAAAGGCTCGCACATCTAGCATTCTGCTCACGACCATGGCCAGCCAGGAGGCAAAATTTTCCGTGGTTGTTATCCATCCCTTTAGTGACCTATCCCCACTAAACCAGAGCACCCACTTAACCACTGCTCCAGATAACCTCTGACCGAAACAGGGTGGAGTCTGTTTATAATCCTTGGCCCTACAGAATCCCAAAATAAGCTTACAGTCCTGTACAGGGAAGAGGAAAGGCTGGGATACTCCCGTTCCGCAAACCCCTAAACACAGTCAGTTGCAATGCAGTATCTGTAATTCTACAGATGTTTACTTCAGCCGAAGAGATGGGGATACGGTTCGGGTAGCTCCCCCACTCAGATGGCCTTTCCCGCCAAGGGGTAAAGGGCCAGTCCAGTTCTTCCCTCTCTATAAAAATGACTTGCGCAGAATACAATTTTACCTCTTTGCTGACAGAAGCGTATCCTACAAGGAAATTACTGAATATTCTAAAAACGGGTCCCTGCAACACATGAGCCTCCAGGAGGGGTAGGGGAATGATGTGCTATGCATCCTGAGGTCATTGCACAAATTACATCGTTTGCACCATGTCACGGTGCATCTGTCTGTGTGTCTGTCTATCAGACTTACATAGCCACCCATATTATTGCCACAACCCTGAGCAGCTCACATGACTGTAAAAACAGTAAAAAAACCCAAACAATCACCATAAAAACTCATGGCGCCCTGGGGCAACACCGTCCCACACATCAACCTCCCATGTTGATACGATGTTATCGTGGCTTGTACCCGATGCCTACGCACACACTTTTTGTTTCACGCATAACCTTTTCAAGTGTTCCCTTTACCGCTCCACCTTTCAGCAGCCCAGAAAATGCTTTTGTAATTTTTGGTTTCAAAAGTGATCTCCTTCGTAGCCCAGAGAGCCGCTGTTCTAAGGGCCCCTTGAACACAAGGACTGGCTACACGGCTCCTTCGGGGGCTGGACAATTAATGTGCAGGCCTAAAGAGGTGTCCTGCATAAATGTTAAACCCATTCTTAATTATCTGAAGCTTTGTCTCTCTTTTGAGAACCCGCAGTCACTGTTGCCGTGGAGTTGATGGTCCGTTTCTTCTTTTCTTGGCTCTTCCACGCAAGTTTACTGATCAAATTCCAGTGTTATGAAAACAAACACCAAGTAAATTCAAGAAGCGAGTAAGGTTTCAAGCTGTTAACGAGTGGGGAAAATGGAGCCTTCAGCTCTGGCCCATTTGAGTCCCATAGAGTTAGTTTTGATTTTATAAAGGCTTTGATTTTTTTCTGATAAAGGAGGGGAATGATTTTGCCAAAGCGAGCCAAGCATAAATCAAGGTTGTGAGGTCGGAGGGACCACAAGATATGTAACAGGAGACACCTAGAACATAGAGTGGAGTAGCACCCATAATGTAAGTCACACATGACAGTATACAGATGTGTGCTGTTCACCTTTCTGGTTTTGAACCAAGGGACAACCCATGAGTGGCTCAGACTTTTGATCTTTGCCATGCAAGCTGAACTCAAAGGCACTTGAGGGTGCTCCAGGTTGGGACATGCTTGGTGGGACACAGCACTGCAGTCTTGGTGTCATCTAAGGAAAAAAATTAATACACCCAAATCTTCACCCTCTTACTCCTAAATCCTCAGTTCTAACCTCTGAGCAGTAAGTGGGAAAAACTTGAAACCAGAATGGTTAAGGTGTTGAATTTTGTAGAGTGTAAAAAGATGACCCTGAAGGAGATATGCAGGAACTGCTATCTAGGCGAAAGGAGGTGAAACATTTGTTAAGTCCAGATAACATTTGGAAGCGGCTTAGAATGATACCTCCCTAATTCAATGAACTATAAGAAGGGGAACGAGAAAGTCCAGCACAATCTGACTTGCAAGATTCAGTTATTTTACCCAATCTCAGTAAAAGTAGTTTTAGCCTTCCTGTGGAGTTGATTTCCTGGCCTGGTCTACCTAGTGGGGCTGACAGATTAAGACTGTCTAGAGCAGTGTTTCTCAACCTTGGCAACTTCAAGATGTGTGGACTTCAAGTCCCAGAATTCTCCCAGCCAGCTCCCAGAATTCTGGGAGTTGATGTCCACACGTCTTAAAGTTGCCAAGGTTGAGAAGCACGGGGCTAGAGTGAGGTTCATATCCACCCTGAGCTACAGAAGCTCCCTGGCTGGCTTGGGGCCAGTCTCTCTCCTTGTGCCCAGTCTACCACACAGGGATGCTGTTGTGGGGAAAAATTGGAATACTAAGTAAGAGGTCCCATAGGAAAGGCAGGATATAAATCTAAAAATAGCCCTAAAACTTTGAATTAGCAAAAAAAAAAAAAAAATTAACATACTTCAGAACGTGGGGTTACCTTGGATAAAAAGTTGTGCCTACCCCATGTTGAGTGAATAATTTAATTTATTCTGAAGGATAAAAATATTTCCTACCTTTCTTTCACACAAACACACACATTTTCCTCTGCTCCCTCAGGCTCTTTCCTCTCTAAACAAATCTATATGTGTTACTCTTCTGGAATGGGGGAGTGAGTATTCTCCATTCACACACTAAATATATCTTTGAATAGAGGTGCTTTTAAAAAGGTGTTTTGTCAAGTTGTATCTTGCAATTCTGTTGCAGGGTTGTGGGTGGCTTTTTTTTAAACAAGTCACTGCCTTAAGAATAATAGTCATTCAAATGTCTTATTCAGATACTAGTTTTGCAAGGTAATCCTTCCTGCAGGCTTCTAACAGTAAATTCCTAATCGTTCTGTCTTCTGTAAACAGTTCTGTAAATTGAATCTGTATCTGTGTAAAAACCCCTTTATGGAGAAAGTTAGCATAGACAATATTTTTTATTTTATTTTATTTAAAATATTTGTACAGCCACCCATCTTAAAGCCAAACTCTGGGCACCTTACAACCCATGAATAAAACAACATATACAGCAGTAAAAACAAGAGAAGCAGTAAAAACCAAAAACAGAATATTCAGTTGAGAAACCCACATTCCCATTTTTCAGGAGATTGCATAAAACAAACTGGGTCCTGCTGATAAAGATTGCAATATATAAGTTTAAAAAATCAGATTTTTTTAAAAATAACAAACTTAGTCACATTGCTAAACATGAAAAAGCAGAGAAGGAAGAATTAAAAAGTGGGGTGATGATGATTTTGAAAAGACTGGATTTAGATCTAATAGTAAAACAAATAGCTAATAGTAAAACACAATCGGAGGTTTCCTGTGTCCTTCATTCTTAATGTTAGACCACCTTCACTTTTAAGATATTGCAAGAATCCTTAAGAATTTTATTTTTAAATGGTGGATCTTGTATGCCTGACATCTCTTCTGTGGAGTCCTTGGTGCTCTCTGAGCTTGGTGGTTTGCTTGCAGACGTTTCATTACCTGACTAGGTAACATCATCAGTGCAATGATGATGTTCCCTTATCTGTTCCCTAGCACTGGTGTTCCCTCGCACTGATGATGTTACCTAGTTGGGTAATGAAATGTCTGCAAGCAAACCACCAAGCTCAGAGAGCACCAAGGACTCCACACTTCAACCCTGAGCTACAGAGATTCACTTCTATGGGAATGACATCTCCTCACCCTTGCCATGCATTTTTCCTCTGAATTCGGTCTCTCACCATCTTGGACTGCTCTTCATACCTTCTCTCTTGCTCCTTGTAGGACAATCCTCCATATGACAAGGGTGCGTTCAGAATCGAAATCAACTTTCCCGCAGAGTACCCATTCAAACCTCCGAAGATTACATTTAAAACAAAGATCTATCACCCTAACATCGATGAAAAGGGGCAGGTTTGTCTGCCAGTAATTAGTGCTGAAAACTGGAAGCCCGCCACCAAAACTGATCAAGGTGAGACACCTCCATCAATTTTGGCTACTGATTTCTACACTAAATGTAACTTAAGGGTTATTTATCTGTGCTGGATCTCACAGCCCAAGCACGCTGGGCTATTGAAGCCTTTAATGCTGTCACTTTGGGGAGAATGAATTCTGACTTTTCTCATTCCTCCCTCCCCCCTCCACTTTTCAGTGCAAAACTAGCACAGAGCAAACAATTCAGATAAACCTGGAAAGCTGGAGGTATATTTAGAAAACTGCGACAACTTCAGTTATTTGCCTTTTAGTGGATTATATTTAAATACATTTGTAAATGGCCAAAGGCCTTTTTCAGCCCATTCTGCATGACGTCTTGAACAAAAAAATGTTTAAGAAGTGATTGCTTGTGGAAAGCATTATTTGGGGGGTGGGGGGACAGAAAGTTCACAGTGGATACCATGACTGTTAATAATCTTTGTTTGGAATAACTGTTTTGATCACATCATTTTATTTGGCCTCCTATGTCTACCAAACGCAGTTCTTTAGAACGCTGACTTCTTTAGAGTTAGAAGTATAAAAATCAGTTGCTCTGAGTTGTTCTGCCTTCCAGATGTAATTGTCTACCATTCCTGGCTTGTTACAGCCCACTTCATCTGGGAGACATTGGCTTGAAAAAAGTTGTGCCCTTCTGCTCGAGGCTTTAATCTTCCTTAGAGGTGGCGTGTTTAATGCCACATTTCCCAGTGTGGGGGAGGAAGACCCCCTTGTAATGGAGGCAGAAAATGATACCGCTGTTCTGCTTTTGCTGTGAGATGTCAGTAAGGGATTCAAGTGAGGCCCATTGACTCCAATTCACTCCTGCTCCATTAAAGGCTATACTGTACATTGCTTTTCTGGAAAGATCAGCTGAGGCCAAGATTGGTCTAAAGTGATACCTGATACCTTAGTTTAAAATTTGAATTTATTGCAAAGGATAGGAATGACAGATTTGCAGGCAGATGAATCTGAAAATGAGTTGTCCAGTACACAAGCAAGCAAGGAGTGTACTCTATCTTATTCATCATATCTCTTGAATAAAGCCCCAGCTAGGTGGCTATAAGGTATTTCAGTATCCTTTCAGCCAATTCTTAAATGATTCATTCTGATAGCCCAAAACAAACTTGATGTTCCTCCTCCAGCACTATTTGTTTGCATGTGTACTTGAGTGTGGACTCATAAGGGTTTCTCTATTAGTTTCAGCAAGGAAAAGCTTTACACACGCACGGTTTTGCACATGCAGATCGGCTCCTCCATTCCTAAATTGCAATATGCTGCCATTATGGTGGCTGACACGGTTAATCAAACCAGCCAGTGAATATTATTCCTCTTGTCACATATCATGGTTGCAGATATAACGTAGCCGTTCCGTTTTGCTTTAGCCCGTTCTGAAAACCCAGCCAATTGTGCTTTATTTAGTCAACCATGGCCAAGGCTTGGCTTGAAGGCCACACTCGGCCTTCAAGGGGAAAGTTGAGGGTCCATATCCTAAAAAGTAGCAATTAGGGCCAACATTTCCATTTGCGCTCCATTCAGATTAAACGTGGCGTACAGGATTAGTCTTCCGTCGTGTGTTTAATACATGCATTGAACACGTTCCCACTTCTCTTTCATTAATAAATATAATGTGGAGGACCTGAGGACTGTTCCCAAAGATTTGAGTGCCATCTGTAGCCTTGGGATCTGTCATGGGCAAATCGATGGTTCTGCCTCTCTTTCACAGCCACACTGATCTCTCTCTCTCTCTCTCTCCCCCCCTCTCTCCTCCCTCCCTCCCTCCCTCTCTTTCTCCCTTCCTTCCTCTCCTCTTTTTCCTTTCTTTCGACAGTAATCCAGTCCCTCATAGCACTGGTGAACGACCCCCAACCCGAGCACCCCCTTCGGGCCGACCTAGCCGAAGAATACTCTAAGGACCGTAAAAAATTCTGTAAGAATGCTGAAGAGTTTACAAAGAAATATGGCGAAAAGCGACCAGTGGACTAAAAACACAGCACAGAACACAACAAAGCAAAACCTGACCGAGTTGATGTCAGCAACGTGTGATAGAAGAGCTGAAGCAGTGCATTTCAGACACACCCACAAAGCAGGACTCTCTATGGAAAATTGACAAGTGCCACCTCTTGGTGTTAACTTGTGGCTGTTACTAACTTTCTACCGTTTCTTAATCAAAAGTGGTCTAGGTAATCTGTAAAGAAAGGATTAAAAATTTAAGATGTTCTAGTTCTGCTTTCTTTGTTTAAAATCACTGCTTTAATGTACTTTAAAGAATGCTGTTTCTTTCTTTTTTTCTCCTTGTCACAATTTATCCAAAAAAAAAAAAATCTTAGACTTATAACTTGCCCTTAAAAGTTCAAAAGGCCGTGGCTGTTATTTCTTATTTTCCTTGGCAATTCTCATTTCCCCCCCATTTTTTTTCTTGCCCCCTGTCTTTTCCTCCTCCCTTCCCCCCAAAACAAAAGAAAACGAAAACCGCACCTACTTAAGTCTTAGCAAAAATGAAAGAAAACAGAGAAAGAAAATTGAAAAAACGGGCAGTTTGCTTCCCTTTTTCCCTCTCTTAAACGTTGCACTGTGTTTCGTGGACGTCGGTCCCAAGTTTCTCTGAACTTCAGTTTGTAACATAACCAATCTGCCATATGTACATCAAAAACAATCAGAATCAGCCCCAGATCTTTTGTAAATCTGGCTGATGTGGCTCCAATAATGTTTATTAAATGGGGAACTCCAAGGTTTGTGTGCATGAATGAATTACAGTGTGGCTTATGTTCTGTTTGTGGGGGAAATTTTGACATAGGTTGTTCTTTAGCAAAGGAATAGTGGAATGTGATTCCCCCCCCTCCCCTTTCGTGTTCTTGTTTTACTCTTCCCTTTTATTCTTTAGTATCTATGCAGACTACCTAGAATAAAGAATTACTCCAAATAGCATTGCAAATCTATTTGGGAGAATTTCAAATTGGGGACGAAGAGGTACCAAAACAGGATCAACCAACCAAGCTCAGCTCCCCATCCTGTATTCTTCCTAGCTGAGAGACTCACTGGAGAAACCCTACTTGAAATCTTAGTTCTGAAAAACGAATACCTAGTCATAGACGCTTCATCTTAACCTCTTTCCTGTGCAAGGACAAGCTTATTTTCTCCTAATAATGGATTGGTTTGATTGTTGTCCACAATGTAAGAAATTTCCATTAAGCAATACCTGGCCAATCGTGAAATTGAGCAGCTGTTGTTCTTCATAAACTATCTGTACATGAAATGTGGCATTCCGGAATTAGACATGTTGATTCAGTGGCGTTTTTTTAAACCCAGATGTCCCTGCTCGAGTTAGGGGTGAAGTTCTTTCCAGGTAGAACTGAATCCCCTTTCAATGTAGTGCTACCTTTTACGTTTAGGGTATCGTTTAAGGGGGGCAAAAAGCAGCTTGGTTACGTGACACAGTTGACTCCCTGGCTGCTCAGTTTTAAATGCCTGGCTTTAAGCAAGCATTTCCACCCATTTCTGTGAAACTGCAGTGAAGAACAAAAAGTGTGTATCATTCTGTTTTGCATGTATTTGCCTTCATAAACAGCATTCCAGTGGGTTATTTTTAAGGAAATCTGGAATTAATGTTTGTCTTTGCCATATTTCAGGACTAATGTATGTTGGGGAGCAGTGGAATAGCATTTTAATATTTTTTTGCGTATGCCCTTTCATCTTCCTTCTCTACTCCAGCTTTTGATTTTAAACTATACAAGATTGACAGCCAAGTATCTCTGTTGAAAAGTAGAAGAACCCCAGATTTTTTCCTTATCAGTTGGGGTATGAAACATCTCTGTTTTAAGTGTTCTTAGACAAATTCTTTGGTAGGCGATTAAAGTTTAAAAAAAAAACTAACTTAATGGACACTTGCATTTCCTTAAGTGTGTGTGTAGGCTTGGTGACCAGCACTGTCTATTACCAAAATCTCCACAATTTTTGTGTCTTCATTTGCAGAAAGTTGGTACTGACTTTGTTTCATTCACGCTCACGCAGATTCAAAATAAACAAAAAATGCCAAATTTTACCTGTCAAACTGAAGTGTATGTAAAATCCTGCATTGCATCACATTGAAATGAGCAATTGTCTTTTGTTTTAGCTGTTCTTGTTCCATACACAGCTCTGTGCTCTTTTTTACTTTGATAGTGAGAAAAAAATGTCAATATATATCTCTCACTTTTAAATTGTAAACATCTCAGGTCAAATTGCAAACATGTAAACTGGTGCTTTCTGAGCAGGGGATTGAAGAATTTGGATAATTTAAGGGATTAGCATTCAGAATCCCCTTCCAATCTTGGTTAATTTGGAAGGTAACGGTCCACTAGCAATTCCTCTGAGGGTCAGACCCATGCTTTCAAACCCACAAATGTCAGTTGCATTTGTGCAAATCGTGTAACCCGTCCCCAGATCTCCAGAGATAACCCCCACTGTCTTCTGCAAACTGGTGATCTTGAGATTGCATTTGTTTAGTTGCTATCTCTGCAACTAAAATAGGCTTGCTTTTGTCGAAAAACATCTTAAAATATCCCAGGCCACCTCCTTCTTGAGATTCCCCATTTCCCTTCCGTTTTTTCCCACAGGAAGATCCACCCCGCAAATAACTATCAAGCCTCAGGACGTAGGATTTTCAATAAGGTGCAAAAGCCACAGTGGTATGGACTGCACAGAAGCAAGGGAAGTTGTTAATAACTTTGACAATGAAACCAATAGCAGGTGCCTGTTTTGGTGGACCTGAGAGGTGATTTCTGCAACTTAGAGAGCAAATGTGACCCTTCAGCCAAATCAGTTTTCCAGCTGTTTGATGATTCTTCCCTGCACCTCTGTCTGTTCCTGTTGTTTGTATGCAGGAATGAATTGTCCTGGATTTTGAAGCCCTGTGTTGGCTCAAGCATTTGCTTCTGTGCCCAGTAAGAGTTGCTGGTGAAGGAGATGGGCTTGCCAGTCCCAAGGCCTGTGGGTTGTTCAGGAGGCATCACAAGCAGTGCAGCTTGAAGGCCACTTAATACATAATAATTCAACCATGTGATGTCACCCATCCTCCTTTTTCTCTCTGTCATTTTTGGTTCTGTCCTGTTCCCCAACTGAAGCCGTTCTGACCTTGTAGTTTTGAAGTCCCCCAAGTCTACACCACCCTTTCCTGTAATGGTCTAGGGTTCCTCGCAACGCCATCCTGCTACTCTGAATAAAAATGCTCTCAAAGGTTTGGTGGTACGGCTTTCCTTCTCTTGTATTGTGATGTCGTTTTCAGTGTCTGCTCCGCAAAATGCACGTCTCTCTCTCTTTTCTCGAGCGGTAATTCTATTTGAATAGTGCACTGTAGTGGAAGGGAGAAAAATGTCCATTATATTGCTTTTTGCACTGTCTTGGAATCTGCTTGTCCTCCTGAGAGTATTGTTGGGTGAAGGGTGCATCCTTTGCCAAAAATCCTACATCCAAATCTTTCATGTTGCCAGTTCAAAGCAGGTGTCTGTGTCCTATCAAGGGTTATCCCCACCTAGATCTCTGGAATGATTGATATTTTATTTGGGCAGCATGGAGTTTGTAACTTGAGCGACAACGTCCTTATAAAGCTGTGTCGCATCCTAATTAGGCCCCTCTTTTGCTTCCCGTTCCTCTGGGTTTGCCGCAGAGTACCTTAGCTGTGAAGTTAATACGGTCTTGGATGCCGAAAGGAAATGTTGTAAACGGTGGACTACAATATTTTTTAAACAATGGCTTTCTGATGAATGGATGAACTGTAAATAACACTACTGCACATCTTGTGGGCTAAGCTGAGGTTTCCATTATTTCTTTCCCACTCCCCAACCATCTCAACTTTCTTGGCGTCTGTTCTGTCCAGCCTTAGCTTTTCTGTCAAAATAGTTTATGCAACGCTAGTTAAAATGCCTGGCAAATTCCCCTGCCTTTCTGTGATATAAGAATAAATTAGCCTTAGGTTGATATCGTATGTAAGATTCCTGGAAGGGAGGGGTAACTATTTATTTCATCAGTCTTAAACCTGGCTAAACCCTGGCTCGTTCTGCTGTCTTAGAACTGATCACCATTAATGCTCATTCTGAAATATTTTAGTTTAGACCAGCAAAGGGAAGCCAGGGGGTTGGGGGGCTAACTGGAAGAAAACTCAATTTTCAAAAACCAAATGCAGGGCTGATTAATAGGCAATTATTTATCCAAAGAAAGGAAGATTTTTTTTCTTTTTGAAAAAAAAATCTGGTTCAAGTCACCCTTAGTCCCAGAGTAAAATAGTAATACAAGAATAAATAATAATTCAGTGGTGAACGTTTACAAAAATAGAGGCAAAGCAGCTTGTGGGAGTCACGAGGATTGCAGAAATGACTCAAATGATTAAACCACCCGCCAAGGCAATGTAATTCTCAAAGCGCACACAGTTTTTTGGAAACTTACTATGATGTGAAATAATGAAGATAATGTAACAGCAGCTTTTTTATACGCACTGGATCGCAGATGGCGTTAGGACCATCCTGTGCAAGTTCAGTGTTAAGTTTCATCTTGTAAAACAGGAAATTCACCGATCTTATGATGGTGAAAGGAGGCTTAAAAGGGTGTGATCTATACAAGGGGCTGGATTTCGAGGGAACTGAGCGTGTAAAGGCGGGGGGAACATTTGATTGTCTTAGCAACTTTAAGATATGTGGACTTCAACTCCCAGAATTCCCCAGCCAGCATGGCTGGCTGGCGAATTCTGGGAGTTGAAGTCCACATATCTTAAAGTTGCTAAGGTTGAGAAACACTGGCCTAATGTAATGTTTATTTTTCAAACCTGATAATAATCCAAGCTTACATAAAGAACCTTTTGCTCTTCTTTACGTTTCAGGTGAAACTACCTTCAATGCAAGTGTAAAAAAAAAATAAAAATGGGAAGCTTCTCTTTTTTTCTAACAAGCATTCCTATCGTTTTGATTTGAGTCTTGCAGTTCAAGATATTCTTGATCCAACCTGTTCCACTAGCCATTCAAACAGGCGTTTTTTGCTAATCCTTAAGAATCACGGCGTTACTTAGCAGGACCAACCTAAAACAACCTTTGATTCTTCCAAATGCTGCGGTGTATCAGAATGCAGTACAGGAGAGGCCGATTTGCCATAGCTGGGTTCTTGGATCATGCCAAGCGTTAGCTTGTTTTCTGTAGAGTCCTTGGGGTTGTCTGAGCTTGGTGGTTTTCTTGCAGACGTTTCGCTACCCAACTAGGTAACATCTTCAGGGCTAGAAGGGAGTGGGGTTTAATGAAACGTCTGCAAGAAAACCGCCAAGCTCAGACAACCCCAAGGACTCTACAGTTCCACCCCGAGCTACATAGATTCTCTTCTATTTTAATTGTGATTTGTTGAACAAGCCACAAAGCTTGGATTCGTGCACCATTGGCACAAAAACTACCAACTGTTATTGTCATATTAAGCAATAATCCAGAGCTAAAGGAAATCAATTAGAGCCAGAGTAGATCAATATCTCTTTGAGACTATCTACAAATAGCTAAATTAATAAAACAAATAACTGTCCTTATAATTGTTGGAATACACTAACTGTTCACACAATACACGTAACATGGTTACTGAATTCACCCATGTTCTGGGTTCTGTCTATTCCCCTGGGTTGATTTCAACTCCTGGTGACATCACAGGCACCTCCATTTTGTCTTCTTGAAAACAGGACAGAAATGCTTTGTTCATTTCCTTGTTTAAAAGGGTTTTTTTTCAACTTGCTTCAGCCCTTTTCTCCCATCAAAAATACCAGCTGGGTCTGATCCTACTTCTATTTCCAAGGAAAAACGTCGCAAAACTAGGTGTACGTCCATTTCCACAACGCACGCCAATGTAAGAATCCAGCTCTTTATTAGCATGAAATTGGTGGAAAATTAAACATTATTTTAAGGTCAAGTTCACCTAGATTTGCTCTGCCTCTTACTAACGGATGGCTCCAGACAGAACAGACCAAGTCAACCGATAGAGGCCTCCGCTGTAGTCAAGCACATCCTAAGGTTCCAGGTCTACGCTGACATGTGGATCAACCCAACATCGAATGATTGTTCCCCACCCAAATTCCATCATCTCCTGCTTCTAGAACCACTTCTGGAAATCCGACTCAGTTCTTTGCATCACGGTCAAAAGTTTCCTCTGCTTTTTCTCGGGTGGCAGAAAAACCCAGAGGGGGTCTACTTCTGCCTGCAGAGAGAGCAAGGAGTTCCCGGATGTCTTCTGCTCCCCCTGGAACCACCACGGATCCAGCAGCTTAACCCAACTGATGGCGCAGTGAAAACAGAAGCGTCCGTCGCCGCTGGTCACACAGCGAGATCTTTGAAAGCACAGAGCTGAATATTCCTGCTTTCGTAATGCCTCCGGAGCGCGGAGTTCTTTAAGGTCTCCAGTTCATGCAGGCGTTCCCACGATTGAGAAAAGTCATCTGGACCTTCCCCGCAGCCCCCGACGGGCGGAACGCTGGGGTAGCCCGGGTGAGTCATGAGTTCAAGAGTCACCACCCGGATTCCTTGACCGGGGCATAAAACCGAAGGTGGCAGAGAAGATGTCGGCTCTTCTTTCGCCAGATAAGCTGCGATGGCATTATCGATCGCGTCCAAGATGCTGCGGACGGACATGTTTTTCCCCATGGTGCTGAGTCCTATATATATATCTGGCCACCTGGGAGCGGTAGAAAAAAAAAGATCCTTCAATCTCAGAAATATAAGGCCTCCTCTGCTGACGCTGCTTAACAATCAGTACATCCCTTTAATTTTACATTTGGGGGGGGCACAATTACGTTCTTGGTGTCAAAAAAAACCCCAATTCTGCAAAAAAAGGGTTTATGATGGAGCAAGAACAATTGGGTGACTGCACAGAACCAAAAAGTTCTTCTGAATACTTACTTCTTGACGGCATCATTATACTGTCCTTTTGCCCCTCACTTCAGTGCCAGTATCGACTCAAAATGTTTCTTAGCAAATCTGCTTATTTATTCTCTTTATATTTTAAGCCTTATGGGGTAGCTAGATCAGCATGAGCAGAATATGGATCCTAGGTTCCCAGGACTGACTGACTGATTTATGACGGGGAAGAATTTTATCCCACCATTTCTCCACCAGCTGATCCAGGGATCTCCCATTTATTTTATCCCCTCAACAACAGCCACGTGAGGTAGGTTGGATTGGGAGGAAAGGATCTAGTCTTAAGTCATCCGGGCAGTTTCCACAGCTGGAAGTTGGTTTGAGTCTTGATTGATTGATTGATTGATTGATTGATTGAATTTGCATGCCGCCCATCTCCCCCAGTGGGTGACTCTGGGAGGCTCACAATGAAAGTAAAACGATGAAAGTCTTAACAACTTAACCCATTTTGACCCTACTCCTCTAGTCTTACAGTCTAACTCAGTGTTTCTCAACTCTAGCAAGTTTAGGTTATGTGAACTTCAACTCCCAGAATTCCCCAGCCAGCATGGCTGGCTGGGGAATTCTGGGAGTTGAAGTCCACATAAGTTACAGTTGTCAGGGTTGAGAAACACTGGTCTAACTCAAGGTTAGCAACCAGATACCCCAACTCTCATGATCCAGCATGGCCAAGGGCAGGGGATTTGCAAAGCATTTGTAGAGTCCTAGTTGCCTATTCCTGTAAACTGGCATGGTTCAGGTTCAGCCCAGAACTCATGATCCCCAACTGTGCATAGACTCCTCGCTGTCTGAACTCCCCTCAGCTGTCTGCAGTTCAGGGTGAAGGTTAGTTTGCTTTCCTACCATGCAAGATTCAGACCATGTACCAAAAAAAAAAATCTAAAGAAAACCCCCCCAACAAATTAATGGGGGACATTGTAATACCTGAACTGAACTGAACTGAACTGAACTGAACTGAACTGAACTAAACTGAACTAAACTGAACTAAACTGAACTAAACTAAACTAAACTAAACTAAACTAAACTAAACTAGATGAACCAGGGAAAAAATTAAAAAAAAAAAACCCGACACTGACATAAACCACTTAAATATATCATATACTCATTTAAAATCAATGTGTCAAATTATGCATAAAAATGGCCTAGTCTTGTAAAATATTACAAAATCTATGCCAAAAGGAAATGTATTGGATCATTTTTTGAGTAGCAGGAAAAAAGACTTTTCAAAACTGGCTAAATTATACATTTCTTGAATGCAGGCTTTGCTAGCTGGGTTAATAGTACTTTTCCAGTCTAACTTAGATACCAGCCCTGCTTTATGGATGTCTTACCTTATACCGTGCTTCCGAAAGATCTCCATGGTGTTAAATGAGTCTTTCTCCACTCCCAAATAGAAGTCCATCAAAGGTGGATCTATCCAACCACAGCGTGGAAGATCTGGTTCAATGGGAACTCGCGTGTAGGTGATCCCATAATCTTCTAACACCTGCGCAAATACATGTCTGATCTCTGGAAGCGTAACCAAGGAGGAAGAACATTGTAAGAAAATCCAGCTCGGTGAAATACAAGTATCAAAATGTTTTGAGGGACAGAAGGGAGGAGACAGGCTGATTGAAGCAGTTCCTGCCTACCTGGGAGAACATGGACATGTTGGTGTCCATCCATGTGATGAGGCAAATGGCCCGTCAGTTCACGAAACAAGTCAACTTGTGCTTTTAGTTCCTGCTTCACCTAAAAATACGAAAGGAGGAGAAGCTGTAAAACATTTGCATGAATATTCTCATTTTAAAAACAAAACGGAATCATTCCATGAAGCCTGCAGGACAAATCGGATGCACCTAGACCTCAGAAGAATCCTCTCCAAACAATGTTAACCGAAAAATGGCAGTGTGGTTTTCTGCCATTCTTGGCAAGGAACATACAAAATAGTTGTGTGAACTTGTAACGGTATGCGGGAATGACCTTGGGAGACCCGGCGAAGAGATGCTACCTAGAGAACGGTCAGATAAGAGGCAACATAGCCCTCCGCTGCATAATAGGTGGAGCAAGAAGTTCAGAAGGGACTCTCCCTAGTTTCTCAGGCTGTCAAGGTGTATTTTCAGACTTACAAGATTCTGTTAATGTAGCCTTACCATAAAGTAGAATGAGCTCATCTGGTCATGTTTCCTGTCTGGTCTACCTGGGAAGGCTAACAGAACTCAAAAACAGGCTTTGTACAATTCAGGAAAACAGAAACCCGGGTACTTTAAAAACATCTCCCCGATGAAATTGGCCTGCACAGAGAAGTCCAAACTCAACCAACATGAGTTGGATGGCTGGGTTGACATCCTTCACTATGTATCTCAAGCACCTTTGAAAGATTAGACGGAGGTGTGCTTGCCCTGCTTTATTTACTTATTTATTTATGCCATTTCTATAGCCGCCCATCTCAATCCAAGTGACTCTGGATGGCAAACAATTTCAATCATTAAAACCATTAAAACCATTACAAAATATAGATATAGGCAGCCGAGAGTTATCATAAAAATTGCATAAAAATCAACAGTGCAACCAGGTCATGGGGGTCCTGACACTGTGGGGACCCCAAGCTTGGGCACCTAGCCAAGTTTTTAAAGCCTTACAAAAGGCTAGCAGGACCGGAGCCATCTTGAGCTCCAAAAGAATATTCTAGAGGGCAGGGGCTGCTGCGGAGAAGGTCCACCTTCTGGTCCCTGCCAGCCAACATTCTTTGGCTGACAGGATCCACAACATCCCCAATCTACTAGACCAGGATTTCTCAACCTTATCAAGCATGCTGGCTGGAGAATTCTGAGAGTTGAAGTCCACACATATTAAAGTTGCCAAGGTTGAGAAACCCTGTACTAGACCAAATTGGATGGGTCGAAACTTTTGGGAGAAGACAGTTCCCTCCCCTCACCTCGGCCATATTAAGAAGTCCTTTGTTTAAACTCGTCCGGATTCCCATCTTTCCGTGGAAGAACCCTTCTTTGTTCAGCAGCGTGGACTTTTTCTTCAGGACTGGGCAAACAGGCGTGCCCTCGGAAAGGTTGGCGTGGAGTCCTATTGGAATACAATGTCTACCGAAAAAAATATTGAAAAACTCTCAACAACTTTGAACGTCTACCAAGGAGAAAAGCTTGCAGGCTCAGTTGACTTTGATCCCATCCTTAGCCTACGATGCTGACTCATAAGATTCCACTTCCATCCACTGAAATAATTTGTGAGATTAGTCATTAGCAGGAACTGTAATTACCCTCCTGGATTTCCAGGATATGATTTAGGGATGTGCAATATCTATTGTCTCGCTATTCAAAAGGATATGACTTGAAAGAACTGGAAGGCCATCTCTGGCAGATGAAATTTAAATAACAAACCCGTTTCCAGAGTTTGGACACAGAGAAGATGATTACATAAACTAACATAGTCAAGTCTGTTAGAGTGTTGGAACTGGACCCCAGTTCACATTTCCTTTTGCCCATGAAGCTTGTTGGGTGACTTGGGAGTTAATGATGGTCTCTCAACCCAGCTACCTCGTAGGTGTTGTTGTGATGAGGATAAAATTCGGGGAAACCCCATATATAAGTAGGAGGCAGGAATATTAGGTATGTTCACTGCCTTGAGAACTACCTCTATATAGACAGACAGACAGACAGACAGGAGAGAGAGAGTTTTAGAGATATATACATATATTAAAAGATTGGATAAACAATAATAATAATAATAACATGATAAAGTGGCCACAATGGTGCATTGGAATATCTGCAGGAAATACCACTTGCCTGCAAGCAAGAACTGGTGGGACCACAAAACAGACAAAGTAATAGAAAATGAAGAAGCCGGAGTGTTCTGGGACTTTAGAATTCAAACAGACAAGCCCCTGCCACGCAACACCCCAGGCTTAACCATTGTTAATAGGAAAGACCAAAAAGTGTGGATAGTGGACATTGCAATGCCTGGAGACAGCAGAAGAGGAGAGAGAGAACCGGAGAAAATCACAAAATACGAAGACCTGCGAATAGAAGTAGAACAGCCATGGCAAAAGAAAGCAAAGATAGTCCCAACAGTAATAGGCGCCTTGGGTGAAATCCCAAAACATCTGGAGCACCCCTTGAAGACCATCAGCATTGACAAAATCACCATCAGTCCATTGCAAAAGGCAGCTTTACTTGGAACAGCTTCCATCCTGCAACGATGCCTTGAACGCCATCAAACAATAACATCTGCCTATCCCAGATCCTTGGGAAGGACTCGATTAGGTGGACAAAAAGGCCAAATCCAGTCTAAATATCTGGCTGACTGTGCAAAAAAAGATAATAATAATATACCACTCTCAAGAGCTCTCAAAGAAACGTAAGGTATCTGTGCAAGAAATTAATAACAAGGGAAGGAGGGAAATCTCAGATGATTCAGGAGGAATCTAAAAGCTTGTAGGAGTAAAAACAACAAAAGAAATCCTCTTAGATTTGCTGAGAAGCTGGGAAAAGAAGCAGACCAGGTTATGTTAGATAAGTGTTTTTCAACCTTGGCAACTTTAAGATATGTGGACCTCAACTCCCAGAATTCCCCAGCCAGCATGCTGGCTGGGGAATTCTGGGAGTTGAGGTCCACATGTCTCAAAATCAATTTAGAGCCACCTTCTGCAATCTGGGTGCCAGCCACTTCTTGCAACTCCCAGAATCCCCCAGCCCACAGGGCCATCGCTGAGAATTCTGGGAGCTGAAGTCCAACACATCTGGAGGGCAAAGCCAATGTAGGCTATAATATATCCATTCCTTTTTTAGGGCCTACAAATCTGTTCGGTTTGCTCGACTGGATGAAAGCAGAGAAAGCTAAAACAAGGAGACTCACTTCTTTGCCAGCTGGACGGCGTCGGACACGGCACTCCCGTTGACCAGAAGCGAGACGTTAGAGATGGCGCCAGCTAGAAAACACTCCACAATGCCTTGGTTCCTCCTCGGGCAATAGCCAAAGTCATCTCCGGTTACGATCAGCTTCACCCTGCCTTTGGACATCCTTAACAGTCAACCCTAGTCAAGGAAGACAAAGCCCTTGGTTTGCCCTTATTTCCTTGGGGTTCCAAAAACGCAGGGAAATGACGGGGCCGGAGAACGGATGGGTGGATCCGAGCGCAACTCAGCATCGCCCACGGCTGTGGCTAACCCTCACCCTGTCCCAAGGAAGCCGAAACACAGGGTGGGTCTGCTTCTTGTCACGCCACGGCAGCGCTTCATCTCGCCCATTCCAGGGGGAAAAAGAATTGCAGCCGTAGGCAACGTAACTAAGGGAATTAGTTGAACCCGGCTCCCTGGATGCAGGGCCTGGGTGCAAAGCACAGGGTTTTGGTTTGGGGTGGGTGGGTGGGTGGGCTGGTTTTAAATCCTCGCCATGGGGGATTGCTCATCCGGAACAATTTGTGGAGCAGAGAAAGGGCACAGAATGGCGCACCCTAAAAGTGCGCTCCAGCTGAGCCCACTTCATCTGATCCGAGGAATTCAGAGCAGAGCTGGCAAATTTTAGTGGAGAGGTTGGCCACCAAAATTTGCCGGCAGGAAACAGAATCCTGTGGCATCCTAAAGCTGAATATCTGTATCTATCTATCTATCTATCTATCTATCTATCTATCTATCTATCTATCTATCTATGTTTTCTATTAACGATTATCCATTATCTATCTATCTATCTATCTATCTATCTATCTATCTATCTATCTATCTATGTTTCTATTAACGATTATCCATTATCTATCTATCTATCTATCTATCTATCTATCTATCTATCTATCTATGTTTCTATTAACGATTATCCATTATCTATCTATTATCTGTTGTCTATTAACTGTTATCTGTATTATCTATCTGTTTTCTATTATCTATGTATCTATTGTCTGTCTGCCGGTCTGCCTATCTGCCTGTCTGTCTGATAGCTTTTGTGGACTACAATCCAGTTCATCAGACGTACAGTCCTTTCTACTGCAGGAGAATTTATGACCCCTGAACTGCAAGGGGTGGGGGAGAAATGGGGGAACAATAAAACGTGGGGTCATAAAAATAATAATCCGGACGCTCCAGGCGGTGATCGTTGCCTTCTTGGCAGAGACGCTTAACAAAATGGCGAGGTGCCACCCAGAGAGTTGTGCTTCAGTGACTTTTGAACGCACAGGATTCGGGCAGGCTTGCCCGTTTTCCCTCTCTCAACTTAGCCTACCTCAAAGGGCTGCCGTAAGGACAAAACAAGGAAGGAACCATGGAGAATACCTGACCTCAAATGAGCTCTGTGTGACTGACGGAATTGGACCGAAAGGAAGTCGAAGAAGGAACAGGTTCAGAGCCAACTTTAAAAGCTGTCTTCCCCCGCCACCCCCCATTCTTCCAATCTAACTCTTAACTTCTTAGAATGGGCTAAGGCTTCTGCTCTTGC
This sequence comes from Liasis olivaceus, assembly GCA_030867105.1. Taxonomy (NCBI): domain Eukaryota; kingdom Metazoa; phylum Chordata; class Lepidosauria; order Squamata; family Pythonidae; genus Liasis; species Liasis olivaceus. Next base: position 6,819,142 of record CM061364.1, on the reverse strand, counting down.
GACACCAGAATTCAGTTCTCGTAAGATCACGCCCAGCTCAGTCTGGATTTGGAAAGGGGCACGTGTCAGGAAGCCCCAGAAACTTTCCAAGACTCTGCAGGTAGAAATCTAACAGATCGGGGAAAGATCCTACTCTAAACCAGACTCCAGGGCAGTTAGTTTTCTGCAGGGGGGCGTCTTCCTGGCATACACCCGTGCACACAGGTACCTCTAGAGAGGACCCCGAAATTTGCAATCCTAACCCCCCTAAAGGGTGCAATCTGAGCCAAAGGCACTCTCCTTCAAGTCATCCTCAGCCCCTTCAAGTCAACCTCAAAAGGGCTTCATAAGCCTGTCTACTCTCTTGGCATTAAAGCTGAAGTTTTTCCCCCCCGCCCTGCCATTTCCCACCCACAAACCCATCAGCTCTCATCCTCCTTAGCGCTTTTCCATCAGCCACAATTGGCTAGGTGCCGATCAAATGCCCACAGCACCACTTAAAAGGGGATTTTTATTTATGGATTAATCTGGCTTAACCTAATCCAAAGACTCCCAGGGGTTAAACAACAGAAGCATTAAAAAAATATATGTGCCACTGCGCGAACACCAACTTCCTAGAAACACAAGTGATTATCCGCCCACCGTCTGTCCAATTTGACCACCTTGCTCCCATTAGCCTAACGACTAATCCGTGCACACACACACACACACAGCTTCGCAGTGAGAAAAACGTGTCCCGTCTCCAATCGGGCACCTTGTTCCTATCTCTTTTTTCCTGCCCTAACCAGGAATCGGAAGTCAGCCCGAAATGTGAGCGTCGGGAAACCCTTTCCCCATCTATTCTCCCCCTCTGCCTTTCAAAACATCTCGATCTTTCACAGTCTCCCGCCTGCTTTATTTCACAATTAGAGAATCGGATACGGGAGAGGCAATCTTCTTCATTTAGGACAATCAGAGCCCAGCAGACCTTTCTTCCGACGAACAATATTTTAATTCGAAGGCAAAACCTCACGCTTCAGCAGAGGCCGTGGATTTCATGAGCTGTAGCTCCCGGGAGCATATGCCTTTGAATAAAAATGTGAATTTCCTGATTGCGGGTCCTCTGGCCTAGTACGTCTCTTTTCCTATAAGATCTTCCTTGAGGAAAGAAAGCCTTACTCACGGTTTTTCTCAAGTTTGGTCTTTTCACTGCCGTGAAAGCCCAAAGGGTGTTTTGAGCAGGGTACAGTTGACCCACCAAATCTTTACCGGGAAGTTTTATCTAGGCAGGACAGAGCGGGCCCCTTTGCCTTCCTGGGTGGAGATCAGCCTGCCTACGGATACTGTTGTTTTTATAATAAAAGTCATCCGGGTGCTATAAGGAAGTAACCAGCTGAAAATTCAGAAATGGTGCAACCTTGGACAAGTGGCAGAAACACCCATTCTCCAGGTTGGGTTGCAAGCCAATGCAGATAGCAGGTTTAATCTTCAAGCTTCTACCTGATCTTTGATCGCTGTTTTCAAAAGAGCAGGCAAACCCCACAATGGTGAAAAGCAACACTAATAGAATTCACACATGTGCCAGCAAGTTCAGGGAGATGGGTTTTCTTAAAAGGAAGACTTAAGTGCCCAAAAAGGCCCAAGGAGCACTCAAAACACCACAAAATCAACTCCCATCGAGGGGGACGCTGATCACCGAAGAAGTTATGAATGTATGCTTGTAGTTTTTCAAGAAGCCGTGCTGAAAGTCGCCCTTTTCATCCCTTTTGCCTGGCTCCTTAAAATGTAAATATTCCACTGCCACACTTTACAAAAGTAAAGACATTTACGAAAGTATCTGTAAATGTCACCGTGAATATAACTTTCCAGTAAACATTCTCAGCTGATTTAAACAGAAAATAGGCACCGCACTCGAGGGGCCTTTTACACGATTGTTCTCTTTCCTCATCCCTCCGAATGCTCCCAGCTCCCAGGAAAACTTCTAAAATAATTATCCATCTCTTAAAATGGGTTCAGCTGACGGTGGTGATCTTTCCAGAAAATAAAGCTGCATCTGCTGGATTCTTCGGTACTTGTATGCTTTTCAACCTGAGGATTTTTTTATGCCTCTGACTGACTAGTTTATGATCCACAAAAATGTCTGGCATAATATTACGTCAAATAATAATAATAGTAATAATATTAATAATAATATCATCATCATCATCATCATCATCCAGTCTAAATTTCTAGCTGACTGTGCAACCAACGATCGCTATCATCATTATTATTATTATATAACTTTTCATGTCCCATAACACAATGATCAGATTCACACAACACACTAAAATGATTTATACAGGTCTGGCTTAGGGTGATGTGTGAACCGAGAAACTGTGGTTAGAAACCATCATGTAGCTTAACATTCTGGGCGAAGGGAGCCCATTGGAGTTGCTTAGTTGTTCAATAAGCCATGCTCAGACAAACCAAGATTAGAATGTGTTTCTCCAGTAACACAGACCAGACTGAACTGCAGTTCTCGCTTGCTGGAAATCTACTCCATTAAATTCTATGGGGCTTCCTTCGGAACTGGCTCCTTATATGGGAGACTTCGTCGGGGGCTTAGGTGTTTATCACATGACTTTGCATCCGTTTTAATCGTCGTTAGCCGTTCTGACGGGGGCGTAAGCACTAGAATGACAGGATATCCTAAACTAAAACAAACGAAATACTCAACCCAGGGGAATCTATCCCCTCAGTTCCCTTGAAGAGCGAAAAATTCTCTGAAGCCAAGCTTTTCTTGGTAATAGCATCCAGGGTAATTTTTCCTTTTAAACTGTCTCGTCTGCTCGCCAACCCTGGGATCTCCTTGTGGTCCCCCATCCAAGCACTAAACTGTGACTCTGATTAATGGGGGGGGGTCCGTGGCAACTAGCTAGCACAGCTGGGCTCTGATCCGTCCCATGCCATCCTCCACTCCCTCTCACCACCATCCCCTCCCTCACCTTCCCCAGAATCACAGGCTGGGAAGGGACCCGGAGGTCAGCTAGTCCAACCCCCTGCCCCGCAGGGCTTCTCATCCCGCTCCAGATCCGCCGCATGGCCCCGGCCCGGCTCCCTCTGCGGCAGGGCCAGCGGCACTCCGGTTTCTCCCCGCCTTCCGGAGGGGCTCCCGAACGACTCCGACGCGCAGGCAGCGTGGCATCCAGATGTTCCCACATCCGCTCTGGCACGGAAGGAGGCGGCACCTGAGGCGGCTGGCGGCCGGCGGCCAGCGTCAGGGATGCCCAGAGACTTGGGCGGCTTCGCAGCGGCGAATCTCCGCCCCGCGGGGAGGGTGCCGCCGCTGGCACCGCTGGGCACCGCTGGGCACGGCTTCCTCCGGGGCGAATCGGGGCATCTGCCGCGGGTCTGGCGAGCCGCTGGAACGAGCATCGCCCCGCAGCCTGCCTTCCACGCCCCTCCCGCCCCTCACTCGCTTCTCCCCCCCCCCGGCTCTTTCCTAACGGTCAGGATCGGTGCCACCCTTGCCATCCCCAGGCCGGGCCGGAAAGGCTGGGCGAGGCAGGGTAGCGGGAGAGCCGCCTGCTTCAAGATCCGGCCGCAGCCGGCTGTGCAACGGCCTCCCCCGGCTGCAAAACTGGAGGGGGCCCCCCTCCGGGGCTCTGGCACTCACCCATGGCGAAGCGACAGCACCCACCGCCGGCGCCGGCGCCGCCGCAGCACCCATGCCCGAGCCGGCGCGCAGCCGAAGCCCGGAGGAAGCGCAGACAGGCGGGCAGGCGCGGGCGCCCTCCGATGGCCCCGAGCGGGACTGCAGGAGGACAGCGAAGGGGAGGCGCTGGAGTCGCTCGGCTTCTGCCGCGACGGCGAGGCGGCCGGGCCCCTCCAGCGGCTACGGAACTACAGTTCCCAGCATGCCTCACCCTTAGCCAAGCTGGCTGGAGGCTGCTGGGAGTTCTAGTTCTGGAGCTACAGGTGGCCTGAGAGATGGATTGGTCCTATTTTATGTATTCTCAGAGATCCTTGCTAGATCTTCGGGGGAGGGGTAAAAAAGGATAAGATCTGGAGGGGTACATGGATGAGACACCACCAGGAAATCTTCAGGCTGGAGGCTAGAAGGGGAAGGGGACAGCTTGGAAGGGCTGCAAGTTGAACAAGTCCACAGGGAGGGGGGATCCCAAAAATCAAGATGGTGCCCACACCCATGCCATTGAAGCTCTGCTCCCCGTTTTTTACTTGTGGGAAAAGAGGGGGAACCTCAGCCACATGTCTCTGGCTTCCATCTTGACTTTTCTGACCCCCCTGCAGACACTCATGGATGCTCTATGGTCATTTACTTTTAACGACTCTTCTTGGGTTTTCTGGAGATCTATATTCTGATTTTAGGCTGCCTTGTGGGGACATAAAGGGGCCTTTAAAAAAATTTCCAATGCTATAAACACAAGTGTGTGTCCACACGCTCACATTAAGTAACAATACAACGGAGATCTTAATATTAAGTAATTAGTTCGAGATGGAAAGTATTATTATATAACTAATACTTTGATGTGCATTGCTGTGGTGCTTTCTTTGTTATCTTATACTCCACTTTGGATGGAAAGTTAAACCGTTTTATGCTTGCAACACCTCCCTCCTGCATGGCAACGAATTGCGAAAGAACTTTCGCTTTTCTCTTTTTATCTGCAATCCTTTCAGCCGTTTAAGTCACTGAAGGTTCCTCATTTGAAATCCTATTATATCAACATTACTGCTTTGAAATCTGCATTGAAATCATGCAATGCGTCAGGCTTTATAACATGACAATAACAGCTCAGAAATAGTAACGAAAAAGTATATGTTTCCGAGGCTGGCACCGAACGGAGTCCCCAAAGCGGGTGCCGGTTTGCCATCGGCATCGTGGACGAGCCACGATGCCCGCTTTGATGCTCATGATGTCACTTCCCCCCTCCCACACTCCACTGAAGAACAGAATAAAAATAATTCAATCATTCAAACATTTAAGAGGCAGATTTGGGCTTCGGAACAAAAACGTGCAAGTCAGGGTTCTGGATTCCAAGGTCTTGCGTGCAGGCCTAGCATAAACTCAAGATATTTTATGCAAATGGATAGAATTGGAAACTCCCCAATAGAACTGCTGACGTAACAAAGGAAAGGAAGCTTCTTTTCTTCTTCTTCTTCTTCTTCTTTCTTCTTCTCTTAAGCCGTAAGCGACTCCTTGTCTTGTACCTGGAGCTTGGGCTCTGGACTCATTTCTCCCGTTGGCAAAACCTTTGACTCTTTCTCAACGAGAAGAAGACCGGGGTGAGTTCTCCAGAGAGTAGAAGCCCTCCCATTCTTTAACTCTCGGGTGTTGAACTTTCCTTAATGTCGTCGTAAGCACACACGGGGTTTTTCCCTGTTATTTTCAAACGGGGGGTGTTCGTCAAGCTATAAGCTAGCTTTATGCTCGATGGAGGGTCTAGCCACCATTGCCAGATGTGACCTGAGTTGCTGAAATGAGTCAATACAGAAAACCACTTTCAATGGAGGGTTCTTGGTCATATAAACCCAGCTGTTGTGCTTTATTAGACCATGGTTTCTGAGTCCGCATGGTTGTGTGAACCCAACCAGTTGTGGTTTATTCAACCAAACAGACTTCAGCAATTGATGCCTTAGCGTGGTGTAGAAACCAGGTCAAAAGGAGCATAATGAAGACCTTCTCAATTTTTTTCTTTTTTCACTCCAACACCTCCATATTTTGCTGACATTGGATACTTCTCTCCGTCTTTTCTTTTGGAGAAACACACACAGAGAAAGAGAGAGATTTCCCCCTTCCTATTGAGATCTTTTTCCTTCAACAGCTCCCAGTTCTTTGGAGGGAAAACTTTCAGGGATGGTGGGACCGATATTGTCCAAGATAGTCTCCCTCCCAACTTCTGAAATTCCTATTTGTAAAAAATGTAAGACTATCAATGAATCAACCAATCTGTTTATTGTTTTGACCACCAGTTGTAACAAATAAGTTAAGCCTACATAAAAGCCACCGAACAGACATTCAAGTGAGCAAAACTCAGTCCGAACATTGAAACATTGCTATTACGGCAGATTAAAACATGAGGAACTTTTGATAAAAATCATCTCTCTGTTTAGCAGCAGCCCGTGCAAAGCTTGCTAACCTTCACAGTGGGGTCTCCTTGTCTCAATTGGTTAAATATGCCATTTTATGTGGATCAGGCCAAAATGATTTTCCTATCAAGAGGGCTCCAAAAATGTTCCATGTGCGGAAGCAAAAATAGGACAGTGCAATAAATAAGACTAAAAATTCTCTTCTTCTGTGGACAGGGAAAGGAGGAAGAAGGTGTGAAGGAGGAGGAGGAGCTGTTCTTTCAGCACTATGGAAAGTCGCAAATATTCCGGCTATCTAGCTGATGATGAGAGCTTCAGAAGACCTCAGGTAAGGACCAAAGAAGAGTTCCCTTTGCATCTCTTTCTAGAAACAGGACTCACCAAACTGGGAGCTAACAGAACCAAAATCGTCAGCATCAAAAAAATCACCCATTAGCCTCTGGGAACACCAGTTCTCCGTCCATTTCCTGACTGTAATCCAAACGTAGATCTAGACCCAGATCTTTAAGCAGATGCCCAGAACCTACTCAACTTCTGCAGGTCTTTCTGCAAACTCAATTGACCAATGGAAAGGTTGGTCAGAAGTGACGTAATGTCTTCTAATTTCTTCCCAATTTGGCAGTATCTTTAAAGACATTAAAGAGACTTTCTTGAAGTCTGTATAGTTCTTGCTGGCTTGATCTTGCCCAGTGGTGTGGGGTCTGACATCTGCTTCTAGGGTAGTGTTTCTCAACCTTGGCAACTTTAAGATGTGTGGACTTCAGCTCCCAGAAAAGGCTGGAAATGGAAAGTTATAGGGTTCCCATGCATAGAATTCCAGCATTCCAGCATTCTTGGGTTTGGCCATAGTGAATGCATCTTTGGAAGGAAGACACAGAAGAAATCTTGTCCAATTCATCTGAATCAAGTGTACCCTCTCCTTCCGATCAAAACGTTGGCATCAGGTCTGAAGGAGGACCGCCCTACATTCCCAATTTAGAGCTAACTGTTCATCACAAAATGGAAAGTGGGTTTCATTTCAACAGCTGAATTTTAACCCAGTTCCTTTGAAAGGAGTCAGCCCAATCACAGGACAGATGAGACATGTGTCCCAAACATATGCTCAGTAGAAGAAGCTGGGTTAACCAACAAGTACAAGATATTTTGTTTATTTCTAATTAGTCTCTGTTTAAAGGTATTCTCTGGAGCAGTGTTTCTCAACCTTGGCAACTTGAAGATGTGTGGACTTCAGCTCCCAGAATTCCCCAGCCAGCACTGCTCTGGGGATTCATTTTCTCAGTGTGGATGTTACTTCTCTTTATTAAACCCCTTATTCCTTTATTGCCTGCTGCCCCCTTTGCTCACTTGTAGGACAGAAATGCCCACGCCAGTTCAAGAAGAAGCCCCTGCGATTGGAGAAGCCTGCTTAGGCCCCCGTCTCGCTGTCAGTTCCGAAATCAACGTTCACCCACCTCCACCGGGACTTTCAACAGTTTCTCCCGGGGAGACCAAGGGAAGCGGAAACACCACCAAAGCAGCAGCAGCAGCAGCAATGGGAGACCCAGCCATCTGGCCAACGAATTTTCAGAGTTTGTGGACTTCTTAGCAGATGAGGAGGTCCTGGACAGCCTTCAGCTGATTGTGGAAGATGCCGTCCGGAAGCTTCGTGACATGACAACCCAGCGTGGGGATCCCGTGTTTGACATCCAAGAAGATTCCCGCTCGAGTGTGGACAGTGAGTCGTGGACTTATTCCTACAGTTCAACGCACTCCCAGATAAAATATCAAACCACCACAACCTCCAGCTCGGACGACGATCAGGAAAAGCGCTTCACAAGTGGAGGGGAGTCGAAATCAGGGGGCAAAATATGTCTCTTGGATAAGTATGTTGCCAGGCTCCCCAAAGACGGAAAGAAGGCTGTGCGGGAACTGTCTGGAGGACTCCATGCTGAGGTATTTCTAAGCCAATGGAATTTCCCCCTCGCAATGCGATTCATGGGACCCAAAGTTCTCAGGTTTGCATCGGGGTGGTGGGATCCTGCGCAGGAAAATAAATTCCTGCACCTGATTTTCAGCCCCCAGTACTAAAAAGGGTCAGGACCAAGGCATGACCAACCTGGGTTGATGGGAAGTCTGCAAGTTACATGATGCAAGGGACTGTGAGAATGACCTTGAGAAACAGGAGGAAGACAACTAAGACAAAGATTAGATAAAAGAAATTTGAGTCTGGGCAGAAATGTAATGAGAGAAAGCATCTCAGAATTGACCCTCCCTAGTTCTCTTGGAGATAAGGGAGGGGGGAGGCTCTTTCCTATCTGCAAGATTCTGTAGCTGTAACCCTAAGATAAAAGTAGTTGTAGCGTTCATAACTTTGGTTTCCAAGTCTGGTCTACCTCGAAGGACTGACACAAACATACCCTGGGCTTGTTTCTTTTGCAGCCCGCTCCCCAAGATTGTGCCGCCACAATGCATGCAAAATTCACATGCCACAGACATTTAAAGGGTGGGGCTTTGATGCCAAGGCCACCGGTGCCGCCTTGACTTTTTTGACTCCCCCTCTGGACACCCCTGCCACCCTATAGGAAACAGGGACTGTCTCCTTCCCACTTCTTCCCCTGCCATCCCCAAAGACACCCCTTTGTGGGATTACTAGCATAAACTCGTTCTCCACTGATTTTTTTCGCTCTCGTTCTTCCTCACCTGCAGACGTTTTCCGAACAGTCAGGAGACAGCTACTTCTTCCAGCAAGAGCACTTGCATGTCTGGGCCAAGTTAGCCAAGTCAATGGAACAGCCCAGGAGAGATTATTTTGCCAAACTCAAGAAAGCCCTTCCACAAGAGTCGTTTTCACTCGAATCGCTCCACAAGGAAATCACCAGCGTCTTGAAACGGCCTACCCCACGTTGCATCCCGGTGTATTACGCCACCCAAGAGCCCTTCCACGCTTTGGATTTCTTAGAAGAAAACAAAATCCTCGTCGCGCTCCAAGATATCATCAACCAAGCGGTTCTCAAAGTCCTGGAGGCCACCATGACGGGTGGGATCCCTTTTATAGATCTTTTTGACGAGCGAAGCTATCTCTGGGAGTCATCCGAGGAGGAAGAGGGCAGTGGTTCAGAAGGTTCTGGAAGTGGGGAAGAAACTTCAGAGGAGGGTGATGCTGAAGGCCCGTGTGCCGGTGGGAAACGCAAGAAGAAGAGGAAGGGGAAGAAGAAGGAAGCCTCCGGGGATGAGAAAGGGCGGTCGAAATATACTCCACCCCCCCTCCCCAAATCCAAACGGAAGTCCACCCTCCCGGAGGAGCCTGCTCGCAAGCCCAAGTACGTCCCGCCCCCCCTCCCCAAAACGAAGGCGAGGGCACCCCCCGAGGAACCCCCACCCAAGCCGAAGTACGTCCCACCTCCCCTTCCAAAACCGAAACAGAAGAAACCGGATGCAAGCCAGACCGAAACCGAGACAACCAAATCGGTAATCATGTGTTTCCTTTCTAATGCTTGGGGCGAGCCAAGACCAAGCCCGGGGCTCTTCTGATGTGTTTGGGCCACCATTCCCAGAATGCCGAGCTGTATTGCCTAGGAATGCTGGGAACTGGACTCCCAATCCATTTGGGAGGGCCAGGGTGGGGAAACCTGGGCTAGCGATCTTCTCCGTAAGCCGACATTCGCAGGTCCTGGTTGAACGTATTCAAGGATGAGATGCGTTCTCCTTTGCACACCATCAGCAATCATTTTGTCGTTGACCTACGAAGCACATTGTCATCTCTCCACCCTTATTCCTTCATGTGTTTCAGAGCACAGGTTCCCAAGTCATCCATCCACAGGGCAGCATGGCTAAATCCTGGCTAAACCCCGACAATTTCACAAAGAGCAGAAAAGAACTCCAAACTCATTCTTTCTTTAGCAACCCTTAGTTCCACCGAGGTCTCTAAATTGTGCAGAGATCTCCCTTCTCCCCAGTGGCCTCACTGCTGAGATGCCATTCCAGTACGAGAAAGCAAGTGAAATCGTCCTCAGAACAAGCGGGGCTTCTATTAACAAGTGGAGTTATGGAGGTAGGGTGCCAGTTGCTATAGAAAGGAGTTGAAGGATAAATTAGATTAGGTACTAGATCATATTAGATTAGATCAGGTTAGATTAAATTGGACTGGATTAGATAGCAAATGGATTGGATTATATTAGATTGGGTAAATCTGGATTAGACAGCAGTGGGATTGGATCGGTTGGATCAGATCGGATTAGACTGGATTACGGCAAATAGGTGGATTTGGATTGGATTGGCCTCCCGCACTCCTCCGGCGAGCTAAGAAAATGTTTATCTCCCTGAGCCTGGCCTTCCTCATTCCATTCCATCACAGCCTGGCCCGGATTAGACTGCATTAGGTAGCAGATGGATTGGATTGGATTATAGTAAATGGATTAGTTTGGATTGGATTGGATTGGCCTGGATTAGATTAGACTGGATTAGATAGCAAATGGATTGGATTGGATTGGCCTGGATTAGATTAGATTGAGTTAGATAGCAAATGGATTGGACTGGATTGGCCTCGATTAGATTAGACTGGATTAGATAGCAAATGGATTGGATTGGATTGGTCTGGATTAGATTAGACTGGATTAGATAGCAAATGGATTGGATTGGCCTGGATTAGATTAGACTGGATTAGATAGCAAATGGATTGGATTGGTCTGGATTAGATAGCAAATGGATTGGATTGGATTGGTCTGGATTAGATTAGACTGGATTAGATAGCAAATGGATTGGATTGGATTGGATTGGATTGGATTGGCCTGGATTAGATTAGATTGAGTTAGATAGCAAATGGATTGGACTGGATTGGCCTCGATTAGATTAGACTGGATTAGATAGCAAATGGATTGGATTGGATTGGCCTGGATTAGATTAGACTGGATTAGATAGCAAATGGATTGAATTGGATTGGCCTGGATTAGATTAGACTGGGTTAGAGCAGATTGGATTGGACTAGATTAGAGCAAGTATCCGTAAACACGTCCTTGCTCAAATTGTCCAATGTGAACTATAAAATATACTTTAAATAAGGCAGAAGGAAAGATACTGTCCCGGTGAGCTTCTGATGTCCTGGCGTATTCCTGCCATCCCACAGACGTTTATTTTTGTTTACTTTCCTCCCCACGCTCTTCGTTCGGGACCCCTTTATCCCAGTGGCTCAGCCTTTCTCTGCAGGATCTGCCTCTCACAGCACTGTTGCCTATGAGCAAGTTCTTATTTTAAGTGTTTCTCTGAACCAGTTCCCTAAACACAGGTTCTTCTTTTCTTCTGCTGTTCACAGACGATTCTTACAAGGGACATCATCACTCCCAAAGATATTAAACGGGCCCGTCTGCAGGCTCGGCCACTTCCAAAGCAGTCGATCATTGACTTCTTGATTGAAAACGCCGCAAAGATGATCTTGTACAAGTACAACTATGAAACCCTTCTTTCCGAGAAACTGGGTTTCATCTCGGTTCCGGTCACGAAAGTGTTGCTGGAAATCATGTTCGGCTACAAGAAAGTCAGGGGTAGCGGGATCCGTCTGTCTTCTCAGATTGACTGGACGAAAGTCTACGAGGAGGTCTACAAGAAGAGACCCCCCAAGCCCAAAGTGCCGAAACCGGACAAGAAGAAGGGTGGGGACAAGAAAAAGAAGAAACCCGGAGAGAAGACAAAAACAGACGAGAAGAAGACCACACTCTTAAAATCCACAGGAGTACCAAAAGGGAAAGTGGTCGTAATGAAGTTGCCCGGGGAGCAGGACACGAAGTCCCACAAGACAGAAGGCTTAACTTCCATCACTGAGCAGGGGGAACCTGATATTTTTGAGATCGTCCCTCCACAATTTCCAACCGATACTGAACCAGAGCAGGTCTCTGCCGATGAGTATGGTTTCACCCGACCATCAAGCTCAAAGCCATTGGCTGCTGGAAGTCTGGACAGCATGAAGGCCTCAACTGTTACAGTAGAAAATCCCAGGAAATCGGAAGATGCAGGGTCTCCTTCAGCCACTGGCACTCCAAGGCACTCACGTTCCTCCCGAAAAGCCAACATTGCCCCTCAGAGTAATCGCGGGTCTACCGGTCTGTTACCAGAGATGGAATCGACCAGCCAGCTGCCTGAAGCTCAGCTGAAGAAATCTTTTTCTCACAAGTCTAGCTTCGGTGGAGAAGGGAGCAAGACCGTTCTACCTAAAATCTGAAGCTCAACTTCTATCTGATTAATAAGTACACATTTGTATATGGCACCGTAACTCAGATAAATGCCCTCATTCCGCTGAATCTAACCGGTATCTCACCAGCAAGATGATCAGCCGGTTGGACTTTTGGAGGTTGAGTTTTTTCTTCATAAAATGTTGAGTTTATTCTTCCTAATCTGTCCTACCATCTTGTCAGAGAGGTGATGGAGCTCCCTCTGACGTTTATGTACTTTTTAACATTAAAAAGCCTTTTTTTCCTTGGTCTCCTATCTACCCTACGCTTTCTTTTGCCCGTTTAACAGAAGCCTCCTTGTCATTCTAGAAAAAAAAGTTTCAGGTCAGCAGAAAGAAGACGATCTTCTCGCTTTGAATCCGCGTCTCTGACCGTCCACCAGCAGCCCATCGGAAGATTATAGTCCTAAATCTGAGTTATGCTTGACCAGCAAAACTCTATCCAAGTTGGGAAGGAGGTAGCTAGATTGGAAATATGTCATGAAAGGCGAGTGGTGGGGCTCACACGGGTGGGGTTGATGGAGTCAGACTAAAAGGCATTGTTTCAGCCCAACAGGGTAGACCGGATTAAGAAACCAGTGCCATATAGGTTGGGCTACTCTTATTGTAAAGCTATAGTTACAGAATCCTGCAAGTCTAAATATGCTTCCCCCTCCCTCACTTTATCTTCATGTGAGCTAGGGAGGGGCTTGTCTGAGACTTTTTTTCACATTACTTTCTTGGCCTGGACTCAAGCCCCTTTTATCTGACCACTGCCTTGGTAGCCGCTCTTCCTCCTGTCCTTCAAGGCCATTCCCTCTTCCCTCCACAACTGTTGAGTGTTTGCTGCACGCTTTACAAGAAACCTGTACAGAAAACTATACAGAAATGCCAGCAAATATGAGATTGATTTTCTACAGCTGAAATTGACATTCCAGGGATCTAAGGCAGAAAAGCTAGGTGTGCCCCCTCCCAGACAGGAATGATCAGTTTGTCAGAGAATAGAAATGCACTGTGCAAAAGCTTCGATTTAACCAGAGTGCTTCCTCATTCATGTCTTTCCTTCCTTCCTTCCTTCCTTCCTTCCTTCCTTCCTTCCTTCCTTCCTTCCTTCCTTCCTTCCTTCCTTCCTTCCTTCCTTCCTCCCTCCCCTCCTTCCTTCCTCCCCTCCCCTCCCCTCCCCTCCCCTTTTTTCTTCATCCATTTACTTCTTTTCCTTTCTTTTCCTTTCCTTCTTCATCCATTTGCTCCCTCCCCTCCCCTCCCCTTTTTTCTTCATCCATTTACTTCTTTTCCTTTCTTTTCCTTTCCTTCTTCATCCATTTGCTCCCTTCCCTTCCCTTCCCTTTGTTCCCTTTGTTCCCTCCTGGTTTTTCCTTGTTTTTCCTTGGGCTCCACCTGGTGTTTGACAATCTTTGCTGAAAGAACCAGGCCCCAGAGATTCCCCCAGGCACTGGGGCGAGATGTTAGCATAGGAGTTCTGACCATAGTGTAAGGGTCCAGTGATTTGTGTTTGTAGTGAACCTCAATGAAGTTTTAGTTGGTTTTTATTCTTTTATAGTTTTTCATGTTTTTTGTGAACCGCCCAGAGTCATTGGGAGTTGGGCAGTGTACAAATTGAATTAAAAAATAAAATACCCCAAACCCAGCTCCACCCTCTGGTCATGCTCGGATAGATTCATACTGAGATGCCAGAACTTGAAAACACAGATATCTACAGGCTGGGGCTTATGCGAGCCATGGTCAAAAAAGTCAAGATGGTGGCTGCAATGTTGGGATTAAAGCTCTGCCTGTTTTTGATGGGTGTTAGCTAAGAGGCTTCTGCTCCTATGTTTGCATAATGTTTGTCTTCAGTATTGCAACATTTTAAGGAAGTTTGCAAAGCGCCCAGATTGGGTAAGTATCATCATCATCATCGTTCCTCATGCAACCCTGACACTGGATTTATGTTTTACAACAAGCACTGGGTTCTTTTTAATAGCTTACATCAAAAACAATCTAAGAAGCAGTGATTCCCAACGACACGTTACTTTTCTATTCTTATTCTGTGGTTTATAATCCTAATAGGTAAACTGCCTAGAGATTAAAGTGGCATGCCAGTTGATTTAATATATGAATAAATAGCCCCCTTTTAATCCCTCAACACGCTAAGAACGATCGTCTCGATGGCTGAGCACCATAGCAGGAACACTGAATGCAAGAAACAGGAGATATTTTAATCAGAGCCTTTTTTTACGAAGTAAAGTTCACGTGAGCGGAAGACGGGATTCGAACCGAAGACGAAACCTAGGCTCCTATTCTGGCCCCAGCGGCAAACTGGCGGCCCCGCCCACCCCCCTCATCCTCAGCCCCGCCTTTCCACCCGACCCCGCCTCTTCCCTGGCCGCCACGCCGCCGCAGCGGATTGGCCGCTCCGCCGCGCGCCGCGAGCCTATCAGCTCCCCCGCGTCGCCCTGCCCCGCCCCAGGCGGGGGCGGAGCCGGAGCACATGACCCGTGTTGGCAGCCGCTGATTGGCTGCCGCCGAGCGCCGGTACCGGAAACGGTTTCTGAGGCGAAGCTCGAGCCGCCGCCGCCGCCGCCGCCGCGCCGGAGAGGCCTTGGAAGGAGCGGAGATGCGGCGACCGCGCGGCGGCGATTCCTCCCCGCCCTCGGCTCGGCCCGGTCCGCTCTCGTCGCTGCTCTTGCTGCTGCTGGCCTGCGGCCCGTGCCGGGCGAAGGAGACCGAGGCGGGCGCTGTCACTTGCGGCTCGGTGCTGAAGCTGCTCAACACGCGGCACAACGTGCGGCTGCACTCGCACGAGGTCAAGTACGGATCCGGTGAGGAGGAAGCGGCGGCGACGGGGGCGGGGGGCCGGGGAGCCGGGCGTGGGGGCGGCGGGAGGCTGAGCGGGGACTACAACTCCCAGAATCCCCAGCCCAGGCGGGTTGGGACCCCTCGGGCGTGGCTGCAAAGTGAGGAAGGGAGGCCGGGGGGGGGGGCTGCTTCAGATAGACAGCTCCTGAATGGGGAGGCTCTGTGGCGGATGGGGGCTACCCGGAAAGATGGGTCTAAGCCCCCCCGGGGGGGCGATGTTGCTTTGCGCTTCAGATAGACAGCTCCTGAATGGGGAGGCTCTACCACGGATGGGTGCTACCTGGAGAGATGGGTCTTATCCACCTCCAGGCTGAGCTGGGACCCCCCAGGATCTCCTCTTGGGCTTTTGTCACCCCCCCCCCATAGGGGCTTATTGAAGAGGGGCAGCCTTTTCTCCATGAATGAAATCAGTAAATAAAAGCCAGAAAGTGGGTGGGCTTGGGATGGCTGGGCGCCCCGTTTAACATGGGGGGCCGGGAATGGTAGGAAATGGGCTTTATACGGGGTTGGGGGGAGTTTGCTTTGTTTTTCGACCTCTGGAGAGATGCATGTGTTTGCACTGCCCTTCTTAAGCGTTTGCCTTAGAGCTGGCATGGGTTTCCTGCCCCCCAAAAGGGTGAGAAATTATGCTGTCAGTTTTCAGTGATGGAGGCTTGAAGGGGGGTGCTGCAAAAGGGGGTTTAGGGACTGCAGGTTGCCCCTCCTGTTCTAACCATAAACTCCTTTTAGTCAAGCCTCTCCTTCTCCCTGAATGGGGCGCCTTCCAAAGACGCAGCTCCCAGACTTCCTACCCAAAGGCTGTGCTAGTGTTTTTCAAACTCGGCCACTTTCAGATGGATGCACTTCAAGTCCCAGCATGCTGGCTGGGGAATTCTGGGAGTTGAAGTCCACCCATCTTAAAGTGGCTGAGTTTAAAAAACACAGGTCTAGGCAAGCTGGAAGACTATGGGAGGTGAAATTCAGGACATCTGGAAAGGGCCAGGACAGCAAAGGCTGGTCATCATAATTTTTAAAATTGTTGTATTGTTCTTTTTTGTTGGTTTTTTATTTGTTTTAATTGTTCATAAGCCACCCAGAGTCATATATATGAGATAGGCAGCCATATAAATTTGAAATATTTATATATTATTACCGTTGTTATCATTGTTAGATTTTTATCCCCCCTTTTTTATATATAACTCAGATGGCAAACATACGTAATACTCCTTAATCCTATTTTCCTCGCAACAACAAACCTGTGAGGTGACTGAGAGAGAGGGACTGGCCCAAAGTCACCCAGCCAGTATCATGGCTAAGGCAGGACTAGAACTCACCATCTCCTGGTTTTTTGGCCAGCACCTTAACCACTACATCAGACTGGCTGTATATGTACATACAGTCGTCATCGTTGTTGTTGTTAGACCAAGCCTGCCCATTTGTTATGGCTAGCAGTTTGTTCCTAGTGGCCCCAGACAGGGTTTTTGGAGAAAGAGGAGCCAGGGCAAGAACACAGGCAATATCCTCTGTTATTTCTCTAGCTTTGGCTTTTGTAGATTGTCTCCGACCATGAAATGTCAACATCAGTTTTTAAGAAGAAACCAGTTCAGTCAGACCAGAGTATCCGTCTAGTTGAGCAACCTGCTTTGAGTGGTTGGCAGGATATCTGGGGGAAACATCAGACGTGTTAGTGTCCCTTGTCTGTTATTCAAAGGTAGATTACTTCTGTATTGTTTATTTTCTGCCTATATATTCAGTGACATTGAAGTTTCAGAGAACTGTCAGTATGAAAAGTAAACAGTAAAAACTCTGTACAGAGAGATTTCATATAACTCTCTTGATTATTTAGTGTTGATGGATCAGGAAAGGTTAGAAGAAAAATGAATGCAGTGCAATGTAATTATTTTTTCTGCACTTTCTTCTTGGGAATAATTAACGTCAGCACATATAAACCTGCAATCTTTCAGTGACAAGAGGGTAACTGTTTTGTTACTAGGTAGCGGTCAACAGTCAGTGACTGGAGTGGAAGCGTCAGATGACGCTAACAGCTACTGGCGGATCAGGGGCAAAATTGATGGGTCCTGCCAACGAGGAGTGCCAGTAAAGTGTGGGCAGGCAGTACGCCTTACCCATGTCAACACGGGGAAGAACTTGCACACCCACCACTTCCCTTCCCCACTCTCCAATAACCAGGTAAAACTAGAGTATTTCGGCATATTTCACACTTTACTTATTTCAGCTATATGGACACATTTAAATCTAATTGATTCTACTACCAGGTTGGAACTTTAGGAAGGATCTAGCCTATTATGAGCTGGTTAAAATGTTAATCATGATTTTTAATTTGTTGTCTCCTGTTTCATCCTACATATATACAGCATAATTCTATACAAATTTAAGAAATAAGTCTTACTATGGTTAATTTTTGTTTTTGGTGAGATGTTGCCCTCAATTTTGTGAGTTTTTAATGAATTGGGACATAATTGTTCTTGACAGTTCCGGTGCTAAAAATCCTTGAAGCTTGTTTGTGGTTTTCGGTTTGTTTCTTACTATGCAAAACTACATTTCCAGCATGACTTGATTTGTATTCAGAAATACAGTGGTACCTCGGGTCATGAACGCTTCTGTTCATGAACAATTCGGTTCACGAATAGCACCGTTTGCAAAATTTTGCTTCCGTTCACGAACTCCGCATCGGGTGACAAACAGGATCCGCAGCCATTTTCCCTGCTGTGACACATGGTCGTGGCTTCCTGTAGGGAGGGGGACTCTCCCTCCAAACAATAACCGTCTCTCCACCCGCCTTCCTGTCCTCCATGCCAGAAGTCGCCCCAAGCAAGGTTAGCGTTCTCTCTCTTCATACTGTACTGTACTGTACTGTACTTTGTTTCATATTTTTGTGGTTTAAAAAAGAAATACATATGGTTCAGAACGGATTAACCGTATTTACATTGAACCTTATGGGAAAATTTGATTCGGGTTGCGACCAATTCGGGTCGCGACCAGAGTCGCGGAACGAATTATGTTCGTGACCTGAGGTACCACTGCATATGCAAATGGCAACATCTCCCTAATTCCAATTTAATGATAAAGGGCTACTTTGTAGAACAAAATGCCATTTTTCCTACTCCACAGTTTGTGAATCTCTTCCACTACTATCGATATTAGTAATTGCTCTGGAAGATATAAATAGAACAAGAGAATATGTGAGTAATAACTCTGTACCTCCGTAATTAATATTCTACTTGACATTGGTGTGAATACTTGTTAATGATGTCAGGCAGTGTTTACATTGTGGTTTAGACTATCAAAGTGTTTCAAAGCTATTTGTAACTGATTAGTAATTATTGACAATCTGACTATTTCTACTAGTAAGTTAAATTTACTGAACCTTCTACAGGGCTGAGGGAAAGTACTTTATCTAAAGCATAATGGGAGGCCCAAGTTACACTTTTTGCTCTCAGTTCCTGTTTGTTTTTGTAGACATTATCTACAAAACTTTGATGCCTTAAAAAGGGAAAAGGTTGTTCTAGAAAATATTGGCTTAGTTCACACAATGAACGAAAGCAGAGCAAGTGAACCCATGGCTTAAAACCATTTGAATTCACACTTCATCAAGTCACAGGATAGCATGTAATTTTGAATCAGATCATTATTTCAAAGCCAATAAAATCCTGCTCACATTTACCATTTCTCCCCTGGGTTGCCATCTTTCAGTATTTTAGGCTAAACCACAACCAACAAACCACAGTAGCTGTGTTCATGCTACAGACTAAGCCAACACAAACAAACCTCATGGTAGTTCAGCATGATGGCCTTGTCCGTTCAGGACCCTAAGCCATCATGTGGTGGCTTTGGCATAGGCCGTGTCATTTGCCGACTCTGTCATGTGATTCAGCCTGTTGCGTAAACACAGCTTAAATCGTGCCACAAAGATACATCTTTAAAACCGTCTCTTTCTCCCACCCCATTCTCTGCATTTGACAGGAAGTAAGTGCCTTTGGCGATGACGGCGAAGGGGATGATTTGGACGTGTGGACCGTACAGTGCAGCGGGACGTACTGGGAGCGGGACGACGCAGTGCGCTTCAAGCACATTGGAACGGACGTGTTCCTTTCGGTGACAGGGGAGCAATATGGGCACCCAATCAGGGGTCAGCGGGAGGTCCACGGGATGCATTCCGCCAATCATCACAACTACTGGAAGGCGATGGAAGGTGTTTTCATTAAGCCCAGCTTGGACTCCACAAAGCATGACGAGCTCTGAATGCGTGAAGGGGTTCTGATGAGTGTTTCCTCTGTAAATCCCTTCCTTGAAAGCTCAGCATCTTAAAGGCGTTGAGATACCTTTGGAGGACAGTGTCTCCTGCTTAATTCAGAATGATCTGAATCGGATTGGCGCCTGTTCGTTTGCAGAAGCCATTTCCTGTCCCGCCTCATTCCTTTTTTCCCCTTTTCCCTGAACTAAGAAAAAATGATTCGCTGTGTATATTCTTTATTCCGAGGGGCAATAAAACTTAACTTTTGTAATTCTTTCTCACGTTTTAAGTCAGCTCATTAAATTGTCTTGAATCCTTGCTGAGTTTGCTCATAGACAGTTTGTAGCCTTATGGATTCTGCATTCCTGACATCCCAAATGAAGCTTCTTATGCCAACCAATTAGTCTGTTCTTTTCGGAAAGCTGTGGCATGAGGAAGACCAGGAGGAGGTGAGTAGAAAAAGAGAAAAGGAATAGTTTGGATCGCCCTGACTTTCTGCTGCTCTCCCCCCCGATCCATCTGGTGCTTCACACAAGCCTCCGTGGTCTTCATTTGTTTTATCTTTAATTTTAGTGGCAATTGCCAACATGCTGTTTTTTTCTGCAGGTAACAATTACTGACTGAAGAAAAACGGAAATAAAACTTTCTGCGAAGTGCTTTAAGGAAGCCCAAAGCAAGCCATTTGCAAAATAGAAGGACAAGTGAAGATTTGCTATAAAATGTTTGGGCATTGGGGTGCTGCGCCCTGTTCCATATTATTCCATTCCGTTCTACTGTGTGTAAGGACTGAGGCTGGTGCAGTGGGAGCTAGCAATTCAAGGCTACAGAAAGCCATTAGAAATCCATTTCTGCTGCCTTCCAGAACCACCAAGCGAGTTGCCACATACCTGTTAACTCAGAACAGCCGGAGGAAGAAGTTTAGACTTCTGGGGCACTGGTATCTAAAGTCTCTGATTTATTTGCTCTGCGGTAGGCATTCGGCTAAGTAGCAGCTGAGAATTTTCTGCCAAATCTAACCAAGTACTGAATTAAAGGTTAAGTGTCCAGAAATCTGTGATTTGCTGCCCGGTGGTGTGACGCTTGACATTGTCTCTCCTTCCATGATTTGCTGTGTTTTCATTCCAGTTGTCAGTCAACATTTTGTTATCACCAAGTATTGCTTGCTCTGAATTTTCTTTCTAAGACATTCCCCCACCCCCAGGGCTTCTGTATATCTGTAAATCCTTCCTCAAATCTGCTGATGTCTCTTCCTTGTACGTTGATTATCCACGTACAAGGGGGGACATAAAGACCACATAAGAAGAAAGTATATTAGACCAGTGATGGTGAACCTTTTGGGTTCAGTGTGTCAAAAATTCAGAAAATGCCTAACTTGACTCTGCTGGCATGTCACACATGAACAAAAGAGAAACAATTCTTTACTTATTCATTTATTTTAAAAAATACAGTCCAGTCATGTGTGGTGCTATGTATTATATTAAGAAATGTCAAATAATTACAAAAATGAAATATGAGTAAAACAAACTCAGTTTCTTTGGTTACTCAGGCAGAGAGAATAGTTGTTGAGTGTTGGTGAACACTGGTGTGTCACCCAAACTGTTGTGGCGTGTCACCTTTGACACGCGTGTCATAGGTTCGCCATCACTGTATTAGACTATTCCTAAATAGAAATACTCAAGAGCTTACAACTTCTCCTCCCTTCTGATCATGTCACCTTGGCAGAAACTACTCCAGCCCTGAAATTGCAGCTGGGGCCATAGATGGGAGCACGCTGGAGCTTTTTATGAAAGTAGCAGTGTCTTTACTGGTGTCTGACTCACCACGTTCACATATTTTTGGTAAAATTCCCCTGGCAAACAGCAGAATTAGCCAGCAGAGTCTTCCAACTTTTCTTATAAAATGCTCAATTAATCCTTACCATTTGTTCTCCTCAACATAAACTTCGAGGCTGTTTTTCCTGTATTTCCTAAGTCAGAAACTTCCCAATCCAGTCCCCCGTGCAGCTAATTCCATATCTGTCCACCAAGGTATTGAGATGACTAAATTCTGAATTCCTGGCTAGCCTGGCCAAGGAACGAGCCACTATAAATACTCTGGTAATCCAGGTTATCTATTCAGAAAACAGAAACTGTTTGGACAAGAAAGTATATTTCTCCTCCCCCACGCAATCACTGCGATTGCTTACTGTATCTTGGGACATCATTGTACCCCGAATTTTCCAGTACAGTGGCGTGGCTTTGGGAAACATGGAATGGGAGGCAGAAGATTATCCCAAATATTCTGACAGGAAAATATATAAAATATATATAAAACAGTCTCTTAAATTAAGCTCACACCATTGTTTTTGCTAACTCGAGCACGGATTACTTTGCACGCATAGCCCTGCTCCAGTCTCACAGGAATACGCCAACATCAACTTAACTAGACAGCAGAAGGATTGATTTATTTTGTCCCATTCTCGAAGCATCTTCCACTCAAAGACGGCAATGGAGACCCTCACGCTAACTGTGCCTGCAAAATATGTCACGCACCCTGGTGAAACTCAATTAAGCTCAATCAGAAGGAAAGCCTAGGAGAAAAAATAAAAAACGGATGAACGTTAGCATCCTTCCTAAAAATTGCACCCAACTTTTACGTCGGGAGAAACTACGGTGCTGTTCCCGCTGCAACAACCTGTAGGAATATCCCACAAGAACACGGCAGCGGAGATGAACGATCTCTGAGCTTTTCAGACGGCGACCAGATCTTCCAAATCAAACTTGGCCGTTGGGACCTGGAGCAGCCTTCTACAAATCTTATTGTCTCCCTTGTAAAGTATATTAAAAAGGGCCAGACATTTTGCTCTGCCTTCCACTTTAACAAAGTATGCAAGATCCGGCTTGCCCATCTCTAGACAGAATTATGAGAAGGTGACAAAACGCTACAGGAAGCACAATCTCGCTCTAGTCTAGTGATCCTCCAAATGTTTGCTGTCCCGTTACACTAGGCCTAATTTTAAGTGACTTTGTTGGTATCCTAAGTTGGTTTGTGATAAGGATGCCTTGATAGGCAATGACCCTTCTTTTCCTCCCGTTCCTCACCATCACGCGATGCTCACTCTCAGTGGATCACTGCTGATCTGCCTTGGGGCTGGTGTTACCAATCGTGCACCCCACCCGTGGCCACTAGTTGGCGTTGCTCCAGTTGCCTTAGGTGGCACCTCTGCACGCCGGGTGTGTTTCCACCCAACTGAAGCTTGCAGTTGTCCTAATCTGCTGGGGCGTGCTGTGATTGTGGCAATTGTGACAACGGCTGGCCCTGTGGATTTCTCCAGCGCTTGCTCACGTTGCCTGCAAATGTATATTCCAGCAGCCCTGGCTTCTTTCGCTTCAGGATCTGCCAAAGGGACTACAGCTGGCGGCCGTTTCGTCTCATCACTTTCTCGCTGCCAAAAAGCCATGTCCAAAGGCAGATGTTTGACAATGGAATTCCCCAATACCAGGAAGCTTTTCAAAGATGCATTTCTGATTTCACCTTGGGCTACCACCCAGCCCGGCCCAAACCCAGAGTGAGTGATTTTGTTTGCATCTTTCCCCAGCATGTCTAAATGAGATGCACGAGGCTGTAATCTAGCATACGGTTATTTGGAAGGAAGCTCTGGAATTTGATGGGGCTTTTGAGAAAATGCTCAGGAGCAGGCGGCAAGAAGGTTCGCAGAGCTGATCTATACATGTCTGGCTCTATGCTCCAATTTGTATCAACCCAGTGACCTAACAGGGAAACCCCTTGCCAAACGAAGATTTGAAAAAAAAAAATGGTGATAAAAAAAATCTCTAAAATCAATATATTACTCAGGTCCTAAGCATTCCTGCTGGTATGACTACTCCTATAATAATTTGAGAGAGAAAATCACCCTTTTTTCAACCAATCTGGAGGGAGGGAGGAGGAAAGATCAAATTGGACCGTGGCAATGGTGCAGGGATGGTAATCGAGTGTGGATTTTCAAAAGTAAGTTCACGCAGGGGGATTAACATGCATCCGTTCAGGATGAGAAGCTGGTTTTCCACATACAGCTGATGCCCAGAAGAGCTTTGCATACCATCAATCTGCAATTTCTTTTGGCTTCTGTTTCTTCTTTCTGGTATCGGGAAGATGTGTCAGAAGCTTCTGGAGAAGCTAGGGTGGAACCTGATGTTGGATTCCTCCTCTGAAGTTACAACCAACACCAGGAGAAATGCCAACATTTCTGCCGCCTCCAGGACACACACACACACACACACTAAGAGAGGCTTAGAATAGACCCACTATAATAAAGGAAACTATGACTTTTCCTGTTGTTTGCAATGGGACTGCTACAACTTTTCTCAACCTGGTGGCTTGAAGTTTAGAGTTGCAGACATCTGGCAAAAGGGGGAAACATCTCCTTTTTGTCTTCATGTCCTCCATTCTGCAGGCATGGCCTTAAAATTGGATATTGCCTGGTTTTTTGAGTGTCTTCTTTTTTTAAATCTTGGACTGTTTTCACAACAGTAGCCATTCGAACCTTCATGTATTGGGACCTTGTAAATTGTCTGCTTCTTTCTTTCCCTTGTCTGTGGATAGACTCAACAGCCAAATTTACGTTACTTAATTGATTTCCTGATTCCAGACATCAGCTTTCATCCAGCTGATCAAATCTACAATCACCGTAGATCGCACAACCCATCCTACACTTCTAAGGGTGTCATAGTTGATACTATACAGGGAGTCCCCAAGTTAAGAACGGCCAGTTTAAGGACAACCTGCTGTTAAGAACGGAGCCTTTTGTAGCAAAATTCGAGTTAAAAACAGAATGATTCGAGTTAAATACACAATGGTTCGAGTTCATTACCCAATACTACTGATACAGTATTATACAATTACTGTTCTGGCTTACATATAAATTTGACTTAAGGACAGATCTCGGGAATGGAGCGTGTTCTTAAATTGGGGACTACCTGTGTTATCGCTAATATACGTTCTTGAAAATAAAGATTTGTTGGAAAAATATTGCAATGGAAAAAACAGTCCTTCTGTTGCGGACTCGTGGAAATGCAAACCAGGAAAATCCCACATCCGTACAACTGAAATAATCTCAGCAGCTATAACAGGATTGACTTCTAGGAGTTCTTTATAATCACAGAAATTAGCCAAATTTGCAAGGATTTTTTTTTTTCTTTTCCCTCACAGCCATGGCCAGATGTCCCATCTGTTTTACAGAAGCCACAAGCTTCAGAACTCAGCCAATTCCCAGCTAAGCCCCCCTCCTGCTGTTTTTATCTGGGTGCAAATATGCTAATTTAATCCTCTTAATCCATGTAGCTAATTTAAGGCTCGCTGATTTTCCGCGGATCCCTGCAAAGTATGGCTGCTTCTGGATCCAGCCGCAATCCTATCTTCCCCTCTAGACATACAGAAATCTACTTTAAAAGAAACTGCATACAAAAGAACAAGAAACCCGAACTGAATTTTCTTTTAGTTTTGCATTTTACTCTTATTTTGTTCGTCTTGTTATTGTCTTGTATTTCGTTATGAAGTATCCTTATTACTACACAAAGAACAATGTTACAGATTTGGCTATTTGTGTGCTTCAAACATAAATTTCTTGGTTTGTTTGTTTTTTTAAAGTCTTAGAACATGAATCATCCATTTTAGCAAAATTGGAGTAATATAGTAACCATAAAGCATCTTATTCCAATTTTCTTTGAGTATACTAATCAAAATAAGCTTAATATTCTTCTTCCACTGAAGTTCCCATTGTTGCATCTCTATTCCTATATTTAAATTCTGCACCCATCTGATCATACAGTCTTTGATCTGTTTGGACTCTGAGTCATGCTTCACAAGGACTTGGAAAATTAAGGCCAGCAAATGCCCTTAGATGATAGGAGGCAAATATAGAAAGTAGCAGAGCCCCTGACTGGGAGACAACCAATTTTAAAAATGGGTTCTACCTGCAAGGTGGAGCAGGAAGGGAGGAGTGTCCATCAGGCATAGAGTCTGAATTTATTTTATTTATTTTATTTATTATTAAATTTGTATGCCACCCATCTCCCTCAATGGGTGACTCTTCCCCTGTCCTCCAGCATGCCAAGGTTTAGTGCAATTTGAAATAACCTGAAAAGGTTGTACATGTGTGTGCAAATACTTACTCCCAGCAGCTGTTTGTATCCCCAACTCTAGCAGGCTGCAAACACCTGCCCTGGGGACCCCCAAGCCTAGCAAGGCTGCAAACACCTGCCCTGGGACCAGAGGCATAACTGCATGAGTGGGAAGGCAACTCTTCTATTCATATCTCTATCAGCTTATGATGTCATAAGGTTCCTGCTGCAGGTGCATTGCAAATAGGTAAGAGAGGAGGAGATGGAGAAAAACCTTGACCAATTTGATGTGATCTTGGCAGAACTGATGTCCATTGGCCTGGACTTCCAACTGTGTGCTCTAACTTTGACGGGGAGAAATAGCTTCCAAGCCCACAAGAGCATCAACATTGGCTTGTCAACAGCCCCAAAGCCGAGAAATTAGAGAGCGTGCCAAACCGCTTGTCGGAGACCTTGGGAAGAACTGCCTCCTTGGGAGTAAGTAGTTCAGCTTCTGCCATTATTTCTGATCTGTGTCAGCTGAATTTGGGTGAAAGTCAGATGGTTCCACTATTTAAAAAAAAAAGGCCTGTAAGGAGCCAAGAGTTGTGGATAGGTTGCAGTGTTTGACTATTAATTTCTGGCTACAATATTCAGTTAGTTGAAGCTCTAACAGCTGTATTTGCACAATATAGTAAGTTTGTTTAACTTTTTTGCCTGGCTGTTTTTGAGTGACTTAGTATGTTGTGCAAATCCAACCTGTTTTGATTCCAATACTTTATAGTTCAATGTACTAAGCAAACCTAGAAAGGTGGGCTAATCCAGTAACCAAGTTAAGTGTGCTTGGCTGATTTTCTGCCACCTGAAATGTTGCTGTTCGTCCTGCTGACATCTGTTTGCTGTTTATCCCCTGCCTTGGTCTCCAGTTGGACCTACTCCTTGTACTGTAAGTAGTCTGACCTGAATCTTGGATTGTTTTATAATGGCTTGTCTTGCTCTTCAATGTTAGCTAACAAGTGGATTTCCTGTTACTATGTATGAAAAGTGACTGACTCAGAAGCAACTGCAGACCCACCTGGGAGGAAGGGGGCTTTTGGTGTTGGTATTCTTCTTCCCTTTGTGGGCTGATCAGTATGTTGAGCCCAGTATGGTGGGGGTTTTTAAAATATTTCTTGCCTTGGTGTCTTTTGCATAGAACTGAACTTCTGTCAATTTGTGGCTTGAGTTTCTAGAAAGCTTCCTTCCCCTGTTTGTTTTCCTTATGTTCAGGATGGTTGAGAATTTCTTTCTAATTTCTCTTGGGTGAGTTCTTGAGTACAGTTTCTTGTCAGAGGTGATGGAAAATAGGCTATTAGCAGTGGTGTTTTCTGATCAACTTTGTTGGCCTTCTGAAACTGCTCCTTCTTTCTAAGATGCTTTCCCAATGCAGTGGTTTGGCTGCTTCGTAACTGAACGGTTCTGTTCGTGCACCCGATCCATTAGCTTGAAGTTAAAGGCTTGGAGGCGACTTGGCATGCGTTGAACTGGATTTGTTTTAAACCTGGTTAGGTTTTCATCCTGCGGTCATCTGCTGAATGTCTGAGTCAGGGCAGTATGAATGCTCAGAACAGAGCTTAATTCAGTAACCAGTAAGAGGGGGATGACCCACGTCCCACCCCTGAGAATTTTAGTGAAATTTCTATTTCCCCTCGAAAGACGTTTCTCAAACCAATTCTCTTTCACCCGACTGAATTGTCCTCCATCATGCCCAGTTTGCTCCAAGTGTTAACTCCCTTGGGCTAGTCACTGCCTCAGCTTAACCTACTTTCAGATCTGTTGGGAAGATGACAATCCCCTTTCGGTGAGCACTTGCTGATTTCCTTGATGGGGGAAGAGTTTTTTCCAAGATTCAAATGACTTTTTGGCGGGTGCGTTTGTTTCAAAGATGTGTCTGTTCAGCTGGGACCCCTCCTCCCTCTAGGCCTGGGCAATGGGTTTCCTTTGGAAGGGAAGGTGTGGTGTGAACTCGGCCACTGCAACTGGTAATCCTGGTTTATGCCTTAGCAGCACGTGACTCCCCCACCCTCCCAGGTCCAGATGGCAGCATTTGCTACTTGTAATCCTCCCTTTGCCCCTTCCTCCTTTTGTTCGTTTTGAACCCCTCCAAAATCTATTTGCAAGGGAAACAGGAAAAGAGGCACAGCGCCCTTGGACAATCTTCTGAATCCCAGCCTTCTCATAAGGCTGGTTTTTTAAATTATTATTTATTTAATCAATTGCAAGAGGAAGCAAGTGACATGAGTAGGGCTGGAAAAGTATCTCAGACCCATGCTTTTTTTTTCTCCTCCCCTTGTTTTTTCCAGATTAATTCGTAGGACGCACAAACCACAGTCTCCAGCCTGTCGTGCCGTAGACAAGATTTGGGGCTTTTCCAGTGTGGGCAAATTTTTGGTTTATTCATCTCTGGAAAGTCATGCGAATGGACTCTTGTCAGATGTAATCGATCGTTCCCCCCCCCCATATCTTACCCATTCTGCATTCTCTTTTCCCCCTGCTTTCCTCCCCCCACTCCACCCCCCACTCCACCCCCACCCTCCAGAATTGCTTGCTAGAGACTTTTTGACCTTCCTCATTTATAAGTATTGCTTAACCACATGCATCTTTCAAAAAAAACCCCACCAAGCTGTTCTTTTAGCACCATCAAGCGGGGGTGATGGGGGGCAGATGAAGCAAGGGGAAGAGAAGAGGAGGTCTTTCAAACGTGGGGGGTTGAATGCTCCCCCGCCCCCCTTTCCAGAGGGAGAGGGCTGTTCAGCAGTCCACCAAAGTGGAAGTAATTGCTTTTTTTCCCCCCTTCTTGCCTTCCCCCCTCGTCCTTTCCTGTTTCATTCAGCCATTGACAAATGGCTGGAGAGCAGCAACCCACCCCGCCCGTTCCCCCCTCCCCTTTCAAGTCCCCTTCCTCTTGATTGACTCAAGACCTCCTGGGATGGGGAGGGGGAAAGGGGGCCTTGGGGTCACCACCTCCTGCTTCTTCAAAGGCCCTGCGGCTGCACGCAGCTGCCGAGGCCGCCCGGCCCCAAAAGGTTAGCGAAGAGAAATACAAAACAGAGGGAGGCCCAGCCGGCTATCTCCTCGCCCAGTTCATTCCAGTTAGAACTGACGTGGGCCAGTTCCCAGCTGAGCAGCGAAGACGGCAGATAAAGGGGGGGGACCTCTCAAACTCCAGTTGGCCCCATCGCACCTTCCCCCCAATGCGTTTTGGGTATCGGGCCATCTCATTGCAGCATCCCAACGTTTGGGCTGCTGGTGGAACTGGGCAGGGATGTTCTTGAGAAGATGCAGAGACGTGCAACTGTAGCGCTCCCCCCCCCAAGTTTGCACATCTGCCTCTGAACTCCATTGCTAGGACCAATGTGGTTGCATTCACACGACAAGCCTGTTCAGGGCCATGTCAACACTGGCTAAGCTCAAGGCGAAAACCAAGAGGCTGCCACCTGTTTCCCAACCCCACCATGTCTGTTTCTGCTTTGTTCCTTGTCTGTTCCAGGTGTGAGAAGGGCCATCACTAAGTAAGTGGTTTGGTGTTATGAGCGTGAGAAATTAAATAATTTAGGAAACCCGCCTCTTCTTATGTTCACCTACCTCCCAGGGGGGTTGTGGAGAAAAGTAGGAGGGTGCACTCTGTATGCTGCCTTGAGCTCCTGAGTGAAAGGTCAGGTGGGCATCTAATAGCCCTCATGCAGGCTGGGCTCACACGTTTAATCAGAGGCGTTTAAGTATTAGGGTGTGTTAGTAGCTTAACGTGTGCAAATGCTGGCTGGATGTGTGCAAATCCAGCCAACTTGGTTACAGTTCCACAGAAGGTGGGTGAGTTCGATTCCGAAGGCCAACGCTTTGCAGTCAAGCCAATCTTAGTCTTAAAACTCCTTGTTGTATCCAGTGTGAAATCTTTCCACCACTGTTTTTTTGGGGGGTGGGTGGGTTGGTTAATCTCTGCGTGAGCAGAGCTGCTAATCCAACCCCATCTCAGCTGCTTGACTATATTCAAAAGCTGGGAATTCATACATGTGCCGTGAATGCTAAAGAAACCTGCAAAAAAGGATTTCCATTGCCGGTTTTCAAAACTCTGGATTTCTTTGTGGGTCCTGTGTCTTGTATGGGGTGAAAAAGAAGTAGAAACGTGGGGGGGAAATGAAGCAAATATGAGACTCCATTGAAATGTTTTAAATAGGAAATAACTCCTTCCGTTCCATCATTCTCTTGATACAGAAAAGTTATACCTATTACAGGCAGGTTTTATCCCATCTCTGCTAAGGGAGATTTGTAGTAGGCCCAAGCTAATAGAAAATTTGCTTTTCAGCAAAAAAATAATCACCTTCCAGTCACGGAACATGGATGTGCTTGATTAAAACACTTCGAACTAATTGTGAAATGGACTTTTGGTTTTTGCACGTTGGAAATCTTTTAAAGTTGCATTTACATTCAACAGTTTACTTTCTATATTTACAATAAATGGAAGAACTTTCCAGGACAGTAATTGGAACATCTGTTTTGTGAAATTCAAATAAGTTTACTATATAAATTTGCATAAAGAAATTGCAAAGCCCAAGTTTTGTTTTATTGCCAATTTTCTATCACTAGACCTTTGCCTCTTAATCAGGGGATTCGGGATTTTTTAAATAATTTATTTTTATGTCAAAGATTCTGCAGATTGAAAAAGTTTGAAAGCCCCTGCTTCAGACCTAATGCCTCTCTGATGCTTATTAAAACAGTCCCTCTTTCAGAGATAGCTAAATTAATTTTCTTGATTAGAGAAAAAATAACATCTACGTTTTTTGCTGACTGGAAACCCCTTTTTGCATGAAACAAAAAAAAATGATCTTCTGACTTGTGGTTTTGATTATTAGAAAACATTGGATAATAGGAAAAAACTTTTTTTTGTAACCAAAGAGTAAGAGATAATTTTGTAATCATACTTGCATTCGCTGCAAAGAAAATCGGAAGTTTCTTCTGTTTCTTTTCTTTTGAACTTTTATCTTTTCCTTTCTCTCTTTCCTTCTTCTCTTTCTTTACTTTGCATTAGATTTTGTTAGTTTTTACCTTCTTTTTAAAAACTTTTGATAAAATGTATATAAAAAAACCAGCCCTTCTTTTTTCAGGCTTCTGCATAAGTTTGGGGGAAAAAAGATGCAGCTGCTTTAAAAGCTGCTACTGACTCTTCAAAGCAGCCACAACTTTTCTGTCTTGTGCAGAAGCCTACAAAAAAAAAGTGGGTTTTCTTTCACAAAGAGCAGAGAGGCGCTGTACGTGTGTGACATGCAAAGCACTTCTTCCAAATCATTTTTTAATGAGTGCCCAGCTCTGATTTATGGCCCTT
Source organism: Liasis olivaceus (assembly GCA_030867105.1). Taxonomy (NCBI): domain Eukaryota; kingdom Metazoa; phylum Chordata; class Lepidosauria; order Squamata; family Pythonidae; genus Liasis; species Liasis olivaceus. The sequence goes on along the minus strand of CM061364.1, from coordinate 6,788,393 downwards.
TCGGAAAGAACGAAAGGGAATCTTCACTTTTTGCTCTATGGATGAATCCTACAAAATCCAAATCTTGCAGGGAAATATTGAAAACAAAGCAAAACAGGGCAGGGCACCTTTATTAATATAAACTCATACAGTTTCACAAGCGCTTTTGATTAAATGCTGCAGGCTCCCCGCCCCCTGAAATAATTTTGTCCTTGGCTCAAACCAGACAAGAAGGACAAAACAACGGAGAATTAAAATCTTTCAACCTTAAGAATAAACCAGTGCCATACTATCTCCCCTCCAGGCCTTGATGCCTCGGCTGCTTTCACTCACATTGGTGGGGAAAAGCCACAGCTTGATGGTAGTGCATATTCTCATGCGCAAAATGGCAAGTTCAACCTCCTCCTGGCTTCCAAAAGCTGAGCCTGAACAGGGAGACCAGGAAGAGTTGTTTTAACAGAGTTCGTCCTTTTGCATCAGAGGTGGTCACTGGAGGAGCAGAGGAACATTCAGAATCAGGGTTAGAGGTATTTTGTTTTCCTCTTCCCTCCTCATCTCATTTTCCTTCTATGCCATGTGTGGGTTTTTTTTTTTTTTTTAAGTTTAGAAATTTCAAGTGTCAATGGGGCATCTTTTTTTCTTTAATGGTTCTGCCCTGGGAGCAGAAAGCAAGTTTTCCTCTTCCATCCTCATCTCATTTTCCTTCTATGCTGTGGGTGTGTTGGTTTTTTTTGTTTTGTTTATTTCTAAGAGGAGAAGCTTCATCAAGACAGCATCGATTTTTTTCTTTTCTAATTGTTCTATTTGCAATTGTTCTGCCCTGGGAACAGAAGGCAAGTTTTCCTCTTCCCTCCTCACCTCATTTTCCTTCCATACCATGGGTGGCATTGAGTTTTTTGTTTAAGATTGGAAGCTTCAGTGTCAAGATGGCGTCTTTTTTGATTCTATATGCAGTTGTCCAGCCCTGGGAGCAGAAGGCAAGTGGGGGCACCAACGTGTTGTCTGCAATATACAAAACAGCCAGGTCTCCTTCGAATCCAACTCAGCTGCTCTTCAGTTCTGCAACGGGGCTTTAATGTGACCCCTAGCTAATGTTGCTCTCCGTGCCCGCTTCGGACTGCGCAGAAAAAGCCAATATGGGGGGGGGGGGAGAAGAAATGCTCTGCATCCTTTTGATCCCTCTCAGGCACATGAGATCCCCGGGACCAGGGATCACAAAACACAAGCAAATGCTAAGCTAGGGTTTTAAGGGGGGGGGGGGACAGGGGAGATTTGCCCTTCAAGGATCCCAAAGGAGCAATTAATCCAGCCCCCCCCACCCCCGCTGGTTTGTGGAGGGGCTGATGCCCTTTCATTATTGCACTGCTAGAGGCGAAGCTGAACAGTAGCGCAACAAGGAAAGAGTAACAGACTGCTCCGTATGTAGCATGCTTTTTGAACTCCCAACACACAGACACACACACTCCAAAACCATGCTGACTGCTGGCTGAATACACAGCTGGGGGGGGGCGAGTGAGACTGCACACAAGCAACCAGACTTCTATTTCTACAAAAGATTGTAGTGTTGCAAGGAAAGAAAACCTTGTTTGCTTAAAAAGAAAGGAGGAAAGGGAGGTGGGGAGGGAGGAAGAGAGAAAGAAAGAGAAGGAAGGAGGAAGAAAAGAGGGAAGGAAGAAAATCTCTCCACAAAAACCAGACCACCAGCACCCAACCTCTAGGTCCATCCATATACGTGTGAAGTCTGTACAATCCATCTGGAGTCCCCTGAAGGGCCTGCATTTTAAAACTGAAAACTTCCCCTGCTGCTGCTTCTCCTTTTTTTCCATCACTGGCCAGAATGCAAAAAGAAATCTGTCCTTCTAAAGAAGTGGGCCCCAATAAGACGGGAGTCCCACTTTCCCCTCCTCTTCCGTAGATCAAAGAGTCAAACCGGCAGGCAAGCTGACTTCCCCGGATCCCGTCCTCTTGCTAACCACTTACTGTACCATAGTCTCAGTTTCGGGGTGCAACTGGGGCGCTGGCATTATTTATTGATTTAAAAGAGTTCCGTGGCCGCCCATCTTACACCACCCTGAGCGCCACCCACGAGCTATCGAATGTAACCCTAAAACCATAAAGCGATCAGACCTTCGAGGATTATTATAAAGGTGTGAATGAACACGGAAGCTTCACCGAACTCATTGACAAGTCTTGGAAGGGCTGTTGTGGGCGGCTCGTTCTGTCGTGCAAAGCTCTCCCCCAGCCCCATGGATCGGCCCCCCCACCCTCTATTGCAGCCCAGCCCTGCCACCTTCTCCCTCCTGCCCCCCTTAGGGGCTCAGTTCTGCTTCTCTGCTGTTTTTGCAATCTGCTCTCCCTCCACCTGGCCCCCTCCTGCCTCCTCTGGCCCTTTTCCCCGGCCTCCGAAGGCAGACCACCTGAAAGCCATCGGCCACCCACTTGGCCTCTTGTCAAGCCCTCTTGGGATTCCCTCCTCTTCTGATAATTTACAAAGGAGGGGGAGTGGAAAAGGGGATTTAACCCCTTCCCTCCCATCCTTTTCCCACATACCTTAGGAAAGTGGGGGGGGGGCTTTTTATTGATCTGAGAGAAGCCCGTGGGAGGCCGGGACTTTTATTCCGAGGGCTGCACGGGATCAGCCTGGGCATTCTGCAGCAAAAGAAGTTGGAAGGGATCTGCCCTTGTTTTAAACGTGAACTGTTTACACTTTGGGGCCACCCCGTTTGCAGTTGAGAGGAAAATGCTACAAGTCAGCCCCCTGGATGCCAAAGGAATTGCTTTAGAGTCCCCAGGCATCCTCTTTTGCCAACGGAGCACTTGGGCCATTTCCAGCTGTGGCCTAGAGCTAAACTGGGGCTCCAATTCTTGGAATTCCTGGCTCTGAAGGTTGGATGCTGTGTCTGGAACATCTCCAGAGGTGTCCGTGCACACTCACAACTTGGTTGCAAATCCCCTTGAATCAGAGAGGGCTCCCTTCCCAGTAAAGATGCTTCGAGAGTGGCTTGCACGTGGCCCAGCCGGTTGAAAAATTAAAAAAGGAGGCGTTTTGGAAGACCTCGGCAGGACCTCCATCGTTCGTCGGGACCCAAAGTTGTTGAGACCGCAAGACTATCTTACTTCAACCCGGCCCTTTGTTTTGCTGGCTGGCTTGGCTTGGCTTGGCTTGGCTGTCCGCTTGCTTTCCCACGAAGTCTGTAACCCCAAAGAAAAGACCCTATTAGCAATATTGCACTACTAAGACCGAGTGAAGAAGCAGAGGCAATATTGATAGGGTTTTATCCTCAGAGTTCTCATGCACCATTTCAGGTGGCTGGACACGTTTGGTGACGGGATCGTAAGCACTGCAATTTTTTCCCCCCCCTTCGAGTCAGTGTTGACTCCTGGTGACTGCCTGGACAAGTCCCTGCAGTTTTCTTGGCAAGATTTCAGAAGTGGTTTGCCCTGGCCTGCTTCTTCCTGGGGCTGAGGGAGAGGGACTGGCCCAAGGTCACCCAGCTGGCTTCATGCCTAAGGCAGGACTAGAACTCACCATCTCCCTGTTTCTAGCCTGGTGCCTTTAACCACTACACCAAACTGGTTCTCCTTGCCTTTGAGTCTGTCTTGACTCCTGGCATTTACCTGGGCAAGTCCCTGCAGTTTTCTTGGCAAGATTTTCAGAAGTGGTTTGCCCTGGCCTCCTCCTCCTTCCCAGGGCTGAGAGAGAGGGACTGGCCCAAGGTCCCCCAGCTGGCTTTGTGCCTAAGGCAGGACTAGAACTCATGGTCTTCCTTAACCACTGCACCAAACGGGATCTCAAGCACTGCAATAGGGCACTGAGAAATACATGAGAGCATCAACAGGAAGTCCCAAGTGAACTTCTTGCAGATAATGCTTTGTCACTTAGATGATTGCGATCACTAAGATGTCTCCCAATAAGAAGTGCCACTTTTGGGTCTGCGCAACCAAGGGACTATGCACACGTGCCCAGGGGAAGGAAAAACACTGGAGTCGAGATGGGGTAACCACCCGGCTGAGGAGAACAAGGGAACTTCCATGGCTGAATAGCTATCCAAGTTAGCTTTCTTAAACCCAGAGCAAAACGTTCTTCTTACATCAGATGCACTACATAAAAACTTGTAGGACACGACCTGTTTCAAGCAAGCAGAGCTGGAGATTTTTACTCATGATTCTACACACTATCTCACATTTGGCAAGTCAAGTATTAGGTAGAGCAGTTCTGAAACATCATTTATGGTTTCCAACCTGGACAACCTCCAGAGGAGTGGACTTCAACTCCCAGAATTCCATAAGCAGCACAGCTGTTGCTGAGGACTCTGGGAGTTGAAGTCCACACATCCAGAAGTCACCCAAGTTGGGAAACACTAGATCAGAGCATGTGTGAATCCACCCCCTTCCCAATCTAATGGGTATGAGATCCTTAAGAAAAATGTCCTTGGGATGCTAATAGATTCTCCTTCAAATGCCATTTTTTTCACTGTTCCTTTTATTGATAAAAATGGGTGGTGGAGAGGTCATCTGATGGGACATGAGTAGGACCATTGAAAAATATAGGAGTAACTTCTATGCATTAGGAGGGCTTTATGTAGTAACGTACAAGCTTTGGAAAGAAATGAGAACAATTAAAACAACAGTAGTGCCCCAGTTAGGACTTATGAACTGCCAGGATATTGAAGATGTAGAGATAAGAACGTGTGAAGAGTAACTCATCTCAAGTGTGGCAGAATCACTGGAAGTTCAAACTGAGGGACAGATGTTTTGTAAAGGGGCTTCCATCAGTTTTTCCTAACCTGCCCATCTTCTGGATGTTTGGACATCAACTCCCAGAATTCTCAGTAACAGACTTGAAAGTCATACAGCTGGAAGACATCCATGTTTGGGAATGCAGACCATCTATGATGACAAGGGGGGGCCTAGTATGGAAAAAAAATGTGGGGAGGAGCATAATTCCAACTCCAAAACTGTCTCTGAATGAACTACGTTTTTGGCAAAAAGGGAGGAACACTGTTGATTGTTTTCAACATAACTGAGCATCAAAAATAAACTGAGTCTCCAATCAGCTTGCCTCCTTTGACCACATTGGTCATCCCGCCGTAAAGCAGGAGGATGAGGCCAATTTCAAATGAGATGACCTTCTGCTCAATGTTTTTGCAAGCCACAATTCTTCTCCCCTCCATCACTCTCCCCCCTGCCCCCCAACTCAAAGATCAAAGCACGTGGGGAACGTGATTTCCCAGGCAACGGAAGTTTAAGCCACCCTCTACTCTAAGCCACAAAGCAAAGGTGCTTCTTTTAAAATTGTCCTCAAGGGCTGTTTCGCTGGGTAAAATAAAATAAAGTAAAATAAGTCTGCTTGTATGGTGCATACCCCAATGTGGAGCTTTCCAGTTGTGTAGGAGATCCCAATTCCCAAAATTCCAAAAATGATGGTTCCCTCACATCTGGTGGGCGCTAGGTTGGGGAAGGCTGCTAGGGAGCTCAGGGTTCAATGCCTGCCAGGGCAAAATGGCAAAAAATAAGGGATGCATTAAGGAAGGAGTGGGCAGAGTTGCAGCCAAGGTTGTGAGGGCAAGTTAGAAACGTGGCTTGGGGGGGGGGGGGGGAGGTTCCAACCCTTGATCTCTCATCATGGAGAGGCTTGTTGGCTCAACTGTTCTTTCCCTCCAACTCTGTGTCTTGGAGGACTAAGTAGGCATAAGAAGGCAAAGGGTCGGGCTGTTGGCTTTCCAATGATAGGGGGTTAATTTAACCCCCTGAATTGCTGGGTCTTTTTTGGGTTGAACTGAGTTAGCCGATGGGGTCAACTGACCTCTTGTTCATGTTCCCATGATGTAACAGTTCCTATTGACCCCATGTCGTGTGTTGTAGAAACAAGGTTTGTGCCAACCCAGTTTCTGCCATTCGGATCATTCTTTCAACACATCTGAACTTACTGCTTATGTAAGTTTTTGGAAATTGGGCCAAGAGTCCCATGTGCTTCTGAGTCAACAGTTACCCCTCCCGTCAGACAGGAGTCATCCGTAAACAGATGGATTTCCGAGGGGATCTGTCTTAATGGGTTGACTGCTGCTGCAAAAACAGGCTTTTGAAGCTTCTGAAAAACGAACAGGTATATGCCTCTGACGAAGCGCGCTGCGGCTTTTCATGCCTTTGGGTAACATTTATTACTCGGCGAAAGCGCTACCATTGACTAACACGGCTCTTCTCCTGCACAGATATTCCATTTGGAGTCCCGATCCACTTCCTGAAATATTCTCCTGGGATATGGCCATCATAGAGACGGAAGAATCTTTTGAATTAATGTATTGCTAAGCAATTGTTTTAGTTTATCTTGAAATGAAAGGGCAAACTTTTGCCTTCCTGCTGCCCCTTTTCAATCAGCAGATGAGAGATAATTGAAAGCAAACAAGCAGAACCTTATAGCTGATGGGAACTTGATTTCAACAAGCAATTTCAGACTTGCATTTTTTTCTTGGCGAATTAAATCAATCCATCCTCCTGGATTATGTAAGCTTTACAATATACCTCCGCCCTGTCCAGATTCCAGATGTTTTGGGATTATGATTCTCAGATTCAAGCCGGCAGGGCCAATACACCAATCTTCCACCGAAGACCCAACTCTCACACTGCACTGGCCCACAATGTGGTTTGTTTCATTTTCATCTTCTGCAAAGCCAGCTGTTCTGATTTGGAAACAATGGTTTGGGGCTTAGTGTTTTGTGCAAACTTAGCCAAATGTGGTTTCTTCCATAAATACCAGTAAAGCAAAGTAGGGTGGTCTCATGGCTCCCCAATTTTTTTTTTCATTTTATCTGGCCCTTGTTATGGTATGTCAAGTCAACCCCAAAGCCTGAATGTGTCCCTGCAGTTTTCTTGGCAATGTACTTCACATATAATCCACTAATACCTTTTTCCAAGGGCTGAAGGTGGGGGGGGGAACTGCCCCAAAATCAGCCATCTGGCTTTATCTCCTCCCTACTAATCCAGCCCCTTAACCACGAGACCAACCTGGCTCTCTCATCTTTCCTACAAGCATCATTTTCAGCCATTAGTAAGCAAAGTGATTAATTGCCTGAATTAGGTGTTCTTGGGGCACGACTCTCTTGAGTGGAGATAAACAGACTGTGTGGGTTAGTGGGACTGTTTGGAGCAAAGTTGGGTCCCCAGGGAAGTTTGCTACATGGGTTAACAGAACGCTTTGGATCTTCCTGCAACACACCACCCCAGCTTTCCACGGACTGACCCATTTAAGCCAGTTGTAGAAACAGATTCACCAGATACTTGGAAGGTTAATTCTGAGGTTCTTTGCCCCTGGAGAACTTCAGGCTTTTAGGAAAGACAGTTCTGAAGATGAGAAGCCAATGGTGTCAGTCTGTGATAGTGTCCTATGAACTGTAGCTAATGGTCTAGTGCAGTATTTCTTGACCTTGGCCACTTTAAGATAGGTGGACTTCAGAGTTGAAGTCCACCAATCTTAAAGTGGCCAAGGTTGAGAAACACTGGTCTAGGGTAACCATCCCACCATCCAACCTTTCCTTGAAAAGCAGAACCACCGTGATTGATAAGGCAGCTTTCGATGGGACTGGAAATCCAACCGTCACCTTTGGGAACTTTCCCGATGCCTGGGAGAGGCCACTCGATAGGAACCCCTTGAAAAAACATGGTTTGTAGACCCCGATTCTTGGGTTGATGACAAATCATCTCCCTCAGATGGGAATGGGAGCAGTTCTGGAAGCAGACATTTCCAGAGACACTGCTCTTTCTTTGCACTGCCACCCTCCCCTGCTAAACCACCATCTAAAGATGTGTTTAGAAGTTCTGCTTTCTCCCTCCTCTTCTGTGGCTTCCAAACAGCAAACCACAGGACAGCTTGGTGCGCTGTGTGAGGCCAGCTTGTGAAGAAGGCTCCTCCTAGGCAGAAGCTGCTTTTCGGCTTCTTCCACTGGGTGCCCCATACTAACGTGCTGGACCACAGTCCCCATCATCCCCAAATGCCACTTGGACACGCTGTTTGGAAAGGACAGGGTCTGCGATTTGATGCACCTTTGGGAGAGGTCAGAACGTTTTAGGGAAGATGAGAAAGGAAACACTGCTGAGACTGAGCGGTTCTGATAAGGCTTAGGAGCCACCGGAGGGTCAAATTCTTTCGAAAAGCTGATCAGCCTCGAACGGGCAAAGTGAGGGCCGTTCGTCTGGGCAAATCCACAGCAGCCGCTGTATCGCAGAGATACCCAGTTTAAACTTCAACGAGTCAATGCAGCATATTTATTTTTGGCCCAACCCTTGTTTCATTCATCGGCAAGTAAAAAAGAAAAAGTTATTTTAGGGGCTTACAGTACAGCACCACAAAATTTGCTAGCCACAGAATTAGGGGGTTGAACGCAGACCAGCAAGGACAGGGTGTGACTCCACCCTTGGCTGGGGAAGCTCCCCGGATGAATGGGAATTTGTTGCTCGCTCTCGGACCTACCTACCTTACAAGGTTGTTGTGAAGATCCAATTGCCCAAGGCACTACTCTGTAGGCATCCTTGAGACCATAAATGTCCAGTTGCAATCCTAAACTCACTTACCTGGGAACTTATTTTTGAACAGTAAGTTCAAAAGTTTGTTCAGGGTTGTGAAGATCAGGTTACTAAAATAGCAATGTCACACACAGACACACACGCGCGCACGTTCTTCAATGTATGTGTTTATACCACAGGAAAAAGTGAAATGCTCCTTTACAGCTGTTTTTGTTATCCGTTGTTTTTATTATTACCTTTTTAATGACAAAGCAACCTCCTCATCATTTGATCAAACACATAAACCAGTCTGCCGTGAAAAAAAATCGTAATAAACACAGGACTGGGATATGATGGAGGGACGCACACACTGGAAAAATGAACACCAAACGACACGACATAACTGATATACTGTATTCAACACCAAGTGTTCAGTTAAATAGCCATCCCTCAAGCTGAAGTCTTCCAGATGTTTTGGGACTACAATTCCCAGAATTCCAGAAAACTCAGAATTCTGGATGCTCCAAACCCAGCCGGGTTGTGGGGGGAAGAAGAGGAATTATATTAAGCCATGGACAAACTGCAGAACTGAACTAAACCACAAACAATAGGTTTTGTAGCAAACCTTGAATAGATTCCCCCCTTCCCCGGATTGAGATTCCTTTCAGCAGCAGTGGGTTTAACCCCATTCATTTGCAAATGTAAAGACTGCCTGAAAAGTTTCATTTTTCCCCAGGAACTTTTATCTTCTCTCCCAAGCCTCTGTATACAATATTCCCGGAGCCTTTTTGTAAATACTTATCATGTTGAAACACAATCTTGGAAAAAGCTGGGGGGGTGGTTTTTCAGCCCCTTTAAATATGATTTTAAAACGCATACCGCGGTCTTGTCTAACACCTTAATAAAATCTGTTATCTGATCAGCTTTTTCAGCTTTTTATCTGCTGAAAAAGGTAACTCCTCTGGATGTCTTTTTCTGTTTTTAAAGAAAACTAATATAATTGCCTATTCAGTTACAGATTGCAGGTCTGGTGGCCATAATGGTGTGAAAACTATAGACTTCAAACGCTGGTGATTCTTGGCTGGAATTTGCATTGCTTTCCTACTCATAACAGTTGTTGACTAAGAGGTACATACATTCCAAAAGGCAGAATCCCCATTGATAGGTATTACGTTGTTATTATCGTTACCATCTTTTCTAAGTTCTTTCTTTCTTTCTTTCTTTCTTTCTTTCTTTCTTTCTTTCTTTCTTTCTTTCTTTCTTTCTTTCTTTCATCAGAAGTCACCATGGGAGAACTTCCTTCCTTCCTTCCTTCCGAAGTCACCACGGGAGAACTTCCCTTCCCTTCCCTTCCCTCCCTCCCTCCCTCCTTCCCTCCCTCCTTCCTTCCTTCCTTCCTTCCATTAGAAGTCACCACGGGAGAACTTTCCTTCCTTTCCTTTCCTTTCCTTTCCTTTCCTTTCCTTTCCTTTCCTTTCCTTTCCTTTCCTTTCCTTCTCTTTGCATAGCATTGCATTCTTGACATTCCAATTCTGGCTTTTCAAGCTATCTAGCAAGCTGGTACAAATCCTGCCTGAAAATATGGCTTTTTTTTTTAAGACCTGCAAGAGCCAACCTGCTCAGATGGGTTGGGAAAAGATTCCTAAATCTCCAGCCTAGCTGTCTTCCTGAGCAGATCGCGAGTGTCACATCCCACCCACTTCCCCAATACCTTTCAGCAATTCACCCATATTTCTCTCCCCACCCCATTACAAGGGGATTCTCCTCCAGACTGCCTTTTCCTAGTAAACATCTGAAAATTCTTCCTCCAAATGTCTCAGCCTTAATATGTTTCAATGTTCTCCCCTCCTTTCTTAAACAGAACTGGCATTTGGGGACCCTTTTCTTTCAGTTTTTTTTAACAAAAAAATAAAGATCTATTCCAATCAGTCAAACAGAGAGAAATCTCTTGTAGCCTTTCTAGCTAGGCCAGTGTTTCTCAATCCTGGCAACTTGAAGATGGGTGGACTTCAACTCCCAGAATTCAGGGAGTTGAAGTCCACCCATCTTCAAGTTGCTAAGGTTGAGAAACACTGAACTAGAGGGGCTGGGTTCATGCAATCTACTTACTCCAGTATCTGAATCACCCCATCTTCTGTGCTTATGCAACCCGGGAACCATGAATGAAGCAAACAGGCTGAGTTCAACCCAACATGCTAAACCTCCAGAACCAAAATCTAACCAAGATTAAACCTGACCCTACTTAGAAGATTAGGCAAATCAGCCAAGGTTCTTTCGCTGAGGAGGAAGTTGGTGAAGCATCAGTAGGAAAAGACATCTTCATTTCGGTTGCTTCTACAAAGCAGCAATCTTGCCTGTCTCTTGAAGGCTGTTCAGAGAATTGCCTCCCCCCCCCACTTTTTTTTAATGCAGTCTTGAACTCTGGGCCTCTAATTGTGCATCCCCAATTTTTTGCTCTTTTGCTTTTAAAAAGGCACAGTGCTGTTGTACAAGGAGCCTCTCCCACGTGATTAATCTCAAAAAACTGGGCAAACATATCCCATTGCACATAGAGGAAAGGCTGAATGCAAAACTCGATTGCAACCCGGTTGAGAGAGGTGGTCTTTTCAAAAATCTAACGTCTCCCTGTGGCTTGCACGGAGGGATCAGAGTTGGATGAAAAGATCCGTTTTTTAATTTTAGTCCTTGCGTTTCTCTCCCAAGTTTTCTTGCAGAAGCTCAAGGCTTTTCCCCACTTCCCTGTTTGTCAACTCTGCAGCCCTGTAAAGTAGGAGGCTGGTCCTGTGCATCCTCCACATCAGCCCCTGGATCTTCCAAGTTCGAATTTGACTCTGGATCCATTTTGCAGCCCAACTGTTGCCCCCATTTTAAAATCCACATTTAACCCATCCATGTTGCTTTTTCTCACCCTCCCAGCCTATGAAAGATCGTTTGCAAGTAATATGCTACATAATGCTGGGTGACAGCAACTATGTTTTGGAAGGAAGAAAATACTCCATTTTTAGGAGGAGGCAACGTCTCGGATAAAATTTCTCGTTGACCAGGCACTCTGTAGTTTTTTCAGTATCTCGTGCCATTCAAATATACATATGTGCGCAAACACACACACACACACCATCCAGCCTAGCATTTATTGACATGGAACACATTCCAACTCATTTAGGATGAAATTTAAAATTACAAGGAGTCATATGGCAAGTAGATTTCTATGGTTCGCCCTCAAATGCTTTGTGGACCTGGTAGGCAAATGGTTTTCCACCAACGTTCACACCTTTCATCCATAGAGTTGGTTTTATTTTGCACTGCCCCTGCTTGGACAACCCAGATGTCACCACGTCCATTCTATGAAGGGCTATTTATCTAGAAGAACATGAGATCTTCCTTGAGTCACCATCCCACGCTTACAGTGCCCGGCTGCAGTTCACAAGCCAATGGAAGAAATGTCACTTGTTGCTTTCATCCCAAATCTTTCTCCCTGATCCAAACTTGGATGGATGGATGGATGGAAGGAAGGAAGGAAGGAAGGAAGGAAGGAAGGAAGGAAGGAAGGAAGGGTGATAGAGGTGGAGAGAAGGGAAAGAAGAGAAAGAGGGAGGGTGGGTGGGTGATAGAGGTGGAGAGAGGGGAAAGAAGAGAAAGAAGAAGGAGGGAAGGGAGGAGAAGAAAGGGAGAGAGACTGAGACGAAGGAAGGAAAGGAAGGAAGGAAGGGTGATAGAGGTGGAGAGAAGGGAAAGAGGAAGGAGGGAAAGGAGGAGAAGAAAGGGAGAGAGACAGAGGAAGGAAGGAAAGGAAGGAAGGGAGGGTGATAGAGGTGGAGAGAAGGGAAAGAAGAGAAAGAGGAAGGAGGGAAGGGAGGAAAAGAAAGGGAGAGAGACAGACAGGAAGGAAGGAAGGAAGGAAGGAGGGGTGATAGAGGTGGAGAGAAGGGAAAGAAGAGAAAGAAGAAGGAGGGAAGGGAGGAAAAGAAAGGGAGAGAGACAGAGGAAGGGAGGAAGGGAGGAAGGGAGGAAGGGAGGAAGGAAGGAAGGAAGGAAGGAAGGAAGGAAGGAAGGAAATGTGGAATCTGCATTGACTCAGGCAGAAAAAATCTCCCCTCCCCAGAACAGCACTGTTCTGTTTACAAGCTCGCCACCACCACCACAGCATTTCAGCAGAGCAATCAGTCCTATAGGCAGGGACGTTTTCTTCCCCCACCCACCAAACCGATCCAAGAAGTAGTAATGTTCTATTTTTGTCCCCCACCAAAAAAAGAAAAAGAAAAAAAGAATAGAGGGAATTCCTTCCAAGAGATTTATGCAGCAGACGGAGGCCATTCGTTCAACATTCGATTCTTTGCATTCCTACAATCCCCCCTTCCCTTCGGTGCCCAAATGGATGCAGAATTTGGAATGTTACACACACACATCTGTAGTTTCTTTTGTAAACATACACACACAGAGAAGAGCTCCAGGAAAGGCTTTTGCTTCCCAAATCCATCCACTTCTTCCTTTTCTCTGTTAAATTCCTCAGCCAACCCGGGTCAGCCGTAAAGCCACCCTTGGAATGTGCAATCTGTTCCTGGGATTCAGAAACCTTCTTTCCCCCACACAAAGCCCCCCCCCCCCCCGCCTTCCCAAAAGAGCTCCAATTCCTTTTCAGGGTTTTTCTCCCTGAACACTGTTTTTCAGAAGGCTTCCCCCTCCCCTTTTTTTTTTTAAAAAAGCCAAGTTTTTTTTTTTTTTTAACTCAAAGTCCTTCTCCCCCCCCAACTTGCAGCTTCTTGGAAGAAGCATTTTCAATCAATCATTCAGGCTGGGCTAAGCCGAAGTTAAAAAGTACCTACTCTCCTACCTTTACAAGGCAGGAAATGGCTCCATACCCCACACGCACAGACACAGGCATGTAGTCTGGTCCACCCACCCAAGCCTGCCCTGTCTTTGAATCTGGTCCCAACACAAAACAGCTGGACTGGGTTCCATTTCAGGAAGGAGTCAAATGGCTCAGAAACCCATTGGCCGAGGTAGGACAGGCCTTGCGCGCACACTCCTTCCTCCCGTTCCTCCAATTTCTTTTCACGACCTGCTAGGTTTGCTAGAAGGCTCCTTCTATCACTCCCTGGCAGCTTCTTTTGATCAGTACCGAGTTAACCCGAACCCTGTTTTTTTTTTTAGCTACAGAGGAAAGTCATTCACAGATTAGGTAGACTCCACAACTGGGTCACCAGGAGTGAGGTTTCTCCAAAGCTTTCTATCCGATCACCACAACTCTATCTTGGAAGTTGTATGGAGGCTTGGGGAGCTGGGGGTGGGTGGAGTGGGGAGTTAAGAGAGCAGAAAACAAAAGCTTGTGACCTAGAGAAATGTCCTTATTGAGTCTTCTATGGGGTTATTCTAATTCTTCCCTTTCAACTTGTCCTTGATGAAGTTATTACTCACCCAGACCTGTTTGTCAACTCTTAAGTCTGCTTCAACGTATTTTCTTTCTCTCTCCCCCACTTCTCTCTTTTCAATAAATCTCGAAAGGTAAACCCTCCTCAGGTATGCAGGACATGTCATATCAACAACAGCCGTGGCGCCTTTGGGATGGACATGCTTCCCACTGCCTGAGCTCTCGGAAAATCACAGCCTTCTTCATTCGTGTCCCAAGAGAGATCTGACATAGTAGTTACGTCAAATTAACTATATAGTTATAGCAGTGTTTCTCAACCTCGGCAACTTGAAGATGTGTGGACTTCAACTCCCAGAATTCCCCAGCCAGCATGCTGGCTGGGGAATTCTGGGAGTTGAAGTCCACACATCTTCAAGTTGCCGAGGTTGAGAAACACTGAGTGATATAGTAGTGATAAAGGATCCCTGGTATGAATCTTGTTGAAGCCACAAATCTCACCCTACGTCTGCCCTACATGTTCAAGCAGGGCAGGTAAGCCCAAACAACATTTACACAACAAGAACAACTTAGTTGAGCTATTTGGGGGCAGAGTGTATTGTGCAAACTCTGTATTATTATGTGTTGTGTGAACCCCTGAGTAACCGTATCTTGGCTCCAAGGAGGTCCACTAGCGGATAGCCAAAGAGTCAAAGATGTTTCTGCCCAGCCACCTAGCTGTTGTTCAAATTTTTGCAGCCAAGATGTGGTGGTTCTAGTGCACACACCAGGCAGAGTCTAGCAAATCAGCACTCACACTGAGTCTCAGGATGGTTAGTTTGTGACCGGCTTTGCCTGTTGGGATACCCAGCCACCTGTGGCTTCTTCAGTCAACTATGGTTAAGCAAAAGCAGCTTTGGACAAGGGTCTGTCAGCAAGATGGTTTGTAGCCAGGGGTGGATTCTGAGTGTTGCCAATGAGCATTATAGTTTTCTGCCAGGGCACGGCCCAGAACACATCATTAACTGGCTCGGGGGTGTCCACAGGGTCAAGAAAGTCAAGATGGCAGCTGAGATGGTGCAATCAAAGCTCTGGCTGTTTTTAACATCCACCATATATGTGATGCACCAAAAAAAGGGGACAGAGCTTTGATCACACCATTGCAGTGGTGGTCTTGATGTTTTTGAGCATACCTCGTGGATACCCCTGTATAGCCCCAAAATAGCTTTTAAAACAAAGGCCCAAGATGGCAGGAGATCCAGCCCCATCACGGACATTCCTAAAACCTGGGGCTCCTTTGGAATATAAGTCCAGTCCTCAGCTATCAAAAAGTTGCCCACCCCTCTTGTGTACAGCAGAGCTGAATTCACCCAAGTTCAGAATCTCAGCTCAGCCCCTAGAGTTCCTTTGGACCCATCGCTACCTCTCCATTTAAGCTACCTTGCAGGATTGTTGAGCAATTAAGAGTGAAAGACCTGTTATGTCTCTTCAGCGTCCTTCAAGGAGGGTCCAGACTCTTCAGTGTCCTTCAAGGAAGGTCCAGAAGACAGATTTGCAAGGTTGCTCTAAGACACAGGAAGCCATGTGCTCCTCCTACTATTATTCCCATGATTCCCTACCTCTAACCATGCTGAGGCTGATGGGAATTGCAAGCCCAGAACAACTAGCAGGTCCAATGTTGCCTAACCTCACTCTATGGATTGTCGAGTGAGTGAAAAATGTTTCTTAACACAAGTGTGACATGGGCTGAGACACACAGAAGCAAGACAATTGCTAAATGGAAAAGCAATGCCAAAATGCAAACATCTGGAAAGACGTCCATGCCCAAATCAAGTTTTCATAGTCAACCCTCACCAGAGAGGGGAAGAGGAGGGAAGAACAATATTTGGCCCCAAGCAATGTTTTTTCCCCCGTTACATGGAGCATAGTTCGATCTTCTGGATTAGTTGAAAAGGAGCCCCGATGGGTACAAAGTATTGAAAGACTTTTCAAGAAGCTTTCACAGAGCCCCAATTATCAACCCCAACCATAACCAAGTGGTAAACCACAGCTGCCTTGGGAAGCAGGAGATGATTACGGAACAGGCCCTTTTTCTGCATTTGTACAACACAGGAAGTCAGAATAAACTAACCAAACAGCCTGGATTTGCAAAACACACATCGCTACCCAAAATAACCACCTCTAACCAAGATTAAACGTAACCAAGCTGATGTAAATGCAACTACAAGAACTGGAATTGGATCCAATAAGCACATTGGGTGAATCCAACTTGAGTATAAGTGGTTATATAATAAAACACACTGTATCGCATGCCTTCTATCTGTCCTGGGTACAAGTATTATTCCCAGCCATAGCTGCATTTAGCCATTAAGCATTACACTAAACTATAGCTTGCAGAACCATAGCTTGTACCATAGCCCGCCATTAGCTAGCTTCTAGTTCACATGGGTAAAAACCAAACAAACCACATGGTGGTTTAGCAGAATGCAAGACACCAGGGTTGGGCACATTTTTTTCCAACATGTCTCAGTGGAAGATGGAGATGTTTGGTCAGGCATCATATTGAGAAATAGGAAGGCACAGCATGCACCTTCACACTCTCTCTCCCTCTCTCTCACACACACATGAATGCAAAATGTAGGGTTGGAAGGGGGACGAGAGAAAGATCCAATCCATTTATTATAAAACATGTATATTCCAGACCAATCCATGTTTAGCTTCCTCATCTTTCTATCTTCCCTTGTTCTTCTCTTGCTAAGTTATAAATCTGAATCTCCCCGACCGCCCCCAAGACCATTTCCCCCCCTCTCCAACCCTTTTCATCCTTGTAGCTGCTCAAGAAAAATCTCTTTTCAGGAGCCATTTTGTCAACTGCCTCCAACCTTAGGTCAAGTCTTCAAGACGTCTTGTCCCCAAGACCCCAACTTGCTGCTCTTCAGGAGAGATAAATTCTTGAGAGAAGCTTGCTTTTCAGAGTGCTGCATCCCTTCCTAGATTCCTAGCTGGAATCACATAGGATATCTGCTCTTCCCAGATTCTGTTACGTACCCACTAATTGGATATTAAATGGTTTTTGTTTAAGGGAGATTCCCTATACTTTCTTCACTACGTTACTAAAAGAACCTTGGGTGATTACTTTGACCCCAAGGATAACCAGGATAATGATTCAAAATGTACAAAAGAAAAAGAGGAAAATCTCAAGCAAGACCTGGAAAGCAAACCATGAGTGAATCCAGACATCTTAACAAGGAAATGTGCAGAATGGAATTCCTGTCTTGGAATAATAACCATTCACAGATTCTGTTGGCTGAGCAAACCATGTAAGATAAGAGCTGAATCCAACTTTTGGTTAGAAAATGGAAATCCACCTTGGATGAAGTCTTAAATATGTAACTGTTGGATACACGAAGGCAAACACCCCCCACCCCCAGTGGGAGAAGTACTATTCCTCCTCCCCAATAAACAGATCTGGGCAGACTCTGTCAATCTGGACCAGGTTTGTACAAACCACTTCCCAAAATGTCCACATTCTCCAGAGTCAAAAGGAAGGCTTGCTAAAACACCACACATCCAGCAAAGAGAATCAAACAGCTGTGATACCAGACCGGTCATAGCAAGGATGTGTCAGGACTAGAACCAAATGCTTTGACAATATTATTGCACTGCTAAATTTGTGAAAACAGTAGTGCAACATTGTCAGAGCCAGCGGTTCCAGCAGCCTGCCTGTGGCCCCGTGCACAGCTGTCCTTGTTCTCAATAGAAGGATTTAAAGCATGAGAGAGTGACCATGTCATCATGTCTAGGGCTGGCAACCTTCCCCCCAACTGGGGGGGTGGGGTGTCTGTGCCAAATTTATTTAATAAAATTTTCCATCTTAAAGTAAGGTTAATAGTACTCACATAGGTTCAATTTGTTCCTTTCCTATCATACCAGTGACAATTAAAACATGTTTTAAAATAAGGGGATTATACAAATCGTGTGTGTGTGTGTATTATATAATCTTCATAAAACAACAACCTTGGGAGGTAAGCTGGACAGAGAGATCGTGACTGGTCAAAAACCATCCACTGAACTTTCATAGCTGAATCTCTATAGCTAGTATAATCTACAGGTCAACATCCAAAATCTATATCAAAGATTGCTAGAATGATTAATGCTTCCCCCCCCTTTTCCATCCCCCCATCCTGGCCAATAAATGTAATATTAGATATGCTATTGAATTCAGTTGGTGTTGATTCTGAGTAAACATGGATAAGACCACACTGAAAAACACAGGAATTAGAAAGGGCTATAAGTTTAAACAACACTCTCCTTTTTATGGTGCATGAAATACACACCAGACACACAGACATCTATCACACATATTTCACACGCATACACACACAGAGTTCATTTACACTTTGGACTGAAGAAGTCAAACATTACTGCAAAGAGTCGAGACAAACCCTATTGATTTTTTTTTTAATCACCCTTTTCTCCAAAAGTGTTCTTAAATAACTTGAAGGTTCTGAAGTTTCTTTTTCCTGCCATCTCAGCCACACAGAGGTATATTAAAAGGTCTTTTTAAGGGCCCCACGTATTACAAAATCCAACATCGTGACAATCCAGCGTATACACACAGTACTGGGAAAGGGGTAGGAGATGCATGCTAACACAAGTGGCTTCGGTGTGGCATGGAAGAATGGGTCGCCCCCTTGCAACCGAAGACGACAACATTTGTGGCTGAGGAGTAGGATCACACCTCCTTGTATCATTTTTAAAGAAAACCATCACAACGCCCGTGCAGATTCCAAACCAAACAGCAAGCAGATCAAGCAACATGCACGCAAATAGGAAAAGCAACATTTAAATCCACCCTATCTGAAGGAACATTGTCCAGAAAACCTTTTAACAGAAGCCCAGTATGGAGGGCGACAGGTGGACCCCAGAAACCCAAGGGAAACAATGCATTTTGACTGGAGAAAGGAAAGAGAGAGAGAGAGAGAGAGAGAGAGAAAGAAAGAAAGAAAGAAGAGAGAGAGAGAGAGAGAAAAAGAAAGAAAAGAAAGAAAAAGAAAGAAAGAAAGAAAGAAAAAGACTTATTCTCCTGATTCCATAAAAACATTTACATTACCAGCACCACAACCATGGTTCTCTTTTCACCCAGTTGGAGAACTTGCAGCAAACTTGAATCTTAAAGTTGGGTTGGTCATTTTGCAGAAGAAAGGGAGGAACAGCCTCTGCCAGCCAATGCCCTTTTAATATTGCACTGCTAATGAGAGCTCCCAGTAGTACAACAGAAAAAGGGCACAGGACGACAAGGAGAGTGCCAAGGGTTTCCACCAACCAAGGGATTTCTCGGAGGGATGTTTTTTTCTGTGTGGGCTTTTCCTTAAAACATATTGGAGAAAGCAACCCACCTGGGACTCCGTCACCACTCTACCATCATGCCGAGGAAAGGAAAGAAGGAAGAGAGAGAAAGAAAAGAAGAGAGTCAGATCTTTTATAAATGTTAAGAACATATAATCATAATCAGATTTAACCCCCCCACACACACACACAAATAAACTTCATAAAATCTACGAGCATATTCTGAGAAGGAAACATGAACTATTCTGATCTTTCTTTGTTCATGGCATGCTTTAATCCGTCGATGAAACCCCCCAGTTAAAGAAAGAGATAGCAGAATTGGGAAAGAGGAGGGGAGAGAGAGAGACCCACTGCCAGTAAAACTTACTCTCTTTTAATCCACATTTTAAGCGTGGGGTGGGGTGTGTATATGCAAGAACAAGGAGGGGGGAAAGCCCAAGTCTGAAACTGCACCGTGGAGAAAAGTTTTGGTAGACTTCAAATAATCTAGGTGCCCCCACCCAATTTAAGAAATAGAAGACCAAACAATGGACCTCTTTTTAAATCCCATTCGGAGCCTTCTGTAGGAAATTCCAAATCAGATCAAAATCTTTGCAAAGGGGTGGGAGCAAATTTAGCCTGAGCAGAGAGACTTGGGGGGGGGGGTGAGGAGAGTGAATTTACCCCCAACTTGTGATGGTGGCCTCCTCGTCTAAAGTTTGCTTTGTCAAATCACCAGCAGAGTTTTAACAAGGGGCAAATGAGACCTACAGCTGAATTAATCTCTGTTCCCTGTTTTCTTAAGCAAATTTTTATTTATTTGTTTTCCCCTTCACCCTCTGGTGCAGAACTTGGAAAGTTTAAACAGCCCAGAAGATCAGGGAGACCTTTAAGAGATAAACAAAAAAAGTGGGGGGGGGAATGAAAGGACCCATGGAAGAACATATTTTGGGTGGGAGGAGGGAAAACTAGCCACAAAGAAACAAACTTTGAAAAGCCTGACTCCAGGAATATAACAAGCATGGAGTAAACTTTCCTTGCGTAATGCCAAAAAGACATACCAGATAACTGGGCAGAACTGGGACAAAGTGCAAAAATAGCACGGCGCACACTCATCTTTACTGCACGTGCACTCCCAGGGAAGTACACGCAAACGCGATTCTCAAGCACCACGTTTCTTTCTATGGGAAATATGGGGGGGGGGGGGCAGACAGATTCCAGAGGCCCTTGCTGCTCCTCACTTTGTTTATTCTGAGGCTGGGGAGGGGGCTCCCCATCTGGATTTCGAAAGGGAGAATAACCTTTCCAAGCAATCTCCTCGCTCCCAAAAATCTTCACTTAACTAATAAGCCTTATTTTCCAAATGCCATTCAATACTGTATTCTTTCACAGAGATACACCCCTCCCCCCCCAAAAAACCAGTCCTTTTCTCACTCAAAAGTAATTTACCCTCGGCTATTAAAAAATGATATATGTTGGGAGATGGAAGAAGATCCTGGATCCCAGTGGATCGCAGGAAATCTTCCATTCCAAGGTTCCTTGGTTAAACGTATTCGGTGGGAGACGACCTCCCTTTACAGCCTTAGCAAATCCCCCCCCCCCCCTTGTAAATCTGGAAATATATCAACGGGGACGGGAAGTGGGATTGCACGTTAGTTTTCTTGAAAACTAACAATGGTAGCAACGGGATTATTCGAATCTGATTAACCGGCGGATCGTTCCAAGCCATCTCTCCAAAGTTTGGCGACTTTTGAGCGACTTCTCGGTCGCAAAATAAAAAACTTTGGGGAGGGGTTTTCATTGGGGCGCCTTTCCCGACTTTCCCCCCTTCTCCCTCTCTCTGTCTTTGTATTTTAGCAAATCTCGGTGTTAATTCGACTTCGGCGTCACTTTCCGTTCCGCGCTATCGCCTGGGACCCGAAATATTGAAAAAGCAACAGAGAAAAACAGAAGGGAAAGAAAGAAAAGTTTTGCGTCTCGTGTCAGATATATTGAGGGTGGGGAGAAAAATTAACCCTCCGCGAAATTCCTTTGCGAACGACCAATCCCGCGTTCAAACTATAAACCCTGAAATGCAAAATAAAAAGAGAGAGCGCGCGCGCAAACCCCGATTTCTTTGGGGAAAGAAGGCCGTATTTAATGTGTCCAATTCGGATCAAAGGAAAGCGGCCCCCCCCGACATTCCAGCCAAACCAGCGAACGCGCCTTCCACCTTCACAAAGTGAGAATTCAGAGCTGAGAGGCGGAAGGAGGCAGACCGAGAGACCGAGAAATTCCTCCGAATCGGACAGAAAAGCGGAGGCCGACCCAGGGCAGGACTTTCGGCGCTCCCTTCGGGTGATTCCAGCCTTTCCAGGTTTTTTAAAGCTGAGCCTCCCCCCCACCGAAAAAGCCCGCCCGCCCGCCCTTTGCAGGAACAGAAGAATGAAAAAGAAGAACGCAGAGAAGCAGCCTCGGAAACATTCAGCCAGCCTCCCGCGTGCATTCGCAGCTCTCCCCCCTCCCGGATAAATTTCAAACAATTAAAAATAAATTAAGAAGTCCGGAGCTTAAGGCCTGCCTTGCAAGGGAGGGGGGCTCCTTTCCCTTCTCCCTCCCCCTCCAGGCTCCCGCCCCAGCGCGCAGAGAAGACCCTCCCTCCCTGCCTGCCTGCCTGCCTCCCCCACCTTCCCCTCTTCCACGCGCCTCCCGGCCCACCGGGTGCAAGCCTGCACGGAAACCCCGGAGTCTTGGCCCGGGCGGGTGAAAAAGTCTCGCTCATCCCCGGCCCCATCTCCCCGGCCCCCGTTTCTCCCCCTCCCCCAAAAGCACCAACCTGGTTGAAATCCCCCGTTCGCAAGCTGCCCCCTAGATCCCCCCCCCGTTTTAGCCTTGAGCTCCCGCCATTTCCGCCCAGTCACCCGGATGCTACTCACAAGCCACCTATAGAAAGCGAGAGATTCACACACACACGCGTCTACACGCTCGCTGGGGAGAGACCGATCGCTCGCTCGCTCGCGGGGCTTTCCATTCCCCGCACCCCACTTTTTTTGCTTTCTTTTTTTCCCCACCGAATGGTCCCCTTCCCCCCCCCCCCCCCCCGCTCTTCAGGAGGCGAGAGGAGCCACCGCAGCGAAGTGGGGCGGGGTGGGGGGGAGCGCGGAAAGTTGGCGAAAGAAGCGCCCGAGCGCTCCGAGTTTGCAGCGCGCCCCGGCTCCGGGCGCTCGCTCGCTCGCCCGCCCGCCCGCCCGGCTGGCCGGCGGCGCAGCGAGGCGACCAGCGCTCGACCCGGATAGCGACCGTGCGGTCTGTCGCAGCTCGAGGCTCCGCTGGCCAGCGCCGCTCCTGCGTCCGGGAGGGAGCGGCGCGGCGCGGCGCGGCGGATCTTGGGCGCAGAGGAGGCCGAGCCCAGCGGGCGCCCGCCTGCAGAAGCTGAGAGAGACCGCGCGAGAGGGAAGAAGGGGGGAAAAAATCCTCCAGCACAAACCTCACGCCTCCTCCGCTGCAGCCTCCATCTTTGACTAGTTGACATTCACCTCCTGCCTGACCAAATTCGCCATTAGCATACTTCCCTCGCCATTGGCCCTTCCTTGCGCTAGTCTGCGGCACCGGCTCTGCGATTGGCTGGCCGGGGGGATATTTAAAAATCTCCCTCCCGCTCCGATTGGCTGCGGGCGAGCGTCGCGTCAGAGCCCCTCTTTATTTTAACAATGAATGTAACAAACACATTCTTCCATTCACAAATTTCCCCCTCCCCCGCCGCGTTCCCTCTTCCTAGACTTTTCCCTTTTTTTCCCTTCCCTTTTTTGCCCGCCTTTCCTCTCCCCCCCCCGTAGAATATTCATTGATTATTTTCTTTTTTGGAATGTGTGTGTTTGTTTCTTTCGACGAAGGGGGTCCTGGTTGTAAACAGATAAATCAAAGCGAGCGAAAACTTGAACAAATATTATTTTCCGTGATTTGCAAGGTTTGATCCCGAGCAGTTTTTAAACGAAGGGGTGTGATCAGAGGGGTGCGTGTGTGTGTGTGTAAGTTTGCGTTTTTTCTAAAGTTAATTTCTCCCCGCACCTCTTTAACAACAGAAGGCAAACTTCAGAGAGATTCGGCATGGTTAATAAAAAAAAAATGGCTAAGCTGTTACAGTAGTATTGTTGCCTTTAGTCTTGACTCGAGGGTATTTCTATCGAATAAAACAATGGATTTTTCCTCTCCCTCCCCACGGTCTTGGAGAGACGAGTCCGGAGCCTGCTCGGCGTCCAGCGTTCACTCCTACATCGGGCCAAATTCGTTTTCCGATTCCCTGAACTCTCCGGGCAAAGAGAAAAAGATAACGCAGAATGTTGTGAAATGTGGTCTCAAACGTCGGCCGGGGTTGAGTCAGATCCAACCTTCCTTTTTCTGGTTTAAAAAGCCTGCATTAATCCCCCCGCCCCCCCAAAAAAACCCAGAAGAGAACCCAGTTAGAATGACAGAACAGGAAAGAGACTCAAAGTTGGCTGGCGCTTTTGCCAGGCGACGGTCGCTGAATTATTGGCACGGACGGAATCTTTGCAAGCCATGCACGCGCTTTTTCAGCCCCATTTTCCAGGAGCCCGAAAACAACCTGATCGGTTTTAGGAAACGCTGTGTGTTTATGTCGATCCCCTCCTGCAGAACCCCTCAGAGCCCACGTGGCAAGGCGATTTTTCCTTCCTTTTCACCTTCGCTCCGGGGTCTTGGTTTTCTCCCCGAAATGAAGACGAGCTGGATCGAGAAAGAGTTTTATTTTGCTTTTTTAAAAAAAAAAAAAACTTTCGCTCCTCTCCGTTAACAAAATCAGACTCTTTCGGGCAACATCCGAGCAAAGAAGAGTTTGTAAACAGGGAAAAGAAAGAGGGAGATTTTAATTATATACCCCTTTGAGTGTTTAGCGTTTTGAAAGATGATGAATGTTTTCGGTTTTTGTTGGTGGTGGGTGGTTTTTTTTTTAAATGTTAGAGTCTGGCTAAAACTGAGTGGAAGAGCCATGGATTCCTGATTCTCTCTTTCTGGCGTGGAGGAGGTGGGAAGGATGGCGAGGGCAGCGGGCTGTGAAATCTCGCATTCCTGTCCAATGGAGCCGAAATAATGGTGTTGTTCTATGGGAAAAGCGTATGCTTTTTTTCCTCTGCCCCCCCCCATTCCTGATCTGACCGACCTGATTGGGCAGTTAAAAAGCAAAAAAAGAAAGCCAAAGAGACCTTTGATGTAAGGCAGGGGGTGCATGGAAAAGGGAGGGGCAGCGGGGAGAAATTCAAAAGGGATCTTCTGCCCGGTTGGAAAATATGGCCGAGCTGAGATGGAGGCTGCCAAAATGGCAGAGGCTTGGAGGGGGGAAAAAACCAACCTGGGGAGGTTGTCAGGCTGCAATAGATGGATTTCTGTCTTCTGGGGGGGGGGGGGGGCTGGGAAAGGAAAGGGAGGGGGCTATACTTGGTCCTGAGAAAAGGTGAACTGGGTATCACTTAGAGTCCCAAATCAAGAGCATGGCCATTTCAGTCTCCTTATCTATATAATCTAAACAAAAAGTTTGTTGAAGGTGTTCAGTGTGTTTGTTGCTTTTCTGAGTTGGGGAAGCTAATTCCTGCATGCCCTGAAGGTACATCAAAACAGCCAAACTTTAAGACTCCCCACTCTAGATCCAGATGGTTGAATTCCAAGTAGATTCTAATCTTGAGTCTCTCCTTTTCAGAGTCCGGATCCCTCTGAAGCCCCACATGCTTTCCTCAAGGTTTCTGGATTTGCATAAACCAACTTGGGATGGCCCCACCCCCTAAGCCACCCAAACCCACACCAAGCTTGGCGTGCTGTGTCAACCCATTGGTGGGGTTTTTCAAGTGACCCAGCGTTGAGGGCGAAGGGCACCACCTTTCTTTGGGCCCCTAGACACAATGGCACTTCCAAGGAACACAACACACAACACGAGTGCCTGTTGGCTCAGTTTGGGACAGAAGGGCCTCCTCCATGGGAGGGAAGGAAAGAGAAAGACATCTCTGGTGGCTTCCATATCTAAAAGCCAACATTTAGCTCCACTATTGGTGGAAGATATGGCTCCTCACCCCTCGTTACCAGCTAAATCTTATGTAATCTGTCATGCAAAAGTGTCCCCCTCATGCACATACCATTCCTCCTCCTCCTCCTCCTCCCTCCCTCCTTTTTTCGGATGTTACCCTGCAGACTGCTTAATCTGCTAACAAAAGGCACACTTCTGTGCAAAAAATGAATGAGAGCCTGCGCAAGAAATCAAGAGGGATGGAGTAGAATCAGAGTTCCTCAAAGTGGTCAGTATTGACCCCCAAGAGTCAATGGGACTATCCAAGGGGTCAATTATTATTATTATTAGTAATAGTAGTAGTAGTAGCACTATTAAAGTAGTATTTATTAAACTATATTCATATAACAAATGTTTGGGGGTCGATGAACAATCTGAAACTTCATGAAGGGGTCGATGAGTTAGGGATCCCTGGGGTAGATCCAGATCTCTTTTCTCATCCTTCCATATATGCACACTTCTCCTCTTGCAGGCCCACTCCATTCTAGAAGTGGCCATAGGTTTACTCCTAGACATCATGGTGTAAAGTTATCCTTAAAAAAAAAAACTGCTGTATTTTTCTTAAATTTGGATCATCTCAATCATGTTGGCTGTGTCTCCCTTCCCTTCCCTTCCCTTCCCTTCCCTTCCCTTCCCTTCCCTTCCCTTCCCTTCCCTTCCCTTCCCTTCCCTTCCCTTCCCTTCCCTTCCCTTCCCTTCCCTTCCCTTCCCTTCCCTTCCCTTCCCTTCCCTTCCCTTCCCTTCCCTTCCTTCCTTCCTTCCTTCCTTCCTTCCTTCCTTCCTTCCTTCCTTCCTTCCTTCCTTCCTTTTTGAATGGGACAGGAAAAACAGCACTTGTGAAGCAGTGGCTCAGCTTCCAGGGCGTGGATGCAAATGACACTGTGTTTTGTTTTGAAAACCTAGCCTGTTTCTCTTCTCCCTCCTCTTCCCCACCACTCTGGAGTGGGGTCTTTCCATGTGATGTCATTGGGTGGAGTTAAAATATTTGCTCTTCTCTCTGTTCCCTTCAAAGCCTGATGCCTGTTCCAGCCAGAAGAGAAAAGCACGGTCTGTTTTCCTAATGAAACCTCTGGTGAAGTAACGTTTTAGCCTTTTAACAAATCACCTTCTTTAAAAAATGCCCGCTCGCGTACATTTCTGCCTCTTGCGTTTGCTCTGGATGCTTCCTGATGACTAACATTTCCCCTGGAAAGTTAACAACAACAACAACAACAACAAAGGAGTTTTGTTCACTGCAAAAAATGCCATCCTTCCTCGACAAGAAATAAAAATTAAAAAGGGAACGAGTGATATACTTGAGATGAGACGAGGGGACAAATTGGAACAGCTGGACGGAATGTGGTGCTTGGAATTAACCTCAAAATTCATTTGACGTGCTTAGGTCTGATTGGTGGTAGATGTTTCTGAGTGTGGAGTTTAAATCCCATTGTTAAGGGGAAAAGGCCATAGAGTAAAATCTGGCTTACTTCTAGGTTGAGCAAGTCAGAAAAAGCAGGGAGACCTGACGGATCTGTGTTTATCTACCAATGTGATCTTTAAGATGATAAATTGTGCATAGTTTGGTATTTAAAACTTGGTGGATTCCCTTAAAGTTTCTTCTGCCTGCAAATACCTCTGCAGTCTTCCCAATTCCTTGTCAAAGACATCAGAGTTTGTAGTAAGGTCCCCTTCCCCCAGTAGCTTTCAAGACTGGTGATCTGTTTGTATGTTTGAATGGCTGGTGGTCATTCAGATTTCAGCTTATTGAGGGCGGAAGGAAAGACCCTTTGTGTGTTCAGCGTTCTTGAAGACTTTGATTCCCAAAACTTTCTAGCAAAGCGCATGAAGTTGGAGTGAAGGAATGGAGGAAATAAATATTAAAAGGAATTGTCAGAAAACCAGGCATAATCTCCCTTCCGTCTTGTAGCAACTGAAATCAAAGTGTATATTCATATTATATTTATATATTTATATTAACAAAACGGATCACTTCACCATCTCCTTGTCTGTACTCTCTCTTTCCATAAAAGTTTAGAAATGGACCATTTCCCCAATTTTCTCATTAGATGGACATTGGAAATAAGAAGGGGGGGGGATTCTTCCAACTAATAAGGACTATTGAATTACTGTTAAAACAAAGATCATGATGCCCAGTGTCAACTGTGCATTTCCGACAAGCGTTTGCTCTGGCTGAAGCTTAGAAAAACACCACTTTGTGCACTTAATTGATTTACTTCAAAGATCTTGGAGACCTCCACGGTGATCATCTCTTTAAAGAACATTTTCAAGTTTTCAGATTTTTGGCAGAAGCCTGTGCCTTGAATAGGGGCCATAATTCATTCCGACATGCAATGTAGAGTCCAGCTTTTCAGTTAATTCAGGAACTCAAGGTGAATAACAGTCCGAATGGGCAAAAGGTTCTTCCTGTAAAGATGCCCTTTCAAAGGTAATGTACAAAGTGTGTGTGTATGTGAGTGTGTGGGGTGTGCTTGTTTTCTCTGAATGTCATTTCTCCACAGCGTGCCTGAAGTGAGGGCACTCTTCCGTTCATGATGGAGAGCTGCAGAGAATGTGTCTTTGTGTCTACGGGCGTGCACAGAGGTATCACGAGTTTACACAACCATCCCAACAAATGTATACCGATTTAAAAATCAAGCGATGGAAGCTAGATAGCCTGTTTGAGAGGAGCTTTGTGGCTGTTATTTATACGCGGCCCCAGTGCCCTGGTTTTAAATGTTATTTCTAACAGCAGAACTCCCTGCTTTTGCCCTCTCTCCCCAAAAGTTTACTTTGCTTCCCCTTCATTTCCCCCTGCAATTCCCCCCCCCCCATCCCCTTTTCCAAAATCTTCCTTGGCTTTGCCTGGCATCCTTTAACGCCTTTGCTCCTGGCCTTGTTAATTTGCTCTCTATCATGCCTCCGTGGCTGGCTCACCGGATGCTCAGGTTTCCTTTGGAAAGACTGTTTCTAGCCTCCTGTAATTGCCACGTTGAGCAATATTATCTACTTCTCCAAGATAGTTTGTTAAGCCCATAAGCTTCTGTTCTCAAGCAATGACACCCATTAATGATTGGCCCATTCAGCTCCTTGCCCTGGGTTTTGCTGTCTTCTGTTTCATTCCTGACGGTGTAAGTTAATTCACATACACAATTCTTCCCACATAAACATCCCTTTCCTTTCCTTTCCTTTCCTTTCCTTTCCTTTCCTTTCCTTTCCTTTCCTTTCCTTTCCTTTCCTTTCCTTTCCTTTCCTTTCCCCCTCCCTCCTTCCTTCCTCTCTCTCTTTCTCCTTTTTCCTCCTTCCTTCCTTCCCTCCCTCCCCCCTCCCCCCTTCCTTCCTTCCTTCCTCTTTCTCCTTTCCCTTTTCCTCCTTCCTCCCTCCCTCCCTCCCTCCCTCCCTCCCTCCCTTCTTGTTATTTTCCTTTGTCTTATTGAAAGATCTGTTCACACTTTGTACCTATCAAGCCTCCAATAGTCTAACCCCACCACTCCTTTTGAAGTCGCTTGCACTTAACAGCATTTAATGAGGCTCCCAAACGGCTTGGCTTTGCTGCCAGCGTTAGGGCCCATCCAGTTTGATGTGTGTACGCCTGTGTCTGTGTGTAAGAGACAGAGAAGGAAGGAGGTGCAAGGAAAGAGCCGGGGGGGGGGGGGGAAGGTTTTCTCTGGGGGGGGCGGTTAGTGGCTCTGTGCAGTGGAAAGATGTGGGAAGAGCTGTTGTTGTTGTTGTTGTTTTAAGGGAAAGAAAAACACGCAGTGAGGGAAAGCCGGAGTGCTGGATAGGGAAATAGTTAATAGGTCAATGGCCCTATTGATTAGCATGGATGGCTGTTGAGAGTTTTAAGAGATACTCTGTTTATAGGAAGTGCAAAGGAAATCTTCTCAGCTGCCTTTGGAGTTCTTGTTTCTAATTGCACGCTTGCATTCCTTCCGAGTGGGTGGTACGGCCCCTTTTCTAAACATGGGAGGCCTGGTTTTTTAAAACTCTTTCATGTAACCGAAAATCAATAGGTAAACGTTATAAACACACTCGGAGAGAGAGACACACACACAGCGCCCGTTTCTTTCTTTCTTTGCTCCACTTTTCCCTCTCGACCTCCATCCAAATAAACATCAGCCCAGAGGATCGTAAAATATTGCAATTTCAGCGTTCGGGGTGTGCAAACGCCAGGGAACCCCTGCTGCTTTCGGCGTGTCGGTGTGCACGGAACACGCTCGTGCATATGTGCAAAGCCACCAGGAAATGCTGTTGCTGGCTTTGCCCTCCTCTGGGGGCCAATGTATTCTCAGCTCCTTTTAGGAAAACAGCTATATTTGGCATCTATGATGGGAAAACAGTGGCTTTCAGTAGGCCCCAGGCTGGCATTTATATAGTTAAAGAGAAATTGCAGGGGGGGGGAGAGAAATATAAGGAGGAGGAGCCAGATGTATTCTTTTCTTTTTTTTTTAAGTAAATTAATCTTTCTACTAGTGTAAAAAAGGTAAGCATCGAGAGATAGCTAGCAAATTCTGGACAGGGGTTTTGGGAAGGCACGGGGAACATTTTGAAGCTTAAAAACTTTTCTGTTGGCCTTCCAAATTTGTCCGTCTGCCTCTCCGTGTTGTGTCTCTCTTCCACCCACCTCCCGTGTCAGTTTTTTTTTTTAAATCTTCTTTAAATTGCACGTTCCCAAATTTCAATTAGGTAGGCTTTACATTACCTTGCTCTAACCCTTTCTATTTTATCTTAATTTATTTTTCTGTTGGGGGAAGAGGGAGGACTGTTAGAAGCTGAAGAGGGGGAAGGTGGAAAAAAAAAACTGGAAGGAATCATTTCTTGTCTGGCATCTCCTTTTCAGTCCCTAACATTGGCTTCCTCAAACTCTTTCATAAAAATGGGCTTACCTGTAATTTTTAGAGTTGTCTTGCTTTCGAAGAAAAACTAAGGAAAAGTTGAGAGAGAAAAGACAGCTGATTTCCCAACAGTATTGTCCAACTTTGACAAGGGAGCCTAAAAGCGAATTAGCCAGCTTCTTATTAGAACACAACTTTCATTAACTTTTGTTAATGGTCTTTAGGAGAAACTGTTTCCCCCCCTCCAAAGCTGGCTACTCTAAGCCATTTCTTTTGCTTGCTTTTAAATTCAGTTCAAATATGATTATCTGAAATTTTAGAGAAGCTTCCAGAAGGAAAAAAAAAAAAAATCCATATGAGCCCTGGGTTTGGGGCAGATTCCTTCTATACGTTTGCTTTCCTTGTTCAGGAACAACTTTTAAAAACAAGAAGAAACCTGGAAAATAATGGGTTTCATCCCATGCTACAGATGATTTAAACTTAACTTTTCCATGTATGCCTTGCACTGTTTATTTGTTTGAGGAGCGGATTTGGTGGTATATGATGTTTAACAACAAAGTTAAAAATACATTCAGGGTGTGCTGTGCCTTTTTTTCTGAACACAGAGAGAATTTGGCCTTCTGAGTCATTACTTTATAAAAACAGCTCCTTGAGGACATCTGAGAGCAAGATACACCCAAAGAATTAAAATTTAAAAATACAAGTGTTTTTTAATCATTTCTTCTTGCATGCTTTATGTTAGGAATGTGATTGGGGGGGGGGGGGTTGGCCATGATTTATTTTAAAATGTTTTCCCACCAACATGGGAAAGGGTTTAAATATTCTTTCTGAAAATGAAATAATTCCTTTACAGCTTCCGTTTCCTTTTGTCTTTCCCCTTTTTGAACGTTTTGAGAGAAAGCTTCCAGAATTTTAAAGTGGAAACGAGGAGAAAGAATTATATTCTGAAACATTTAGGTGTTTTTCAGGAAATCCTGCTAGCAAATTCTACAAAATAAACATGTCTGTTTTTCTTTAATGTTTGTTTTTATATTAATGCAGGATGTCTGTGAATTTCAACATTTATTGGTGAAAGATGTTACCATTTTTTCTTTTAGCCCTTAAGCAGATCCCTGATTTACAAATAATTTCAGTGCAGTTTCCATAATATAATTCATTAGCCTTAAGCAGCATGCCAGGAAATTTCTATAGGCAGTAACTTTTAGAAAATTCATGGATTTGGGAATCTTTACATGTTTTTCTCAAGAATATTTTAGCTGACTATTTGTTTGGCAGAATAATTTGCAGGACTAAAGAAAAGGAAAATGTATCTATTTAAATTATACACCACAGTTGTCAGGATTAGTGTAATTTTGATAGTTTTAAAAGGAAAATTAGCAAGGAATTGGGGAGAGTTTCACTCAGTTCTGAATCTCCCTTTTAAGCCAAGGACTTAATATCCCAAACTTTCTTTTGAAACGCCAGTTTTTGGCAGTATCTCTTCATCAGCTGTTATGATATAATCAGAAAAGCAACCTGAAATATTTCTATTTTGATTATACTATAAAATATAATTTTACACTGATACCAGTTCTAAAAAACTTACCATTCCTTTCGAACCAGAGAAAATTGTTTCTCTAGATGCATAATATCTCTGGAAAAAAATAGCTAACCAGAAAGCAATCATTTGGATTAATTAAATTTTTCAGTTAATTGCACAGCAGTTCAATCAATTTAAAAAACGGGAGTCTTTAAACCCCTTCAAAAACTCTGCTGAAAGGCAACCTACATTTTAAAATAATGATTTTTTTTTAAAGGGAAATTATTCTACTATCAATTTTTTTTTCTCACCTGCTAATTTCTCAATATTTCCAATGCTGAGACACTTGTTTATAGGCTGTAAACTGGAAAAAGCGTACATTTTTTAAATTTAAGCATAATAAAGTTTCAGATTTGCAACTGGTTGCATATGTTCTGATGCATTCATTTCAGTGGGATTGAACATGTCCAGCTGAATTCATTTTACTGTGAATCTGTCTTCAGTAAGTTTTCTTATGGCTGAGATTTCAAACTTTCGTTGTTAATTGTAGAAGCAGGATTCCATTATTTTCTAATATTGAATTGGGATTAAAATTCAGATGCTTTTGAATTCTTCTTTAAAATCTCAAACAGCTATGTCTGAATGCTTGGGGGGGAAAAACTATTTTCCTTCTGAAGGCTCATGGGTTAAAATCAATTAAAGATTATCAAAAATGTTTGTTCAAAAGTTCCATTGCCTCTTTGTATTTTCACACAGACGCTTAATCATTTGCAATGGGAGATCATGGAATTAACTAAATAGTCTTTTTTTAGGCAATTGAAACATAAGATGAAAGCAAATGTACACCTAAAAGAAAAAAAAATGCATTATTGGTAAGCACTGTTCTCTTAAACAGACTTATCTTTCTAATTAAAATATTCTATGCAAGCCAAAAACACAATGTTCCTGAAGTCTGAGCAAATAGATTTTGTGAAATTTTTCAGAAAACTCTTTTTGGATTAATACTGATATGTTACAATGTGTGAACACTTTGAAAAGCAAATGCAATGAAATATACAGTATATTGTTTTCAATGTTAGTATCAATATCTGGAAATTGAAATCCAGTTTTCTACCTTTCAGGTTAGCCAATATTACTGCTTTAACACCAAGGCAAAACAGCTCTTTCCCTGCAAATTCTCAACTGTTGAGTATAAGGCTTTAAAAAAACACCACACACAGAGATAAAACTCTTCCCCACCCCTTAGCAGCTCCTGGCCTCTGAGAAAAAAAGAGATAATGTAATTCTGGCTACAGAGTATTAATACTGATCAAATTATAACAGTTGCTCAGTTTCTTTTTGTTAAATGAACAGGGACTTCCCAAGCCTTTGCTTCTTCATAAGAACTTTCTCCATTAGGGTCAGTGAAATTTACTCTTAGGTAAAACATGTATTGAATTAAAACCTTAAGAGTTACATTTGCCCAGCTTGATTACTCTGTACCACACAATCACATCTGAATGTGAAGCATTGCCCACTCCTGAAAAGCAAAAAATGAAAAATCCCATTGATTGAACACACTTAGGATCCTAACGGCCCGTTGTGATTTTAATCAATTGGAATGGAGTGATTGAAGACAGAGGAACCTTTACATTTTCTCTTTTAAGACAGTAGGGCAGCCATTCGATTTTGATTTCTGCACTCCAGATTCGAAAGGAAATCTACAAACCAAGTAAGCAAGAAGGGTAGCAAGAAGTATTCATGGTAAATTAATAATAAACAGTGACAATAATACACATCTCTGGCTTTAGCAAGGATTGATGAAGAGCATTAACAACTTTTTCATTAATATAAGAACCCCAACTGAAAATCAGAAAAGGTGGTAAAGTTGTCCTCGGTGACTGTTAAGAGCGAATATCATTCATCGGTTTCTTCCCAAAGGAGATGGGGAAGAAGTCATTGCAGGTCAAAAAGAAGAGTTACTAAAGTGGGTAAAGGATTAAATTTCTCCCTGCTTCAAGGAGAGATTTCCTTGACTATTTCATTCGAAGCATGAAAGAGACATGAAGAGTGCAGATCTTTGAATCATCCATAACTATAGATTTATATAATCCAACAGCATAGAAAGCTTATAATACAGGCTGGGCTATTTCTCCAAAATGCTGTCTACTTTCACTCTGTGAGGTCTCAGGCACAGAAGGATCTCTTTTGTTGGTTGCTACCTGATCCTTTTAAAAATGGGATCTGCTAAAGACTGAACCCAGGAACTTAGAAAAGCACCAGTAATACTTCAGAAGAGCTTAAATTATTTCTGTCTTTGGCTCTATATTGTCTACTTGGGTTCAGATTAGCTACCTAAGGTTTCCCCTTTTGCCATCCAAAATCCTTTCACTGGACAAAGAAGTTACTGATCTTGAGGTCTTTTGGAGATGTCTTTTGACACATGTACGTGTAAAGTTATCTGTTGCCTGTGAATGCCAGGCTGATCTCCAAGCTGAGAAAATAAAAGAGAAAATAGGCAGATAGACAGATAGACAGATAGACATCAACTTTTCCATTTCCATGGAATGTTCTTCTGGGTGACATGAAAAAATATCCATGTACAACTGCACAGCTGCCCTCTTTATACAAGAGGACTTGTATAAAACTCTGAAATGTTGTTTTCTCCTGCATCAGCTTCAATGGACTCAAGGAAATCCTCATTATCCAGGACAAAATCCATCAGATTTGCCTTGTAGTAATTGCAAATGAAGCTGTTCCTCCATCATTTGCGGCTCTGGTTGATGTCAAGGAGAGTAACAGTACAATGGGTCATGCATTGGTTCTGTGTCTAGTATTCATCGTCCTGGGTGAGCAACTTCTCTTTAAGAATATGCCAGTATTCATTGGGAATGTTCTTATAACAAGTCACACTCAGCATAAACCCAGCAAAGACAGATGCTGCCATATGGGTTAGGAGAGAGAAAGGGAATCCAAAATCTATATTCAACCATCTCTGAGCTCTAAAAGGTAGCTAAGCTAAGTGTTCTTAAGAACACTTCATCAGGCCAAGATGGTGATGAAAAAAGGGTGGATAAATGAATAAAGCTGATGATTAAATCATATTAATATTGCTCCTAATTTCAGATAGACTTTGGGAGCAGATCTATCTTATACAGGACAGATGTAATGGTTCAGGTCCAGAAAAAGGGAAAAACATTTTGAAGTCTACTATCTCACTGTGGAATCAAACCTGGATTCATCATACCCATTTGCCTTCTAAAAAATTAATCCTAGAAAATTGTTTGCATGCAATGTTGGTGTGTACCTTAGTGAGAACAACAACATGCTAATCTGGATGAAAGAGTAAACTTTGGGGAAAGTGAACCAAGATGGACAATATGTTCCATGGATAGTAGACTTCTCCCCTCTGATCTGGGATAGACAATTCATTATTCAATATATTTGTTGGTTTGAAATGCTCTGCTGAAATCTACATTAAACTTCTCAACAGCTGTACCCCCTTACCAAACAACTTTCTGTTTTTTCTACCTTATTTCCAAGAGCATTTGAACATTTCTAATATGCTATCTGAGGCTTTTGAGTTGTTTTTCATGTTGGAGTTTGGGGTTATTCTTCCCCATTTTGTTCAGCCCAGGAACTTCCCTAGCAGTCCACGCTTCCCAATCTGAAGTCCTATAGAAGAATTCTCTCCGGATGTCTTCTCTTGGGATTTGATGGCCAGCCAGCAAGGCTGCTCTTCAGAGCAATACACAGAGCTAATCACTGGTTGCGCCATTGCAATGTACCTACTTTGATAAATGAAGAACCCATTTTTCTGGGTTCACAAAATTGAACAATCACCTGAGCAAGGAGCCTGGATTTGCCCACCAAGCTAAGCCCCCCAAACTCACAGATCTCCCTTCTTCCACAAATTTGCCAGGATGCCTCTTAGCATCCCCTACAACACATGAGGACCACAACACTTGTCTACTTCGCACGGTTGTTAGAAGAACTGTGACCAAATGCATTCATTTTCTTGGAAAGTTAGCTCCCATCTGCTTCCACCCTTGGCAGGGAAGAAAATATCAAAAGAAAATAATATTGTAGTTTTAAGCAGTGGCAACACACCGCCAGAAGCTATAGAGAGTGAGTGAATAAATAAATAAATGTCACTATCCCCTCTTTGTTCCAAACTCCACGAACTTTTAACAATTCAATGAATAAGCATCACATATCATTCATAAAAATGAAATCAGTGTATTTGTCCATTATAAACCATTCACTAAATAACAAGGGAATAACGAAAAGCAGCACATGGAACTTTACATTCCAAGCTTCTCGAAATTGACATACCAAAATATTGGAAGATTCTCTTCCTTCTGAGCAATCCAGAATTCCAGTGTGGAATTTGCAGCCAGCAGCAAAGGAAAAGGATAGGTTGTCATCAGAAGGACCTTGATCCTTGATCAGCCTTTCCCAACTTGGAGCCTTCCACATATGCTCAACTATAACTCTTATCCTCCAGAACCAACTTGGTATGCTGGTTGAAGGTGACTGTCTTCAACCAGCCAGCAGAAAGATCAACCTTAGACGAAGATGCCACAACAGCTAGATATTTATTCTTACAGCTTTAAAAAACTTACATCTGGGATCTCTACACATCTATAGATACTTATGGGAATAAGTTGCTAGAAAGGTCCTGGCCTGTTTGCCTACCAATAGGGGAATAAGGACAACTTTTCTCTACATTTCCAAATCTGATCAGGGTCATTCAACACAGATCAGATTCCTACATGGAAAGGGAGATGCCAAATGTTCAAACAGGTTTTTTTTGGAGGAACAAGAGACATTATGGCTGATGCACTCTGGATAATTGAGAAAGCCAAAGAATGTCCAAAAGAAGTCAGTATGGGCTTCCTTTGATTATAGAAGACCTTCGACTGAATGTAGAAGATCTTTGATTTTCACGTTAAGCTATGAAGAATTCTTGGGAAAATGGGAATCCTCACACAAAATCTATGCACAGGACGGGAAGCTACAGTCTGGATGGAACGTGGTGAAACAGACTGGGTCCAGTCAACAAAGAAGTGAGAGAAGGTTTCTTATTTATTCAACCTATATGCTGAATATACTCTGAGGGAAGCAGGATTGGAAGAAAATGAGCATGGTTTTAAAATAGGAGGAAGAAACATCAAGAACCTGTTCTGTGCTGATAACCCTACTTTTATAGCAGATAATGCAAGCTCCAGTAATGAATGTCAAGGAGCACAGTGGAAAAAAATGGGACTAAGATTAAATTTAAGGAAGACCAAACTAAGGACAAGTATAGCAACCAGTCTTTGAATGACAACGAAGACAATGAAGTGGTGGATAGTTTTTGCCTTTCAGGATCGACTATCAACAGTAAAGGAACAGTAGAGACAAGAAAGATGCCACAGACTAGCACTTGGTAGGGTAGCAATGAAGGCTGTGGAAAAGATATCCAGATGCCATGCTGTGCTTGTACTTACAAGAATTAGAATTGTGCAGGCAATGGTTATCTCTGTGACTCTCTATGGAAGCCAGCACTGGGTTTGAAGAAGCAAGAGAGAAAGAGTATGGATGCTTTTGAACTTCAGTGTTGGAGAAGACCCTTGAGAATGCTGCAAATAGCCAAGAAAACAAAAAAATGAACATAGCACAACTCGATCCAGAGTTTTCAGTTGAGGCACAAATGACCAAGACAAGATAAGGCTATTCAGAAGCTTCAGGTGATCCAGCATGTAGCATCCCACACACTAATGGATGCACTGAGGTTCACCCATGTGACACCACCTGGTTAGCTTCTGGGTGGAATTCAAAGTGCTGGTCGCCCTGAGAAGCAGCAAGCCAACCAGAAACCCTTTGGTCAGGAGATGAAAAGTCGAAAAATCCCAAAGTAGATTCCAGCACATTACTTGTTAAGCAAATATCAATTAAAGAGAGAGAAATCTTTCATTCAGGAGATGTGACTTGTTCTTCTCACCCTGCTGGGGTAGCTTATCTTAATGGCAAAGCAGCCACAAAAAGGAAATGTTGGAATCTGAAACTTGTTTCTTACTGGTTAATATCCATGTAAAATCACATCTCCCTCGAGCAACGCTTCTTAATTCTTTGCATGCTGGTGAACTGATATGGCAAAATGCCAGCCTGATATTCCCACAAGCTTTACGCTCGATTTTAGACCTTGAAAAGAGGACCAGCCTATTCCATCTCTTGATTTTTTCCCCCCAAATTAAGGAAAGGAATTGGGAAAAGCAGATTTGTGGAGTGGTAAGGCACACCTAATTGTTTCCCGAATACACATATGATGACAACAGGCCAAAACTCTTGCTTAATGACATGTTATGCTTGAGTGACATGGAAATTATTTCTCATTCATCCAGAAACTGGAAGATCTCCAGACTTTCTAACCATCCTTGACCTCATGTCTAGAGAATCTGAGGTTTGTTCCATAAAGAATGGAGCTTCCCATCACACTGATGTCAATCCTGAAGGGTTTGTTCAAATAAGAAGCACAAAAGAAATCAAAATTCTTTCCCTGAAAAAAAAATAAGATCCTGAATGGAATGGATTCCTGTGAACTCCTCACTTGAGCCATTGAATCTATTTTGTCTTTTTTATTTCTATTGTATTTCCACACTATTTTAGGTTATTTCAGGCTGGTTAACAATTGAAATAAAGTGATTTCACTTTGATTCACTTCACTTTAGCCATGGAAGCTAGTAGAGAGTCTGAAATCTTAAGGGTACCACAGAAAAGACCATGAGGGAGCCATATAATTGACTGCAGGAAAGAAAACCATTCTGTCCAATGGCCATGTTCCTTGACCGACTTCTTGAGCTGAAATGTCCCCTGGAGGGCAGCTTGCTAGATCCCCTAACCTCGCCTCCAGACTCAAGAGGGCACCATCTTATCCTTGGCAAAGAAACAATCATTTTAGCTAAGTATTGTATGAAGAGAGGCCACAATCTTCTTTGCCTCACTCAAAAAATAATGGTGACACATAAAAAAAAAATCTGAGGAAGGGCAGAGATGGACAAATTTCACAAACTTCATGGATGAGCCATGTCCTGCAAGTTGGATAGTTTGAAGGAGATACGATAATGTATTTCATGCTAACTTCAAGGAGTTCATAAATGGGACATGGGGAACAAGGTCCTTGGATGAGAATATTGGCCCACCCTGAAGTCATCCTTGTAGCAAAACGTTTTTGGCTAGTTCTGCTCAGTGTGGTATATAGATTAGTGTATGGGTTTGAGCTCCATTGTGAGATCCCCACATAATTTTGATGCTCTTGTTCATTAGCTGCAAACCTCACAGACATCAACTGTGTACACACCAAGCCTAATTCCAACATCCAGGTTAACAAAACACAGTTGTGACCCAACCAAACCTTCAGTTATGACAACTGTGAAAATAATTGACTTAAGGTCTATAATCAGAAATAATTTCAATGCTTATCATCATGTTGATTGAAATTAACAGTTGGGGATCAATGGAAGAGAATTTAAAATCAAGAGATTTGTAGAATTTAAAATAAAAAGCACTGGTTTTCCTTTTTTTCTTTTCCTTATTTTTCCCCTCCCTACCTTTTCCTTTTGTACAATTACAGTACGTCCATTTATCCTCAGAATAATGACAAATAGTGGTGATCCCAATATCATGTTCAAAATTTTATAGAGATTTCCAGTTCTTTTCTTTTTAAAAAAAAATGGTACAGCGTACCCAGTTCTATACAATCCATCTCAATTATTGAAATGTTGAATTTCCAATGTCATGACAATTGCAACCGCCCTGTTTATTTACTGATGTGTTATTCGTCTATCAATTACTTTTCTTTTTCCCTTCCCTTTTTCTGTGGTTATTTATTCTGTTTTTCCCCCCCAAAGGTTTTAATAAATAATTTTAAAAATAACAATTTAATAAAATGATTAAGTAGTAAATAATAGTATTATTAATAATAATAATACATTGTGCAAAGAGTCCACTGGAGTTGGGCAGCCAATAAATTTAATAGTAATAATTTAATGTACAGTGGTGTCCAAACCAATTGTATTTTGACTTCCCGAGAGAACCTGGTTCATATCCTACGTTCTGCCAAGATGCTGAATGACTAACTCCCAATTTTTGGTTAGCCAAGACTGGTATATTATGTGTGTTCCACCCAAAGGATGCATGATAAACCAGCAGCCACTTCCAGTCCAAATTGTGCAGGACTAGGCAAGAGGAGAGGTGAATTCCAGCAAGAAAACACCACCAACAACTCTGAATGAACTCTGAATCAAGCCAACTTTGGAAGTGGACTTTCCATGGTTTCAAAACCCCACTCCCACTGAGAGAATCCCTCTGGTGTTTCGTTCGGTGGGAGTGGAATTTCAGGGAAATATCTAAGCCACCTTCTCCTCCATCTTCCTAGCTCCAAAAGGGACATGTGCAGATCGGTGCCTGTTTCTTTTCCCCGCACTTTGGAACGGAAAGAGAAGAAAAGGGTGAAAGGGTTGAAGATTAAAATGTAAACAGCAAAATTTATTATAATTACAAGAGTGTTTCAAATTATTTCCTTAAACGGCCACATAATTTACTTCCAGCCAAGGTCTCTATTGGTGGTGAAAGAGGAAACTGCTCAACCCTCGGGTGACCTCTGACCCTTTGGGTCGGCACAGATGTCATGGTTCATAAGCAAGGACAGAAATGCTCAGGTTTCCCAGGCATTCAGGCGCCTGCTCTCGGATAGTTCCAACATGTAGGTTTCCTTTGAACTAACCACTCATACCTGAAAGGAAACTTCAAAATAAGTCCGCTGGGCTCTGAAAGGGGATGAGAAC
Source organism: Liasis olivaceus (assembly GCA_030867105.1). Lineage (NCBI taxonomy): Eukaryota > Metazoa > Chordata > Lepidosauria > Squamata > Pythonidae > Liasis > Liasis olivaceus. The sequence continues at coordinate 6,748,057 of CM061364.1, read as the reverse complement.
ACAGAAAGGGGGAATGCGGAACGTAGGCTAGGGATGAGTTGGTGCGGGGTGGGAGGCTGGAAAGGGAGGTCGGTTGGAAAGCCGGGCACGGTTGCATTGCCACCCTGGGTAGTTCTACTCACAAGTAAGCCCTGTTGACTTCAAGGGGCTGGCTTCCAAGGAAGGGAGATGGGCTGGCTCCTTGGAGGCCTGGAAGCAGGACATCCTGTTGAACGGATGGATTTTGTTACAACATCCCCCCCGCCCCCATACACATGTACGTGGTAAGGGTTGGCAAGCTGCTCAGGTATTGCTGACATGTGTGGCTTTCTGATTGCCCAGGAGAAAGCATGACGTTCAGATATGAGGTGGCTGAATTCTCACGAGTGCCCCAAGGTCTGCAGGGTTTTGGCAATCTCACCCTGGAGTGCTTATGAGGTGTTGGCATTTTCACCAACATATGCACATATGTTGTTTTTCATTTTCCTATATATCTATGTGCACATTGTTTGATTTTTAGAGTCCTGCGAATGCTTTCTAAGGCATTTTGGGTCCTTTTGTGCCCACATATACACATGCAGACACATTCCACACACCTTCCCCTTGCAAAAACTTCTAAAGTGTAAAGGAATTCTTGCAGTAACAAATCCCTTTCCTTCTCCTTCTCCTTCTCCTCCTCCTCCTCCTCCTCCTCCTCCCCCCTCCCCCTTCCCCTTCATTATGAAAAAAATTCTCCTTCTCCATTATTGTGAAAAAAATTCTCTTTCCCCTTCTCCTTCTTCTCCTTTATTATGAAAAAAATTATCCTTCTAAATTATTGTGAAAAAAATCTCTTTCTCCTCCTCCTCCTCCTCCCCCCTTCCCCTCCCCCTTCCCCTTCCCCTTCTCCTTCTCCTTCCCCTTCATTATGAAAAAAATTAACCTTCTCCATTATTGTGAAAAAAATCTTATCCTTCTCCCTTCCCCTCCCTTCCCTTTCCTCGAACATAAAACCACTCTTGAAAACTTCCTTGCGAAAGAAGCCTGAATAGCATGGCATTCAGTTGTCCACCATAGCACAAACAGATGTGGAGACACATGACCCCAAACTTTTTTCTTTTTATTCACTTGTATTTTTAATTAAATGTATACCCCAACTTTTTCCTTACAAAACCATTCAAAGTGACTATTTACAACAGTCCAACATTTCCTAATGCGCAACAAAATGGATTAACACAATTATTTTTTGGCAGAACTGCACTTTATCTTCCCCCTCAGTAACTCAATAATTTAAACTTTCTTCCCATTAAATACAAATCAGGCAAGGAAAGTCCATTTTAGCCACAGCTAATACCACAGGATATTTTAATTTAAAGGAGTAATGATCAAGCCCTTAGCAAGATAGACAGTGATCCTGAATGTGGAACAGGAGCAAAATTCCCAAGGCTTCAATTTTAAGATCAGAATATTTATACATTACCTTAAAATTTATATTAAAGGGAAATTGGAATCTGAACTGTCCCTTTCAACTAGCTGCAGTCTACAGGTCGCTCTAAGCATGATCAAAGTACTTTGAAATTAGTTTGGTTTTAAATCACTATATTTGTCAGCATGGCTTGTAATTGGAGAAAGATTGTTTAGGAGCAACAGCTAACATACCCAGACGGTAATATTTTAGGGGAGGAAAGAAAGAAAAGGGGAGGGGAGGGAAATGCTGGTCTCTTATTGATCATGAAAGAACCCAAGGGTAGATATAAGGGCAAGGTTTTGAAGCTTCTGAAAAGCATCTCCAGTCCACTATTTTGATGTTTGCAATAATTAAGAGATAGGTCAGCTGGTTCCACATTGCCATGGGTGGCTTAGATTTGACCATCTCAGTTGCAACATTTCTGGAGCCAGTTTACATATCCCACAAACTCACGCAAACAGCTGACACCAAAGACGAGACATGCAAGTGGTGAAAGGCAGAAGCGGTTCTCCAAAGTATCTGAGAAGCATTGAAGGTGTAGCCCGAACCATGGTTGTTTGCACAAGAGCAAGTGACATCACATGTGGCATGACATCATCACAGAGATGATGCAGATTCTGTACTTGTATTATTTGCACAATGGCATTAGGATGTCATTTTGACAGCCTTGTGGCTTGTATCCGATGCTTAAGCCATGAAGGATTTTAGATTCCAGGCTATACGCTTGTCTAGTTTTCCTGATCAAACAGTCTGCAGCCCTGAATGATATTCTTCAGGAAGGACCTTGAGGTCCAAAAGATAGCGGTTTCTTAGGTACTGACTGATTATATTGTCATTCAATAGTAAACACTCTTGTATGTATTCTTTGACCCCACCCATAAAGGAGTATGGTTAGGGAGCCATCTGTGACTTGGTTGTCTTAGTATGTTGTGCAAATGCAGATGTATAGCTTTGTCCTCCTAGAAGACATTTGAGAAATAAGTCAACAAGAAACTCAAACCAAATCATACCTTTGTTTTCTCAGTTCTTCTGAGCAGACTAGGAGGAAAGCAGATATCTTTGTATGGTTTAAAAAAGGTTGGGGGGGAACAGATCTCATGTATTATAGCCACTTTGGCCTGGATGTTGCATTATTTCTTGCCATTTCTCTCAAAGATCTCGGGGGGTTAATAAGCCATCACGTTGCTGAATCCAGTCCCTGCTGGAGCTTGTCAGCCACGAGGTTCTTGAGCCCCAACCTCCCACATGAAGTTTCTCTAAAGGGACTGGTCCTCTCTGTCCTTCTAAGACTCTTCAGGAAGTAGGAGGAGCCTGAGGTGGACCCACTATCACAAGGGGGATGGAAGATTTCATTGAAGATTTGGCTTAATGGGAGTAAGTTGCCTGCTTGGAGTTGTCCATGGTCCTGCAACTCCAGCCCCAAACCCTTCCTGAAGTAAGCTTTGATTCATTTCTGTAGGTCTTATTCCAAAGAATGGATTGCAACTTAAGCAATATTTAGATGTCCTCTAGTCCTGTTTCTGGTCAAGCTTTGGCTACTCTTCTGCAGCCTGACACCATCCAGTTACGTTGGGATGACAATACTTGGAATTCCAGCTAACAAGATCAGCTATCACAGCCCAATGCCTCCAGTGGCCATGCTCTATCTAGGAAAGCTGGGAGCTACAGTCCCAAAACACCTGAAGGCCAGCAGGTTGAAGAAGTTTTGGTTGGAATAATAGGTAGATCTCCCTGCCTTATTGGCTGTGTTGGCACAAAGAAGTTAACTTGGTAGTGAATTGATTCATCTGACTCAACGCATGTTAATTAATCCAATGCGTCATAATTAATCATTCACACAGAGGATGCTATGCCAGACACACACACACACACACAAACCTAACCATGATAGAAATAACCCAAACGAACATGCTCTGTAGTTCAATGTCTTGTGTGAACACAGCTCTTTGTCTGTTGTCTTCCTTTATATCTTCTCCTGCTGTTCGTTCTGCAAATAGAAGGTATTATGCTGGAAATGTTCCAATGGCATTGCAGACAGTCTTCCTTTTGCCAAGGCTTTCAAAAAAGGGGAAGAGCAAAAAATAACAATTTCATCCCTTCCCTAAAATGCAGCTTCATCTGTAGCACTAAGCACTGGTGTCCTCTGAAAGGTGCTACGTCTAGTCGCCACGTTTAACGCAAAGTCTTTAAGGAAAGCGTTCAATGCAAGGAGGGATTGCATTAACCAAATTGATTTTTTTGTCCTGACCCATTCACTCTTTGGACTGTGGTGCCCTGGCATGCCACTCAAAGGCCACCCAGAGCCCTCTGCTTGAAATAAAAGTTCTGCAGCTCTCTTTAGAAATCCTTTAATGTAGCTTTTGGTAGGTTAGCAGAAGGTTGGCACATTCGTGCAGAAGTGCAGAGGGAGGTCCTTCCGTTGAGAACAGGACCATTTCTCTCCTGTTCGAACATTCTTCCATCTCACCCCTTCAGTAAATTCTGGACATTTCGTGACCACCGTTCACATTCAGTCCCTGAAATCGTGATCGACGGATTTGATGATTCGAAATAATAGTAGACAATAGAAAAAATGAAAGCGGTGTAAACTTAGAATAAGAGCTTAAAGCAACTTGATACGTGTATCTGTCAAAAAGTCATTTTCTTTGGTATTCTGTCGTATTTCTTTTTCTTTCTTTTCCTCTTCGCCCCTTTGACCTTGTCTTCTTTCTCATGCTTTTCTGCTTTCTATTTTAATTATCAGTCCTGGTTAGTTTTTATCGCTTTCTTTTAAAAATCTAAGAAAGCTATTTTAAAAAAAATCCTTGAGGATTTGGGGGAGAAAAGTTCATTCTCCAGGTTCTTCTAAAGATTCAGCCCTTCGAGGTAGTCCAGACCAGGAAGCCAAATCATGAATACTAACACACACACACACACACACACACACACACACACACACACACTTGCTTACATACATACATAACCTTGCAAGACTCAAAGCGCACCCCCCCTCCATCTTTACGTTCCAGAGAACTAGGGAGGGTCCCTTCCGAGACACTTTCTCCATCCCCATTCCAGCTTTGGACTCAGATCTCTCTTATCAGACCATTGTCTAAGTTGCAGCTCTTCCTCCTGTCCCTCAAAGTTATTTTCACAGCCCATGAGAAGATTTCTTTTTCATGTGTGCCAACGTTAGAGAGCCCCTGAAGTCTGTTGTTCCTTCCCCTTCTGGATTTTCATTCCATAAGGATCCACATTCAGAGAACACCTTCTCTTTTGGTGCATCAACAAAGATTGGGACGCCCACTCCTTCCTGGCCTCATTTGGAAAACCCTTTTGCAATCAATGCAAAATGAGACCTAGAGGAAGAAACAGAGAGGCAGGATGTGTTGGAGAAAGAGAGACACGAATCGGTCCCCCCCATTTCTCATGAAATCCGTGCGTCTGTATCTCGCATAGGATGAAATTCTTCTTGGTCTGGTTGTCACGTTTTACTCTGTTAGGATTTTCCATGTTTTGTGGTTGTCGCTCGATGACTTTCATCGGCTCACTGCAATTCTTATGCTTTTTGTAGGATTTGATCCTCTGCTTTAGGACAATGGTTGTAATGAAACAGGGGGAACAAGATATAGAAATAATGTTTATATTATATAATGTAATGCAATGCAATGCAGTGAAATACAGACAAGGGCGATTCAGAAATAACATAAAAGTATGTATGGCAACATCAATTCATAAATGAAATACCTAAATAGATAATCAACAAAGTTAATGATCGTAAAGATTCCAGGAAAAAAAAATAGTGAGTGACAGAAAGAGATGGGCTATGCTGGCATTACACTTATCCAAGATTAAAAGAACTATGTTTACTTATTAACCCAATTTTATAGATTCACATGAGTCAGTACCCAAAAGCTAACCCCATGGACTGGGTTCAAACAGCTTAAAATATCCTGGATCATTTGTGGTTCACCCCACTGAAGGACGATACCTAGCCAACCTTGGTGGGTCTCCAAAAGCTAAGAAGGGTTGGGGCCTTGGATGGGAGGCCACCTGGAGATCTCAGAGTTGTAAGCTAGACTGGAAAGCTGAAAAAACCCCCCAAAAGAAGACAGTGGCAAATGACTTCTTTTATTTTGCCAAGAAAACTCTATGGGGATATTTGAGTTCAACTCAAAGAAGAATTGAGTTTTTATATATTTTTTTTCAGTGTGTCATGTGTTCACAGCCAGAGAGAAAAGAGGGTGGATCAGGCAGCTCTGAATTTGAACGTTGGCTAGCCTAAGACCCACCTGCTCTTCCATCCTGGCAGACCCTTGAAGACTGCTAAATGGTGATGCACCAACACTCAGTCCATACGAAGAGGCTGCCCAATAGCTATAGAAAGATGCTAAAGTTACTCATTGCACCCCAGATATGACTGTCTCAGAATCAACCTGGACAGTATCCAGGTTTACCATAGCTAAACTCCTTAGTTTCCTACCTGGAAACATTTCCCTCTAATAGAGCATTGCATTTCAAGCCGGGCTTCCACAAAGACCTATCTGTGGGCCTTCCATCCAGGCTGTCTGAGAGATAAATAGAGATCTGGCTCGAATAAAGACATGCATCTTGTAAGGTTTGAGGAGGAGAAAAGAAGAAAAGTTGTAAGAGGAATGCCAAAAAATTGCTGGGGAGAGTTTGCAGAGAGCAAGAGTGCAACTGGAAACACTCAACGGTATCAAAAGGACGGAGGGGAGGGGAGACGTTTTTCTCTGCTGCAGAAAGTTAACAGGCTAATGACTGTGTAGTACCAACAATGCTTATTTGGGGAAGAGGAGTGGGGTCCTCCAGAGCTGGAGGAGAAGGAAGAGGAAGGGAATGAAGGGAAGAAAATGAAAGAGGTTATCTGCCTTAAAAACATGCAGTCTTGTCCCAAAAGGTAACAGATCAAGATTCCCTTGAGCTGGGCTTGACTTTTGCTGACTTCATACACACAAGTATGGAAGATTTGGGACCACGTTAGGAACATGGCTTATCTTTGCCTTTTTTTTTTTTAACTGCTTCAGATTGCCTCCAGCCCTGTGATTTTGGGGTGGTGTCCCATCCAAGGACTCCATTGGCCTGATCATACTCATCTTCCGAGCCCAGAGAAAGTCAGCTAGGCGGCGTCATCTAGGGATGCTGGAAGCACAGGGTGGATGCATCGCCCAGATGTATTTTTTATTTTCCTCCTTGGTCAGAAAAACATCACTGAAAGTGGTATTTTTCAGATGGGGATGGACATCTGATTATACACCCCCAACTCTACCTTGCCACCCTCGGCACCCAGCCACATAGCTTTCCCCCAAGGACCCCAAAGCTTTGCTCCAGTCAGATGATCTATTTGATTCTGCAGGTAAGGTCTCATGAGCGAACATCTGGATTAAGGACATTGATTCTCTCAAGGGTCAGTTTTTTTCTGTACTTATTCTCCTTGGCCTCAGAGGGTTGCAGAGGGAATGGTAGTGAAGCAGTGGGGAGGCAAGCAAAAATATTTCTTCTCCTCCTCCTCCTCCTCCTCCTCTGCCAGATAGTTTTGACTTGATCTGGTACTTTTGACTATGGGATCCTCATCATCCTATCATCCTCATCCTCAATTCATCCAATGAATATCACAGTCTTTAGAGTGGGTATTTGCCAACGATTTGAGTTCTCACCAAGATCTTAAGAATCTTGGAAGGATCATCACTGTCATCAGTGTTGTTGTTATTTTTATTTGGATTTTGGGGTGGGATCCTGCTTTACACCTTCTTTGCAGTGTAGGTCATTTCTGGGAAGCTGACAAAGCAATACAGAAAGAGGACAATCTTCCCTCTGATGCTACCCACCTCCAAAACACAATGCCCTGAACTTTCTGAGAAGTCCTCTATGTCAGTCCAAGGTGTGTGAACACCAATATTTGTGCCCAATGTTTACTTATTTCTTTACTAATAGATTTATATCTCACCTTTATTTTGTACAACTCCTGGTGGTATACACAATATTTTCTCCCATTTTCCCAACAGCAACAAGAACAACCCTGTTGGGTGGGTTGAGCTGGGAGAGAGGGTGGCTGACCCAAAGCGACCCATGCTTAAAGGAAGACTAAATCGGTTGGTGTCCTAGTTTCTTGATCACTAGACCAAACTGGATCTCAGTTGGAGATACTTGGAAAAGATCTGGTCCCTTCTTTTTCTCTTTTACTTTCTCTGAAAATGGATTTATTTCAATTTTTGTTTTGTTTGGAACATTGGGGGAGGAGATGGAGATGAGAGAGATAGAAGGTTTGTGGCTTTCTTTTTAGTTACGTTTTAACTATGCTGATTTTAGTTGCTTATTTTTTTAAAAAAAATCTGTGTGTTTTGTGTGTATGTTACAAAAGCCTCCTATTTCATCTGGTTGGGCTGGATAGTGGGATATAAATTTAATCAACGATCAGCCCCTCCTCCCGTTTATACATGGCATAAAATTTGGGCTTCGTAAGGAAAATGAGAAATAATAAATCTGGCATCCTTTTCTATCAACTCTTTACAGATCTGAGTGTGTGGAAATGTGGCAAAAGCTGCCATTTCCTACGGAATCGGGTGGATCTGAATTTTACTCTTTTAAAAGCAGTGGTTGGTACGAACACGGAATGCCTTGATCTTTTGACACGGTGGGGGGAGGAAAAGACTTGGCTACCAAATTCCACATTTATGGAGCCTAAAGGCTTTGGACTGTTTTTAAATTGTTTAGTCCATGCATGGATTGGCCAGTTTGAAGCCAGCAATTGAGGCAGGCATGAAGAGGCTTCTATGCTGTGTCCAGTCCTTTTGGTGAATTGAATGGAGCCAAAGGTCAAGCTGGCCAGAGGCATTTTGATTGTCATGGTAACCAGGACTTAATCAAACAATCCTGAGATTCCAGGTTTGTGGGAACAGGCAGAGATCTGAAGAGACTGGAATTAATCAATCAAAGTGGGGCAGGGAAGAAAACCGTAAGATATATGACTTCTCCTTCCAAATCTATTACTCTCCTCTTAAACACACAAGAGTTCTGCTGAGAACAACGGTTCTTTCAGGCCAAATACTTCTGATTTTTGTCGTCTTGCTCCTCACATCAGATTTCTTAACATACCTTTGTTCCATGCAATCAAATGCCATGGCAGAGTGTGAAGTGGAAGGACACAGAAGGAGGAGAGAAAAGAAGGACAGATCAATTTCGAGGCAATGGAATCTGCTTACCATAAAGAAAACCTTTGGGCACCTCAACTACAGCTTAAGAAAAGCTACACAATTTCAAAATGTAGTTGCCTCTGGCTTTGGGAATAAAGTTGTTTGGTGCCTGGCTCAAGTAAATACTGTAAATACTGAAAAAAAAACCCTGAACTTCCTTCCTTCCATTTTTTCTGGCACTGCTCTCCGACGGGACAATGTTTTCTAACATGTCTTTTAGTTACACGAATGGATTTGTTTCAAAGTGAAGACCAGAAAGAACTCATGTTCTCAAGTTTGAAAATGCACCAAATACTTCTCCTTCTCCTCCTCCTTCCAAGGATTTATCTGCAAAAAAGGTCACTCCTTAGAGAGCTTCAGAGCGACTTTAGAAGACTATGATGGGTTGGAGAAGTCAGGTCTAGGCATCTTCCTGAAATCTTCTGAACATCAGCATATCTTACAGCGCAGCATTCCAAAAACCGACTATATCAATCACTGTCCTCTGGCAAGGACTTAATAAGTTTAAAATGCACTATGTGAAGAAGACATCTTCCTTCCTTCCTTCCTTCCTTCCTTCCTTCCTTCCTTCCTTCCTAACCTCCTCCTCCATACATTGAAGCAGGAGGCTTTGCACCTGCATCACATTTCAATGCCTGTGTAGCAATCACCTCTCTTGAAATAAATCAGAAAGTCTGCCTAGGCAGTGGAGACCAGAAAATCAACAGCGGGTGGGTTAAATTTTTTTCAATAGCCTGGACTATTGCAGTCATAGCCACCAGCCATCATTGTTTCTCCAGAGAGACTAGGAAACGAAGCAGAAGACCATGGCTGATTTGAGCAGAATCCTTGGGCAGAAAGACCTTGGTTCTGTGCCCAATATTTTAACAAGAATGACACTATTGGTGTCTCAGCATGGCTTGAGTATGGCATCTTGCAGATGAAATCCACCTTTGGCCATGCTGGTTAGGAATTTGGCATGTCAAAACCCCAACACATTTGATGGGGAACACCGGTATACAGAAAGTAGAGGACATTTGATCTGAATTCCAAGTTTACAGTATTTACAGACTAAGGATCAAGACTGAACTTTGCAGATGCCAAAACACATTGTGAAGGGTCTGAAGGGAAAACAGATGTATCACACCAAGCAAATTAACTCCAGGTATATAAAATAGCAGGGAAGGAGGAGAAGAACCATGTGTGGAAGAATGGGGTTTTGTGCTCAGATCATTGATTGGCATTAGCAGATCTTAAGATAGATGAGAGTTGGAAGAATAGGGTGCAAAAATCATTGGTTTGGTTATGTAGATTTTTGCAGAGAGGAACGCTTCAGGAGACAATGAGTAGAGTTCTGAACTTCCTGCTGATTGCAATGTTGATATCTCCCAATGTTGACTTGGAGGGAAATGTGCAAATGGGAGAAGGAGAATCTGAGACCTACTCAGCTTCCTTCATGCAGCAGACATTTGGGTCTCCCCCCCAACCCCGACCTTCTTGTCCTGGTCATTTATGCCTCAAGTGAAAACTCTGAATTGATTTGTTCAATGATCCATCGGTTTGTTTTCCTGGCTATCCATGGTATTCTCAAGAGTCTTCTCCAACACCAAAGTTCAAAAGCCTCAGTGCTCTTTCTAGCCTGTTTCTTCAAACTCAACTTGAAGCACATGAGGTGATGAAGTCTGAGCAAAGAAAACCGTTGGGGAATAACAGCCTGGGGTGGATTAGAGCGGGGAGAGAAGCTACGCCCAGCGAGTATTTATGGAGCAGTCCAAAAGGCGTTGCAGAGTGAAGAGAGTTCAAAAGCAACCTGCAAGAGACCTTTTTGTCTTCGTCCAACTGACAGGGCTGTAATGTTGCAAGAATGCCAGGAATTCTTATGGCTGTTCCATTAAACCCCCCTGATTAGAGTGTATGCTGATAAGCTCCCCTCTGCACCCCCCCCCCCACGGTCAAGAGGTCAAGACAAGGAGATTGAAGTTACCCCAGATAGTGGGGAATGTCTCCAGAATTTTGGATTCCACCAGTACAATTAACCCTTTCTCCCTAGAAAGAAAGAAACAAAGAAATAGACTCTGCCTAACTCTCAAATTTATTACGGTAGAATGCCTCTTTCCTCTAAGAAGTGGAATTACGTCCCGCTAAACACTCCTTATTACCCCGACTGTGATCCACAAAAGCCCCTGAGATTATTGGTTAATCGTCTTTTCAGGTGCTGCTGCAAAATGCTTAGAGGCTCTTCACTTATTTTATTTTTTTAAAGGCACCCCCCCCAACAACTTTTGAAAAACACGTGATGAAAACCAAGAGCTGAAGGAAAAAGAAAATTCAGTGACCGAACCAACAGCAGATCCAAAGATGGAGAAGAAGGTTTTGGAGGAGACTGAAGCAAAAGAAGGGTTACTGTCAGTTACTGTCTTACTGTTTGTAAAACCATCTGGTTTTCTGTTGTGGATAGGTTTTGCTGTCTTTTAAATGGGCTCCATTTCAATTTGGTTTTTTTATACTGATTTACTGAGATCAATGCATTTGGGGGAAGATAAGCAATATTCTCATGGATCAATAAAGGCCAGAAATGGAAAGTTATACTACTGGCAAAAGGAAGGGGAAAGAATAGGGTTTCTGTGCATAGAATTCCAGCATTCTTGGGTTTGGCCATAGTGAATGCATCTTTGCTCCCCAGTGAGCACATCAGCTCTCAAGGAAGACACAGAAAATATCTTGTCCAATTCATCTGAATCAAGTGTACCCCCGCCATCCGATCAAAATCAACGTTGGCATCAGGTCTGAAGGAAGACCACCCTACGTTCCTAATTCAGAGTTCATAAAAAAATGGAAAGTGGGTTTCATTTCAACAGCTGAATTTTAACCCAGTTCCTTTGAAAGGGGCCAGCCCAATCACAGGACAGATGAGACATGTGTCCCAAACATATGCTCAGTTGAAGAAGCTGGGTTAACCAGTTAACCAAGTACAAGATATTTTGCTTATTTCTAATAAGTCTCTGTTTAAAGATATTCTCTGGAGCAGTGTTTCTCAGCCTTGGCAAATTGAAGATGTGTGGACTTCAACTCCCAGAATTCCCCAGCCAGCATGGCTGGCTGGGGAATTCTGGGAGTTGAAGTCCACACATCTTCAACTTGCCAAGGTTGAGAAACACTGCTCTGGAGGGATGAGGGAGGTCATTTTATCTACTCCCTAGGTTATGGGCTTCTAACCCACAAACTTGCAGCACTAATCAAGGGCAAAACTCATTATTGATCACTCCCTCCCACCTCTCCTCAGGCCCCTCCTCTGCACCCGTGTCTCTCAGCTGGACTATTTTGGGACATCGGTTTATGGCTCTTTCCAAAGGGTGCTGCACCCACGTGCAGAAGAAGCCCAACAGGTTCCACACTCAAGACTCAATTGGGCAACTTGACAGGTGGCTTAAACTGCATTTAGAGCACCTAGCCATGCCCCCCATCCCCACCAAACCCAAAGGGAGCTTGTGACCAGCCTCATTCCTGGGTTTAGCTGTGAGGGTATCAAACGTTATGCCAGCATCCTTTACGGCTGGCTCATAGACTGGAAGAGAACATTTTCATGTAGCCATCTGGCCATGCCTTCAGCCCATTGGAAAAAGGCTATCCTTATATTGGCATGTTGTGGATCAGGTCATTGTATGAAGCCCAAATATCATTTACTGTTTCGGCATAATGTGATATTGACATAATTGTGTTTTATCAAGCCGAATTGAAAATCGCATATGTAAAGAAACATTCTAGTCCTGGGCGTCTGTGAGAGTGGAAAAGGGCGAGAGATGACCAATTTGCATCATGCTGTCACCCTGCACGTTCCACCCTTTTTGTGTGCGTGTTGCAACATTGCACAACAGTGAAAATCGGGCAGAGCTTGCATTGCGATGTCATGAGACAGTTGATCATTTTGGCAAGATCTCGTCTTGCTGCAAACGTTCCTGAGCGTAGTTTCAGGAAAATAGGAACATCATTCCTTCCTGCACAACCATACACATTTGCATGCATGTGTACACACACACACACACACACACACACACACACACCATCCTATGAATAGTTTAGTTCATAGGTAGAGTTTCATCTTGTGGATGATGGAATCAACGGGAAACTGTCCCACAGTCCAACCAATTATGTGCTAGGTTTTGAATTTTCTCACTCTTCCTCCTTCACTCTGAGCTTCCAGATGTGGTCCTGCTGCACTGACCCAGCTGTCAATAACAGTTAATTTCACTGCCTTGAAAGCAAAACAAGGGGGGAAAAATAGGGAATTGGAGAAGGAGCTGCCGATGGGGTGATTTCAATCTGGCTAGCAGAGGGGAAATGATTGAATGGTGACAAATTCCATTATTTGGTACCCTTCTAGCTCTAAACTGTTTCCATAAGCATTTCAGACATAAGACGTCCACATTTTTTCAGGGTCTCAGAGCATCACCAAGTCTCAAAACAGGAAAAGGAAGGATCAGTCCTTCTGCCAACAAACACATTCGGGTGAGGAATGTCTATCTTGCAAAGCCAGAGTGATGTACCTGGGATGGGATGGAGTAATGGTTAAGACGATAGACTAGGATTAGGAAAGTCAAAGAGATCAAGTCTTCTTTGGGCTGAACCCAACTCCTGGTGACTTCACGTCCATGTAGGGTTTTGTTTTTTTTACAAAAATATGGTAGTGGTTCACCATCTTCCAAGATAGGTTTTCAACTATGTAGTCTAGCTTGCCACTATGGTATTCTCTGGTGCTTTCCAATCCAAGTGGTTCTCAGGTCAGTTCTCTTGAGTTTTTTGAGATCATCCAGTTAGTGAAGTACTGCTACCTTGTTGGCCAGAACCAGGAAAACCTAGGTTCAAATCCATCCTTAGCTACAGGTGTCTTTAGGGTAATTGCATTTTCTCTTTCAGCCTCCTGCCCTGCCTGGTCTCACCAGGGTTGTTGTTCTCATTGCCATGAGCTGTTGGAAGAAGAGCAGGATGTAACTCTAATAAAATCTAATAAAAAAATGTCAGTGGAATTCACCCAGCCATTCCCAGCAAGTTAAGGTTTACAGTTGTTAACATATTGTTAAATTATATCTCCCAAATTTGGAATTGGTCTATTTTTGAGGAACTTTGTATATATCACACTTGGACTATTGAAAAAAAGGGGGATATGTGCTGCTTAATGGACAGTTGTGCACCAGACTTTAAACGAAAGCTTAATAAAATTTGTCATCCTTCGAACTGATTCAGTAGGACAGAAAGGAAAGATTGGACCACATGATTCCGTGTAGTCTAGCTTCAGATCCTTTAAAAATGGAATTGTAGTATTTGGAATAAATATGTAACTAATATCCTTGTATTATAAAAAAGAGAGAGAGAAAGGTAAAGATTATAAATATTGGGAGGCTCCTTTCTTTTTCTTTCTTTTAAATGTTCTCTTTCTTTGTATCTATGCTAGTTGTTAGTTTGTATTATTTAATTGTAATATCCAGTTTAGTTTAAATTGTTTGATTACTGCCTCTCTGTATTTCTTTTATTTGTATTTGTATTCTTTAAGAAATTCAGGAGAATTATGAATAAGAAGCCATGGTCAATTTAATCAGGATTTATTAAATAAATCACAATTGCTTGAGTTTACTCCATTAATTCATAAAACATGCTTTATAAGCCACTGTGGCTAAAATTCTTAGCTTTAATCGAAGAGTTATAGCCAAATAAATTACACAATATCTTTGCACATCGTAAAACTAAAGCGATATAGGGGAAAACCCGTTTCTTATGATCTTCTTAACATTTTCATACAGTATGTCTTCCAGAGAAGAGATTCTTCAGGAGCTGACCTCAAGAAATACAGATACCAGCAAATCTGTTTTCTCACTGAGTCACCAGTGGTTGAAACTCGAATATGCAGACCCCCTTGACCTCCATAGCAAATGGAAGTGTTCAAGATGCAGAGAGAATGGGCAAAAGGTAACCTTGGTCAAAACTAAAATAGAGGGTCTATCTAATCATCACCAAATCAGTCCTCAGCTAAATCTGGGCATAGTTTCAGAGCTGATTAAAGGAAATGTTCTTCTGAAGAACATCAGCTTTACGTTTGTGGACCTTTCCTAGCCATTATATTTGCCCTGAGGATACATTTTGGAATATGTTTGGACTTTGTTGTTATTGATCAGATATAGTTCTGATCTAAGCAGTCCAGAAGCAAGATTGAAGTCCTGTATTCCAGCAGGTACTGATTCCTGATATTGCTGATGTGCAGACTACATGGGCCAATCCTACAACTCTTTCAGCTTCCTTTGGAAGATCAGAATTTCCCCATGTGAGGTTCAGAATGGTTCTTTGGTGCCAACCTTGGTTTGTTAACTTGATTATCAGTTCTGAGAAAAAAAAAACCTCAGGGGCAGCCTATAGCAGTTTCCTCCAATCTGCTGTGTTCCACCCACGTTGGACTACAGTAGCCATCATTGTCCCAGGAGAAGGCTGGAGTTGATAGAACTTATGATAGTCCTGGAGGAGGCCAGATTGAGAAGCTTGATCTAGAGAAATAAGCACATCCTTGAACCTTCTTTCCAATCAAGCCATTCTAATTCCAATCCTGCATGAACAGTAGATCCACTCACTGAATTTTCTGGAGTCTTTGTCTGCTTTTTGAATTCACGTTTGAAAGATGTCCTTATTTTTGTTGTGCTTTTTATTTAGATTGGAAACCTGACTGCAGGCAATGGTGTCTTCAGGTTTGGTTCCTTTTCCTGTTTTTAATAGTTAGAGAATGTTTTCCACATTTTCTGATGAGCACATGCACACACAGGTCTGTGTATTGTCCTGAGACAAATAGCTTGGATGGATGGATGGATGGATGGATGGATGGATGGATGGATGGATGGATGGATGGATAGATGGGTAGATAGATAGATAGATAGATAGATAGATAGATAGATAGATAATAGGGGGAGAGAGAGAGATGATAGACAGATAGATAGATGATAGATAGATGACAGACAGACAGACAGACAGACAGACGATAGGTAGAGAGAGAGATCATAGAGAGACAGATGATAGATAGATAGATAGATAGATAGATAGATAGATGATAGATAGATAGATAGACAGACACAGACAGACAGACAGACAGACAGACGATAGGTAGAAAGATCATAGAGAGACAGAGATGATAGATAGATAGATAGATAGATAGATAGATAGATAGATAGATGATAGAAAGACAGAAAGATAGAAAGGTGAGAGAGAGAGAGAGAGAAGGAGAGAGAAATGCATTTGTTCTTCACTTCATCAGGCTCCTACACTTTGCCCCATGAGCTCATAAACCAGAACAATATCTTGAATCCTTTTTTACAAAACGAAGCTAATCAGATAAAGAAATGGCCAAAATTCATCTGATCCCCAAGAAGAAAGTTGCTTCTGTTTTCCATAGAGTCCCTGCGGGCAGGCTACTGAGGTGAAGCACCATTTTTATTCTTTTGCTGGCGGCTGCCTTGGAAAACTGGAGAGGCGGGGTTCCAAGGCAAGGTCCCTGGCTGAATGTGCAAGAAGGAGTTTTAAAGTGGGCCCCAGTGGGGCCCCAGAGCTTAGATCAACCAACCAGGAAGTGTTCAAACCCCAAAACGTTAAGCAATGGAATGAGAGTGTTGATGGCTTTGTAGGGAATAGAAAAGGGGATAGGTTCAGGTCGATGCTCAGTTTGGAGGTGTGCCCACCTGTCTAAAAAAACCCAATTGAGCTGAGAAAGTGAAAAGCATCCTGGGAAGGGAAGAGAAGGTAGCAGGAAGCAGCCAGATCAGTTCACCTTTTGACAAGCCACTGTTTTGTGACTGGATACATCCACTGGGGCCGCCATTTTGTGGAACCATGGAATGCACTTCCGAATTCCAAATAACACCCCCAAGGTTGAAATGGAGGTGTTTTCTGATAGTGTAGGCAAACCCATTTAGCTTTCTGAAATAGTCGGGAATTTATAAACCATGTTCAAGCATCTGCCAAACGTTTTCCCCAAAGAGATAGACCTAGCTATTTCCCTGTTGGAGGTTGGGCATCGCAGGAAGCCATAAACCATGTTTTGCAAGCCACAATGCCTGGATACACCCAACAAACTAAGCCACAAAGCAAGGGGATTATATTAGATGGACTTTGCCCCATATGTGAACTCAGTCTCAGTCAGCTTTTAGAAAGGTGAAATCCAGTTCATGGAAGATTTTTTTTGGGGGGGGGGAATACAGCTTTGTCATTTCTAATCCTTATTTTCAGCTGCTGCCTGTTGCAACGGTTACAGAATTTGTGGCCAACGTGATTGCTTTTTCAGGCTACGGTGTGTGGCTTTTTCCTTGATATTTCACACGGCTTTGATTGGGCGTAGGAATGCTGGGAATGGGGGTCCGTAAGCAAATAAATAAAGGGTAATCTGCTTCCCCGTTTACTTGTGGGTGGGATGGTAAGGGCCGAGCAAAGCAACAGCCCCCGAAAATCCATCAAAACCATCCGAGAAAATCCAGAGAAAGGGGAGCGAGAGGCTGGCTTGTAAACAAATGGAGCTAAAATGAGCCCGCCTTGGTCAAAGGTGAGCTTTTGAAGATGGGCTCCAGATGGATTCCAACAGATGTCCTCAGGAAAGGAATCCCAAAGATAAGATCCTGGGTCGAGAACACCCGGCCTTCAGCCCCAATTCAGGGGGTCGCAGAGGACAGGGAGCAAGCAATGCCTGTCAGTTCCAATTACAGAATAGAAGCTACATTTCCTATTGATATGAAGGCCAGAATGAATAGGGGGAAAGGAGAGGGGGGGAAGACCCCCACCACCCTGCCTTCTCCTCCTTGCACTTTTCATGTCCGTTGGCTTTCATTGTTGGTGCAAAGGTTAGCCTGGGAATGGCCAGCAGACCACACTGGAGCTAATCAGGGAAACTTTCTGAATATTTTTAGTCAGGGAGCTCCTGCACGGGGCAAAGCTGGTGTGTGCTTACTCACAAGTAAGGCCTGCAGGATTCAAGAGTATTTAAAGAATTGTGGTTTTCTTTAGCAATCAGCAGGAGAACTTGCTGATGAACGTAAGAGTGAAGGGTGTGGGGAAGGGATAAAGGTCTCAGGTGAGAGAACCAGGGTCATGTCCAATGTTGGGTAGAAATCCATTGGGTGATTTGGGGGTCATCACTATTTGTCAGCCCTTCTTCCTTCACAAGGTGGTGGTTATGGGGAAAAAATGAAGTACTATACACCCTGTCCTGAGTTTCTAGAGAAAAGGTGGAATAGAAATCTTGATGAAGTTGATGATGATGATGATGATAAAAATACTGTGCAAAAATCTAGCTTCCCATTTGTAATCTTCCTTGGCAAGACATCCTTCAGCTTTTCCACTTCCTTCTCAGGATGTTTTAAAGCCCCTTAGACTTTCTAGACATAGAATCATGGAAGGGATCTTCAAGCCCAGTTGGAGGAGAACCCTATTACTCTATAGTAGAAAAAAATCAGAAGGCACCTGGTAGCATCTTTTCCAACGAACCCATTTTATTAAAGGCATCATACCAAGATTCCTTCTGATCTTCAGAATGTCAATAGGCAATGCTCTGGAACTTGCTTTAAGGTCAGACATTTTTTCATCCTGCTCTCTCAGAGTGTCCAAGCTTTCCTAATGTGAAAAAAGGAATTCATGGGAGGAGTTAATAGAAATATGAGAAGCCAGAAAGGCTGCAGTTATGTCAGACCTCCATAGAAATGATTGTAGAATGAAGACACACAGTTATCTTACGTATCCCTTGGCTATCTCTGAGAATGTAATGGGAATGTTCTTCTTTGGAGATAAAACAACTCTCTCCCCCTCAAAAAACCCCCCAAGTCATTCCTTGACTGTCAAATTGTAGAATGCAAAATAAATAAATTAAATAAAATCTCAGCACAGCTGGAAGGGGGAATCGGTTTCAAAAGGAGACATTTTCAACCAAGAAAGAAGGTTGCTTAAATTCCCCTTTGTTAACTCTACACCCCCCATCAGCCCGCTCCCCACGGGATTTTGAGAAAAATGTTGGCAAAGATAGAGACAGCGTCTGCGCCCCCAATGCCTCGGAGAAGGCATCCATCTGCAAGAAGAATTCCAACTGTTTTCTGAACTCTCTCCTATCCAACAGCCCAACACGCCTTGCACCCGTAAACCATCTGAGGCTGTAAACCAGTTACAGCCAAATTTCTTGACCTAGTTGGCATGCTGAGAATGTAGCTTGCGTGAGTGCGCCGCAAAGCTTGGTGCATTCCCCGCATGCCAGGAACGGAACACAAATTGGCCCCTCAGGCCTTGACTCTTGGGATTTACATAGCAGGAATTAAGTTCCAGCAGACTTTATCCAGCTTACGTCCAAGGTAATAGATCCAGGAACAAATTGTTTGCGTCTCAATTGCCAAACCAAAAGATGACTTGCGTTCTTGCCCATGCCGTGATTTGCAGGTGACAACTTAGTCTCTAGTGAGAGTGACCAACTAATCTGATCAAGGGATGGAAGAATATGCCACTGGCTAACTTTTCATGACTAGCTAAGCTAAAATCACATGAAACCCAGCAAGTAGGTTCTCTGTGTTGTGTGAACCATAAGCAATTGGGTTGATTGGGTTTGGTTAACCCTGGTTTAGGCTATTGTGTAAACGCAGCCATCTTGTCAATTGTTTCAAAGGCAGCTAGGGAATTTTAATGACTATATCTAATGATATTGTGCACCCTTTTTAGATAGCCATGCGTATTATTTCAAAATATTTTATTTGAGTGAGGCCTGGGCATCTGCACTAATGTTTGAATCACTGTTCAGGCAGAAAAGTATCTTTGTTTACTCCTGGCCATGGAAGAACTGTGTCATTACAAACTGCAGACAATTTTTAGCTCTGTTCCCTAAAAATTCCTGTTATCCTAGTCTTAAGGGAACACCCTTCTTCTCCAACGAGTGCCAGGAAGTAATTTGCATCAAATCCATAGTGTTTAGCCTCAACTAAGGGAGTTACACATTTGACACTCTAATTGTGCCCTTGTGTTACCCTGAACCACAAACTGGACAACCACTAGCTGTGTAACCCCAGCCAGGGTTTGGTTCTTGCTTCCATGAGATATGTGAACACCAAATCTGGATACTGCTCTTGATTTTTATTTTATTTCACTGATGTATTTACAAATATAGCATCTAAACGTTTTTCTGGGATTCTTCTGTTGTACCGGGGATGCGCATTTGTTCAGCTTGTTTATTTGGGGAAGTTTAAAAGAAGCTGGAACTTGAAGAATCAACAATCGGAGTCAAGATTGGAGGAAGGAACATCAACAATCTTTGATATGCTGACAACACAATTCTTCTCTCAGAAACCACAGAAGGCCTGAAACATCTGATCAAAAGGACTAAAGAAGAGAGCAAGAAATTTGGCCTCTTTTGAACATCAAAAACCACTGTGAGGAATGGAACTGTCAAAATAGCAACTGACAGTGAAGAGATCGAATGCGTGCAAGAATTCACTTCCCTAGGATTGCAGATTGATCAAAGCGGTGAATGCAGTCCAGAAATAAAGTGTCGAATCGCACTAGGTCGCACAGCAATGATGCACATGAATCAAATATGGAAAAGAAGGCCATCAGCCTGGTAACTAAATGAAGATTAGTCTGCACCATCATGTTTCCCATAGCTACCTACGGTTGGGAGATTTGGACCCTGAAAAAACTAGACAGAAGGAAAATCAACTTGTTCTTGTGGGAGAAGGCTCCTGTGCATTTCTTGGACAGCAGAAGTGGCAAACAAGCAAGTTCTGGAGTGTATAAAACCCAACGTATCACTAGAAGGCAAAATCACAAAATTCCGCCTTACTTATTTGGCCACGCCATGCGATCAAACTCACTGGAAAAGGCAGTTATGCTCAGAGTGGTCAGCGGTAAAAGGAAACGAGGCCACCAAACGCCACGGTGGCTAGACTCCATCAAAGCCAACACCAACCAGACCATAAAACAACTGAAAGCAGCTGTACAAGACTGGAAAACTGGAGAGAGCCGGTCCATAGAATCGCTGAGAATCGGACACGATTGAACGGATAACATCATCTTCAAGGTATTTGGGAACAAGGAGGAGTTCGTTGCCCTGATGTCTGCTGTTTTAAATAACTTTCCAACAGAAGGTTACAGGGAAATCTTCTAGGTGGAAACTAATTTTCTCCTACATTCCAAAGCAACTGTACAATGACACAAGCACGTGTGTGTGTGTGTGTGTGTGTGTGTGTGTGAGAGAGTGAAGTAGGGGAAGTCCCAATGCCTAACCTCTTAGTGCCTAAACGTGGCTTATGCACACCACTACTGCCCTCTTGTGGACTATGAAAACAGTGCGTAAGTCTGTTTTTTGCCTGACTACAAATTTCATCAGCATGGCCAAAAATAATAGAACTTCATACCTTTTCTTTCCTTCATGAACAGCCACAAAGGGACCATCTTCTGCGCTAATCAAAACTCTTCCTTGGATAAATCATAAATGTATGGTTGGTTTGAAAGGGTTTAAGTCATGAATTTGTTCAACTTCCTGTGTGCGTGTCTGTACTGTTCTGGAATAACTTTTTTCAAGAATATTTTTTGGGTTTTGAAAAGTTTTTCTTAATTGTTGTTGTGATTTCTCTAGCACCAATGCAAGTATTTTTTTTCTTTAACAAAAGCATGACGAAGACATCTGGGTGACCTTGGGCCAGTCACTCTCTCTCAGCCCTCAGAAGCAGGCAATGGCAAACCACTTCCAAAAACCCTTGTCAATAAAACTGCAGGGATTTGTCCAGGCAGTCCCCAGGAGTCAAAACTGACTTGAAGGCATACCAAAAAAAAAAAGGGGGGGGGGATCCAGACTGGTGTAGTGATTTAAAGCAGCAGGGTAGAAACCGGGAGACTCTGAGTTCTAGTCCTGCCTTAGGCACAAAGCCAGCTGGGGGACCTTGGGCCAGTCCCTCTCTCTCAGCCCTGGGAAGAAGAAGGAGGCCAGGGCAAATCATTTCTGAAAAACTTGCCAAGAAAACTGCAGGGACTTGCCCAGGTAAATGCCAGGAGTCAAGACAGACTCAAAGGCAAGGAGAACCAGTTTGGTGTAGTGGTTAAAGGCACCAGGCTAGAAACCAGGAGACCGTGAGTTCTAGTCCTGCCTTAGACATGAAGCCAGCAGGGTGACCTTGGGCCAGTCCCTCCCTCTCAGCCCTAGGAAGGAGGCCAGGGCAAATCATTTCTGAAAATCTTGCCAAGAAATCTGCAGGGGCTTGTCCAGGCAGTCGCCAGGAGACAGCACACAGATTGAAACCCCACCCCAACCCACAAAAAGGCACATAAAGCATAGGCATGGTATATCTGCAATAAAGTATATCTATTTAGTATTTCAATTTACAGAGCCACCCATCTCAAAGGCAGGACTCTGGGTGGCTTCCAGCAATTAAAGCCTGGGGCCCGTCTCCTGGCTGCGTTAACCACCGTTGATTGTGACATCCTCCTCGGCTGTTGTCTATTTTAATTTTGGTATTTATGGTAGTCATTTGTTTTTAGTTTATTTTAAGGTTGTTTGCCACCCAGAGTCACTAGCTGAGATGGGCAGCCATACAAGTTGAGTAAATAAATAAATAAATAAATACAAGTAGAATAAAATAAATAAATACAAGGCAAATAAATAAACACAAAGCAAAATAAAATCACAATGGCTATTCGTTTTTAGTTCATTTTAAGATCGTTTGCTGTCCAGAGTCACTTGCTGAGATGGGCAGCTGGACAAGTCGAATAAACAAACACAACACAATATTTATTTATTTATTAAATTTATATGCCGCCCATCTCCCCCAGAGGGAGACTCTGGGCGGCTCACGATTCAAATAAAACCTCAAAAGCAGTTAAACATACAAATAACACACTGCTTTGGTTAAAAAGTCGAACTCTATAAAACAATACAGGTCAAATCCAAGAAATGCAAGGCACGGCAGCGTAAAACCAGAATGCCATATAAAACCCCACCCAACCGTACGAATGAAGAGTTCCCAGCCCAGCCCAGCCCCGCCCAGCCCCGCTTCCTATTGAATCGCACGCGAGGAGAACTACAAAGCCATAAAGCGCTTTGCAGGGCGAAGCAGCAGCAATCGGAGCCTTCCAGCCGCCCCGCCGGGCTCGGAACGCCGCGCCGCGCGAGAGGATGCTGCGTCTCCATGGCAACGCGCGCCGGGGACCAGCCGGCAGGCGGGATGCAGGAGCCGGAGAGCATCCCCGGCCGGCCCGGGAAGCGCAGGCGGAGGCGGCGCCGGCTTCGGCTGACCCGGCAGGGGAAGCGCCGGCGAAGGCGGCGTCGGAGGCCACCTCCCCTTCCTTCTCCTCCTCCCGAGCCCGCCCGGCTGGGACTGCGCCTCGGCTCCGCCCCGCCGGCGTGCCTCGAGCGAGCGAGCGAGCCAGGCAGGCAGCCGGGGATGCCTCTGGCGGCTGGGGGGCTCCGAATCCCGCGCGGAGCCGCCCCCCTCGCTTGCCGCCCCTTGCACGCTGGAGGGGGGTGAGCGAGCAAGCCTTTGCACCTTCCCCGCGCCTGGCTGGCTTTCCCACCGGGCGCCGTCCCCGCGGGGGTGGTGGGGTGAACCCCTAAGGGGAGGGAGGGGGCTATTCTTGCAGATTATATTTTTCTCTGGTTGCTGCTCAGGGTTGATCTCTGGCTTCTGAATGCTTTTTTTTTTTTAAGGATTATTTATTAGGACTTTTCAGTGCATAAAATTAAAAGAAGATGAAGGGAAAAAAGTATACAGAGCGTAAGAAAAAAAAGAAAGAAAGCCTAGAATTAGGACTTCCACCCTTCTTGCTATCGAGTAATTGCCATCTTATTCTTCCCCCTTCCTTTTAAAATCCCCGTCTGGTCCCTGAATTCTAATGCAAGGGAACTGGCTGTGGATTGGGGCAGAAAGTGCTCTCTCTGGGTAGTTTTATTTATTTATTTATTTATTTATTTAGTCTTATTTATTTATTTATATTTATTTATTTATTTTTCAAATTTATATATGCCGCCCATCTTGCTATATGAGTGACTCTGGGCGGCATAGCAAATTTTATTTAGCCGGACCAACTCACAAGCCATAAATTTTGTAGGGCTTTCGGGTTCTTGCAGTTTGATCAAATGCTGGAAGGTTTACGCTGGGGAAGGTGGGAGTATTGTTCAGAGGCTGCTGTTTTGCTTTATTGCCATTTTTACCAAAATAATTCCTAACAAGGAACTAACATTTCTTTTCAGCCCCCTTCCTGGACAGACCGAAGAATTCTACATAGACCTTATTTTGGTGGGTAAAAATCCTAGAAGAACTCTTGCCGTGGCTATGTTTGAAATGGCAGCCTGGGGAATTCCTGCTAGCACAGCAGAGTCTTTATCACGTGTGTTATGTTGTGTTTTTGTGTAAACTGGATCTGTGACCCATAAGGCTGATTCCAGTGTGAAAATGGCCCCAACACGGGTGGTTTGTTCAACACCTGGGTTAAAGTGTGGTTAGCTAGCCTGTGACTTAGTGAGTTTGTGGGAATGCAGATACGCTCCTGTGAATGCTTGCTAGCTTAACCCTAACATAAAGCAAAAGTAACAGCTCAGGATTGTTGAGAGTTGGGCAACATACAAGTTTATTATTGTTGGTTGCACAGTCAGCCAGATGTTTAGACTGGATATGGCATTTTTATCCACCTATCGAGTCCTTCTCAAAGACCTGGGATAGGCAGATGTTGTTGTTTGATGGTGTTCAAGATATCGTCGCGGGATATAAGCTGTTCCAAGTAAAGCTGCCTTTTGCAATGGACTGATGGTGATTTTGTCAATGCTGATGGTCTTCAAGTGGCACTCCAGATGTTTTGGGATTGCAGATGCGCTCATGTGAATGCTTAGCTTAACCCTAACATAAAGCAGAAATAGTTGCCCAGGGCCGTTGAGAGTTGGGCAGCATACAAGTTCAATTTATCATTATCTTTATCTTTATCATCATTATCATTATCATTATTATTTAGAAGCTTACTTCTTCCCACTTTCCCTCCCTCCCTCTCTTTTATATTTGCAATCTATTGATTGATTCTATTCGTACACCCTCAAACCCAAATGGCCTACCGCAGTTTACAGCAACTCAATATGACATATACCCAGTGAAGATGTCCACAGTTAGCATATTTAAAATCAAAATGTTAAACAAGACAGAAGAACAAGAATAAAGGGGAAAAAGATTTTGACACCGCCAATATGCAAGACTGAATTGAAATGAAAAAAGGGTGACAGTGGTTAATGGTTAATTAATTATCAAATGTTGGTGTTTATGTGGGCAAAATGTAAAGCCCCATTCGGTTCTGAGATGGGCAAGGAAGGCTGTATTTTTATGAGATACCGAAGTACAAATTAGTGAATTGTACATTTAGCCTCGTGATTTATGGTTGTCCAAGTTGTGGTTGGTTGTGCCTTAGTGTGTGGGGTGAGCCAAGAAGATTGGATTAGTTCGGTAATGAAGGGGTAACCATGTCATGTGAACATAGGCCAGTGGTTCTCAAACATTTTGGCCTCAGGACTCCTGTACATTCTTAAAAATGATTGAAGACCCCAAAGAACTTCAGTTGATCTGGGTTATATCTATCAATATGTACTCTGTTGGAAATTAAAACTAAGAAATCTTAAAATGTTTATTTGACTTTGCAGACCCCCTGAAAGGATCTCGGGAACCCCCAGGGGTCCCCAGACCACACTTTGAGAACTGCTGACATTAGCAAACGATCACAGCATAGATGTTTTGTAAAGTGTTTATACCTAATAAACATTTGCACACTAAATCTGGTAAATTGTACTGGAAGAGAGTTTTCAAAATGGGTACTATTAGGCACTGGGCGGGCAGATGTCCAGGCAAACAGAGAAGAGAAACTGAATTTTTCAGCACCCCCCACATACCAAAGTATTCAATAATACTTTGCTTTTTGATTTCTCTTGCTTAGGCTGAAACATTTTCTTCCAGTCTGAAGGCTTCATTCACCATCAGCTAAAGATGAAGATAGTCCTCATGGTAGCTGAGAAGCCCTCTCTTGCTCAATCCATCGCCAAAATTCTTTCGAGAGGTTTGGAGGAATTTACATTTTCTTTCTCTGCCCTTTGTGGCTAAATCATTTGGGCTGTATTTCTGATTGGGCAGGTTTAAATCCATTTTGGCTATTTTTTTGCTTTTTGGGGGGGTAACTTTAATGCTTTAAATTAAGGATGGCTAGATTTTACTAGCTATTCCAAAAGGTTTTTTTTAAGCTTTTTCGAGTCTTAAATAGGTTGAAGTTCTAGAGATTGGTACTGAATTTTTTTTTAAAGTCGTAACTTTTTTTTTTAGCTTATTGCAGATTGTTTTCTTTAACAAATGGTATTCCTTTGAGATTGTTTTAGACAATCATAGACAGGACGATTATTTATCTGTACAGCCACTGTTATTACTTGATGATTTGGTATTATTTATCTCGGCGGTGGGGGCTACCACATTGAAAGGGTTTCTAGACTGCAACTTGGTATTGATAATTTGAGGTGCTGTATGGTACAAACAATATATAAATATTTAGAAGGAAATCAGTAAAGACTGTCATAGATTGCTGGTTTCATCAAAAGCAACTCACCTCCAATTTGAAAATAATTTAAGTAATCCCATAAGCAATTCTCAATTCTTTATTTCTTTTTTCTTTTCTTTTTATATATATTTATTGGCAAATATAACAATCAGAAGTTATGATAAAGTACAACCAAAAATACTACCAGTGCTAGTAAAATCAGAAAAAATATATAGGATAATGAATAAGTGAGTAACATTTGTAGAAACTAAAAGTATATCCATAAACTGTTAATATAAAACTCGTTCAGTTCTTTAACATATTATTAAATCTAGCCATATTGCTCCATCTTCTCAGTTTTAGTACAATATGTTATTTCGATAGAATGATATTGAATATACTTAACTTCTTAATATTCTATTATGTTAGAATGTGAAGAATTTAAGTTCTTAATAGTATGTTAGAATATTAAATGCAAATAAGTGAAAAAAATGGATATTCTGTCAGTATTAATTACCATTTTGAATGTTCATGTTCCAAGCTTTATAATTATTGGCCTTTTCTTCAAAATTAAATATAATGAATATAGAATAAAATGAACATTAATAAAACGTTAATAACAAGTAATTTACCTTAAGACCGAAACCGTTATTGCGCAACTAAGACCTCGA
Organism: Liasis olivaceus; assembly: GCA_030867105.1. NCBI lineage: Eukaryota > Metazoa > Chordata > Lepidosauria > Squamata > Pythonidae > Liasis > Liasis olivaceus. The sequence continues at coordinate 6,721,250 of CM061364.1, read as the reverse complement.
TGTGTGCTCCTGTCTCATTTTTCCATTTTATTTGTTTTCTTAAAAGGTCTCTTTGACATTGTAACTTGAGAGAATTTTTGTAATATCTGCCCTTCCTTTGTGGTATTGTTCCTTTTTCTGTTGTGTAGGGAACATGTCCTCCCGCAAAGGGTTAAATGGGGCGTGCTCTGTGCATGAATTTACCGGTCCTTTCATTGGACAAAATGTCCACTTCAAGATGACGTCAGTGTGTGGTCATGTGATGACGCTGGATTTTATAGGTATGGATCCCACCTGGCCCACTATATTCTTCTACTCTACTGTTAGTTGGAAGCAAGAGTGATGAGTTGCAGAGTCAGCTGAAGGGAATCTCAACCAGGGACCTTCCCAACATCTCAAAAAACTTCAGGCTATGGAGCTCAGTTTATCACAAGCCTCCCGTGACCTCACAATAAATTAGCATAAATAAAATTCTCCTTCTTCACAAGACATAGAAGAAATGAGACTGCAAATCACAGTTTCCCTTGAAACCAGAAGTCTAAAACGAAGTGGCCATTTTCACACACTGCTTCGCTAGGTCTGAGGATGATTCCGTAGAGGCTTTCACAGCCCATGTAAACATGGTTAAGGTGAACTTTAGTTGTTTTTTTTTGCTGTGCTAGGTTAAACCAGCCCCGTTTGATTAGTTTAGGGATCAGTGGATTGTGTGAATCCAGAAAGTTGGGTTAACAAAATAAGTAAGTTAAGCAGGTGGGAATGCAGCCCCTGTAAGCTGGGTTTATGAGTCCGATTTGGAGGGAAGCTGGCTGAGGGTAACCCTGATTGGCCCCTTTCAGGTGATATAGAATTACATCAACCACCAGGTTGGAAAAAGGAAAGAGTTGAAGAGGTTCACAAGCTGTCCAAAGTATATTGTATTTTTTTTTTATTTTGGATTTACTGCAGCTTCATTAAGATTTGTAAATTGTGCTTTATGGTTTCATGTCAGAGGTGAGCCAGGCTATTATGGCTTGCTGTTTTTAAAATAGAAGGCTCTGATTTGAATTAACAAACCCCAGGCTTGCCTTGATGACTTGAGGTGCATCATCCTTTTAAAGCATCTCCAAATTTCTTCTCTCCAAAATCTGTTTTCTGCCTTTGTGCAAATGTTTGGTTTAAGTTCATGAGTTCGGCATTTAATTCTGTCACCCTTTTTAGGAAAATACAACAATTGGGATAAAGTTGACCCGGCAGAACTTTTTAGTAAGGCTCCAACCGAAAAGAAAGAAGCAAATCCAAAACTAAACATGGTGAAATTCTTACAGGTACTTAGCTCTTTGGAGTTTGCTTATAAATGTATTTATTGATATGATTGTAAGAGCCAAGATGATCTTTTTAGAAGAACTTTGGGTAGCTAGATTTAAAAGCTGTACACTAAGCCATAATGTGATCAGCTTGGTTTAGTGCAGTGTTTCTCAACCTTGGCAAATTTAAGATGTGTGGACTTCAACTCCCAGAATTCCCTAGCCAGCAAGCATCTTAAACATCTTAAAGTTGCTAAGGTTGAGAAACAGTGGTTTAATGTGTTGTGTGAACCCAACCGATGTGGCTTTGCAAGACATAATTTATGGCTTAGGATGGTGAGATAGACCTTTCTTCTTCTTGAAACTCTGGTAAACATTTGCCACTTAGGGCACATCCCTTGCAGCTAACCAAACTGGTAGAAATTCTAGAAAATGGAATCTTAACAGTTTGGCAGGTACCAAACTGGATAGGCCATTTAACAGTCAATGAAATGTATATTTCCTTTCAGGTGGAAGGGAGAGGTTGTGATTACATTGTTCTGTGGCTGGATTGCGACAAGGAAGGTGAAAATATCTGTTTTGAGGTATGAATCATGATTGAACTGTAACGTTCTCCTTAGTTTCTATGAATGTAACCAGGTTGGGGATCCAGGTTGGGCTTCCAAAAAACATACTCAGTTGGACAAAGATTCAACAAGGGATTCGGCAAAAGCATGCATCTATGGAGGTATTGCCTATTCACTAATCAGCTGGAGCTGAAAATTTGTTGAAAAAGGAAGGTTTTCATAATTTTTCTGATGGGTTAGAACAGTGTTGTCCAAACTTGGCCACTTTAAGATGAGTGGACTTCAACTCCCAGAATTCCCCATGCTGGCTGGGGAATTCTGGGAGTTGAAGTCCACTCATCTTAAAGTGGCCAAGTTTGGACAACACTGGTTTAGCTCATCATGATTAAACAAGAGGAATAGTTTTCCATCTCCAAAATGTCAGCATAGCAGATCAACCAGTATATTCTGAAAACGACTCCACCTTAGAACAAATGGTGGCATACAAATTTAATAAATAAATAAATAAAGGATCATAGTTGTGTTAAGAATTTGCTCTGGTCATTCCTCCAGAATTGACCGTTTGATGGAGAAATGGCAACAAGAGAGACCTACATTTCTTGCTTGTTTTTTTTTCTTCACATGGTCCCAAGAACTCTTCCTTTAATCTATATTTTCCTAGAAACTTTCCCCATTCTTTGGAAGAAGAGGATCTTAACTCCCTTGTTTGTTTTTCAAATCACTGAAAAGCAAAGATCTACATGTATGGAGGTCGGCCTCTGAGAAACATCTCTTGTGCAATGAGAGATGTCTTTTGAAAGAAATGAGAGGTGCGACAGTGTGACCTTGAGCAGGTTCTCCTAATTTCTATGGTGTTTGTGAAAGAGATCTTCCTAATGTGTGGTGATCTTGGTCTTTAAAGAATTAGATTTTTTTTTTTTCTTTAGGACTGAGGGCTTTGCTGGTGATGATGTACCTACACATTTTGGTTCCTGGCTTCTAGGTATTAGATGCAACCTTCCCTGTGATGAATAAAACTCGTGCTGGCGAAAAGATGGTCTACAGAGCCAAGTTCAGTTCCATCACGGACACAGATATTTGCAATGCCATGAACCAGTTGGGTGAACCCAACCATAATGAAGCTCTGTCAGTCGATGCACGTCAAGAGCTGGATTTAAGAATTGGCTGTGCATTTACAAGGTTTTTGTCCAGATTTCCTGTCCTGACGTATTTTTTCTTGGCATTGGTGGGGAACTGGTCTGAACATTCCATGCATCGTTTTAATTCCATCGTGTTATCTATTTATTCATACAGATTTCAGACAAAATACTTCCAGGGGAAGTACGGCAACTTAGACAGCTCGCTGATCTCCTTTGGGCCTTGTCAAACTCCCACACTGGGATTTTGTGTGGAGCGCCATGATAAAATCCAGTCGTTTAAACCTGAAACATACTGGGTGTTGCAAGTCAAGGTGATCTGCTCCTGATTCTTTCAGCCTCTAATTGTTTGGGAATATTACTGGGTAACACCTCCCTACCCCAAAATCACATTTAGCCCAACTTTCAAAACTCAGTCTGAAAACCGCATCGCATTTCCTTAAGAAAGATTCATATTAGCAATAAGGTGAACGCTTAAAAGAAGTTGGTCTGTGCAGTTACTTTTCCCAACTCCATAATTTTATGATTCTATAAAAAGTGATCCTTTAGAAATCACTGCTCTGTTCAGGCAGTTTCCATTGTGCATTAAATAAAGTTGACCAGCGTCTGCATAAAAGGTAACGTTATAGTAAAATTACCAAACTTTAAGTTGGCACAAGAGTTTATTTTACTTTACTTTACTTTACTTTATTTTACTTTACTTTTTCTTTGCAATAGATTGACCTTGTTACCTTTCTGGAAAGATGTATAGATAACATTTGTTCTTTTGTAGAGACGTGAAAGCTTGCTAAGCAAATTGCTTTGTCCTTGAGATAACTGCAAATGACTTTTTCTCTGTTATTTTTGCAAGAGCCGCAAGATGGGAAGAAGGATAATGTTGGGGGAAATAGCAACAACAATGATAGAAAAGAGACATACAATACAGTTGTGTAACTTTAGGAGCCCATTTGGTGTTGTGGTTAAGGCCCTGGGCTAGAAACTGGGAGAATTGTGTGGGTTCCCATTTAGACCATTCCCCCAATAGGGAGCATACAGTGTTCTTTTCAGTATTCTTCTTTTTTCGAATTCTGCAGCACAAACGTGACGATTGAAGGGAAGGGCAAAAGTGAAGTTTATGAAGTATAGGAGAGCCAGTTTAGTGTAGGGGTTAAGCCACCAGGCTAGAAACTGGGAGACAGTGAGTTCTAGTCCTGCCTTGGGCATGAAGCCAACTGGGGGACCTTGGGCCAGTCCCTCTCTCTCCGCCCTAGGAAGAAGGAGGCCAGGGCAAACCACTTCTGAAAAACGTTGCCAAGAAAACTGCAGGGACTTGTCCAGGCAGTTGCCAGGCATCAAGGCTGACTTGAAGGCATCAAAAAAAGGATCCAGATTGGTGTAGTGGTTAGGGCACTAGGCTAGAAACCGGGAGATGGTGAGTTCTAGTCCCACCTTAGGCACAAAGCCCACTGGGGGACCTTGGGCCAGTCCTTCTCTCTCCGCCCTAGGAAGAAGAGGACAAGGGCAAACCCTTCCGAAAATCTTGCCAAGAAAACTACAGGGACTAGGCTGGGCAATCACCGAGAATCAACAGTGACTTTCCTTTGTTGTATTTCTTTCGCTTTTTTTTCTTAGAGTACTTTTTAGGTGTCTTTTTCATTTTCTTTTTTCCTGTCCTTGACAATGTACGTATCTCCATCGTTACTATCTTGGTACTTTGTTCTTTTTCTTTCCTTTTTGTGATTAATGAAAAAGCAATGAAAAATGAATTAAAAATAACGATGACTCGAAGACACACACACACGCACAACCTTGAGGGAGGGAGGGAGTGAATCCACTGGTCTTAAGTCACCACGAAGCAGAAATATTCTTTCTGTGTCTATCTTTCTAACGACGATATAGCTTACTAGTAAATAAAATACGTATTTGGAAACTGGTCTTTTCCCCTGCTTTGCCTTTTCATGCCATCTGATTGTGTTAGAATTTCCAGAGTTATAACTCTGGAGTTAGTTTGGACTTTCCTAGCCAACCCAGTTACAGAAGACTACATCAGAAGAACTTGAGAGACGATATTTTATTTCTCTAACTGTTTTCATCTCGCCAGGTTGTCCCCGAAAAAGACAGTTGTTTGACGCTGGAGTGGGACAGAGTGAGGATCTTTGACCGAGAAATTGCTCAGATGTTTCTGAATATAACAAAAATGGCAAAAGAAGCAAAGGTAAGACTACGTTAGTGTTGTCTGTTAAAGAACATGTGTTCCTTTCAAAGCTAATTCAATTTAATCTACGTGGTGTCATAGTTAACTTTCATTTTATCGTTTACATTGGGTGCGTTGAATACATACAGTGGTTTGCTACCTTCCTGCTTCCTCTTCTCAATTAGAGAGAATGAAATTTAAATAACTTTTCCTTATCCTCATTCTTATTAAGGGACATCCTTTTCTTGCAGGTGGAATCTGTGAGTAAGAAGGAGAAAGTTAAACAACGGCCTCTTGCTCTTAATACTGTGGAAATGTTGCGGGTCGCTAGTGCTGCTTTGGGTAAGTAGGGGAACCTGTGGCAGAATCCCATCCTCACTTATACTTCATGAAAAGTTAACATCTATGGTCAAGTCGAATAAGTAATAATCCTTTAAATGGGGGAAACAGAGGGATTGATAGACCTAATTCACAGAATAGGAATGTCTTTCCCTTTGTAACTCTTTGGCTAGATTTCTGTCTGCATCCTCAAGAGACTTAGGGAGAATGCAAGAATGCCTTATGGCAATATTTCTCAACCTTGAAAATTTGAAGATGGTGGACTTCAACTCCCAGAATTCTCCAGCCAGCATGCTGGCTGGGGAATTCTGAGAATTGAAGTCCACAAATGTTGGCTAGGGAATTCTGGGAGTTGAAGTTCACAAATGTGAGCTGGGGAATTCTGGGAGCTGAAGTTCACAAATGTGGGCTGGGGAATTCTGGGAGTGGAAGTCCACACATCTTCATGTTGCCAAGGTTGAGAAACATTGCCTTATGGAATGGAATGGAATGGAATGGAATGGAATGGAATGGAATTCTCCTGCAAATTATTTATTTATTCAGTCAATTTCTGTAGCCCCCCCCAACTCAGCAAATGATTCTGGGCCGCGACCAACGTTTAAAATAAAAGTTAAAACGATTGCAATCATGACTCCCAAAATTAAACCACAGAGCAATGGAGGAAAATACAGCAGTCCCTAACGCTAGCAGGAGATGGATCCTTCAAGCGTTGGGCAGAAAGCTTTAGGACCTTACAAAAGTCCAGGAGGGTCAGGGCCAACCTGATTGTTCAAACATGTTTTATTTTTAGGAATGGGACCTCAGCATGCCATGCAGATAGCTGAACGGCTTTATACCCAGGGTTATATTAGCTACCCTCGAACAGAAACGACCCATTATCCTGAAAACTTTGATTTGAAAAGCTCTTTGCGTCAACAAGCTAATAATCCGTATTGGGCTGAAACAGTAAGTATTTGAAATTCATCTCGTCACTAGCAGACACTTAAGAATCGGTCCAGACCTAAACCCACCCAAACATAGAATGGACCTGCATGATATAGAAAGAGCCCTGGAATTAAGAACCGGGCTGATTTTGCACATTCTTGTGTGCTAATAGAGCGAAATGCTTGGGATAAAATATAGCTAACTTTATTCTGCTCCAATCCCCTTTCAATTTGGCCAGACGTGAGCTGGATCTGTGGCTTTTGGTTCATGCATGCTGTCTCTGGTTTTCTCCCAAGGTCAAAACTTTATTATTGGAAGGTATTAACAGACCAAGGAAAGGCCACGATGCTGGAGATCATCCCCCGATCACGCCAATGAGAGCTGCCTCTGAAGCAGAACTAGGTGACTGGTTGTTCATTTTTGTAAAACGCTCTAGAAACATTATGGGCATTTCAGCCTTCTACAGCTTGATCCAGGGTTTCTCAACCTCAGCAACTTTAAGATGTGTGGACTTCAGCTCCCAGAATTCCAGGAGCTGAAGTCCACGCATCTTAAAGTTGATAAGGTTGAGAAACCCTGGCTTGGTCACTCTAGGTGAGCAGGGATTCTGTGCAGGCGAGTGAACAGACTGGCAAAGGAGAGAGAGATGGGTCTAAGGTTCTTTCACCAGTTTGCTGGGTTTCACCTTAATGGGAAGTCTGCAACCGACTGCCAGATGTGGGTAGGGAGGGGGAGATTAAGCTGTCCTTTCCTCTGACAGTACACTTCGGCAGGACATCTGGAGGGCACCAGCTTGGAGAAACTGGCTGCCCGTGCAATACAAACCAAGAGGGACACATAGGTTGGTTTTAACTGTGTTTTTTGAATAATTCTTTTAACCATGGGGTGTTGAATAACCAGATCTGGAAGAAAAGGCCTATGGAAGTAAAAAATATTTTTAAGAATGAGGGGATATTGTCTTTGTTGAGATGGCTCTTGGTAAAAACATGGACGTTGTTTGCCTTTTTTTTTTTCTGGTAACATTTTGCTAAATGAACATATTTATTCCATCTACCTGAAGGGCATTGTAAAGGAACGTAGAGATGACCTTCATGGGACTTTCTCTCCATTAAGGGGAGAAGGAAAGAGGAAGCTGTTAACTTGGGGGGGGGGGATGATGCAATCCTGAGAAAGAAGAAAGTGTGAGAAAGAAGCTCAAGATAACTCCACCTTGATTTTGTCTAGTATCAGACGGATCAGAGAGGAACCTGGACAGCAGATTTTGTTATTCTACCTTGTTACAGTAAAGAGTGTTTCTGGAATCCCTGTTGTGCCTGTTTCTTGAACTGACCTACCTCAAAGGCTGACCCGCATCTGTGTATTTCCAGGGGGTGACGGATGGAGGCTATATGAATACATTACAAGGCATTTCATCGCCACTATCAGTGCGGACTGCAGATACCTCCAAACTACCATCGTGTGCAGCGTCGCGTCGGAACGTTTCACCTGCATAGGAAAGACTGTTCTTTCTCCAGGTAAGAAAGAAGGAAGACATGGTGGGCCACCTTCTTCCTCGCATTTCAGCGGGGAGAAATCATCTGTCTGTTAATGTATGGGGAATGATGGCTAACCCTAAAGGGGTTCAGAAAATGCAGATTGCATTTCATTCTCCTAAGTCCTGGAGTTTTTGCAGAAGGAACTTTCAGAGGGGTGTTATGTCCTGTTGTGACATGTTATACGCCGAGGCTGTATTAAATAGGCACGTTTTATGGCCCTCTGAAAACTCAACAGGAAGGAAGCAGACCAGTAACTGCAGTTTCTCAGAGGGAGGGCCACCACTGAGAAGACCTGATTACGGGTCCTGCAGATGAACCTCAGCATGAACGAATCCTCAACAGGCCTTTAATGCTACCTTCTTCTCTTAGCCTCCTGTCTCTTGTAAATGACCATTTCATTCTTGGCAGATTTCATTTCCTTTGTTATTGTTCTATAAAGTTTGGGGTAAAGCTTGGTAAGATGGGGTCACTTGAATTTTTGTATGTTTCAGTTTTCACAGTCAGCTTATCCTTGGACAATCCACAGATTATCCATTTTTCATGGTATTTTGGTTAAAAATGTGAAGGTCAGCTTATCCGCAGTTGGGCTTATTATCCGCAAATATGCTATATACTTTATATTTAAAATATATAGTATACTTTAAAAAGTATTTTAAAATACTTTTTAAAGGTATTACCATATATACTCACGGAGAAGCCCAGCTGCGGATAAGCCGAACCTGATTTTGGGGGTGCGTTTTGGCCCCTAAAATGCTCGGCTTATTCCCGAGTATATACTGTATGTTAGAAGGGATTTGCCCCTCTCTTTTTCTCAGGTTAGCCCCTATTGAAATCCTAGCCACAACCCTCCTTACTTAGCTCTTTTTAAAGGTTAGCTAAGATTAGTTCTGTCTTACCCTTTGCGTTTTTTTTTTAATTCATTGTAGGGTTTACCGAGATTATGCCTTGGCAAAATATTCCGGCAGAAGAGAGCCTCCCCAGTTGTGACAGCGGGGACCTCTTCCCTGTGAGTGAAGTGAAGCTCTTGGAGAAGCAAACCAGCCCCCCCGATTACTTGACGGAAGCTGAGCTCATCACTCTGATGGAGAAACATGGGATAGGTAGGGAATTTACTTTCTGGTGGCATGTTTAGCACCAGGGGGTGGAAAGGGAATCCCCATCTTTCTTTGGACAATGGTTATCTCGTGTTTCTTCTAAGGTTTACATGGTATCGGGGGCTGATGATAGAAAGGGTGGCTTGGAAGGAGCCTGTATGGATGTGAATGAGTGTGAGAGAAACAGCATTGTTTTCCCATTGATTCATTAGTCACGGTCATGGATTCATGGTGCGGCCAAGTTCCAGCTTCCAGAATCTCTTAAAAGCACCGTCGGAAGTTTTGAAGGGAAAATAAAAACCCAGAGAATGAAGGAATGAGGTCCTCAACTCAAGAATTTGCTTTCAAGATCATATCTGAATTTCTACTTTTTATAGACAAATATCCTTTCATATGGTCCCTAAGAGAGTAGGCACCTGGTAGCTCTCCAGATGCTGCTGAACACATGTTCCATCCTTCATAGCTGGCCATGTGGATGAAGGTGTCTGGAAGATGTAGTTTGGCCACATCCTGAGAGCCACACCCTCAACTGCTTTCTTCTTTACCAACCTCATTTAGAAAGCGAGGGGTGTTTTCAGATCATAGGTGAAGCCCTGGGAACACTGGGGAGGACTGGATCAAAGAATTAATACTGTATTATGATTAGGAACGGACGCCAGCATTCCTGTCCACATCAACAACATTTGCCAACGCAACTATGTCACTGTGGAAGGGGGCCGCAGACTGAAACCTACCAACCTGGGCATTGTTTTGGTGCACGGCTACTACAAAATAGGTAACGTGGCATTTTGTGGTGGGGGAAGGACAGCGCTAGGGAAATTGAAGGAGCAAGTGTGGTCGAGCCCCATTATTTGAGGGCTCCTCTGTTTCCCATGGGTCTGCCCATCCTGTAAGTTCGGGTAGAGTGGGTGCCCTTTGGGTCTCCTTAATTAAGCAGTGCCATCTATCAGGACCCAGGAAGCGTACCTTCTCTGTCTTGGCATCTGCCCTCTGGAATGAAATATCTTGCATTGGACACAGTGAAACCAACAAGCGTAATCTAGGACAGCGTTTCTCATACTTGGCCACTTTAAGATGTGTAGCCTTCAGTTCCCAGAATTCCCCAGCCAGCATGAATGTAGCCTTCAGTTCCCAGAATTCCCCAGCCAGAATTAATGCTGGCTGGGGAATTCTGGGAGTGCCCTTAAAGCATGCTGGTTGGGGAATTCTGGGAGTTCCCTTAAAGCATGCTGGTTGGGGAATTCTGGGAGTTGAAGTCCACACATCTTAAAGTGGCCAAGGTTGAGGAACGCTGATCAAGGAGGACCCCATGCTTTTGTGCAAATCTTGGATGTTCCTCCCAGATTGATCTCCTTGAACTACTCCAATCTATCTTGGCTTGGCTTTTCCCACCTTTTTAGATGCTGAGCTCGTGCTCCCCACGATCCGCAGCGCAGTGGAGAAGCAACTCAACCTCATTGCTCAAGGGAAAGCAAATTATCATCAGGTGCTGGAGCACACCTTAGATATCTTTAAAAGGAAGTTCCACTACTTTGTGGATTCAATCGCCGGTAAGGCCCAACTCCTCCCCGGACTTTAACTTGCTTGCATTTTAGAATTCACAGTCATTAAAAGAAAAAGGGTCAGTAACATTGATGAGTCCAGGATTATACTGCTGTGTATGTAATTATGCGTATGTAATTCTATTCTTTCCCCCTTTTTTTCTTGGTTTGATTTGCCTTTCCTGTTGCTTTTTACTTAATAAAAATAGAAATTTTTATTTGTCCCCATGGTAGATGGGGGGCAAATATTCATCCCCTGAATTGTAATCTTGCCCCTTAGGAATTATCCACCGGCTCAGTAGCTTGTTATCTCTGGTTGTGAGTAAGAAAGGGTTATGTCCTTAGAGAGAGAGGATAAAATATAAATGCATAAATATAAAAGATCGGAAGCTGCTTCTTTATATCCTTCCTTCCTTTTTCTCTTTTCTTTTCTTTTCTTTCTTTCTTTTTCTTTTTCTCTTTCTTTCCTTTTTTCTTTCTTTCTTTTTCTTTCTCTTTCCTTTTTTCTTTCTTTTTCTTTTTCTTTCTCTCCTTTTTTCTTTCTTTTTCTTTTTTCTTTCTCTTTTTCTTTCTTTCTTTTTTCTCTCTCTCTTTCTTTCTCTTTTTGTCTTTTTTCTTTCATTTCATTTCTACTTACCGCTTTTCTCTTACTTTCTTTTTTCTTTAAATTTGTATTGTTTTTACTTTGCAAAAAAGTTTCTTTAATAAAAATAAAAAGAAAGGGTTATACAGGTGTGCACTTTCAAAGTTGTCTGACTTTTTTTGTCCCCCCCGCCCCCAGGTATGGATGAATTAATGGAAGTGTCTTTTTCACCTCTGGCTGCCACAGGAAAGCCTCTCTCCCGATGTGGCAAATGCCATCGTTTTATGAAATATATCCAGGTAAAGAAAATCTGGAGTTTAAGCCAACGTGGCGCAGCGGCTTAATGACGCTGAAAGTTGCCGGCCAGAAATGGCTGGCGCTTCGGCGGTTCAAGTCCAGCCTTCGCGTTAACAGGGTGAGCTCCTGTTTCCTCCCTAGCTCCTGTCAACCCAACAGGTCGAAAACTCACGTGAGTAGATAAATGGGGACTCTCACTCCGGTGGGAGGAAAAATGCTGGCGGCGCCTTGCACAGAGAGACGGGACCAGTTGCCGGTAAGCGCGAAACCGTGTTCGCCCGAAAAGGGCGCGAAGCAATGGAAACCCCGCCTCCTGCGCTCGCCAGCTGGGCTCTACTCTAGGAAGGAGGCTCTGGCGAACCACTTCCGGAAAACAATTGCCTTGAAAATTGCAAGGATTCGTCCAGGCAGTCACTGCAGGGTCAGGAATAACTGAGCGCAGACAAAAAAAAAAGAAAAAAGTATTATTATTAATTAGATTTATTATAGCCGCCCCACTCTAAGTCTGTTAACACTTGAAGTGGCCTTGAGCATGGATGAAATAATAATGGATGAGTGGTTTTATATATGGTAACTCCAGCGAGACTGTTACATGCTGGAAGAAGACGGAAGAAGACGGAAATACTGATAATGGAGGAATGTGTTGTGAAGATAGGGTTTGCAGAGATGGCTAAATTGACTTGTTTGATTAAGGAGGGAACTACAATTACTTTTAGAAAAGACTGGAAACCCTTTATGGGCTTTTTGCTGAAAATAGATAACCCTGAACTGGTAATTTTGGGATCTATTGCTTAAAAAGGTTCGTTTATGGGAAGAAGGGAACCATGATAATGGAATTTGGGAGGGTGGAGATGTAATTCCTGTTTTACTCTTATATTTTCTTGTCCTATTTTTTCTTTTTATGTTTCTGTAGTTTTTTAAATCTATGTAAAATCTTATGATAAAAATTACTTTTATAAAGAAAGAGAGCACGGACAAAATAATTGATGCTAAATAATATTAAATAGTATTAATATAATATTAAATGTTATAATTGCAATATTATGAAATATGAATAATATAATAATAATGTGAAACGATAAGACCACAGTGTTACCGATGGTAATCTGGAAAGATAAGAACAGTCACTTCTGCTGCTGCAGATCAAACAACGCTTGATTTAATTTTCCAAAATGCAGATTTTTGAGTGAGTTGGGGAGAAGCCAAAAAGCACGACCGATTTGTGGCATTGCTACCCCAGCTTCCATAATAACACTCCTTCTGTCTGGCACAGCCCGGAAGGAGAAAGAAACATTAAAGGCACAGATCTTTCCTGTTGTATTTTTCCTCTTGGGGTGGGAATTGGCTTCTCCAGAGGCCGCGCGAGGACCGACTTTCTGAAAGCGTTTGTGATTTGTCTTTGCTTGTTATGTTTTAGGCCAAACCGAGTCGTCTTCATTGTTCGCACTGTGACGAGACCTACAGCCTTCCCCAGAATGGGACGATCAAACTCTACAAAGAGTTGCGATGCCCCCTGGACGATTTTGAATTGGTGCTGTGGTCTTCGGGGTCGAGGGGGAAGAGTTACCCACTGTGCCCTTATTGTTACAATAATCCCCCTTTTAGGGACATGAAGAAAGGTGAGGCTTGGCATAGGGGATACAAACTCTATAGTGGTGTGTTTCTCAACCTTGGCAACTTGAAGATGGGTGGACTCCAACTTCCAGAATTCCCCAGCCAGCATGGGTAGACTCCAACTCCCAGAATTCTCAGCATGGGTGGACTCCAGCTCCCAGAACTCTCCATCCAGCATGGGTAGACTCCCAGAATTGCCAGCATGGGTGGACTCCAGCCCCCAGAATTCTCCCGCTAGCATGGGTTGACTCCAGCTCCCAGAATTCCCCAGCCAGCATGGGTAGACTCCAACTCCCAGAATTCCCAGCATGGGTTGACTCCAACTACCAGAACTCTCCCGCTAGCATGGGTAGACTCCCAGAATTCCCAGCATGGGTGGACTCCAGCTCCCAGAATTCTCCCGCTAGCATGGGTTGACCCCAGCTCCCAGAATTCTCCAGCCAGCATGCGTTGACTCCAACTCCCAGAATTCCCAGCATGGGTTGACTCCAACTACCAGAACTCTCCCGCTAGCATGGGTAGACTCCCAGAATTCCCAGCATGGGTGGGAGAATTCTCCCGCTAGCATGGGTTGACCCCAGCTCCCAGAATTCTCCAGCCAGCATGCGTTGACTCCAACTCCCAGAATTCCCCAGCCAGCATGGCTGGCTAGGGAATTTGGGAGTTGAAGTCCACCCATCTTCAAGTAGCCAAGGTTGAGAAACACTAATATAATGGTTGGTACCTTCTAGAACTGATTTTTCTCTGCTTTATTATAAGCGTGCAGTGACACCAGGCGATTCTTTCAGCTCCAGGGGGCATCCTTGAAACATTTTTGGGACTCTTACGATTGCCGGTGATCAGAGGTTGACTTTGAATCGGATTTGCCCTTGTTCAAGGCCCAAGACTAAACGAACCATCTTAGGGCTAAACTTAGATGGATGAACCCAGTTTGAAACGGGGCCTCTTAGAAGTGTTCAGATTTGCACATAGAAATCTATGCTGCAAAAGGAAAATGCCTGGGGATCCGGTGGCGGTGTGGAGCCTGCAAAATTGTGATATTGTTAGTAAGAGGGATTGCACCGTCCTGCAGATTAGTTTTTTTACGGTTTTTAATGGCTTTTCATTGTTTTAATGTGTTTTATGTTTGCTGTGGTTGTTGTTGTGGTTATTTTTTGTGTTGTGTGTGTGTGTGTGCATGTATGTGTTTTTAACTCGGCGTCATGTATGTGTCCAGAGGCACGTATGTGTACGGTGGCCATATTTTCTTGGAAAACGATGAAGGACAAGCCTGAAAAAAGGGGAAATCTGAAAGAGGTTCATAAGGATAAAACCATTTAATTCTTTCTGTTTATCACTTTGCTTTACAAAGGACAATTCAAGAGCAAAACCAAGAAAAACTTTAGAAAGATGCATATGCCACTCACAATATCTAAAATCAAATGGTATATGTAAATTCATTTTAAAAAGACCATTCCATGTCCACATTTTTCACATGAATGTGAAAGACTGGGGGTTAAGCGGTACCCTTGGTACGGTAAAAGTTAAATGCCCAAAATAAAGGACAAAAGTGAGTTTCTGAAAAATAAATAAGTCTAAAGGACAGTTTTCAGAAACAAAGGATTGTGGTCGCTGTACACCTGTGAGATGGGCAGCATGAATGAATGACAGACAGACAGACAGACAGACAGACCCAGAGTCTTAAGTATGCAGAGCGGATAGTTTGCATAATTTTTGTAGATACAAAATCAGGAAGCATCAATTATTATTTATTTGATTGGACTTCATCCCATCTTTCCAGCACTGATGAAACGCACTGATGTGGCTTTTCTTCTGGCTGCGTTTGCAGAACGGTAGAACGGTCCTTTTCACTCTGGTACCGAAGCGACCGAAATAGGAAGGGTTATGTTTTTTGCAAAAGGGCGAACGCTGTTGCTTTTCTCCCCGTCATCAGGAATGGGTTGCAACGAATGTACCCACCCCACGTGCCAACATTCGCTGAACCTGCTCGGAATCGGCCAGTGCGTGGAATGTGAAAGCGGCGTGCTGGTGCTCGACCCCACCTCCGGGCCCAAGTGGAAGATGGCGTGCAACAAATGTAACGTGGTCGTGCACTTCTTCGAAAACGCCCACAAGGTGCGCGTGTCGGCCGAGACCTGCGAATCCTGCGACGCCGCGCTGGTGGACGTGGATTTTAATAAAGCAAAGTCGCCTCTCCCCGGCGGCGAGACCCAGCACTCGGGCTGCGTGTTCTGCGACCCCGTCTTCCAGGACCTGGTTGAACTGAAGCACGCGGCCATGAAACACCCCATGCACCGCGGCGGACAGGGGAAGAGGCAGGGCCGAGGAAGAGGCAAGGGACGCCGGCTGGGGGGGAGGCAGCCCCCTAAGAAGCCGAAAGACAAGATGGCGGCCCTAGCGGCTTACTTTGTATGATCGCCTTTGTGCAGAAAGCGTTTCATAATAAAATCCCAGAGGAAGCCTCTTTCGGTTAGCGTCCTTCGCCTTATTGAATCCTAAATGCCAATGCTCCCTTGGGCTGATGAGGTTACGTAGTTGGGTAATGGGACGTCTGCAAGCCAACAGCCAAGCTCAGAGTGCACCAGGGATGCCACCGTCCTGTATGCTTTTATGGGTAATCCTCCTTGAGCGACTGCCTTGTTTAGCGACCGTTCGCAGTTACGACGGTGAAGAAGAAGTAACTGCGAGCAATCCTCGTGTTGACAACCTTCACGGGTCTGTAAAGCAAAGGAAAGGTGAAGATCGATTGTAAGCACAGTTGGGGTTCCACTTAGTGACCGCTTTGCTTAATGATTGAGTTGCCAGTGCCAATCGTGGTCACAAAATGAGGATTACCTGTAATGTCAGATCAATTAAAGCAGTGTCTCTCAAACTTGGCACCTTTAAGATGTGCGGACTTCAACTCTCAGAATTCCCCAGCCAGCCATGCTGGCTGGGGAATTCTGGGAGTTGAAGTCCACACATCTTGAAGTAAGTGAACACAAAAGTGTACACAACACCCTGAATAAACCCCATTTTGTGGGACGGCTCCACAGAATTGCGAAGTAACTAATCTTATTTTAGCCTGGGGTGTTGGCAAACGTGGCCGATGCTTCGGGTCTCCCTGGTGCTAAGGGGATGGGAGCTGTAGTCCAAAACATCTGGAGCGTACAGATCGGGGCATGCCATTTAAAATACGCCACGGGATGGCATGGGTTTGGGTATCACCCAAGGGCTGTCTTCATCTGACGCGGGACAACATGGTGCAAACACCCTGGCTGGAAGGAGCTTCAAAAAGGATTCACCCGTTGGGGGAGATGGGCGGCATACAAGTTTGATTAATTAGTTAATTAAATTAAATATGTTTTTTAATTATTTATAGATATTAGCCATGTTTGGAGGGACTTGTGTTTTTTTTCTCTTCCTTTTTATTATTGTGAGCAGCCCAGAGTCACCCGTTGGGGGAGATGGGCGGCATACAAGTCTGAAAATAAAATAAAAAAATAAAAATAATTAATTCGGAAGAGAGGATTCCAAACTCTTTGAAAATAGCCTGGTTTGCCCGACCTTCATTTTAGTTTTTTTAACAAAAGGCCCCGCTTGGAAAGAGAGCGTGTCCGTTTGGAAAGCGGCACCAAAAACCAGCTGTTTTTTCACAAGCAGCGGGGACGGAGAGCTTCACAAGGGGAGGGAGACCCACGGCTGTCCCAGAGGCGTTTATTCCGCCCCCCCCCCCCCCCCCGCTTTTGAATCTCGGATGGGATTCAGGACCCAGCTTAGCCTGGAGAGCTGTGCTTGGAGGGGGCACCGCCGCTCCCCTCCAAAAGAAAAGAAAGTTTTGCACGGGGGGGGGAAGCGTGGCTTTTCTTGATTTAAGGACACCCACCGGTCCCCCTCCAAGAGAAAACAGAAGTTCTGCACGGGGGGTGGAGACACGTGGCCGCCCCTCGCCTCCAGGGCCGCGGTCCGGGGGCTGCCCGCCCTTCCCTTCCCTTCCCTTCCCCTCCCCTCCCCTGCCCGCCCCTCCCCGCCCGGGGGCAGGAAGCCCGGCTCCTCTCGGGGCAGCCTCGCCGGCAAGGGCGCGCGAGCAGAGCGGAGCCGAGCGGAGCGGAGCGGAGGGCAGCCCCGCCGCCTGGCGCAGCCCCGCGTCGCGGCCAACCAGCCCCGCGAGGCGGCGGCCGCCGCCGCCGCCGGGCACCGCCTCCGCCCGCCGGCCCGCAGCCGCCCGGCGCTCCTCGGCCATGGCCTGCCCGGTGGCGGCGCGCGCCTGGCTGGGCGGCCTCCTGCGCGACTTCCCCGGGCCGCTGGGCCCCGCCGAGACGCCGCCCTGGAGCCCCGCCGCCGCCCTGCTCCGCCCGGACGAGGCGCCGGCCCAGCTGGCCGAGCTGGCCCGCGGCTTCCTGGGCAGAAGGTGAGCCGCGCCGGGGAGCGAGCGAGCGAGCGAGCGGGGCGGGCGCGCGCGTGGCTCGGCGGGCCTCCCGGGGGTGCGCGCGCCCCCTTCCTCCGGGGGGCATGCATGGGCGGCCGGGCCGGCTTCTTGCGGGGTCCCGCTGCCGCCGACCCCCGCGCGGGGCCGCTTGCAGAGCGCGCAGGGACGTCCCGCGGTCGCGCCTGGCCTCGGCCCCTCGTGCACGGTCGCCGCCGCCTCTCCCGGGATGCGGCTGGCCGGACGAGCCCCTCCGCAGCCTCGCTGGACGGGCTTCCGCCGGCCGGCGACCCGGCCCGCTCCCGGGCTTGTGGAAGCCCCGCGGGGCGGCTGCTGCGCGGGGTCTTCCCCTGGACCCCAGTCCTGCCCTGGGGCGGGGGCGCGCCAGGTCCCGGAGCGCAGCAGCCCCAGCGGAGGATCCCCTTCTGCAAAACCCGCCGCCCTGTCCACTCCGCGGCCGCTTCGCCCGGTGGCCGAATGGACTCCCGTTGGGGGCTTGCGGGGGTGGCCCCCGCTGGCCGGCGACCCAGCCCGTTCGCTGGGTCGGTCGCCTGCGCAGCGCGGGTCTTGCATTCAGCCGGCTTCCCAAGGTCCTGCCTGGCGTGGGATGTGCCTAACCTGGTTCCTGAATGACATCTTTGCAGAAGTCCTGGTGTCCCCTCGCTGCGCGGGCGGGTGGTCCATGCAGTACCTTAGCCTAGGAGGGAAAAACCACCTAACCAAGTTTAATGCTGGCCAGGCTTGGTGTATCGCAGGGTTCCTCAACCTTGGCAACTTTAAGCCGGATGGACTTCAACTCCCAGAATCCCCCAGCCAGCGTGCTTTAAGAGGGGTGGGCTTCAGCTCCCAGAATGCCCCAGCCAGCATGGTGGCTGGGGAATTCTGGGAGTTGAAGTCCACCCGGCTTAAAGCAGCCGAGGTTGAGGAACTCTGGGGTATTAGTTATAGCCTTTAGGCTTCCCCAGCGTGCTTTAAACCTGTGGTGGGAATGCAGCTGTGTGTGGGAAAGTTGGAGCACAGGGTGCATGGTATGAACAGAACAGAGGAGGTCACAAGTCCATGTGGGATCAGGGCCCGACACCCCTGGCTGTATTTAGGAAACTCCGTTAACCTGCTTATGAAATTAGCCTAGTTCGTTTCCAGGGTGAGTGGGCTTGGTGTGCTTTTCTGGTGAAAGAGAGTTTGGAACTGCTGGCTTGGTGTGAATGCACGTGTCATAGAGGGATCAGAGGATCACGTGCAGGGCGGTCCCTGTAGGGATTCCTGCATGTATAAATGAGAGTTACAAAGATGGAAAGGGCAGAGGTACGTTCATTAAATGGAACTCGTGACTTTCCCCCAAAGAAAGACGGAGAGCGTTTGTTGGTTGATGGGTTTTATATATATTGTCAGCATCTGATTTTGAACAATGATTGTTCCAGCATGGCCAGGCATTAAAGAGTTGTGGAATGTGAGGATATAGGGGTTAAAAAGTACAAGTAGAAAAGAACCTCTGCAGCTCAGGGTTGAAGTGTGGAGTCCTTGGTGCTCTCTGAGCTTGGTGGTTGCCTTGCAGACGTCTCATTACCCAACTAGGTAACATCATCAGTGCCAGGGAACACCAGCGCTAGGTGACAGATAAGGGAACGTCATCATTGCACTGATGATGTTACCTAGTCAGGCAGTGAAACGTCTGCAAGCAAACCACCAAGCTCAGAGAGCACCAAGGACTCCACAGGGTTACAAAGTACCATGAAGATCATCTCGTCTCCCCCCTGCCCCAAACAGGAACATTATGGTTAGAACCGAGAAGCGATACAACTAAAATTTGGTGCTGTTCTGATCTAGCTCCATCTTCAGCAGAGCAGCAGTGTGGGTTATGTTCTGTTGGTCAAATTTTGGGGAGAATTCTTGCACTTTTGGCCTTTGTTGACAAGATGTCCTAACCATCTGAAGGCACAGTGGCCAAGATCCAGCTGGAAGTTTTTGTAATTGTCCTGTGTGCAATCTTTTTCTTCTTCTTTTTCAACTTCCCTGCCCTCTAAATGTCCTTTCATGAAAGGAAACGTGGAAGTAAACTTGAGAACAATGGTTAGATAAAAACTGGTAAGCCGGGAGCTTCTCAGGACTCTGCCTCTAAATAGCTTTTTCCGTTTTATCTCAGGGGTTCTCAGAAGACTAATCTTGAGATTGAGAAATGCATGGTCATTGCTGGGTAACTGACTGAATTCACTTGTGGACGTTAGTGAAAAATGCTCTGGGTTACATAATTTGCCAAGTTGGATACTGACTCTGATCTTATTATTAACGGTATAGTTTTTGCCACGCATTTATCTTATATATTTATTTATTGAATTGATGTAGTCATCTATCTTACATGTGTGACTCTAAGCGGCCTACAATAAAACAATCAAGTAAACAATTATAAAATGACATAATGCAATGGTTAAACATTTAAACAGTTGAAACACAGATACAGGTGAAACTCGAAAAATTAGAATATCGTGCAAATGTTCATTTATGTCAGTATGGCAACTCAAAAGGTGAAACCAATATATGAGATAGACGCATTACATGCAAAGCGAGATATGTCAAGCCTTACTTTGGTATAATTGTGATGATTATGGCGTACAGCTTATGAAAACCCCAAATTCACAATCTCAGAAAATTAGAATATTACATGACATCAATAACACAAGGATTGGAAATAGAAGAATATCGGACGTCTGCAAAGTATAAGCATGCATGTGTACTCAGTACTTGGTTTGGGCCCCTTTTGCAGCAATGACTGCCGCAATGCGGCGTGGCATGGATGCTATCAGCCTGTGGCACTGCTGAGGTGTTATGGAAGACCAGGAGGCTTCAATAGCGGCCTTCAGCTCCGCTGCATTGTTCGGTCTCATGTCCCTCATCTTTCTCTTGGCAATGCCCCATAGATTCTCTATGGGGTTCAGGTCAGGCGAGTTTGCCGGCCAATCAAGCACAGTAATCCCATGGTCATTGAACCAGGTTTTGGTACTTTTGGCAGTGTGGGCAGGTGCCAGGTCCTGCTGGAAAATGAAGTCAGCATCCCCATAAAGCTCGTCTGCGGAAGGAAGCATGAAGTGCTCCAAAATCTCCTGGTAGATGGCTGCGTTGACCCTGGACTTAATGAAGCACAGTGGACCAACACCAGCAGATGACATGGCTCCCCAAATCAACACAGACTATGGAAACTTCACACTGGACTTCAAGCATCGTGCATTGTGTGCCTCTCCATTCTTCCTCCAGACTCTGGGTCCTTGGTTCCCAAATGAGATGCAAAAGTTGCTCTCATCAGAAAAGAGGACTTTGGACCACTGGGTAACAGACCAGTTCTTTTTTTCTGTAGCCCAAGTAAGACGCTTCTGACGTTGTTTGTTGTTCAGGAGCGGCTTGACAAGAGGAATACGACATTTGAAGCCCATGTCCAGGATCCGTCTGTGTGTGGTGGCTCTTGATGCACTAACTCCAGCCTCGGTCCACTCCTTGTGAAAGTCCCCAACAATTTTGAATGGCCTTTTCCTGACAATCCTCTCCAGGCTGCGGTCATCCCTGCTGCTTGTGCACCTTTTTCTACCACACTTTCCCCTTCCACATAACCTTCTATTGATGTGCTTTGATACAGCACTTTGGGAACATCCAACTTCTTTTGCAATGACCTTTTGGGGCTTTCCCTCCTTATGGAGGGTGTCAGTGATGGTTTTCTGCACAACTGTCAGGTCAGCAGTCTTTCCCATGCTTGTGATTCCTACTGAACCAGCCTGAGAGACCATTTAAAGGCTCAGGAACCCTTTGCAGCTGTTATGGATTCATTAGCTGATTAGAGTGGGACACTTTGAGCCTAGAATATTGAACCTTTTCACACTATTCTAATTTTCTGAGATTGTGAATTTGGGGTTTTCATAAGCTGTACGCCATAATCATCACAATTATACCAAAGTAAGGCTTGACATATCTCGCTTTGCATGTAATGCGTCTATCTCATCTATTGGTTTCACCTTTTGAGTTGCCATACTGACATAAATGAACATTTGCACGATATTCTAATTTTTTGAGTTTCACCTGTATAAAGAAGAATTCGGACCAACGTCCTACACACAGTGTAGCCACCTTGGGCTAGTTCTTAAGGCTAGTTCAAATAGTATAAAATAAGATGATTTTACCAAATATGGTTCTATAGATGTGACAGGTAGACCTGAACTGTTGAATGTTTGTATCATACTGAGGGTTGGGGTGGAGGGTTGGAAAGGTCTTCCGGCTTCTTGGAAGAAGCATGATCTGCTATTGTATTGACCCGTTGGCTGGCTCATCACACAAGGGTGATATTTTCAAGGCATTAGTAAACAGGCTTCGTTTAGGACCAGGAGGCCCAATGACCCACCCTGATTTCTAGGCTTTCTTGCCCCTTCTCCAATCGTGTTACTTACTACTACTTTGGAGTAGGTTTTTATGGATTAGCCAAAAGACCATATTCAACTCAAAACACCAAGTTGCATCAAAGACAGTAAAACCGAAGAGCTGCCATTATTTCACCACATTAAAAGATGTTTTGGTAAGTTTGCAAGCCAGTTGGCCCTAAAAGCAATCATTTGGACAGCCTTAGGTATAAATGTGGCGGTGCTTGCTAACTACATGTACATTTACTCTCTGAAGGAGAGAAGACAGCCTAATACAGTGTTTCGCCACCTTAGCAACTTGAAAATGTGCGGACTTCAACTGAAACCCTGAAAAGAATCAGGAAATTGAGGTTCATGTGCCTTTGTTCTTCTTCCCCAAAATATTGACTCTACATACTAACCACTGGAATATTTATGATCTATCCCACCAGTAAGAGGTGATTCCCAGTGTTGACCTAAAATCTTATTCTAGCTGTATTCCTCTTCATTGGAGCCTGTTCTAAATGAGCGCATGGATGTTTACTAATCTCATGTGACTGTATTTTTGGCAAGCTTTACAGTGGAAAAGTGAGACATTTTTAGCGAGCCAAGACACGCTTTGGCCTCTGTTGTCCTATTTGAATGGAGAAATAACCCTACCTTGTAAACTTAGCTGGGGGCTATGTTATATGTCTTGGGTGTGGAGCAATGAACAAGACTGAATTCTTTCTTGATTTCAGCGTAAGCAAAGACAGGCTGCATTCTTCAAGCAGAAATAAATTCCTGGTTGCAGACAGACTTTCTAGAGTTCAGCTTTGTTTCTTTTGAAGCTGTGAGCAGACATTTTCTGTGCCTTTTGTGGCCTTTCGTGGCTGTTTTTTGCTGGTTCCTTCCAACCCTTTTTAAAAAAAATAGTAAGTTTTTTATTGTTGTTGTAAAACTTACATCATACATTATATTGTTTATATGCAGTGGTGTTGATACAGTGTGGATTAAAGATTATTAACACTCTCTTGTTTAAATAGCTTGGACCCTGAGGTTACAGAAAGAAAGAAATTAGATCCATCTTAATTATGATTTAAAATGCCAATAAGTGTAAGTTTATTTGACTTTTTCATCCAGAGTTGAATATAACATTAAAGAACTGCTACAGGTTGCATCAAAGTGATTGTTGTACAATAAAGGTTTCTGTTATAAGCTGATAATTTATTATTAAGGTCTCCACTCAACTTTGTTGCTTAATGTTGTTTGTGCCTATTGGAGAGGAAAAGAGAAGATAAACAAAGCAAATTTGACTTTAACTTTAAAATACCAATAGATACTTATTGGTCAGGTTTATGCTTTCAAGAAGTCAACCATATTGGGGCTGTCAGATATAATAATTGGAGGGATAAATCAAAGGTAGCAAATATGGTATGTCAAATATTCCTGCTTTTTGGAGGAGCATTCTTCACCCCAAAAGTAAGTTAGTCTGCCTGCCTTGAGAGATCTGGGTCCCCCCCCCACAAGTATTGAGTGTGGGAGTGGGTGACCCTCTGGGTGAGGTTCCCCCCCTCCCTTCCAGTACTTATATGAATCTCTGTTGTTATTTTGCATTGTGGGTTTCTGAAAAAAACCCCAAACCAGTAGATAGATCCAACAGTTATTCAACTTAAGTTGAATAAATTGAATAAATAAGTTGAATGAATAAAGTTGAATAAATTGAGCTTATAGAAGCGAATATATGTAGCTCAGGGTTGAACTGTGGAGTCCTTGGGGTTTTCTGAGCTTGGTGGTTTTCTTGCAAACGTTTCGTTACCTGGCTAGGTAACGTCTTCAGTGCACTGAGCTTAACAAGTGGGTGCAGGACACAGCTGGCCAGGGTTGATCCAGATTAATGCTTGCAGAACTTGTCCCATTGTATGTATCCAGGCGTTCTGTCTCCTGTAGGAGAAAGCGGTGGACTGAATTGTCTGTCCTTCGGTGCAATCTATCACACCGAATATCACACTTGGGGTGGGGGGAATGCAGTGGTCTTAGCACTGACGTCTTATTATCTGGAGAGGCCAGATTCTTGTGGCTTGTGTTGGCCTCTTAAAAGGAAGCCAAGCCCTATCCATGCCAAAAGAGGCAAACTGTATCCTGTAGGAAATTTTGAAAGGAAAAGGGAAACCATTGTTAGCGTTCCAGTTCTGGGGTGGAATACGATTGTTTGAGAAGGGGAGAATAACAGGAAATATCAAGAATTAGCTCAGCGCTGAAAATAACCCCCTTACAGTATGGAGGAAAGGGATAAACCGTTTCCAGATGGGACAAGTATGAATGCTAGTATTGAATGGATTGTCTTCAGCTGTCTAGAAGAAATTGCTGGGAATTGTAATTGACAAGAGCTGTAGGGTTGATGTGGAGTTTTACCATCAGAGCCAAAAGCGGTTTGGGGGTCTGCCATAAATATGATTCACAACCTTCATGTGATTCCCTTGTGAGCATTGTTGGTGTTCTAGGAACCTTTAGAAGTACATCCCTAATCCAGATTCCGTATTATAACTACAGGTAATCCCCAGGTTAAGAACGGACGGTTTAAGGACGACCCATCGTTAAGAACGGAGCCTATTGTAGCAAAATTGTAGTTAAATACACAATGGTTTGAGTTAGAGACACAATAGTTCATTACACAATACTACTTATACAGTATTATACAATAATACTGTTCCGGCTTACATATAAATTCGACTTAAGGACAGACCTTGGGACACGGAGCTCGCTCTTAAACTGGGGACCACCAGTAAGCGAAAATGTGTGTAATTGAAAATAAATTGTCACTAAAGCACACGTAATGGACGCAATCAGATCTGTTCTTGTAAAATGGTCTGTACATGGGCATAAGGAAGATGTATTATATTCTACCATGCTAGCAGTTTTCTGATCCTATATTCCACCGACCGCAAACTTCAGTTGAGGGAGAAGCTCAGCGTTCACCCAGTGGGGTATCTGACTGTTCTCCTTCCAAAGTGTATCTTGCAAGCCACAGCAGTTTGTGGTTTGTCAGCAAACAAGGATGGGGGAACTATCTTATAGAAGGGGAGAGGAGGACACGTAGGCTCCAAGATTGTTCACATAATGGCCCCAACATGCTTTGATATTATGCCTGAGAGAGACATCACCTCGGACCTTTTTGCAACCAAGCGTTGCTGTACGTGATGGACTGCAACTCCACTGTGGTCACTGCGGGTTACCAAGTTAGGGAAAGATAATTCAAGCTGATAAACATCTTTGGTATTTCCCTGCTTGTATGCAAGGAGCTCAAAAATCCACAGAAATGTTGTTTTGCCTGTTCTCTCTCCATTGCCCTTTCACTCACCTCATTTTTTTCCATTAGGAACGCACCGCCTCTTCTTGCGGCCTCCTTAATTCACGCAGCGGTCAGTGAGATGCTCCAAAGTGACCTCGGTGATTTTAAAAAACAGAACCTAGAAGAAGAGGAAGCCGGTGACAGTGGGACATGCCCCCGTAAGTATTTTCCCTCCCGTGGTTTTAAATGTAGTTCACGATCTCGAACAAAAGCTCCTTATTTCGGGTTCAGTGTTGTTCACCTCTTTCTCCCTAAGTAATTTAAAATAATTTAATTTAAAATGTGTATGTTATTCTTTATAATAAAAAAATGAAGCGGTGGATAAGGCTTAGAAACACCATATGCAGGTACAATTATAATACAAAAACTTTATCCTAAATAATTAGCAAGTAAAAGATAGAACAAGATAAAGATGAAACAAGCAGCTTCAGTGAACAATTAGCTTTAATCTAGAGAAATAATAATAATAATAATAATAATAATAATAATAATGATAATGCCACCATTGTGGCATTGCAGCTTGAAGATGCTGTATTCTGGTTAACAGCTGTCTTACTTCAGATGGAAAAAGGCATTTGGGAAAGGCCCATACCCGATCATCTTGGACTGATAGTAAGTTGATACAAATCCAGGTCTCAAATCCCTGGAAGTATTAAAAAAGAAGCATCTACGTTTTAACAAGCCAGTGAAACTCTTTCAAAACTCTGAGAAGTGGGCCGGATCATGCTAAACTATGGTTTGTATTGTCGTGCTTTGTTGTATTAATCAATCAGCCAGATCAGCACAACCTGTTAAGGCTTAAGCCATGGTTTACAGATCATTGAGGCCATGTTCACACAACCAGGTTAGACCTGAACAAGACTGGGCTTAAGGGTGATGCATGGACCTAACTGTGGTTTGAAATGGTTGGTCTAAATCAAACATTGTATTCTTCTCTAACTTGAATTTGAATGGGCAAATGGACTCCCACCTATACTGTAGAAATTGCAATGGGGGGTATACCGAAGCATGAAGATAGGCCGATGTCTTGACATTGAAGATTTAACTAGCAGAAATAATGGCTTTTATGGTTTTCAGTGACATGGGAAGTTCATTGCTGATGGCTCAGCATGACTGCAAAACAAGTTGTTACAACAAAATGAATGGGAACTAGTGAGGTCATACTTAGCAGTGCATAATCTTATCACAACAACCCAAAGAGTTGCAGCCGACGTATGTTGAGGAATGGGAACTGCTTTCCAGCTTAGGTTTCCATTATGTCATGATGTTGCTAATATATACTGTTGTTACTCTGCTTGTGGAGAAATGGAGCTGCCCTGCCCTTGAAATGAATGGGAAAGCTTTTGTGCATTTTTGATGCACCTTGTTTGGAGAAGACACAGTTCCCCAGCTTGAGTTTTCTGTCTGCAAAGTGGTTGATAACGTAGGATTGGATCCAAAGAGACATTGAGGGGAAGTGAAAAACGCAACTAGTGTTGTTCTGCAAACGTGTAAGAGTTTGCACATTGCGGTGATAATGCACATTCTGGAGACCACAATATCGTTGCATAATCAGAACATCTGTTTTGGGTTTAATTCATGTTTCTTGCATGTTGCTTTCCTGTGAAGTACAAAACAATGGGAATCTATTTTATCCCAACTCCAACTTTTAATCCATATTGCTTAGTTTTGTCTACGTTGGCAAGTAATGATTACGTTGGCTTTCAGGCAGGGTTTTTTTCTGGAGATGCTGAGGTCCAAACGTGGCACGCTGATGTGCTGTCTTGCAGAGGTACAGCCTGTTTTGCATAGAAAGTCCATATTTAGATCTAGACTAGCAGGTTGAGCATGGGACAGTCATTGTATTCATCATACAACACATTGAAATGCTAGATGAATGTGCGTTAGATGTTGATTTCCTGCAGAGTCCTCTGGATTTTACACATTAGTTGTAATATCAGCTTGTTTAGCGGTTGGCAGGGTTCCTTTCTGCAAGGACGGATGTGGCTTTAAGTTAGACCTGCTTGAGTGAGAAACCACAAACGCCCTTCCTCCTTCTCTTCGCTAAGACTTGGAGACAAATGACAACAAAATGGGGGAAGATGGTCTCTCCAACACACGTCTCCTTTATACCTAAATTATCTTGTTCCTACTGTTCTTTGATGGTTTTTCACAACTAATAACTGAGCTTGTCCGTCTCCTGTTCAAGGCTTCCTTTCTAGCTGTTCTTGGTGTCAACTTGTAAAGCTCTCATTTATTATGAGAACTTCACTTTCCTCTTGGGTCTTTCTTCCAAGAGTCTCAATTTCTCTATAGCAGTGTTTCTCAACCTTGGCAACGTGAAGATGTATGGACTTTAACTCCCAGAATTCCCCAGCAAGCATGGCTGGCTGGGGAATTCTGGGAGTTGAAGTCCATACATCTTCACGTTGCCAAGGTTGAGAAACACTGCTCTACAGGGTTCTGTAATCTGCCGTGCTTTGACATGTGTAGATGGTGTTTTATTGTATTTTAATTAATGTGTATTCTTGTTGTAGTGTAAACCGCCCAGAGCTGCTCCTGCATGAGATGGGCAGTGACTAAATTTGAGAAAGAGAGGGAGAGGGAGAGAGAGAGAGAGAGCTTGATTACAATGCCAGATTTTTCATCTTGTCTTCTTTTTGATGCCCACGCATGGATGTCACCGTTTATGGAATTAGTTTGGGTCAGTCCCCATCTACCTCACTGGATTACTGTAGGGTTAGGATTTGATTTTGGAAATTGTCTACTTTGGTGTAAATTTCTAAAAGGATACCCATCACACAGCCATAGAAGACCTTGCCATAGAAGACCTTGTCTTCTGCTTAAGCGACCTGCTGGTATATTCTCCCTCTGCATCAAAACGAAGTTAAGAAGTTGGGTCCATCTGCTGGGGAGAACGAAAAGTACACGTCTTTTCATGACATTTAAGAGCAGCATAATAAATTTATCTTTTAGCAAGTCTCTAAAATTTTTAATGTTAGTATTACCACCCAACACTAATGTTATTTAACCATTTAGCAAATGGTTAAATAAAAGTTCAAGTTGGGGGAGAAATCTCGTGGAGGAAGATCCCAAATGAGGCAATGGAAGTTCCAAAATACTCATTTCAATAAGTTCTTTTTCTTCAATGGCAGTTCTGGAAGGTGGTCCTTTGCAGCGCTATTTCTTTAACAAACTCTTGGAGATTTGCTGCAAATGGCAGAAAGAGTTACCCACCTTGAAGCCGTCTAAGCGCTACCTTCAGATTTCTGTCCATGCAACCCGTAATACTCGACGGAAGATGGAAGATAGACATGTTTCCCTACCAGAATTTAACCAACTTTTTGGCCTGGAGGTAAGTTTCTAGAAGCTGGGGAGGAAACACTGATAGAAATCACCCTTCATTATCATGCTAACGCCATTCCAGCCTATGTTTTGGATCTGCAAGTTCTGTCTTTCCTTAGCTTTGTCCCTGTTAACCATCACTGATGGGATTTGGTGCTTGAAACAAAAGAGTTCTAATTTTTAATTTTTTGTTTTACATGTTTGGATCCCAGTGCAATCCAAAGACTCGTGGTGGCTTACACTGAATATAAAAACCGTGGTACAGACTTCTGTAAAAATAAGAAAAACCACACCAACCATGGCAATTAGACTCAGGGTTCCTAAAAAAGCCTTGATTTTCTAAGATGGTGGTGGGACAGAAAGATCAAAGTAGGTTGGGAATTGATTAATGATGGGAAGAAAGGGAAGGAAATAAATGTAATGATGGAACGATTGGGCTGCCAACTTCTCACCTTGCCCCCAAATGAATTATGACCATGGAGATTCAAGCAATGTATTTGCCCAAGGGCATTTCCTTTAACCTTGGTTCAACAAATCTCTTTTGTGTTCTTCTTCTCTCTTTACTCATCCTTGCCACCAAAAGGATGGTGTAGATCGAGCCTACTTTGCTGTCTTTGATGGTCATGGAGGGATCGAGGCAGCTAATTATGCAGCCACCCATTTGCATGTCAACCTGGCACATCACAAGGAGCTTCTGGAAAATCCAGCAGAAGCTTTGAGAGATTCCTTCCAGAAGACAGATGAGATGTTCCTATCAAGGGCCAGGAGAGAGGTAAGTGGGGTGGAACGAAGGCAGGGACTAAATGCTGGTAGAATGTTAGCAAAAGAGGATGTGTAAAAGTTAGGGAGCGAGTTTGGAGAAATATATTCTCCTGACAAGTGACTTTTCTGTACCGACTTTTAAGTTGGTTGGGATGCAACTAACCCAAACAAAGATTAGTTCACAGAGTAGATTTTAGACTAAATCTGTAATCTGAAGAAATGGAATATGGAATTGAGATGAACATCAGTCAGGGTCTGAGCTGAAGTTCTTAACTTTTTTGCACCATGGACCCCTACAAGCGTGTGCTGAAACCTTCTCAGAAAAATGTGTTTAAATGCCCAAAATAAAATACATAGATATAGACTGTATTACCAAGGACACCAATTCTGCTCAAATACGGTTATCGAAATATTAAAAACAATTCCAATGATTTAGAGCAGTGTTCCTCAATCTTGTCAGCTTAAGATCCAGCCAGGCTGGCTGGGGAATTCTGGGAGTTGAAGTCCACACATCTTAAAGTTGACAAGGTTGAGGAACGCTGATTTAGAGAGTGAAAATTATTGAGGTTAACAAAAATTTTGGAGTCTAGAGGCCATCCATTATTTTATGGCCTATGCTCATGATTGAACAAAAAGCTACAGTTAGAGGTTACTGAAAATAAAGTTGTAATTGTTTCTCACCCAAGTCTACAGATGCCTTGAAATCCATGCAGGGATTCCGAAAACTAAGAATCCTGGTCTAAGTCTTTGCAAATAGAGAACTATTTCTGATCAGAGTTTGGCTGATCCCATTTTCCTTACGGGGCTGTGGTAGAAACTGGGGTCCCAAGTTAGTATAATAAATAGTAAGGGGGCCAGCTGCTTAAAAATAACTTGCTACGACGGGGTAACTTAAATCAGAGTTATTTAAATCTCCAAGGGGCAAAATTGTGCTTAAATCAGGTTTTCATTTGTGTAAGTCATCTTTTTCATAATCAAAAAGCCATACGAAAAATAATGCAAGTTTGCAACTTTTATAGGGGATTAGAATACAATTGGCCATTGTTACCCTCAGCGACATATCTGCAGTTGCAATAGAAGAATCAAAGATCTGCAGTCAAGTTTCATATATTGATGGATCTGGCGTGCGCTTTGTGTATTTTATCTACAAACATAATGGCAGTTGTGGTTTTGGGCCTGCCTAGAATATGTTTGTCCCATTGTGTCTGTATTAGTGATCGCAGATCTGTGGTTGCTCGGCTGAAGTGGAATTCAAATGAGTAACAAAGATCACTTTGTTTCCCTGCCTTTTTTTTTTTTTAAATGCTTGGTTTCGGGTACCAATTTGCATGTGGTTTGCACAGTTTTAAAACCAGAAGCTCAGTAGGAAAACTGCTTTAAGTGGAATGGGCCTTGTGCAGACCCTGAAATGGCACTGCCAGAAAGATGTATTTGCTCATAAATATGCATAGTGTTGCAGTCTTAATTATAGAAATGGAGGGAGAAATAAAGACCTGCATGCAATAATGAATTGCATATTATTGTCCAAAGCGTTTAATAGCTGATGAGATCTCATGGCAGGTGGTGCAAAACAGGTGGTGTAAATTCAGTGTAATCGCACATCTTTAAGAGAATATCCTTTAGCAGAATATTAATAGAATATCTGTCTTTGCAGTGTAGTTAACCAACAGTTGTTAATTTTCTTCATGTGTTATGTTTCATCCTTTGGGAGGAAAAAAAAACTTTCCCCACTTTTTCAAAATATGTCTACAGAAACTGCGCAGCGGCACGACAGGCGTGTCCTCTTTCATTGTGGAGGATAAACTACATATAGCATGGCTTGGAGACTCCCAAGTGATGCTGGTCCAACAAGGGAAAGTTATAACTCTGATGGAACCTCATAAACCAGAACGAGAGGTAACTTGCCCTGTTGTTCTTCAAAATTTGTAATCTGTTGGTTTGGGCTCACTTTAGGATAAAGACAGCAGTTTACCTATTGGGAAGATCTCCTGAACGTCTAAATAGTTTACTTCTTTCCCTAGCCTTTATTTTTTTAATTGGAGAACCCAGAATGACCTGTTGCATCAGCTGAATGTTAGAGCCCCAATGTAGTGGCGTTGTAGGCCTGGGGTTGGGGAAAGAGAAAATACAGGATTAGCTTCCCGAAGCTTCTCTTTCAGCAGAGACCTTGGAAAAGGAAATGGAGAGATGTTCCTCAAGAAAAGAGGTCTTTATTTTATTTTTATTTATTTAACAAATTTATATGGCCACCCAACTCACACATAGTAACTCCGGGCGGCTTACACCTCTTTCTGCAAATGTGGTTATCTGTGGGGAAACATCTTCCTGAAGACAGAATCTAGATCTTAGGCAGAAATCATAAAATGGATTAGATTGGAAAGAAACGTATTATCTTTGGTGGATTCTGTCACTTCTGTCAGACGCCTGCTTAATTGCAGCCCTTTGGTGTACGGAAAGGATCAGATGGTTGTCTCACTGATGTGCAGTCTAGACCTTCTTAGATGACTGAAAAGCAACTCTTATAGTTGACGCTTCCTGTGAAGACAGGGTGGCTTCGAGGCTATATATATTACACTGTGGTGGAATGGAATTATGGAGGCCAGAGTCGGGGAGTGAAGAATCCTCTTTCGTTTCCCAAAGCGAGGGGAAGAGATAAGAGGATGAGATTGGCACCTCCCTGAGGAATGCAGGAGGTGTTTACTGACTGACCCTGGGAACTGGTTCCAGTCTGGGAAGATTTTTGATAGAGGTTGTAGCTAATAAACCTTGCTGGATTGAATCTGCTTGGTCTCCTGGAGTTCTCTGGGCTAAACCTGACATCAATCTTCCCAGACTGGAACCAGTTCCCAGGGTCAGTCAGTAAACACCTCCTGCATTCCTCAGGGAGGTGCCAATCTCATCCTCTTATCTCTTCCCCTCGCTTCGGGAGACGAAAGAGGATTCTTCACTCCCCGACTCTGGCCTCCATAATTCCATTCCACCACATCCACTATGTGACCAGCAGTGGTCGCTAGGGGGTCATCCGGGCTTTTTCCTCCTCCGAAGATCTTTCTCGCCACTCGCATCCATCATCGCTCGTGCCGGTTGCATTCGGAGTTCGGCCAGCACTGGTATTTTGCTCCCCCGCGCAGCACCGCCGGTCCCCCCCATCTAAACGGGAGTCCCCATTTATCTACTCACAGATGGAATAGCTTTCGAACTGCTGGGTGAGCAGAAACTAGGACAAGGGACAGGAGCTCACCCCGTCCCGCAGAGCCGGGCCCGAACCGCTGGAGTGCGGACCATTTCTGACCGGCAAACTCCAGCGTCATTAAGCCCCTGCGCCACCACGTCCCATTTGCATGGAATCCCGAGTGTGTTGCTTTTCCATGGGGTGGCTGGATGAACCCAGCCTTTGGGTAGTTTCTAAATAGGGGAGTCTCTGCCTTTGCATACTGGAAGACACCAAGGCTTACTCGAGAACAGTGTTTCTCAACCTTGGGAACTTGAAGATGTGTGGACTTCAACTCCCAGAATTCCCCAGCCACCCATGCTGGCTGGGGAATTCTGGGAGTTGAAGTCCACACATCTTCAAGTTCCCAGGATTGAGAAACACTGCTCGAGAAACTAGAGTTAAAACAAGCCACCATTTTACTGCCCTGTATGAATTCAGGAGCAGCAAGCGAAGCACACATTTCAAAAGGGGTTGTAAAGGAGATCTTGCTTCCCTGAGCTGTAAGAGAAGGTTTCAGGAGCAGGAAAGCAAAAAGGGACACACTTTTCTTCTCTCCATTTTCCAAACCTCTCCTCTGTCCGTTGTATTGTCCACAACAAAGGCTTAAGTGTGTTTGTTTCCTTGCGTGTATAGGATGAGCGACAACGCATAGAAGCTTTAGGGGGCTGCATAACGTACATGGACTGTTGGCGTGTTAACGGCACCCTGGCGGTTTCCAGAGCTATTGGTAAGCGTGTTTTCTAAAGCTCGTCAGCCAGTAGGCATTTGCTGCACATTTGTAGCTTAGATAAGACAGCCAACGGATCAATGCAATGGGAAATCTATCTTCATTTGCAACTTTGCATTTCTGACCAAGCAGGGCTGATCCCAACTGTTGGCCTCCACAGTTAGAAACTTTACAAAGAACTTGCTTATATAACGATTAGAAAAACCAGTGACAGCAAACTGAACAGTTTTTTGGGAAGAAACCTGTAAAGAACGAGGCTATTCAAAACAGCCAGACCTATCCCAATTCCACAAGGCCGCCTGTTTTTCAGACGAAGAAAAACGGTGGCATCTTTTAACCTTGGCACGTTGGCTGCCATTGAGGCATCTACGCTGAGAATTGCTCCGTACAGTGCATTGCCATAGTAACCCAAACCTGACAGTGCGCAGTAAAGAATAAAGTTCTTGCCGTTCCCTCCCGAAGCATCTGCAGTGATATTTTTAATATTTTAAATAGGCAGCCAGAAGTGCGGATTAATATCCGAGGCTGTGGCTAACAGTTTTTCCTCTTAGCTCAGACGATTAGGTATGTAAATATTCTGAAGTAGGTCATTATATTCTTTGTTTTTCCATCTATATGTGGAATGCTATAGGGAGCCCTTTGCTTATTACACATATCCTTAACTGGCTCATTGTAGAAGACGTAGGGAATGGCCTTGAAGGACTGGAGGAAGAGCCTCGACCAAGGCAACAGTCAGATAAGAGGGGCTTGAGCCAAGGCCAAGAAAGTAACGTGAGAACACCTCTCAGACAAGCCCTTCCCTAGTTCACACGAAGATAAAGTGAGGGAGGGAGAAGCACATTCAGACTTGCAAGATTTTGTTACTATAGATGTTACAATAAAAGTAGTCCTGACCTATATGGCGTTGGTTTCTTCATCTGGTCTACCTTGTTGGGCTGATACTCAACCATTTCCACACAGCACGGCCAGTGGCTGCACCTTAAATAAAGAGAAGCATTAGGCATGGTTTACCTTGTCGGAGGAAGGCCCCATATCTGTCATGTACCCCATGGCAGAGCAGAGGCAGCTCATTATAAGGGGCCCCGAGCTGTGGTTGCTGATTTTCCCCCAGAGAAGCAAACCCTGCTTCCTTCCATCACTTGAGATATGGAAAGAGGCCAGAATGAAAGTAAAACTCAGCAGAATAGTGGGAAGAATGCCTTCCCCCCCTAGTTTCAGAACTTCAGTTCAGTCCCTCAAAAGTACAGCAAACACTTGGGAGTCAGACTAAGGCAGTGCTGTCCAAACTTGGCCACTTTAAGATGAGTGGACTTCAACTCCCAGAATTCCCCAGCCAGCATGTCCACTCATCTTAAAGTGGCCAAGTTTGGACAACACTGGACTAAGGCAATAATGCAATGCGTGATTATTTGCCGCTGCTCCAAAGAGTTGTGGGCTGTTCGGCAGAAGGAATTGGAGCCTGTGCTCCTTCAGTGAATACAGTGGTACCTCGGGTCACAAACGCTTCTGTTCACGACCAATTTGGGTCACGAACAGCACCGTTCGCAAAATTTTGCTTCCGTTCGCGAACGCCGCATCGGGTGACGAACAGGATCCGTGGCCATTTTCCCTGCCGTGACACATGGTCGTGGCTTCCTGTAGGGAGGTGGACTCTCCCTCCAAGCAGTAACCGCCTCCCCACCCCCCTTCCTGTCCTCCATGCCAGAAGTCGCCTCGAGCAAGGTTAGCGTTCTCTCTCTTCGTACTGCACTCTACTGTATTTTGTTTCATATTTTTGTGGTTTTAAAAAAAAAATACATATGGTTCAGAACGGATTAACCGTAATTACATTGAACCTTATGGGAAAATTTGATTCGGGACGCGACCAAAATCGGTTGGCGACCAAATTCGTAGGGGTCAGAACGGATTAACCGTATTTACATTGAACCTTATGGGAAAATTTGATTCGGGTTGCGACCAATTCGGGTCGCAACCAGAGTTGCGGAACGAATTAAGTTCGTGACCCGAGGTACCGCTGTATTTATCTCCTGCTTCTCTCTCTTTTTTTAAGGGGACCTAATGCAAAAGCCTTACATCTCCGGCTGCGCAGACAGTGCATCGTTTGAGCTGACAGGGGCGGAAGATTACGTCCTCCTTGCGTGTGATGGGTTCTTTGACGCCATCCAGCCTGTTGAGGTGGTGGACCACGTTCTAGAGCACTTAATGGAAAAACAAGGAGACGGCCTTCAGACGGCGGAGAGGCTGGTGGCTGCAGCTAAACAAAGTGGCTCTACCGACAACATCACCGTCCTGGTGGTGTTTCTACGTGAGCCCAAGGACATTGTCGCCGACTGCCTCGGAGACCCCAAAAGCTGCCCTGCGGATGATGGCGCGGCAGGGTCCTTGTTTAGCTTCTTCAGCCCCGGAGCAAACAACTGAAAGAGCGTCGCTCTGAAAGCAACAGCCTTTTCTAATGCCCAACGCCCAGATGTGAGCAAGTTTTTAAAAACTCTTCTCCATTGGAAGAAGAAAGGTGAGGCCTGGATTGGACGCCTGGGTTTAACACGGAAAAGAAAATCCATCCAGTTCTCCCTAACCCTGGGCCATGTCTGGGTCGTACAATTTCAGGCTACAGCTGGAGAAATGGTAGGATAGAAGGTCCAGCCTTCTGTTGAAGAAACCATTGGGAGCAGGAAAGGCAGACTTAACCTTCTCACTGGCTTGGTTTTGTATGGGGAAGGGTTGGGGTTTATATGGAAAAGGTGTCAGTCAGGCTGAAGTGATACAGCTCAAGCTGATCAGTAAAAAATAAGGTTTGGGTAGATTGGTGGTTGAAGCCCTTGCTTCTCGAGAAGTTGCATGGTGGGCTCCCATCTCTTGTCTCGGGAGAGAGTGAAAGGAGTGCTTGAGCGAATAACTTAGGAGGCCTTGTTGCGAGATGCTTAAATAGCATCAGACGGAAAGGGGGCTGCGTTGGAGTCTTTTTGAAATTACAATTTAATAAGCTAGGGCTTGATTCAGTATTAAATCCAGACGGTTGGAATATCAACCGTCTTTTTCTGAGCGCAAGACTCGGGTGGCGCTTTTGTATACCAAAGAAAATATTAGCCAAGACTGTCAGCTATGAGGTTTAAGAAAACAAAGTAGATAAAGAACTGATAAGAATCTACTCTCTCCCCCCCCCCCAATTATTTAATGCTGTGTTTCTCAACCTTGGCAGTTTTCAGAGGTGTGCACTTCAGCTCCCAGAATTCCCCAGCCAGCCCTGCTGGCTAGGGAATTCTGGGAGTTGAAGTACCCACTTCTGAAAACTGCCAAGGTTGAGAAACACTGATTTAATGTTTCAGTCCTGCATCCAACTCATATATGTTCATACAGTACCGTAAGCTAAGCTGAGATAACATAAGTTGCAGTCAAATTGCCAAACATGGTTTTTGCATAACTCTCATCTGTGCCATTCTGCCCAGTGTTCCCAGATGTTCTTTAGCATACGCATATTTTTTTCCTCAAATTAAAAAAGATGTTCTGGGCATCCGCATCTCTCAGTGAACCATATATTAAGTATTTAAATATTTTATTATTTGTATACTGGCTTGTATTCTCCCAGAAGGTTTATTTGAATCAGATGTTTAGGTGTACATATTGACTATTATTTTATCACTGGTATTTGAAACAGGCAGCTTTCAAATGCCACCGGCCTGCTGACAAAGGGGTAGGATTACTTTTGCTATCATATTCTGTGGCCTGCATGTTAGCTTTTATCTTCCTCAGAGTTTATTTCAGACATTTAAATACTGCTCAAGCACAGGAGCCTTTTTTAAATGTATGTCGAGGTCTCTGTAATTCAGGACCACTTTTGCTGTAAACGATGGGAATAACTGGAAACTTTCCAAAACAGAAGAGGCTTTGAATTAAATGAAACAATCTGCTATTCCTTTAGACGGGCGTTGTTGCAAAAAGCGCACTTTTTGCGGCTTAAACTACTGTAGAAGCAGTGCTGGTAGATCTGTTGGTTTAAACTTGAATCTGGCAATAAAGAAAAGGAAAAATTGGTTAGGAAGAGCAACCGGAAAAGTAGGTAGGTAGGTAGGATAGAATCTTCCAAAATCTGTTATTCTCTTTTCCATAATTTCTTTTTCCTTAGACTTATGCTGTAAAGTTGCAGGTAAACCCAGCTCAAATTGTTTTTCCGTCAGCGTCCAGCTAATATAGGATTTGAGCCGGGCATAGACCTAAATTCATTTCTTTCTTCAGTGCATGTTGCAATTCCAGCTTTATTTGCTAACATAGCAAATCGCTTAGCAGTGACATGAAACTGAAGGCACCGGGCTCGATCCTTTGTTTCATGGAGGGTTGTGCCTCTATGACAAATTGCGTGTAGTGAAGATCAAGGTACTGTCCAGAAAAGCTGGTTTCTATTGGAAGCGAAAACATTTATCTCAAAGTGAGGGATTTTAGTTGTCCTTGATTAGTAACCAGCTTAACAAAAGCACTGATTTTTTTTCTCAAGTGATTTGCAAAGCATGTCATGATTTTATCACAGTAATCTTAAGCTGAGGTGGTGACTCACTGACAGCTTTTCAAGGGAGGAAAATGAATTACAGTATTCATAATATCTCAAAATGTGTCCCAGGTTGGTTATGACTTAATAAAGGTAGAGAATAAGTCAATACTTAGGAAATATTCTTCACTAATTTGCAAATAAACTGGGAGGCAGCAACTCAGTCCCTATTAAAGACTCATAAGCCAAGTTTAGACAGTGCATTTTCTTCATGAAATGAAGTGAAACTTGGCCTCGTAGTTTTCCTAACTTCTGTTTTACATCCAATACATCTATTTCTGAGTTTAAACTATCCATTGTTTTAATTGCATCTGAAGTTAGGGAGCCCGTTGGTTTAAACTATGATTTGTTAACAAGCTAGGATCATAGAGTAGGAGAAGGGAGTGGAAAATCCACTAGATGAACATTTGTTCAGGCCACAGTGCAGTATGAAATAAAATTATCCTGATCAAGTTCATCTAGGAACCCTGGTAATGAGTTTCTTCCCAATCTAGTTGGAGAACTTGGTGTACTTCTCCAACTAGAGACCTACAGAACAGCCCCTAATGGCTGTAGGTCAATGAAAGCAATTTTCATATGGCTTTCTTGAGACACTGATTGTCTCAAGAGCAGCAGGAACAACTATGGAACCTAGGAAGAAGAGCTTAACGTGTGGTTAATATATTCTAATTGTGTTTTATCTGATCCGGATTGCTTGCTTTGTCGCTCCCTCATCAGTTGGAGGCTGACGGTAGGACTTGTAGCTGCTTTGCAATTTGTGTCTTGTTTGGAAGTGATGGGCCTTGATGTGATCTATCCTTGTTCTTCTGGGTGAACCGCTGATTGCTCTAGCTTCTCCAGACATCCTGTTCTGTAGCTGTCCTCAATCCCAGCCAGATGTCAGCTGAGGGTAATGGTAACCCAGCACTTCTGGAAGGTAGTATATTGGAGAAAAACACAATATCCTGTCCCACCAATGGGAAGAGCCAAGCTGAAATGTGGGCAAGTGTGCTGCAGTGTGCAGCTTCTGAACAATGTATGTTGCTTTCTGTGATTGTGGCTGGAGATTGTGGCTCTTCATACACAAAACAGGGCTCATGGTCCGCCCCTTCTCTGGCTTTTTGATCTGTTTGGGTTGGTGGACAGTGCCCAGACATCTCATAAGGCTATCACATTGTTTGGTTGTCGTACAAACCAACTAAGGTGTGTCAATAACTGGCAGTTGAACAAACCATAGCTTAGTGCAGTGAGTGACCCCAGCCGCTGCCTGTGAAGGTACAGAAGATTGGTCAACGTGTCCTTCCCCTGATCCAGTGAAGATACGTAGTTGTGGGCACGTGGGCACGACCTCATGTGTTTAGTGAAAGGGCCAGAAGCTGTTACGAGATGAAAATCTGGAATATGTCAGTATCTGTCTGTTATCAACAACTTTCAATTTCTGGACAAAACTCTTTCTTTTCAAGACGTATGTTGATTGAAGAATGCATTTCAGCGCGGAATGCTATTTATTGAGCTCTTCCACTTGGGAAAAAAATTTAGAATCCATTTTTCACTCTACTCTGCTTTTCCAGGCGAGGCTGACCTTCTTTGGATTGGGACTGTTAAAACATGTTTGGGATGGCCCTTCCCATCCTCATTGAAACTGATTGGCAAGCTCCAGGCTATCTCTTTGACCAGTTGGCTTGTAGACTTAGAGATTCCCGCCCCCCTTTTTTTTTTTCACTGTGGTGGAAAAAAGATTAGCCATACCCAATCTTACATGAATCTTCAGGAAACTACAGTATGGATGAGAAATCTCATGGCTGTAAACACGGAGAAATGTTCGAGAGGGAGACGCTTCTGTCATCGCTTGCTAATCGGTTTGACATGCAACATTTTGCAGAATGCTTCAGAAAGCAAGGGAATGTGCAGCACCATTTTTAGAACAATGGGGGATGGAAATTTTAAGTAGATCCACCCTCTAACTGTGGTGATGGAGCAAGAGGGAGGGATGAGAAAGCATTGAAGAATTATTAGTGCCTGGAGGAGGGGTGGAAAAGCTGCAGATGCCTGCTGCTTTTAGAAAGATGCAAAGTTCTGGAAGGTGGCCTAGGATGGCTAGCCAAGAGAGAGAATAAGAAGTGTTCCAGATTTCTTTTTGGTTGGCTGGTTAGCTGGTTGATTTTCTGGTATCATTTTTCTTCTTGGCAGATAACCATCTGCCCTGCACACCTGCTGCTGTAGAGAAATGTTCTACAGGTTGCTGGGACTGTAGACTTGACAGCATGAATAACTTGATTGTTTCCACAGAACTGGCAGCTAAAATGGTGGATTACAGCAGTGAGTTTAATAATTGACACTCAATAGACCTCAAAAGTAGGACAGTACATTCTGTCGTCTTCTTTTAAAGTGCTGCCAGAGTGATTGGAATCTTTATTATAAGAGCTCTACAAATTTGCAGAAGGGCCTTGTTTGAAATAGGCCTTTGTCTTGGGTTTGTCTTCTGAGGCTAATGCCTTTACTTAATTAGAACATACTGGTTTTCCTTCCACAAGTCAAGTGAAATTATGGGCAACTCTTGCCCAGAATGGTTCCATTTGAGGAGATAAAGAGAGCTGACTCCATCATTTTGCAGAATGCAGTCTAATTCTTTCCATCAGAGTCACATTGGTCTGACTCTGATCTCACATGGTAACTATATTTGAATATGTTTACACCAGAAAATAGAGCAACATCATCCGTGCTTTGTTGCTCATTGTCAGTAGTTTTCAGAAGTACCTTAGATGTTGCATGAACTCCATTTCATCATGGAAATGTAGGCACCTGGAATTCCATCTTGTCCTTCTGGAATAGATGAGCTACAGGGCTTCTGTTCTCAGATGGTTATTTGGGTTGACAAGGCGGACTTTAAGGAGCAGAGTGAAGGCCTATGGTTCAACAATGGCGCCATCATTAAGTCCACCGCTGCCCATCCCTCTCTCTCCCCCCACCCCCAAGAAACCAAGAATAAACTAAGAGAGCAAGGAACATCTACTCTCCCTTTGGGAACAGCAGTGAAATCCAGCTGAAAGCAGAAAATAAAGAGGAGATGGCAGTGAAGAAGTAGGGATGGGTGCTGTGTAGATAATTCTGGAGCTGGCAGTCCTTCTATGGCAAACAGAGTGTAGGAGGATGTATTGTAGAATACACAGTGCATGTCTCAGTTCAGTATAGCATCTTGTCCTCCCCATTGATTGCCATTTGAAAAGGACTTAAGATTTTGTGTCGGGGTTTTTTCAATCTACCTGTGGTGTCATCAGGCATGCCCCTTTTGGGAGTATTTATCACTCACCTGCTTTCATTCCTTTGGGCAAAGAATTTCTCTTGGGCAACTCTAAATTGAAGACTTTGGATTCTTGCATCTTACAAATTGAGAACATTTGTTTGAGCTTCATTTGATTTTATACCCTAAGAAAGTAAATGAGATATCATCAGGCAAGGGAGAAGACTCCTCCTCCTAAAGGTTTGGGTAGTTGGCATTTTGGGCAGTGGAAAAAGAGGCCATCTTCTCTGGTCCACAAAACTTGGGTCATGAACAATTTCTCAGTCTTTAAGGAACCATAAGGGTCTCTGGTTTTTTGGGGGGAACAAACTCCAAGCTGTTCCCAGAGAGGCAAAAGTCATTTTGTGTCTAAACCATCCTTTTAACCACAATGGATTTATTGTGGAGGAAACCTGTGGAAGAAGCCATGGAGAAATTTGGAAGATTTGCAAACTGAAGATAATGTCTAGATACAAGGAAATTTCTGCAAATGCAGGAAAAGTCCTAATCTGGAAGCCTTTAGCGTGTCTATTTGGGAATTGTCTTCTTCCTCAGTTTATTTTCTGATAGACCATTAGGGACATTCATCTTTTGCTTGGGAAAGAAATAGCTGATAGGTAGAAAGAAAAGGAGCTCACAGAAGAATACATCTAATAGTTTTACATATGCTCATATCCTGTTATGTAACTAAATGCTTGATAGTTGTCTATTTTTAACAAAACGAAAACAAAATAAGCATATGTGTAGTATATGCAGTTCAAATTGCTAAGTTGTCCTCGAAACGTTGGTTACATATAGAAGGAAGGATGGATTCTTATATAATTGACTAAGAATAGATGTTCTTCCAGCCTTGAAGACCCAATCTGAACAGCAAAGTCCCCATTTCTGTTGTTCTGTTCTTATTCTCCAAGCCATTGGTATCTAATTCAAACAAATACAAGCATTTATAAGAACCACCCAATGCAAGTAACATGAAGTAACTCCCCAAAAGCAAACCATCATAGCATGTGATTTCCTCTGAACCAATGTTGCAGTTCAAACGTTGTTGTACATTCAAACAGTCTATGTACAATTTTTGTACTGATACACTAGATGTTTATTCTTAAGGTGACTGCATTTGTGTTCCCAATATGTCATGTTTCATTGTACCTGTTAGCAAGTGTTGCAAAGTCTGCATGGAAAGTACAGCTTGTACAATTGTTGTTTTATTCATTATCGCATTTATAATTTGCCATTCTGCTTACAGAAGCACTCAAAGCAGTAGTGATATATAATCTATAGAGACAAGCTTTTGCTGTGGCAGCTTTATCTACATATTTTTATCTGCTTTGTTGCAAGAATATTCTCTCTCTCTCTCCCCCCAAAGTATTAGGGTAGGGAGGGAGATAGATGGATAAGGAAGGAAGGAAGGAAGGAAGGAAGGAAGGAAGGAAGGAAGGAAGGAAGGAAGGAAGGAAGGAAGGAAGGAAAGATAGGGAAGGAAAGTGTGTGTGTGTGTGTGTGTGTGTGAGAGAGAGATCTTCATCCTCTAACACTGGGGAATATTTCATTTTTTCCCACCCTTAAATTATCATTCAGTCATGGAGTCTGTTGGACAAAAGTTATGAGAACCTCCACTTTCATAAAGTTTCCAAGAGCAGATCCCTCTGTTTACCAGCTTAATGCAGAAGTGCATTCTTCCAGCATTCCTGTTGCAGCCCCCAGAACACCCCTGAATTGGATAGAGCAAGCAAACTTAAGGCCCGCATTTTGCATTGCATTTTATGGGTTTTAAGGAGCAAAAGGGGCACCACCCATGGCAGATGTTGGATGCAACCATTCCTGTCCCTCCCCACTCCCCCTTACAAAATGCAAAGTGTGAGGTGGACCTTAAGCCAATGACAGTTGCTCGCTTTAGAATTAAATACAGGGCATCTTCCTTCAAATGGAGGCTTAAGCTGAATTACCTCTTTGAACCCAGCTCTCGTGCTTGTGCAAAGTTGAAAATAAGCTCTAGGATTTCATAGGTGCTAACCTGCTAGCTTAGGGATGGTGCGAAGCTCTGTATGAACATCCAGACTATGGCAGGTCTTGAATTCTACTAGGAAGGATGACACAGGCCCATTCTTAAAAGTCAGCTTCAAATGGTCCCATTCAGACTTGAATGCCAAACTGTTCTCCAACATCTATTCCAGGGGTGTAATTCTCAATTTGACGTCGTCTGGGC
This sequence comes from Liasis olivaceus, assembly GCA_030867105.1. NCBI lineage: Eukaryota > Metazoa > Chordata > Lepidosauria > Squamata > Pythonidae > Liasis > Liasis olivaceus. The sequence continues at coordinate 6,678,042 of CM061364.1, read as the reverse complement.
AGAGGGCATTAAAAATGCCACCGGGGTTCCCTGGCAGGTCCCTCTACAGGGTGGAGCGTAAGAGCATTTGGCAAGTATAAAAAAGAACAATGGAAATGAAGTGTGTCATCAAGCCAGCCTTCCTGGCAATTGTCTGCAGGCGTGCTTGGTGTGTAGCACCGCTGAATGTAGCATTTGGGCATAGTAGACGGAGTGGCTCAAATTTTGGGGTGAGAAGAGACTGTCTTGTAAAAGTCAGGCTATGTTTGTAAGTCAGCCTCGTGGCACTGGCCTTTGGTAACTTTAATGTAGGGCTGTTGAGAAATTAATGAAAGCCAGTTTGGTGTAGCGGTTAAGGCATCAGGCTAGAAGCTGGGAGACCATGAATTCTAGTCCTGCCTTAGGAATGAAGCCAGCTGGGTGACCTTGGGCCAGTCTCTGTCTCTGAGCCCTAGGATGAAGAAGGCTTCTGAAATCTTGCCAAGAAAACTGTGTGGACTTGTCCAGGCAGTCACTGGGAGTCAAGACTGACTCAAAAGCAGGGAAGGGAAGGGAAAGGAAGGGAGGAAAGGAAATCATACCATCTCTTTACATGCTTCAGATCCCACCTCTCCTTTAAAGATTTGACGTCAAAGTAATGTCCCACCTCTCCTTTAAAGATTTGACTGAAGTATTGTGAAGATTTAAGAATTTAAGAAATGCGTATTAAAGCTTTCTGCTTTGGAGAGACTGAAGTATTGTGAAGATTTAGTCACAATAACTCCTTGGGGCCCTTCCGTTTTAATATAAGTTAAGCTTAAGGGGGTGGAAGTGAAATCAGAATCTCTTCTTCCCCTCCATCTCTTGTGCCTTCCTTGGCCATGCCCTGTGTTCAATTTCTGATTATTCCTTGGAATACATCCTTACACTCTTCTAGTCTTGTTACACCCATCGATAGTGTTACATAAGTATAATATTTTAAGAAATGCGTATTAAAGCTTCCTGCTTTGGAGAGACTGAAGTATATAAGCTAGCGTGGCAGGGCTCGGCAGCCATCTGTGCAAGAAAGCCCAGAATTTGTACCTTGAAAGTAGTATATCCTTGCATGTTGGAAATTGCAATGTCAAAATCGATTAGTGATGGGCCAGGCGTCGAACGAAAGCAATATGTCTTAACTTGTGGAAGTGTTAACCAAGGGGTGCTTTGCCTTTTCAAATGCATGTCTTTTCAACGCCAAGGACTAGGAACTTCTTTTTTAATAGACCAGCATTCTCAGGAGATACCTAATTGTGCATTTCACAGCATGTTTACATAACTGGAAGAGGACAGCAAACTACTTCTTTATTGCGGCCAAGAAAAGGACAATGTCCCCTGAAGTCGCCAGAAATGAAGCTCAAAGACTTGACTTTAGACCTTTAAGGTGCCTAGAGCCTTGTTTATGGGTCATCGATAAGCTTTCCACGTTTGAGCCAAACTAGAGACAATCAAATAGCTGTGATTAATCACCTAACGTCTTTGCATCAAGCCATTTATATCCAGCATTTGGCATATTATATAACTACAGAAGTACAGGCAGTAATGTTCTATTTCTGTAACCACGTCTACTGATGTTTTAAAAAGAAAAACTTGTCAGTATTAATGACTTTGAGCTTCGTTTTTTTTAAACTATAGCTTTATCTTGGCAACCGATCAAGTCCTCCTCCTCTTCTGTCGTTCAGTCAACCTTGAAAGGAATCCCTAAGGGTCACGATGCTTTCCACCAAGGCACACTCGATCGGGGTGTGCCGTTTTCAAACTTAAAACAAGCAATCCTATTTACTGTAAAGACAGTCTTCGGGTCAGCGGTCTGGGATGGAATAGGATTTTACCGATGGTTAGGTCTGGAATTTTGGCCAGCTGATTTTAGGAATTTTGCCCCAGCAGTACATGTAATCTGTGCGTGAACTGTTCGCTTGGTTGTGAATCATACACTTATGCAATTGTATGTTTGTAGGGGTGTTTGTGTGTGTGTGTGTGTGTGTGTGTGTGTGTGTGTGTTTGCTCTCTTGTAGGGCTGATGTCCATCCTGCAATGTTTCGTCCTGAGATTGGGTGAAGTTGACGGACAGGGCGTCAGCGATTACATTTTCCTCTCGGTACGTGCAGAGTGCTTCCCCTCCCTGTTTGTTAAGTGGGGGAGTTCCCGAGAATTAATAAAGAACCACAGATTTCATTTGAAGCTTCTGCACTTTGCTGATGGATGGGTGGAAACTCGGAGGCCGTTTTTTCAAAGACTGCTGCCGTTTTTAAACTCGGAGCCATTGCAGGCATGCTCGTGCGCTGTGTGTGTGTGCGTGCGTGCGCCTGTGTGCTTCGTTTCCCTCCCCTCCACTTGTCACTTCTGCCACCCTGCCTTCTTGCCAGATTGTCAAAACACTTAACGACGAAGGAAACAACAACAGGAGAAAGACACGTTTAATACTGCAGCTGGATCCCACTGGCGGCTAGATGCAGTTCCACTGTTTTCCAGTGTCACAATTAGACTTTCTCTTCTTCTCCCCCCCCTTTCCAAGAAGAAACGGGTGAGGAGGCAGAAAATCATTGCACTTAGTCTAAGGAGAATTCTGGAACGGAGGAAAAGCCGTTCCCTGGCCGTTGGCAGCCCGGTTTACGTGTGAGTAATTCTGTTCTGGCTCCGAAGAGCAAGTAGCAATTTATCTTTCCCTTACACGAGGCTGTCGTGCTACAAATAGCCTATGCGCCCTCCGCTCATGTCGGAAGGGGGGGGAGAGTCAAGAGCAACTCAAACAGGATCACCCCCCCCCGTTTTGCTTCTCTCCTCCCCCCTCCCTGCAGCCATTCCACCTGGCACATCAAAGGGGGAAAGAGAAGGCATCAATTCCCCACCCCCCCAACACTTACCAATCTATTTGGAGTGGTTACCTTGAATGAATAACTTTTTTTTTTTTTTGGATGAAGCCTTAACCAAAGTGTATTTGGGGTTGACTCTTTCCAAAAACTTAAATGCATAGAAGATTTCTCCTGGCTGCCATATAACATCCTGCCTGGCAATTTGAGAGGACGCAGTCTCTCCCCCCTCCCCACCATTACCTCCTTATTTTGCACAGTGTTTCAGAACCTAGTGCAGGGACCGAAAGCCTGTCGATCTCCAACCGTTCCCTGTAGATCTCCAACTGTTCGTAGATTGCCTAGTTGTTTATAGGTGTCAAATCAGTCAAAATGCCAAATGTTAGGGACGCAGTTCTGCCCAGTCAGAAGTCTGCAAATTCCCCCTCCTTGCCTTAAAGAATGTCTGAATCTCCTCTTTTCCAGCTTCCTGTGTTTTTCCCTCATTCGCTTGTTCAGTCTCCTGTAATAGCCGTGCACAAGCAAAATCAATATTACTCATCCATGCTTCAGACCCCTCGCCACTTAATACAGCTGAAATGCCCCTGGATAACCCCCAAACTATTTTATTTGTTCTGTTTGATTCTTAAGGTTCTTTTTTGCAATAAAACATAGCAATGAAGCACCGTATCCCACTGTTTTGAACTCCTATTCACAGCTGGAATGGCCGCTGGCAATTTCCCCCCCTTATTTCAAAGTCACCCATGATCAGACTCAAAGTGGAGGCTAATATTTATTCAGATTTGTTTTCTGTAAGGTTCACCGTGGAACCACCACGGTACCATTCTTGCAATCATGCCTGGAGAGAGGGAAGTTTTTCAGTTGAGTTGAAAGGATGCTGCTTTGAAGTTTCCACCAGATTTACAATAGGCTATAAAGTATCAAGGAAAAGCAGGAACTGAACGCTTTTTATTAGATTTTGGCAGTGGGTTTTGTACGAGGCTGTACTGCCAGCCATTCTGATTGCATATGAAAACGTCTTGCTTTCACTTGATATTTTAGTGCCTTGGGATACTAAAACTTAATACAAGACTACAGATGAACAGTTCTCCCGCAACCCTTAACATGAAATCCAGGTTTTACAAGGCAAGTAAAGATGGCCAGGGTTGTTTATCCCTAACAATGTCCTTCTGGAATTTGCAGAACAGGCTCTGCAAAAAAAAAAAAAAAAAAAGATGGATGGTTTATGCTTCACAGTTAGCACGATGAGTTTATGAATTGATGTGTTGTGCAACAGAGTCAATTCAGTTAACGCCGTTTGGTGAGGTTTGCATAATTTACAGTTTGCTTCTTTCCTTGCACCTTTCTGGGGGTTGGTGTGATTTATTTTAAACAGATTGGCACCTCCATTTCGGTACCCATGACAAACTTCTGCAGGATCCCTGCTTCTCACATCTATGGATGCATTGAGTTCTGATCAGCAAGAGGGTGAAAAACGGTACTCCTGGATGTCTTCTGATAATGGAACTTATTCCCAGTCGGAGCATCTTTTAGAACTTGGCTAGCTTTTAGGATTCAGGTTTAAGCCAGGAAAAGATTAGAAATCTTGCGCTTTTTTACCAGAAATCCTACTAGCCATGCAGTCAGTACATAACCGTGAAGACTGGAACCACTTTTGCTGAATCCCGCATTAATTGTGCCACATGTGTTGAACCCAGTTCCCACTTAACCAGGGTTTACACGTGCTTTAACAACATGCAGGATCATCTGCCATCTGGTCCTCCCCCTCCTTCTGAAAAACCGATTATGTAAGAAAGGAGATGAAAAATATTTTTGTAGCAAGTAACATTGTCATCTGTGATTTCTCTGGTGTTCCTGAGCAAATTTTTAAAAAGGGGAGCAGGGACAAGAAACGGTTTCACTGTGTTCTACCATGTGGCAGGAGAAGCTGTCATAAGAAACAGGTGCTTGGCGTGGAGGATTTACACATTGCATGTATTCAAAGCTATCTGGATTTTAAACCCTGGACTGTATAACTCATGTTGGATGGCAGTGGAACAGAAGAGTCTCAGTGCAGTTAGTGTCCTGTTCAGGGAATCTGGAAGAACTGGAAGGAGTGACAGATCCTACTTCAAAGTCTCTGAAAGAGAGGGGCTGAGCACCCCAAGATTAGCAAGTCAAATGTATAAGATATTATGCTATTTTTCACCCTAAAACTGCCTTACTATAGTTTTTGTAGAAACAGAGGCTTTTTTTAAAAAAAAATCTTTGTGAAATAGTGGCTCGTGTGTCAGACTTGGAGCAGGTTCAAATCTACCTTAAACTACGGAAGCTCCTGGGCGATTGTGGGCCACCTAACTCTCTTCAACCTATATATTAAGGGAAGCTGGATTGGAAGACGAGCATGGTTTTAAAATTGGAGGAACAAACATCTATAACCTGCACTATGATGATGACATGACCTTGATAGCCGAAAATGCAAAGGATCCTAAAACTAAAGCACAGTGAAAAAATGGGATTAAAGTTAAATATAAAGAAGATCAAATAATGACAACAGGTAGAATGGCTAGCCTTAGAATTGACAATGAAGATACCGACGTGGTGGAGAGTTTCTGTCTTTTAGGGTCAGCCATCAACTGTAAAGGAATCAGCAGTTGAAAAATACACAGCAGAGTAGCCATGAAGGCCTTGGAAAAGATGATGAAATGTGATGCGTCTATACCTACAGAGATCAGAATCACACAAGCCATGGTATTTATTCCCTGTGACCCTCCATGGAAGTGAAAGTTGGACTTTGAAGAAGCAGGATAGGAAGAATATCGATGCTTTTGAACTTTGGTGTTGGAGAAGGCTCCTGAGAATATTGTGGACAGCTTAAGAAAGCAAACTGATGGATCATCAAATGAATCAACCCAGAATTCTCACTCAAGGCACAAATGACCAGGCTCAAGTGATCCTACTTAGGACATGTTATGTGAAGACCAGCTCTCTGGAGAAGGCTCTAATGCTGGGAAAGGTGGAAGGAAAGAGAAGAAGAGGACGACCAGCAGCAAGGGGGATGGACTCAGTTACAGCAGTGATGGGTGCACCATTGGGAGACCCGAAGGACCAGGTTAGGGATAGATTACCATGGAGAAAATCTATGTATTTGGTCACTAGGAGTCTGTCTTGATGGCACATAATTAAGCAATCACTCTCTCTCCCGGCCAGATCTCCCTCACAGGGTTGTTGTGATGAAATTGGAAGAGCAAGCTCTGGGTATATTATCACCTGGGAGAAAGGTGAGAATATCAATTTACAGGAAAGAAATACATGCAGCTTTAATGAATTATAATTTGGAAAGGGAGGGGGGGGAGATTTATAGCCCTGCCTTTTTTCTTGTTGAATGCATTCCTTGGATCAGGGGCTGGGTGAGATCAGCCGGTTTCTTAAAAAAAGAGACGCTCAAGCCACAGAATTGTTCTCCATCCACTTGGCAGAAACGTTGCCCCTCTTGCGTCATCGAATGTGCTTTGGAAACGGGCATCTGAGGCTTCCTCCCCTCTGAGCAGCACCAGCGCAGGACCACCTTCACCAAAAAGCAATTCAAGGGCGAGGGAAATGCAGATAATTCAAAGATAATTCAAGGGTGGGGGAAATGCATAAAACTGCAGCTGCGAATCGCAAGGATGGAACATCAAAGAAGCCACGTGATTTACAGATTCCCCCGCCCATTCCTTCCGAACGCGGCTGCAGGCCCCGCCCCCGCGGCCCCGCCCCTTAATTCCACGTCCTCCGCTGCCTTGAGGCCCCGCCCCTCGGGCTGCGGCACCCTCCGCTCGCGCCCGTCCTCTCGGGTGATGTAGGCTCCCCCCACCAATCCGTAAGCCCCTCCCCGCAGGCGCCCCGCCCCTCCCCGTGGCTGAGCCAATCGCAGAGCGCGGGCCCAGCCCACTCCCCGCCGCGGCAGGGGCGGGCGAGGGCGCGTGCGCGGTCGATAAGCCCCGCCCCGCTCCTCTCAGCCGCTTCTCAGAGGGCGGCTGGCGGGGTTGCGCGTCGGCCGCGGGTGGCGGGTTCCCTCCGTGCCCTTCCCGTGCCAGCCCTTCCTCCCTCGCCTCGCCCGGCCAGAGCGAGCCGCGGAGGGCGGAGCCCGGCCTCCCTCGCTTCCCGCCTCCTTTCCTTCTGCCCGCCGGCTTCTCGGCGTCCCCCTCCCCTCAGCCTCGCCTCCCCTCACGGATAACAACATGGCGGCGGTGTCGGGGGCAGCCGCGGGCAGCTGCGGGAGCCCCGCCGGGGGCCCGGAGATGGTGCGCGGGCAGGTCTTCGACGTGGGGCCTCGCTACACCAACCTCTCCTATATCGGGGAAGGGGCTTACGGGATGGTCTGGTAAGGAGGTCCCTCGCTTCCCCCGGCAGGGGATGATGGGGATGGTGGTCCGGCACTAGGCGGGGAGAGGCGGGGGGCGTGTGCGCCGCCTTCCAGACAGTCGGACCACAACTCCCATCCCTGCCTTCCCATGCTGGTGGTGGATGATGGGGTGGGGGTCCAGTCCGGGGAGAGGTGGGGGGCGTGTGCTCCGCTTTCCAGACAGGTCGGACCACAGCTCCCATCGCTGCCCGAGGGATCAGAGGGCCTTCCCGTGTTGGTGGTAGACGACGGGGATGGGGTCTGAAGGGCGCCAGCCTGGGGAGAAGGGGGGCCTTCTGGATGTGCTGCGCCACCCTCCTCTCATGCTGTAAGCGACCAGGGGAGTAGCAGCCACGCCGTCTTGGAGAGGTCCCGGCTTCTGGGGTGCTGTAACACACCTGCACAGAGACCGGTTGCCGCAGCCTTTCTAAACGCAACCCTGCCGCCTGTTTGCTGGTTTCAGGGCATCTGGTTTCTGCCTAGCTGGAGCTCCCTCCTCTGCAATAACCCAGGGAGGTGGGTTGGGCCCAGAGAGAAAGAACAACTGCCCCTTAGTCACCCCAGGAGTTACTGGCTGGGTCTCCCCGATGAAAAGCCACCGCCGTCGCCACTACCCCACGCCGATGCTCTGTTCTTGCTGGGCAGGATGCTCTACATCAAGTGCAGATGCGGTTGGGCAGCAGGGTTGCATTTAAAACATGCCCAGGATGAAGTCAAGAGCCTGGAGATTGGACAGAGCAGTCTTGGGCTCTTTTATTTGGGGATTAGAGCAGCCAGGTCCAATCCTGCTAACTCCTGGTCAAAATATCCTTAGGACTGCAGCCTTGTCTGTCGCAAAACACAGTTGTTTTGCCTGTTGTGCCTCAGTGAGGCAGTCAGTGCCTTTGTAATGCAAAGCAGTCAAAATAGGTGTGTGTTGACCTATATCAGTGATTTATTTATTTAAAGCAGTCACTCCTCCTCTTGCTTTTTCTCTGCCTAACTTCCCATTATTTTCCAAAGGGGTTGATACCTGAAATTTCCATGCCATTTATGTGCCTGGACAACATTTATGTCTTATATTTTAATTGTGGTAAATTCCTTGGGGAAGCACTGTTTTTAAAATAAGGAGTCTTGCCTTCAGGAAGCATATATTTCAAATTCTCGGTTTGATCCTGTGCACGTTTTCCAACAGAAGGAGACTTTGCAGCCACGAATGCGTAAACCCATCCTATTTATGCTCCCTCCTATTATTAGTATTATAACAGCAATAATGATCTAATTTATTATCTCCTTTGCCAGATTACCTAATAAAACATTCCCTTATGTTTATTTGCCTGCTATAGTTTCAACAAGTCACTTCACTCTAAGCTGCTGCCATTAATACAATCTAAATATGACATTTAATGCCAGATATGCATTATTAACCGTACTGTTCATTGCAAGCATGAAACTGAGTGTGTGTCTGTAAATATGTCTATGTTCATATACAGAGAGAATGTATGCCAAGTGTGATTTAATATGTTTGACTTGATGGTCATGAATGTGGTATGTGAATTTTCTGGGAAGTGGACTCCAAAAAGATGCTAGAAGAACACCTGATCCCCCATTGCATAGTAAACTAAGGGGGAAAGCAAAGACCCAGAGCTCAGGTACTATATGCCTCTCCCCATTTTACTATTTGTTGCCCACAGGGCATCATCCCTTCTTTCTCTGCTGGTATCCCTGTGATTTAGTGGCTGTTTGTCATGGATGTGCGTAAAGAAGTAACATAAAAAAATCTTAAATTGGATTTAGATGGGATTTACTACTTATTGGATGCTGTTGTGAGTACAGTAGGAGAATAGACCAAATATGAAAAAGGGCAATTTATTTTTGCAGGGGGTTTGATGGATAGCTTACTGTGTCTTACATACTTTAAAAAATTAGGGTACAAGAAGCTGTGAGTGCAAGAAGCAAAGATTTGAAAGCTGTTTGCTGCTTAGTATCTGCAATGCTTTCATTCTTGCTCTATTGCGATGTGTGATAGAACTCTTGTGTAAGAAGATTTGGGTTAAGTGCCACTGTTACATTTACCCATCATCATCCTCATGGTAGAATATATTACATTAAATCAGTGGGATTATGCTGGCAGGAATTATTGGAATAAGGAAGGATTTAGTGGTAGTCACACAACGAAAGTGTCTCAGTAGCCCCTGATCCCCCCAAAAAAACCAGAATCAAATGATGACATTCTGCTTATGAGATTACTCATATAATCCAGATAGTTTTAAGGTACTTAACTACTATTTAAATAAGGAGAATGTGCTTCAATAGCTCAGAGGTAAATGCCTTCCTTCCATTTAGCAGGTTTTCCTGATTGGAAATACTGGTCAGTTCTGATCAGATAGTTTTCTATGGTAGTCGGGGGTATATTTCATTCAGCACTTCTTAAATCATTTAGGAGCAGTTCAACCCTTCCCAGGGCCTTCTGTAGTTACTAGAGCCGGAGAGGTGGCAGTGATATTACATGTTTGTGTTGTGAAGGTTTTGTGCTTAATGCAGCTAGTGCTGCTCCTTTCAACTGGCTGTTTTGCAGAGGCGTTCAGCAAGCCTGTATTCCTCTGTTTTGGTCTCCTGTGTTGTGCAAACTAGCCAGCTTAAAGTCAGAATTTAACTCCCCTCAGTCAAATGCCTGTTGTCACATGGTGCAAGATCTATCCCACCACTATCAATTCAGAGGGGGAGGCTGAAGAGCGTTCTGTTCATAGCATGTGCACAGGGCACTTTACATTAGGATTTTTTTAGTTAATTGTTTTCCTCTTGAAAAGGATTGTTCATCTCTTAGATTTTTTTTTAATCAAGGAAAACTGGCATAAGTGCTCAAGAATTGTATTTTCCACTGGGGAATTGCCTTTTTCTGACCCAGCATACGACCAAGACTGTAATTCATTTTTAAAATTCTAATATCTTAAAACTTGACAGTTGTTTGACTGCTTGACTAATCCATGGATAGGTTTGTCTTATTGGGCTGATAACATTTCAATCAAATAGTAAATTTTTTGAAAAGAATACAGTATTAACAGTTAATTGAAAGACTTCTGATTTTATCATTTTATACAAATAATTCTTTGTATTATATGTGTGAGTGGTCGTACTTTATTTATGTGAAAACTGTTTCTGAGATTTAGTTTCAAACCTGAAGCTTTGATATGTGACAGTCAGCTGTGGCTGTTAACTGATGCTAAAGTGGGAATTTAAGAAAAGTTTTGTGTATGCAGATAGGTGAGAATTTAAGACAATCTTGGCATATGCACTTTTCAGCAGATTATACCCACGTGTACATCCAGATTCTGAGTCAAATTATTAGTGCTTCCATTCCAGGGAAAAGTGTTCAGAATGAGGGTGTCGCTATCTTTGCTAGACTCACATATGAGGCCTTGTACTAGTGAGGTGACTGATATAAGCTAAAACACAGGTGCCACCCAGGGGAAGTGACCAAAGGTTCCTCTTACCCAGATCTCTGATATCCACGTCCGTATGTCTGCTTCAGTGTTCAACGCACATGCTAGTCAGGCAGATTGAAAAGATTTCAGTAAAGCTGGAAAACATTGCTTGCTTGGGTACTAGACTTCTCTGGTTTTCTTTAATGTCTTTCTTCAGCACAGTCTGGTTTCATCCTACTACCGTGGCTGGATTCATCCAACACACAAAGCCAAAATCCTTTTTTTTTCTTTTTCTTTTTAGCACGTTGTGCAAACCCAGCCACTTGTGGGTTATTAATAAGTCATGGTTAAGCAAATCATGGCTTAATATGAATGAATGTAGCCTTTCATTGTTCTTACTCCCACTTTTGGCAGTCTTTACAAGCTTACCTGACTGACGGCAGAATTCCCTGGCAAAATCTTCCAGGCTCAGCCTTGGGTTGTTGTTTTTCCCCACTGCTGAAGCTTGAGTCTGCATTTTTCCTTCTTTATCTCTGTGTAGTTGTGGCATGTTGTCATTTATCAATACTCCTCCTTTCCACTTTCAGGCTAGACCTCTTGTGGCTTCTCCCTTTCTTTCTCTGACTTTTTTCGCACTTTGCGCCTTGGTGATTCAGCATCCAGGTTAACAACCTTTTTGAACCAGTCGCTTCTACCTTTCTCTGGTGTTTATCCTTTGGCGAGCCACATTCTCACGTTCAATAATATAATGGCTTTCTTTGAATCCCTTATTCAGAATACTGGCTTCCTGTAGCCCTTTTCTTAGTGTGGCCACCATTTCATTCCTTCCCTCCTTGCTATGCCTGTGTCTTCAAGGTGCAATGTACTGATACTGCAGCCATCTTTAAAGTGTTATTTCTCCTGTCACTTCTGCCCACGCCTCAGGGCTCGTAACTTAGGAACATAGGAAGCTGCTTTCTCCGGCTCTATTGCAGAAAATACCAAACCATAATTCTTCAGAATCCTGGCTTAACATTCATGAACAAGCATGCCAATATTCTCTCATTCATTTCTCGAGCTCTTTTTTTTTTTTGCAAGATGGGTAGAGCTGAACCTTTTAGGATTGAAAAAGCTTAATGTTACATCTGAACAACACATCTGACCTTGTCACTCGACCAGCAAGATATAGTTTGAAGCTAGAATTTGAAGTTGGCTGCCAGATCCATTCTGTTTGAGGAGGGAAACGGCAAGTAATTCTGGCTTTTCTGTTACGAGGAATTCTTTTGCCGTTTCTACTTGCAGGAAGAGTGAAGTGGAAACATGCTGTCTTGAGAGCAATAAGCCAAGATCTTGAAACATTAATGCTTATGAGTGGGGCTACTGAAATAACACAGTGGTATCAAAACTTTCATCTTTAACTCATCCCTTTCCTTGATTCTGGACTCAGTGGATGCACTGTTACTGCTCGTCCCCTCTATGTGCAAAAGCTGAGATTCCTGAGCTGCTGACGTTCTTTGAAGGAAATTTGATTGAAGTTGCCCATTGTAAATTCATGTTTCTTTTTCCTCGGTTAAATTCCAGCCACCGTCTGGTCTACGCTTGCTCTAATAATAGTTGTTTCTTTGTCTTCTCTCTGCTGAAGCCTGTACTTGTTCCACCTCTGCTCTCAATTTATGCTCTGAGTTAGTTTGTTTTTTCTCTAAGAATAAAGTTGACGATTGCTTCTTACAGGCTACCCCCACTTCCTAGTTAGGCAAATTGATTTAAATAAGTTCTTTAAAACTTTTCAGTAGCCTAGAAGACAGCAAAAGCCCTTCTCTCACATATAGCTGTCGCAGTCATAGAATTCTAATTTGTTATATGGGACCCACTCTTACTATGACAAAGATTTAAAACAATCCAGTAGAATTCTTCCATGTTTCTAGAGCAGCCTTTCTGAAGTTGGGCACCCAATAGGTGTGTGACCAACTCTCTATAAGCTATTGAAACCATCTTTGGAAGGTGCTATGAGGGCTTTGCTTTTTAAACTGTGACCCTTCTCTCTGTGTTAATAGGCAAATCATAAAAAGATTGAGAAGCAAGAATGGCCATTTATCTGTAATCTTGAAATGTTGTGATCCTGAATATTTAAAAGCACAATCATTCATGGCCTTGACAGAGGTGCAGTGGCAGACCAGTGATTTGTTGCTCAGCAAAAAAGAGGAGAAACTTACTTCCTAACCAATCAGATAGATTGTACTTTGGTCTTTGATCTGAGTAATACCTTTGGCCATGTTTTCAAGGAATTCTGGGAATGTGGTCCCAGTACAATGGTTTAGAGAGCATCTGATTGAGGAAGGTTATAAAACATTAATTTCTTTGTTTGTTGTGACCCACCCAGAGTTGTTGAGAGTCAGACGGCATACAAGTTTAATAAATTATTATTATCCTCTTCCCCTTGGTCAACAGTATAAAAATTAATTATTTTTAGGTGTCAGCCTTTTATTTCACATTTCTGTGAAATCCACATATTTTGCACACACATGCAAAGCTCTTGTTTCCTAATAACTTTCTTTAGCTTTTGATAATGAGTCTCTTATTATTCTTTTAGTTTTCTCTTCCAGTTTTTATTGTGTCACTTATAAATCTGTTACTGGACAGCTTCTCTGAAAATCTTCCTTTTCATTTGGCTAACTCTATGGGGAAATATGCTATCTGGGTAAAGAGTAAAAGTGGAGGATAAAAACAGGCTGGAGTTAATCCTTTCTGAATTCCTCCAGGGTTAAATTGGCTGCAAGGTCCCCCCCCCCCCGAAGTTTTGTTTACTTAAAGCATTTTTACCTCTTTAATCAAGAAGGTTCCTTGAGAGCTCACAAAGATCATTGGAAAGAGAGTTCCTGCCCTCAGACTTATACCTACAGTATGTGACCCAGGAGGAAAAGGCAATCCAACTTCGTTTTTATAGTGGTTATCTAGAAATAATTCATTTAGCCTGTTTGTATAGCTCCCGCTCAATGGCCGCGGTGGGAAGAACAGAGATGGAGTATCTCAGCCAAAGGGATGGAAAAGCTCTGCTTCAATTCTTTCTTGTCTTCCACATTATTGGAATGGTTCTATTAGATTATAGCTGGTAGGAGCCGTCTTTCCGTTGAAAACCGAATTTGTAAGCACCTATTATTATTATTATTAGGTTTGAAATCTGGAGTGAAGTTTTAAAATAAATTAAATGTGGTCGCCAAGCAACAGTAGGAGCTGGGTCGAGAAGCAATAATCTCGCTTCTATTCAAAGGACGCACTCCCTAAACTTCTGAAAATTCACATAAGCTGACTTATTAGCACTCTTCACGTGTTGGAAAACCACCAGAGCAGAACGTAAACGATTGCTAGCAGGACAACCAGGAAGGCAGATGGGTGGCTGGATTAATGTGTCCTGGTCCACAGGAAAAGTCCCACTTGTTTATTATTATCCTTTGCTGAATTATAGCATTTTTATCTCAGTACCGTTCTATCCCATGATAGCAGTATGCTTATGGAGGTGGGCAGTGTTGTTGGCAGCAGAGCTAAATTATTGCAACATGACTTAAAGCGAGTACTTCAGTGTGTTAGATCCAGAGTTACATGTGCTGTACATAACAGGGTTGGCCGAAGCAATCCTTCCTGTTCTTCCTCACAACAGCCCTTTCTGCCCTAAAAATGGTAAATGGGTATCAGAGTGGCCTGATTTGAGGAAACCTCTCTTTTCCTCTCAGTCCCTTGGCCATAACTCAACCCTTCAGCTAAATCCCACAATCCTCACTTTCTCTGAAATCAGGCAAGACTGTTATGAAAAGAAGAGGTTGGACAGTCTGTTCTTTGCAACCTCATTGTGTATAGTGCCGGAGCCAACTCTTTGTTGTCAACAACATTTCTTTTGGGATGTACAATTTTTATCTGCTATATTGCTGAGAAGGAAGAGTAATTCAATAGGGGCAAAGATTTAGAGGGGAAATTGGGGTACCATGCAATTTTTGTGGTCAGAATCAAAGGAAGTTTTTAAAGTTGAAACTTACCAAAGCTTGGTTAGAAGACAAGGTTGAGATTCTGCTAAATTACTTAAGAATGCCTCTTGTTCAGTAGATCATTGAGCTTATTTTATTAACTTTTCTTTTTCTAGTTCAGCCTATGATAACGTAAACAGAGTTCGAGTGGCTATAAAGAAAATCAGCCCTTTTGAACACCAGACTTACTGTCAAAGAACCCTGAGAGAGATCAAAATCCTGTTGCGTTTCAAGCATGAAAATATTATTGGAATCAATGACATTATTAGGGCTCCAACTATTGATCAAATGAAAGACGTGTATCCTTTAAAGAAAATACATTCTTCTGTTCTTATTGTCATCATCTTTTCTTCTTTGGGTTAAAGTGAAATTATTTATTTTGGTACCGTTCAAAGTGATACAGAACTTTGAATTCTTGACTTCTGCAGTTTGGTTAACCAATGACACTTTCCAGCAATACATTTGGCTAAACCCAAGTCACTCTTTTGTGTAACACTGGATGGGAAAATGTAGACCCCACTGAGGTGCTACTTGGAAGTGGGCTTTTTCAACAGTACCTCCTCTTTTCAATAGGATCTCCACCCCCTGGCACAACTCTGGAATAGTATCCCAAATTAGGAATGCCTGCACCAACTATATTGTGTTTCAGTGACAGGCAAATATGTTTGTATTTTCCCAAAATTGATTATTTTAATCAATTTTGATGTTGACTTTAACCATAAATGTTCTTCAGAAACATTTTAACTCTTCATGCTGCTGTTTTTATTACTGTAGTGCTTTGCTTTGATTACTGTGGCATCTTTTTAATTATTTAGCATTTTAATGGTTTTATTCTGTTACAAGCTACTCTAGGAAGCCTGGTTTTGAAGGGCAGCGTATGCATTTTGAAAAAAAGATAAATCATAGGTACATATATTCCATGCTTGAAATAAATATTTTGAAGCAGTCTTGAGAATTTTACAAAGGATCTGGTCCTTTTAAGCACCATACAGAAGAATATGGTATTCATGCCACCTTTAAATTCTGTGCAATGAAAATAATTCAAACCAAGAGTTATATGATCTTAAAAAGTACTAAGGACATTGGTTGCCCATATGTCTCTGTATCCATGAACAACCCAAAAATATTGTAATTGTTTGAAATACAGAAGTACAATTTTAAACATCTCGGGAGGTCAGCCAAGTTGCACCTCTGATATATAATGTTTGTTAGTTTTTTGCCTTAATTTGATGTTCAGATACATTGTGCAAGATCTCATGGAGACAGATCTTTACAAGCTCTTAAAGACTCAGCATCTCAGCAACGATCACATCTGTTACTTCCTTTACCAGATTCTGAGAGGACTGAAATACATCCATTCAGCCAATGTACTGCACCGTGACCTTAAACCATCCAACTTGCTGCTAAACACTACTTGTGATCTCAAGGTTAGTATTTAGCCTTTTTTTTTTTGTTTGGAACTGAAGTGATTCTCTGAAGTCTTTTCCTTGTATGGAATGTAGGTCCCTAAAATTTACCACACCATTTTAAAAATGAATGTGGGTGCCTGGAAAGACTCAAATTATGGACATTTGAATAGCTTATTCAAATCCTGTTGATGGAATGTGCTGCCCCCATGCTGGATGCATGGATGTTCCTTATTTCGGAGATCATTGTAGAATAAAACAGGGACCAGGGCATTGGTGATGCCTGAGGGGAGGGAGGGAGGGAAGGGAAGGGAAGGTGCTTGAAATAGGGTTTTACTAGTGGGATATGCTGTGCCTGGAGTTGCGATGCAGAGAAAGGGGGGGCGATATATACCCCCAGCTTTGCCCTACTCACCCCATTAAATCTCTCCAGGATGCCTCTGGTTTTGTTTGGCTGAAACCCAGAACAACCAAAACATTGTGGGTTTTGTTTTTGCCAAACCAATCAGTTTGGCAGAACTTCCAGAATATAATGGTTTGTTCTGGGTTTGAAACAAAATGTATTTTCTGCTTAGTGCACATCCCTAAACAATTTATACTATAACTTGCAAATCTAAGAAGGCTGAAATGTGGCTGAAAGCAATAAAAAAACTACTTCTAAAAAAAAACCCCTTTCTTCTATCCCATAATAGATATGTGACTTTGGTTTGGCTCGCGTGGCAGACCCAGATCATGATCACACTGGTTTCCTAACAGAATATGTAGCTACTCGTTGGTATAGAGCTCCTGAAATCATGTTGAATTCTAAGGTGAGAGCTTTGCATAAAGGAGTACATGTGAGGGCTAAAATATTTTGTGTTTAATATTATAGTAGACAGTCTTTTGATCCAAATCAGATAATCAATTCAGTGCTATTTCTGTTTATCATGGAAATCAATTGTTAGTCCTGTTTAACAGAGGGAGCCTAGTTTAGATAAACCACTAGTTTAACTTTGCTGATCATAAGATGGTGCTTCCTGCTTTATAAACAGTACTTTCTTTTTCTAGATATTGTACTGTTTTTTGTGTAGGCTTATAGCTGGGTAACTTGTATATTATCCATTTAAGATTGTCCTTGCATGCCCATGTGCCTTGAAACACGTCCCTGGACTACAAGGAATTGAGTAAACTAGTTTATGGAGTTGTATAGACACATATTCTTAATTTTTATAATGCATTTTTGTAATGCTTCATTGTTCAAGAATAGTTGTGTAAAGTCCTAAGTCTTCTCAAGTGCTAGAAGTAGCGACCTGTGCTAGAAAATGATCATATTTTAGAACTTTAGAACTGTAAATTGTTCACCACTATAGCAATTTTTCCCCCCATTCTTTGTCTAGGGTTATACCAAATCTATTGATATCTGGTCTGTAGGCTGTATTCTGGCAGAGATGCTATCAAACAGACCCATCTTCCCAGGAAAACACTACCTTGATCAGCTCAACCATATACTTGGTACGTTTTTTTCTTTTTGCATGTACATGATATAGGCAGAGACTCTTGATGTGACTAATTGGTGTTTCTTCATTTTTCTTTGTGCGATTGCTGGAACCAGGTGTGGCCAGCTATTTCACATTTTGTATTTTATATTTATAAATGACCTTAGTTGCATGCACAGATTCAGGGGGGAGAATTTTGTGATTCCCATTTCAGAAAGCTGCCATCCCCAACCTGTGCGCTTTGAAACACATGGACTCATTCTTCACAATGGCCAAGCAGTTAAGTTGAGGTTCCCACATCTCGAAGGCACCCTGACTTGAGAAAGAATACTTTAAAGAACCTGAAAACATGACCACTAACTGTTGGAACTGTCCTTGGAAATGGGCAGTGAATTTGTTTCTGTATCAATGGAATGTGTTCATATTAGCAATTCCCAGTTAGTAATCTAGCAGCTCTGTACCCATGGCCAAGTTCTCCCTCTTTAGGAATACTAACAGCTGGCAAAACAATCTCAGTAGGTTGAGGGTAGCCCTTTCCCCAGATGCCATTTGTGCCAAGGCTGAAGTGAGCAGAATGCCAACTTGACCAAATGATAGCAAATTTAAGAGTGCGTATATTCATCAAGCAGAGGTGCAGGTCTGCTTTATTTCTGCAGTAATTTTTCTCATTTTTTTCTTCATGTTGTAGGAATTCTTGGGTCTCCTTCCCAAGAAGACTTGAACTGTATAATCAACGCGAAAGCAAGAAACTATTTGCTTTCTCTACCATATAAAAACAAGGTGCCATGGAACAGACTATTTCCAAATGCTGACCCCAAAGGTAATTACAAAGAATAAGACACTGAGGTCCTGGAATATCATGGTATAAGATGAGTTCAGAAAAAGTTATGAGAGCTGAGATTGTGCGACAGTTCCTGCTCTTTCTCTTTCTTCATTAATACTCATATCAAAAGAATTAAGGATCATAAGCCCTCCATATTTATGATCTTCCTCATAAATACATTGACAGCCGTCTTCTAAATGTCTAAATACCCTATGCTATCTCTAAACATATTCCAGGTCTTTCATAGCATACCAATCATATTTTGTGGAGCTGTGTTTGATAAATTCACAGTGATCAGATAGTCTTTATTCAAGAGTTAATAAGGACTTATGTTTTACTTAATATGATAGAAATAGAGGTTTGAACTGATAATAATTTTGTTTTATAGCTTATGTAGAACCTGAATATTTTGGAGGACACCAGTAGAAACTAACATTTGATAGTCTTGGTGTGCTATATATTTCATATGTTTTGTCATGTAATTGAGTCTTTCGTCTCATCGCATAGATACTTTAATTTTTGCATGGGTCCACATAGAACTTTTATGCTGGTGATAGGGTGGAGGGAGAGAGGCCTTCCTTGTAATATACATGCACGTAAATTAGGGAAATAGCAAAAAAGTTCAAAGCAGGAGAAAAAGAATGTTGTTAGCTTTCTCGTGTCAAGCAGAATTATAAGCAGTTGATAGAATTCTCATGCCAATCCATAGTTCCAAAAACATGCACGTATTTCCTATTTTCTTCTTCTCAGTAAATGTCTTTATTGTAGATGGAGTCCTGCCTTGCCCTAGCACCCAATTTTTCCAGCTGTTCTGTGAAACTCGTTTTGCATCACTGGAAAGCAAAATATTAAAAATCATTCATCGTGTTCTGTACTGGATGGAGATCAGGATGAGTACAGTGCAAAGCAAACTAATTCTAAAATTCTCTCTCTAGCTCTTGATTTGTTGGATAAAATGTTGACTTTCAACCCTCACAAGAGAATTGAAGTGGAAGAAGCTTTGGCCCATCCATATCTAGAACAATATTACGATCCCAGCGATGAGGTATGGAGCCTATTATATTATGGCTGTTTGACAGCGTAGAAATACCTTACCGTGCATTATTGTATAAGATTCATATTCTAGTTTTGACCACCAGGTCTTCCGAGCAGTTTTACAACATTTAAAAAGTCAAAAAAAGTTATTCCCATTCATATATTCCTTTTGTACTTCAATATTACCCATGTTTCTGATGGCCTCTTCTTTATTTTTTAAAGCCTGTAGCTGAAGCACCTTTCAAATTTGATATGGAGCTGGATGACTTGCCGAAGGAAAAACTGAAAGAACTAATTTTTGAGGAAACTGCCAGATTTCAGCCGGGATACAGATCCTAAATGGCATATGGGTACATTGAGAAATTTAATCTAACTATGTGAAACAGATACTTTTTAAAATATTTCTTTAATGTAATCATTGGTAAATATTAAATTATTATATATAATCTCAGTTATGACTTGTCAGTCATTAAGTCTTTCTAAAGAGAATTGATTTTTAAAAATTAACTCTGTTTGGAATACATGGAGTAGCCCCAAATGACTATTGAAACATTCTGACAAAATATCTGGAAGAATTCAGAAAAGCACTACAAAAGCCTATAATGGCTTTAGTTAGTTTTCCTAAAATGCCTATTGATTTTTTTCCTCTCACACATTGAGATTGTAGTCTTCCTTAATAAAGGAAGAATAATTTGCTGGTTTGACCAGTACTTAGTTCATACATATAGATAACAGAATATTTAGTAAATTTGTGCAGCAAAAACTGACATATCAAACTTTTTGCTTTAAAAACACACTTTGTGTGTCTGCCTTCAGAAGCTAAGGCAAGTTCTACCCAGAATGTATTGCCACTTTTCATGTGTTAGAGAGAAGAGAGAAAATGACAAATTTTAAGTGGATAGAATATTTTCGAAAAGTTGCTAGTGATATGTAAACCACTGACTTTTAGGAAAATCAATAATTTCTAGGTGACATAAAGTAAGAATTGGTTTCATGTGGTGAAGCCAGATAAACAGTAACTCTTGTAAGGGTAAGATTCCTTTGAGATTTGATCAGTAACTCAAGTAAAGATATTATTTCTCCATTAAATGTCTAGTGGTCTTTTGGGGCTTTAAAAAAATGTACTTCAGCACAAAAATTTCTCATTGCAACAAGCTTGCTTGCAATCCCATGGACATAAATCTGTGAGCAAGTTCCATTAAAATCAGTGGTTGGGCTGCTGATTGCAGAACTCTGATTTGATGAACAGCATCATTCAGTTAAGAATTTAGGAAGATCTCTTAGAGTGAATTGGTTAATTTTTCCAGCATCAGACTACCTATACATTGACTAAGCTGAGAGGTGGGATCTTCTAGCTCTACTGGAAATGCCACGGAATGAATCTAGGCATATCTTAGGCATGGGCAAGTTGTGACTAGTTAGATCACGTTAGACGTTGCTGAGTTGCCCTAATGTTAATCAAAAGGGAAAAGAATAACCTTTTACCTATGCAAGAATTTCTTGTAGGCTTAAAGAACATCAAACAGCATTCAACTGAAAGAGTATCAAGGGAACAGAAAACATTCTGTTTGGTCTTTCCTGGGATGTTTAATTTCCTCATTAAATTTGGATTTTCTCTTTTAAGACTTGCCTCTTGCAGACATCACCAAGTGCTCTCTGGATCAACTGGGGAGTATGGAATAATTTAAATGTAATGGTCCCCCTGCAATTGATCCAAGTAGCTTTGCCTATATTGTCTGCATAATTTGCCTGCTTTGTTCTTATGTATTACTCCGAGTCTTGGGGAGGGCAGGATCCATCGATTCCAGAACTTTGGTACTCTTGCCCTGTGTTTTTTAGGAATGTAATTTATTTTTAGTCTCAAGTCCACACTACTGTATGACCTCTATTCTGTCCGCGTGTGCTCTGTTCTCCATTAAAACATTCCTCCTTTGTCTTTTTTGTAGGATAAAGGAATTAAAGGGCTGGGCATACGCTTCATAGATGTTCTCTTCCTGGTTCTTTCTCTGTGGTCATATGATGTGGCCTACTTCAGCTTATCCACTAACATTTCAAGCCATTCAGGAGGGCCATTTCTATGGTAGTCCTGGCTTTCTATGTTTTCAACGGATTCTTTATTTATGCCTGAAGAAACGTTACCAATACTCCTGCGTGTAAAATCCATACCGATCTTTTGCAGGTACTGTCTTTCTATATATACCCATAGATTATAGGCTTAAACAGCTTCCCTTTCTGGTCTGAAAGATGCAGTGTTGGTTTCTGATCTTTTACGATGGCGGAATATTTTATACCTTGAATCATTTTCATTTTCTAGATTTTGTAATGGCATTTAAGAAAAAAAAATTAAGGAACATTGAGGGCACTTTAAGTCAGGGGCATTCTCCACACTTTTGCACTTCTTTAAGCTTGCCATGGTTTACTGACATGCACAGTACGAGAGGACAGATTCAAGCATATACTGTATTTATGCATTTAACTATTTTTTCCTCTGGGCATAAATTAATGCAGATCGTTTTAATGCTGAGACATCTCAGCGAACCAGGCAAAAAAAACCCCCCTTCTCTCCCCACTTTAAGAGGTCGTAGGTACTTGTGCAATCTTAACTCTTAATGGTACTCCTGGATTTTCTGACACCACATTTGCAAGATACATATTGTCACCTGTTTACCTAGAAGCAAATCTCCTTGATTTCAACAGGACATGCTCCTTGCCTACTTAGAATTTCAGTACTTTTCAGCATGGCAAAAATTACTTAGAATGAAATCTAATATTTGATGGATTTCTCTTCTGGAAACACACCCAGGTGTAATATGTATTAGCAGAGAAGCTTTAGTGAATACTGTAAACTCCATCCAAATACTAGGAATCGTTGAAGCTCACTTGGTACCTTTCCTTTGAATGTATGTGGTGGGCTCTGAGAAAGGAACACTGCATCTTTAAATAAGAAAGTGAGAATGTCCTGTTTCCATAGCATGTCAACATCTCACATTCATTTTCTGTAACTTTTCCTGTTCCAATGTGCTTTCAGAATTTATAACTCTGGACCTCTTGTTCAGTCAACTGATTAAGTTGCATTATCGAGAACGCTGACCTGGGCCCACCAAATGAACCTGTCATTTGGTTCTGTTTCATCAATACTCTGCTTTTTTTTTTTTAATGATAGTTCTTCAAGTATTTGTTTCTGAAACTGTATAACGTGGAGTTTACTAGATGTTATGTTCCAGTGCAGTGCCTCATTTACTTTTTTCCCCACTGCTCTGTGGTGAGAAATTTACCTTGTTTTAAGATGATGACTGTGTCCTCGCATGACTGTTAAAAGCTTTCTGTGCACAGATGATTGTCTTAAGTGCCACATAGCTGAAGTTGAAAAAAAAAGAGTTACCTCTAATTGTGTTAAATGAAATTCTCCCCAACAAAGAACGTTTCCTTGGGGGGAATAGCACGTTTTAGCTGTTCCATCTTTTTGCTCTGTTGTATTTTGGCAGCAGTGAAGACTAGGTTGTATAAAGACGGCTTAAACAATGAACTGCAATGCCCTTGTTACTAATCAAAAAATAAATTTTCATCTTGTATATTTACATTTACCTTTTCAAATAATTTTATTTGCCTTTGGAAGAATTTTTAATGGGAATCTTGCTATTGTAGCTTTGGGGTTGCTTGCATTAATTTTACTTCCAGCATCATCAAGAAAGTCTTTAGCGTAGATTCAGTGGGCCAATCATTATGCAGACGTCCTGAGATGAATAAGATTTTCTCTGTTAAGGAAGTAATGTGGCATTATGGTTCTCGGCTTGATCAGCTGTTAGATAACTAGTTTCACTGGTTCACGCAGCTCGGTCCAAAATCCCATTTTGCTCAGTGAGACTGTTAGGAAATAAGAATAGAATTGCAGTTTTGGTCACTTTAGGTGCATCGGAGGCTGCAGAAGGTGTATATAAAGGTTTATATTAAGTGTTTACAGATCACAACATTTTATATTAATAAATAAGGAACTAACCTGCTAAACCAAACTTAATAAATGTGTGTCTCCAAAAGTTGCTTTCTGTTAACTCATTTGATCTGCTAAAAGCACATGTTGGGAACATTGTTGGAAAATGTTTGACGGGTCCCAGTTTCTCTGCAGCTTCATACGACTGTTCAGACCTCTGTACGATCTGTCTTTGACTTTTTAACAGAGTTTACCATAATGGCAACTCCTGGTTGAGTTGAATTGTACTTGGTGCTCTACGTGCATCATTATTACAGCATTAATTTGGTGATTTTAGACTGTTACAAGTCAAATGACTCTGCAGTTTTGTTACAGGAATTGAAAGCTTTGTTGATTTTGTTTATTATGTTTTGTAGTATCCACTCCACCTGCAATTTACAATTTGATACAGGAAGCTATAGACAGAATATACTAAAATCTTCTGCTCTGCAGTGTTCATTCTGTCTGTAACATCAGATTGACTTCAGGCCACTAATTGTTCATTAAAAGCAGATCTTGTGACAGAACAGGATGCCTTTTTTAAAAAAGAAATGCTTATATCGGTATTATCTTAATACATTATTTCTTATTCCATTTAGTTCTGTGTACTAGAAAATATATTAAAAGTAAAGAATATGCAATCTTATTAATGCTTATTCAGAAGGCTTTGATATATGGAATCCATATATTTGAGCTAATATGAGTCGAATGAACCATTTGCTGGCCATTTACAAAATACTTTGGATAAGATGATCTTCACCTCTGAGACTATGCAGATCAATTGGGCAATATGGAAGACTCACTGAGTTGATACACATTCTTCACAGAACCCCACTGGCCACAAGATATATAAGCTGTCCAAACGTTCTAGTTTTAAAAGTAACATAGTTTACAAAGATGGTGATATAATATGGCAGCCTACCCCCCCAGATGTTTGGGACCACAACTCCCAGAGTTCCCTGCCACCATGTTGGCCATGCTGAACATTCTAGGAGTTCTGGTTGTACCACGATGTCAGGAGTAGACCTGGGTGTACCTTACCGATTGTCATTGATTGTGATTTAGTAATGGAAAGCAATATGTAAAACCCCCTAACTGGCAGTAAATCCCCCAAATTGTTGTGCAGAAACCATTCTCAGCCCTGCTCTTGGTAACTTTAAAGATTCTAGAGTTTGAAGGTAGGAACTTTCAGACATGTGCACCTCGTATTCTGCCAGTAAACTATAGCACATTCCTACATCATGACCTTTGCTATAGCGTACTCCTGTTCATGCAAAGAATCACAGGGATATTTTCAATTTCTTAAGGCTAAATTGGTTCCTGCAGATGCAGTAAATTTGAAATCTTATTTAAAAGGAACTCAGGTCAGGCAGGCCTAGCATAATACTTCCGAGCTCATAAAGCAATGTTTTGATGCAGTTCTCAGTTGAAGAGTAACTGAAGGGTCCAAGGAAAGCCTAAACATAAGTTTATGTTTAGATTTTGAGGAAGCAATTTTCACAGAATTACAGTAATTGTCCCCAGCCCACGTGCCCTCCAGAGAGATGGTTGTCATCTCCTGGAATTCTCCATCCAGCTAGGCCATTGCCAAGAATCTGAAGAGCACCAAGGTGAGGGAAATTGAAGTACTGAAACGTGGACCTTGATGAAGATCACCATGTCAGTTTGGATGAAAAGTAGAATTTGTCCCATCTGAGAATGAACATGCAAAGGTTGCAACAAGTTTATTTACTACTTCTGCCTTTTCTCGTGGTGTGTCAGTGTAAAGCACTCCTAAGGAAATAACTTTTTTGCTTTTATATTGCTTTGTACTGTTGGTGCCTTAGTCATGTACCCCAGGCAGCCTGCATAGCTAGTTTTAGTTAATGGTTAATTTAAAACCGGAAGCGAAAGCAGAATTTTATAAAGGTTTCCCGTATGTTACATGATAACATTTCTATTGTGTGACAGATCTGTGATTTGGTTATTACGATATGTATAGAATTATTGTAAGTAGAAAAAGTTTATATTTTGTCTTACTTCTGTTGTAAACGTACATGCTTTTTAAAAAATGGAACAGTTAATGTCTTGTTAGTACATGCCATCAGATTCTTGTAAAAACAAATGTGAAGGAACTCATTAAATTTGATCCTGGATTACTAAAGTGACAAAGTAGCTGTGGATATATGGAATGATGGGGGAACTGGGTCTTCTTTCAGAAAGAATCCTCACGCAGTGCACACACTTACTACAGTATTTCGTTAAAGCAAATCACAAGGCAGGGAGAACAGGGAGAAGGGACAGAGAGGCTCTGAAGCTAACTCAGGCATCAGTTATTCCACTTAGATCGGGAATAAAAATGGCTGCCACCTTGGCGATGGCTTGGAAGAACCCAACCACTGACATCTCAAGAACACCCAGTAGCCATGCTTGTTTTCTCTTGTGCTGCCCTGCAACCTCTTGCAATGGTCATCATCTAGTTAGAACTGTATCTCTGGGTCCCATTTTCCATTAATAAGTTATTAACTCTCTTTCCAAATCCTTAAAGTTCTACACGTCACGAGCTATCATGTTTGACTTAATTCATACACTTGGCAACTGAGATGGGAGGTCTACCACATGGAGGCTTTGTCTCACATCCTGCAAACCTAGAGGTTGCATGTCCCCCCACTCCCTGCCCACATCCCACTCAGATGTCACCGTTAAAGTGCCAATGTTATTTTTCTGGCTTCGTTGCTCACGGAACTGTGGCGGTCCCATCCCATAAGAGCATTCAAAGCCTTTCAACTCTGTTCTTGCTGACCATGATACATTTTTATTACTTTCAGTGCTGCCATATATATATATTCTTTTATTTCTGGAGTGGTGAGGGGGAGAGAGAACAATGTGCTTAATGTATAGCCTGAGAGAATGATACAGACAGTCTGCCATTGATAAGAAACACACTACTGCAATCTGTCAGCTTCAATAGGAGAAAATCTTTTTTTTCCCGCCCCCCCCTCCTCCAAACTGGGCAATTGTCGAAGGAGCTGGTGAAGTGGCTCGCACAGAAAAAGGATGCAGAAATCAAAACACACACCTTTTTCCATGTACTGAGCACATACTTGCTAAGTATATTAGGAATCTTCAAGCTTTATTATCTCTGTGAGTTTCTGTTGCAAAGGTTGTTTTGTACTGCTGTTTAGAGGACCAGTTCTGCTCAAAGAAAAATTAAAACTAATACCCCCAAAGGATTAAATAGGAAACTTTAAATTTTTTTCTGCTCTTTCCCTGTCACTGGAAATCATTCTAAACCACAATTTAACTGCAATATATTTGATAAAGCAGAATTGCTTGACTCTGCATAGCACGTCAAGCTATGTAAATTATGGTTTACCAACCACGGTTGGATTCAGATAACACACTAAGCCAAAAACAAACTACAAGCCTTAATGTGGGGTGTGCATTTGATTCCTGTTTCTGCTTATTTCAAGGCCTACAATTCATCATCATCTCTACCAAAGGGTGAATATAGTTAGTATAATATTCAAAATCCATACCTGTCATACATTTGGCACTTGATAGATTCAAAAATGACTTTGGAAGTTACATTTCATCATAAATGTGTGCTTCGTTATAAATTGAGTCCCCATCCCATTGCATATTGGCGTGGCCATTTCAAGATAGTCTGTTGCCTATGTAACTAAGCTCATGAGCTCAAACCCAGCCCACCACCCTGGTGGTTATCCTATTTTTTTTAAAAAGTGTCCTCTTTCCTTTCTTCGTGGGAATAAGAAGGGATATCACGTGTTCCGAAGAAAAAGGAATTAAAAGAGCTGGAAAAACAGATTGTCATCTCTCTTCGTTTGTTTTGGATTGCATTACTTCTGGTACTATACAGCAGTGTTCCTCAACCTTGGCCCCTTTAAGATAGGTGGACTTCAACTCCCAGAATTCCCCAGCCAGCCATGCTGGCTGGGGAGTTCTGGGAGTTGAAGTCCACCTATCTTAAAGGGGCCAAGGTTGAGGAATACTGCCGTACATGATTCCAGAAGGGTTAATCCATCCTGTAAATGAAAACACCATTTGCTGGAGCTACCGCTAGAGGACAGCAACGTTTTAGAGATTTCTACATCTCTTTCCTGCTGTTACAAAGTCCTCACGATCCCCGTGGGCCTGCTCTTTGCTCTTGCCACAGCTACGTCACCAGAGCCAAGCCTGGCTTCTAAGATTACATTGCTAGGAATGATTTCTGATTATGAGCCATCAAAGTCATTGTAGACTCCTAGCGACCACATGGACAGATCTTCACCACGGTGATCCATCCCTACCCTGGTCCTTCAGGTCTTCCAAGGGTGCCCACATCACTGCTGGATCTGAGTCCGTCCTCCTTGCTGCTGGCCGTCCTCTTCTTCTCTTTCCTTCCACCTTCCCCAGTGTTATGGACTTCTCAAGGGAGCAGGGTCTTCGCATCATGTCTCTGAAGTAGGAGAATTTGTTCCTAGAAGCATCATGTGCAAATGTAGCTTAGTTAAGTTTGGAATTAAGAGTTGCCACGCTCATAAGTCATTTACAATACCCCCAAACGTGTAAAATGATTTACAGCATATAATATAGATAAGGGAGCAGATGGGGCCCTCCAGATGGGGCCGATCCTCAGCAGCTTCACCTAGCTTGGGTTCCCCCCCCCAGGATTTCGTTGAAAGTAGAATACTGTACATAAAGGCTTAGCAAATGCAGCTACAAGAGGGCGCTATCGAAACAACAGATCTACGTGCAAAGTTTTGCTAACTAACGGCTGATCTGAATCTCCGTAACGAAAACCAGAATTCGTTGGTTCGACTAGGACCTACGATTTCCATAAATCAATTTCACACATTGCACTGAACCATCATGAGCTATGCTTGGGTTGGCGTTACTGTGTGGTATGACCCCCCCCCAAAAAAATCCGATTTTTTTTTCATCCCCAAGTTTTAAAGCAGCGAACTTGAAAAATTGCTTCTGAATACCTTAAAAGCAACTCATAGCCGTAGTTTAAAAAAAAAAATCCATAGATGGTATTAATAGCTTCACAGTATTAGGACTGTACAAATCTCTACTTTCTGGTTTTGTTGAATTCTCTAGGGAAACCTATCAAAACCCACGGCACAGTTTGCTTTTTAAAATTTTGCTTTCTTTAAACTAATCTTCTTTAAAGGATTCTGTGCTTCCTCCACTTTGGAATGGAAATGAAGTTAAAGACTGCTGTTTATTTACAGTATTTAGGTGCATTATCGCTGGGCGCAAAGAACTTTGAAATATGCCATATAAAGGAAGACTTTATCTCCTGGTGGGTTGGTTTTATTTGAGGCACAGGACCTCTGGAGAAAATCCTGCTGAAAGATCCAGTACTATTGAGTAGGCATAGATAGGCCTGCAATTATTCCTCTGCTTTCAGTTTTCTGCTCTGTTTCAATGTATGTGTGAGAAACTTACACAGACACAATGAAACAATATAGATAAATAAAACTTAGTAACTCTCGGCTAAGTGTCTCAGTCTAATGTAATTTTTCTAAGCTGAACAGAAATGCCCTGGGTTACTTTGAGATCTTCATGGCTGAAGACCTCAAGGTTGGTTCTAAAACAGGTAAATCTGGGCCGATGGTGCTCAGCCCGGCCTACCTCACAGGGTTGTTGTGTGGTGGGGGGAGCAGACGGCCACTAATGGGCCTGAGGATGAAAGGTGAGATTGATATCTAATGAATCCGTAGATAAAAATGGTCACCTTCCCACGTCATCCAGAAAGCTGGACTTAAGTAAACATGGACTAAGAAGGGTGGCATGAATGCATCTGTGAAGAAAGTTATCATTTCACTACGAATATTAATAATAATATTGATATAATTAATATTATTCCTGCCCCCTTCTCCAAAGAAGAAAGTAAAGAGAGGCCGATCTTCCCATATACATTTGAAAATAAATAAATAAAATATCAGAACAAGTCAGAGAAGTGTCACCAACAATTATCGAAGCCTCTGGGGCAGCGTTTCTCAACCTTGTCACCTTGAAGATGGGTGGACTTCAACTCCCAGAATTCCCCAGCCCGCATTTGTGGACTTCAGCTCCCAGAATTCCTCAGCCCGCATCGCGCAGAAAACTCGCAGCCCACTCGGGTCCCTGTGCAAGCAGCGGGCGACAGCTCCCATCATCCCCAGCCGGCCTCTCCCATCAGCAACTAGGTCGAATGGTGACGGATGCGCTCAGGAAGAGGGGTGGCTTGCCAATGCTGTTTCCAACACCCCACCCCACGCCGCATCCGGGTTGGACTACATCTCCCGTCAGCCCCAGCCAGCCCAGCGTGCGTCTCCGGGCCGGCACTAAGACCCGGCGGCGGCGGCAGTGGCGGCAGTGGCGGGAGCGCTGTGCGCCGGGATTGGCTGTCGCCCGCGGCAACGCGGGACGACGGTTCGCGCCTCCTCCTCCGCGCTCGGCTAACGGCCGCCGGGCGGCGGGCTCCCGCCGCGCATGCGCCGGGGCGCGAGCCCTCCCAGGGGGCGGGGCCGGAGGAGCCCCAAGCAAAACAAAGCCCGAGGCAAGCCGGGCGGTCGCGGCGGCGGCTCCGGGGCTGCTGGAGCGGGATGACTCGCCGGCTGCCCGGGCTGAGGAGAAAGAGCGCGGCGGCGGCGGCGGCGGCCTGAGCGGCGCGCGGCGCGCGGCGCTCTCTATGCCCCCGCCGCTCCCCCCGCCCAGCCTCGCCCGCCGGCCGTTGGGGGCGTGAGGGAAGCCCCGCCCCCGCCCCGCCCCCGCAGGTACTGCTCCCCGAGCCCAGGTGGGTGGGCCTATCATCCCCGGCGGCCGGAGGGAGCCTGCTGGCCGGGGAGGATGGGGCTGGACTACAGAGCCCATCCTATCCTCACCAGCAGAGACCCATCCTCCCCAGCCGGCTGCTGGGAGGGGAGGACGGTGCTTGCTTCCCCTGCCGTTGTGGGTTCTAGATGGATTGGACTACACATCCCATCCTCTCACCTCTGGGCTGGCTCCCCACTAACATACCCATGATCCCCAGCCAGTGCCTCCCTGGGGATTGGGGAACCTGGTGCTGGGAGGGCTGGGGAGGATGGGGCTTGCTTCCCTGGCCATTGTGGGCTCTAAGTGAGTTGGACTACAAATCCCATTGTCTCACCTGTTGGTTGGCTCCCCACTGAGAAAAATCCAGTATCTCCAGCTGGGAACTGGAGAACTGGGTGCCAGGAGGGCTGGCGAGGATGGGGCTTGTCTCTCCTACTGCTGTGTATCCTAATGGCTTGGACTACAGATCCCATCCTCTTCTATTTCTTGGCTTGTTTGCATGGCCACCCAGGGCTCATCCCAGTTGCTGGATGTTGGGGAACCAATTGCTGTGATGGCTGGGGATGACAGGCCTTGTTTCCCCTGCTTGTGTTCTAAATGGACTGGACTACAAATTCCATTCTCTCACACCTCTTGGGCTGCTCCCCGCCAACAAAGACCTATGTCAGAACCTGGTTCCTGACAACCTATTATCCCCCACCAGTGTATCACTAGGGATTGGGGAACCAAGTGCAGTGATGGTGGAGGGTAGATGGGGTTGGACTACAAATCCCACCCACTCCCAGTCAGCTGGGGGACTGGTATCCCAATGCATCTGGAAGGCCCTGGGTGGGGAAGGGTTGCCCTGGAATCCACCCCTGCCATCATCCAGGACCACCAACCCACTTAGAGCCCTCCTGCTGCGTTGGGCTGTGTTCTGGCTGGGGGCGATGGGATTTATAGTGCAACCCCCCTGAACGCAGAACTGGCTCCCGATGATTTTTGTCAGCTCCATTGTGGAACCTCGGGCATCTTTCAACAGTGCCCTCAATTCTATTTTAAAATTGCACCACGGCCTTCCCATAAAATATCCGTGCTGCGAATGGCCTGTTGAAGACATTAATGGCACCTTGCTCGTGTGTGTGTGTGTGTTGCTGAAAAGTAGCCCCCTTGGACACGGCGGGACTTTCACCTGATGAAATGAAGCACTAATAGAGAAAGACAAGGCAGTGGATGGGGCACAGGTAAAATGCAGCTCTTCAGCCGCTTGCAAATTTTACAGAAAGAAGCAGCTTCGTCAGTCTGCCTTTTCCTGACGACAGTCCCTGCCAATAATCAGTGATTTCATAATACTTTTAATATTTATACCCGTCTCATTCCTTCTGAGGCTCAGGTGGCTTAGAGCGATCCCACACAAATCTGTCCTGTGATGATGCAGTTAATGATCTGAGTCTCGCTGGCGGAGGAAGGGAGAATCAGCAGCCTCAAGAATGAAACCATCATGCCCGTCTTAATAGAGTGGCCCTCCAAATTAATGAAAGGATTGTAAAATTTCTTATGTGAGTTTAGATACGGCCCGATCCTGCCTTCTAAGGCTGCTAAGAGGAATTGCATGGCATCAGGCGGTCTGAGACTGTGGCTTAGAAAGACTCAGCAACAAAAGGAATGATACAATAACAGACAGCTGAAAAGGTGTCCTAAGAGTGTGGTTTCTGCTGCAGAGGCGAACATGGCTACCCTTTCTGAAAACGGTTGCAGACCAGGGAAAACATCCAATGGGTGAAGGAAAAGAGCCGGTGATTGAAATGAAAAAGGGATTGGGGACTCACACGGGGTCCCCATGAACTCTGAGCAAATTAACCGACTTTGCTTTACCCATGGTTTGAGTTTGAATGAGGAGGCATTGAGGACATGGCTGCTCTGAAGCCAGGACATTGCTCTGCAAGGCTCAGAAGTGCATTCTGGTTTTCAAGTTACTGAAAAGGCCTCTAAATGTGAGTCTATTGGTGATGATATATATATATATATATCTCTGCATACCCTGTCCATATTCACTCCCCTTCTTCTCGCTTTTGTTGGAATAATCTGGGGAGGCTTAGAGGAGGGGGGGATCACATTCAAACAGTTGCCTGCCTTAGTGGGTTTGTTGGGAGGGGAAGAAGATTTGAAAGCAAGAGTGTTGCGAAGGGGTTTTTAATTCAACCCTGTGTTTTTAGAATACAGAGGAGAGCTGGTCTCGGTCAGGTGTCTTCCCCATGTTCTCAGATGAGGCTCTGAACTCTCCTCGCTCCCTCTGCCCCCTTTAGGGTTCTGTCCCTGCAGGGGTGCGTGTGTTTAACCGCCCCAGCTGATCTCCTGGGAGATACAGGTGGCTTTTGAGTTGGTGGCCTGGGGCAGGAGAGCAGTAAACATCCCTGGGTCCATTTTGGGTCCTCCTGCCTCTACACGTTCCTTTTTGTGAGTTTGCATTTGGGGGCAGGGTGAGTGGTGTTTGTCTACTACTCAGATTTGTGCATGTTCCTATGACGATCATTCTAAGGCACGGAGGGGGCTGTTTATACGTGCCGTCCCTTGTCCAGTTCCTAATCGTGTTGGAGTCTTCTAGACTGCTGTTCCATGAGTCAAACAAGGAAGCCCCAGAGGTAAGGGGGATTTTCACTCCGCTTCAGCTTCTGAAGCAGAACCATTCTGCGTTTGTTTTGCTGGGTTTTCAACCCCGTGCCAGTTTGCCTGGTTTTAATTTTGTTTTTGTTTTTGGACGGCTTTCAAGGTTTTTGCAATGCAAGCCCTTTCGTTTTTGTCGTGTTTTGTTTTTTTTTCCTTGATGCAGTTTTGCGTGCTGGTTGGAATAACAGAGGGGCACGCTTTACATAATATTGTTGGGGCTTGAGCAGGTGGCTCTGAGGCTGAAGGGGAAAGATACAGCTGAAAAGCAGCCTCTTCATTCCTCCCCCCCCCAACTCTGCTCCTACACTTTATATCAGCCCTAGACCCCCTCCCCTTGCAGTGGCAAGCCGAGGCAAGCAGCTTCCTGCGAGCGACATCAGCCCTGCTGGAGCTGTTTGTCAACAGTGTAAAAAGAAGAGTGTTCAGCCTGCTCTTGGATTTTTTGCTGGGATCCAGCAGGTGCAGGCTGGCTACAGGAAGGGCTGAAGGCTGTCTGGGACTTAGTTGCTGCACGTTCGCTTCCCTCCCCAGGTGCTGTATTGTCTAAACCAAGCTGGAGGTGTCTGTCTATTTTTAGCAGGCTCCCTCTTGCAACGCGCTTCCTTCTTCTCCCTCAGCGAAGTCACATTCTCCTGCAAGCTCCTAACTATTGATTTCCTGCTACCAACGAAGACCCGAAAAGGCCATGAAGGAGATGCTTTGGTGAAAAATCAAAGCGAGCGGCGGACTTCTTGCTTTGAGTCTGTGGGGATGGAGGATGGCTTAGGAAACTCCTGACATTCCAGGATCTGTACACGTCCTTGCTTTGTTTGGGTTGAAGCACGGGTGAGATCTATTGTTCAGTTCTTCTCATGCAGAATGTGAACGTGTTTGCACAGAAAATGCTTGGGCTTGTTTAGAATGAAGCGGCCTTTCTTTATGCCTTGACAGGCTCTGGAATGAATATGGATATTTGCAATGCCCCCTGAATGCTAGTGGTTCCATTTGGAGACTGGAGGCAACTCATCATGATTAATAAAAGAAGGAAATGACTTGGCTTCAAGTGAATGATCAGTTATGTGTCTGATTTAATAACGCTGAGAGCCTTTAATGTTTAACAAAGATGAAATAAGTTCCCGTCGATTCATCCCTAAACGCAGTATACAGGATCGCTGACCTGATTGCCATAACTCTTATTTTACCTGAAGCAGATATGGTAGCTTGCCAGTGGTGCTTAGCATATTTTATCAATGAACGAAAGGGCTCTAATACTAATGGTCATGAAGTGCATATTTATGAAATGGTGGTATATGTGGTAAGATCAATTCAAGTGACCTGTTGCTTGCAGGATTGTCAGATGTTCTCTAACCCTTGGCTGAGGTATAATCGATGGATTTGTCTCTGCAATCTTGTTTTGTGGCAGGTAACATGCTTAAGTATTTGTTTATACATCCGGGTGTAGAGGAAAGACAGCCCTCTGTGTTTTAAGATTGGCTGCTGCTTGACTACCAAGCGCCCTGCTTTTCTTTAAATGATGTCATGCTAGCAGGCAGAATTGCATACAATGCGTGAATGGTAAGATCATCAACAAATTGGATTGTGCGCCTAAAAATATCGGTGGCACATTGCTCCTTTTCAAGTAGAGAAAAGAGGTGACAGCACTGATCAAGATGGAACGAGTAGGACAGAAATTAAAACTCTGCCTTAATTCCAAGATTTTTTTTTTTTTTAAATAGCTTTTCATCTCTGAACTGATCCTGGTGACTTTTGTTGCATTAAAATTGTTTTTCTAGAAAGAAAGGCCAGCAACTTCATTTTTCTCTCTCTTTCAAAGCAATGCTATTGCTAGCTGTGATTTTTTTTTTGTTTTTTGCAAATGTTTAGGTCACGTTCTGTGCTTTGTTGTCATACTTGTACTTTGTTGGATGGCTCTTCTGTTCAAGAAAAGGTTGGATTGGACCGAGAGCTAGAAGCAACATGCTGTTGATATTAGTATGCCTAGCTTACATGGTTTTATTGGAACTGAATTCATTGGCCATGGTGCTCTCTACTGTAGCTGAATTAAACAAATGGTGAGGTTGTGGTATGGAAAACTTGGGAATTGCAGGTCCATGCAAATACCTTCCTGCTTTGAAATTCCCTCCAGAGTCCAGCATCTTAAAAGGATACTCTTAGTGGACCAACACATAGCCTTGGTGGGAACCATGATCCAGCCCTGAAAGTCTTCATCTCAAAAGCAATCAGTAGCATCATACTTTTTTTTTTCTATATATCCCCACTTCATTCTTATTTTACCTTTTATAGAGTTTGTTCATTCCAGTAAGATTTCTGGACATCACAGAGTCAAGCTCCTGTCCCCTCCAGCTCTTGTGTCTGCCCAAAGTTATGGCCTTTTTGCTTTGCAGCATGGAGTTGTTCACCATCATTCAGTTCTGCCACTAAGTCTTGGTGGGACTTAGCAATGAATGCGCTGTTAGACAACTTCAAACATTATCTATAGTTTGCCTGGGTCACAGCTCACTTCTTGGGGCACTTCCTCCCTAGTATTGGCATAGACACCGATTCAATCTTCCCATTATTGTGCGTTTTGTGGCCATCTCAGACAATTTGGGGCAGGTGTCCCATTTTGAGCAAAAGCAGGGAGGGCCCGAGATAGCTGGAGTGCCTTTGGGTTTCCCTTATCCTGAAACAAGGTAAAATAGACCGGCTTTAATCTCTGTCACTTCATCTTTCAAACTGCCATTGCTGTCATGCTGCCATTTTCCTGCCAGTTTAATTTTTGTGGCAGATGGGTTTCTCAGATGTGTTGGGGAAGTGGATGGGGAAGTGACAGGAATCTTGATAACTCCTTCTCTGGGTGGCTTCTTGTAATTGGGCTGGAGAGCTGAAGAACAGGCAAGTCCATCTCCATTTCTCATAGCCTCTTCCTCCCTCCCACCCCATCAGAATGCTTCGCAGCAAAACACCAGCTGTCTCTTTTCCTAGTTGTGTCACTGGTAGTGTTGAATCTCAGAAACAGTCTTATTTACACTAGAAATTAATGGTGAAGAAATGTATAGAGGGAGGGTGGTTACAAAGGTCAGAGCTTGGATGAACTGTATGATATCAAGAACTGGCGCGCATGAACACCTTCTTATTTCAACAGAGTGCCCCGTATCAGATGTGATATGGTGGGCAGTGACAAATTTGAAATATAAATATAAATATGATATGATATGATATGCTCAAAATTTCCCCCCTCCCACTGCTAATAGGTGGTCCTCCTCCTGTCTCCCATCCCACTTCTTCCCACCAATGGTCCTTGGCCTCCTCTGTCAAAAACTATGTCAGTCACAAAGGAAAAAAAAGGTACTTGACTGGAAAAGAGTCGATTTTGTGGGGAGCCAGCGAGCAGGAAGGTTCATGGTTATTCTGGTTGGCTACTGTATCATATGGGCTAAGTGTAGGCGACTTTTAGTAACTTTCTGCTCAGCTAGTTCATGGCCCTTGCCCCAAGTTTCACAGCCTGTATTTGCACCCTGCCTTGCGCTGCACTGATTCCGGATGGCCTGAAGGAAGATATGTGGAGCGCCGTGTAGATCCTTTTTGTGTGGGACCTGCTGACTGCATAAAACATGCTCGATCAAGTGGGGGGCGGTTCTCCATTATACATATAATCTGAGGTGCTTGATGGTGAAAAGGGTCCTGTAAGAAGACTGAATGGCTGACACACGTTTCTTTTGTTGCAGGTTTTAACAGATTCTTCTGTAGCGTCTGTGTGGAAAGTGCCACACACCCTCCAGAACAACGACGGCTTTTGCTTGTATTTTCCAGTGTTTCTTTTGTCAGCAAGTTCAGCAGAATTGTTTTTCTTCAAGTGCCAGCCCTGATCCGACGGAGGAGCCAGCGACAGAAATGGTAAAAATGACAAAATCGAAAACTTTCCAGGCGTACCTGCCAAATTGTCACCGAACCTACAGTTGTATCCACTGCAGAGCCCACCTGGCCAATCATGATGAACTAATTTCCAAGGCAAGTCTCTGGATCTCATGAATTCGTGCTCTAATGCCTATTCTGTTACCTACTTGAATTGCCTTAATGGGACAAAAAGTTATACCAGCATTTACATTTTTGAAGCCTCTGCTAAGAATTCAGTGAATAAAAATGCATACATGTGAGCAGTGTTTTTCAAACTTGGCAACTTTAAGATGTGTGGACTTAAATTCTGAGAAATTTGGAATTTAAGGAATTCTGGGAGTTGAAGTCCACACATGTTCAGGTTGCCGAGTTTGAAAAACGCTGGTATAGAATCAGCTGTGTGTGTTGTGTATCAGTTTTCAAAAGATTGTGCATTAAAAAGCACAGTGTTTAAAGGTGGGTGGTTTTGTTTTTTACACGTTTAGGGATATGATCACTTACATAAAACATAGCCAGGGAGAAATCTGTATCCATTCTACTACTTGGATTTTTTTTAAGTTGTTCTGTGAAAACATTTCAGGAGCCACAAACTCTGCATTTGAATCACGCTTTTTAATTTCTTCCTTGTTCTCTCTTAACCCATTCTTAGAAAGACTTAAAATTGATGTCCTGGAGAACTATATTGTGAGCAAATTCTTAGCAGTTAGTTTCCCAAGTTCTGTGTAACCCTTTGGCTCCTGGACTGAGCGTAT
Source organism: Liasis olivaceus (assembly GCA_030867105.1). Classification (NCBI taxonomy): domain Eukaryota; kingdom Metazoa; phylum Chordata; class Lepidosauria; order Squamata; family Pythonidae; genus Liasis; species Liasis olivaceus. The sequence continues at coordinate 6,640,707 of CM061364.1, read as the reverse complement.
TTTCTCCCAAGCACGTGTATTTCTCTTTCTTTTTGGTGGGTCTGGATCAGTGTTCCTCAACCTGAGCAACTTTAAGGTGTCTGGACTTGGACTCCCAGAGTTGCTGGCTGGGGAATTCTGGGAACTGATGTCCGCACATCTTAAAGTTGCTGAGGTTGAGAAACACTGATTTGGATCCTCTTCCTGATGCATTTATTGGAGAGAAATGTTGGACTGTAAGATGAGAAGTATTCTTGCACGGTCCAGATTTTCCTTCTTAGCAGTGAGATCTATCGTGGCTGATACATCTACATTTGATGTCCACTCTGGAACTAATGCATTCACTAGTACTAACTCAATATCTGTTGTTGGTTCATACAATGGATGTTAAGCTCATCATACACAAATCAAAAACAATAACATCTGCTTAGTTTCCCACTCATTGATTTTTATTATTTTTCCTTTCTCTGCAACCCCCCCCCAAACAAACTAAACAAAACCCCAGATCTTTCAACGAAATGCTTTGTAAACTATCTTCAAACTTTGTACCTCCTGTGTGTTGAAACTGTTTCCAAGGTAAAAGCATTTCAGCTTTTACCAAACATACAAAATGTTTTCAGACTTGCTGCTTGTTTAACATCCACATTGTTAAATACACTTACACGTTCACTGTATTACAGCTGATCTCCTGTACATTTCAGGTGTGATGTAACGGTAAAATATGCCCAGCAATCATTTTAATGCAGTTAGGTGAATAGGTGCAATTTTGAGAAGTGAAGTTTGAAGCCACTGGGAAAAATCTTGTCCGTTTCTTGTTTCTTAATTGAGTATGTTCACAAACCTGTAAGGGAGTGAAAGTTGTACATATGGCAGCAATTTGACATGTAAAGCACGGAGTATTTCTGTTTCAAAAACAAACACTACCAGTGTAAGGCATTAAGTCATGGTTGCCCTTAATACAAATCCAAACATTTCCTGATTTGCAAACTGTACATTGTGATAGTGTGGATTACTCACTACTGAAAACGTGGTGATATTGGGAGATTTGATTTCCAGTTACGTCTTGAAACTCACCCACTTGGAAGCGCCGCATAAATTAGTTTTCTCCAGTGGCGGATCCTACAAAGAAAGTTACATAGTTGGGAGACCCCAAGTTTTCAGTTACATACTGTTATTTTTCACTCTGTCCCATGTCACAGATTCATTAACTCTTAATACTGTTATTATGTATAAATTAAGTAGAAGGGGTAGTGTGACTGTTTGAGAGTTTGATGTGATTAGTTCTGTTTTTCTTCTAGCACCATTAAAGGCTCTTTTCTACCATGCGTTTCTGACTAAAAGTAAGACTTCATGGATAATTGCTATGTGAACTGGTGCTATTTTTTTTTAATTTTAAAAATTAACTGCAGCGATTTTCTCTCTTATGAAAATGCACGCAAATATTAGTATCTCTGAAGTAAAGAAACCACGAAACACAGGTGCAGTTGCTCTGAAAAGCATGTTTTACAACTTAGCATTGAATTCTCAAACTTCTAGGCATTGTACCTTTTTTTAAAAAAATACCTAAGCTTCATATTTGCACCACCAGCCCGATCATCTTCCTCGTACACTACATAATAATGTCAGTACGTTATTGATATAAACTTAATCTTAGTTGTGGCTAAAATCCCATTTACGTTAGCCAATGTATTTCAACTCTAAAGCAACCAGTAATGTTCTGGACATTCTAAAACTCCTGCAAAGCTAAACATAATCTGTTTTCAGTCTTTCTGACTGTGTGATAATGAAATCTAAATAAAATCTTGAAATCTGCTGCTCTGTAGAATAGCTCTGTTTGTGTGTGTGTATGTGTGTATACACATACATACACACCCCCATTTGAGGTCTATTCTCCCTCATCGTAGCAAAGAATTCAAGAGCATCCAAGTAAATATATTTTGGGAGATTCTAAAATGTGCCTTGATAGGAATATCTCACAGATTAGGGCAGGGTTTCTCAACCTTGGCAACTTTAAGATGTGTGGACTTCAACTCCCAGAATTCCCCAGCCGGTGGGTATATCATCAGTTTGTAGCACGTAATTGATAACTGATGCAGAAATCTGATCCTGCGCAAGTACCATTTCTAAGGAGCTGAAGATTACCACTAAATAACATTCAAGGCTGCATCTAGCCAACTTTGGTGGATCTTGAAGAAGTGAAGAGGGCTGGACCTCATTAGGACTAGCATGAGAGGTTCCCAGAAAATGCCAGGGCTATTGGCTATGATGGAAAGTTAAAAAAAAAAAAAAGCTAATTTTGGAAGAAGCCAATCACTGTTGCCAAAAATCCCAGTATGGAGATAACCATGAAGACCTGGAGTTGAGCCTGACTGAAAGGAGGCTTCACCTTTTCAGGTATAGCTGGCCTTGTGGGACAAACTTGAAGAGCAGAAGTAAAAAGGCAAGACTGGGATTAGCAACTAAATCTAGCATCCTGTTCTCATCTGCGGTTCAGCTGCTGTCTCTGGAGGTGCTGAAGCAAGGCATGAAAAGGGATCGTGGTGTCTGTCTGCTGTGGCCCATCGGTTTTGGGTCTCAGCTGGAGGGAGTTTTATAACTGACGTTCCTAGCTTACTGTGATATCCATTTCTCTCCCCCGCCTTTAAAAAAAGAACACCAAAGCAAGGAAATGATTTTGAGACCTAAAGGCTTTGAAAAATGCCTGTAGCACCTTCCAGTATCCTCCTCCTGGTCTCTTTTATCTTTCAAAATGATAGGAATGCCCACTTCCATAACATTTTAATTGCTTGTTGTTTTCAACTCCTTACCACTTTTAAAAAGCAGCCTTTCTCCAGCTGGATGAATCAATGCCCAGAAATGAAGCTGCTGCCAGGACTGTAATATATATATATATATTTTCAGATATTCAAACATTTTTGTGGGGAGATGCAAAAACTTTGTTTGAAAAGCTTGCCTGCTTGACGTGTTTTATTTCTCTATTTAAAATAGTTACCAAAGGGAGATTTCTTTCTTCCAGAGCTGTTTTTGGTGCATAGTATCCGTTTTCAACCATTTCAACTTTTTATAATAACTCACTTTATTGCAACAACCGTTCAGTCACACCTGATGCATTTTGGAAAGGAAACGTTTTGCTTTCAAATAATGTTGCTTTTTGCTTTCAAATGATGTTGAAACGCACTTAGCCTTGTAACAAATTCTTGAGCTGTCATTTTTGAAAACAATGCAATTGTGCCGTTTTGTGGTACTTTTAACTGGAGGTTTCCCATGCCATTTATTTCAGCCTGTTTTTGAAATCCTTCTGTGAAAATAACACTGATGCATCTATTCTTTAGTCACTTTGTCTTTGTTAAGGCGATACAGTAACAAGTATAGAAATGTTACTATTTGGTTCCTTTTTTTTTTTCAGCTCTGTAATTTATCCTATCCCTTTCCATGTACATAGAAGATTTGCAACATTTCTGCCACTTAACTGGTGCAACGAGTATTAATACGTAAATTGAAAAGTGGTCCCACTTCTTTCTGGCTGCTCCAGGCAGTGGTGGCGATTAGATTTACATCCATGTATAATTTTATCTAAATATTGGCTTTATCAATAATGAGCAGTTTAAACAATAGAAGCCCATTTCTGGCAGGTTTGCAGGCTTTTTTAAGGGAAGAAGTCCTTGATGTTCTCTGAGGAGCTATGGGGACAGAGCGCTGGTAGGACCTCAGTTCTGAGACCTGTATCTGTTAGATGACCCACTTGTGTTACCAAGTTAGATGACGGACACACCTTCCAGATATTTGGGACTTTAGCTCCTATATGGGAGTCACAGTCAGAAACTGCCTTGAGGCAATGTCAGAACGTGCTTCCCTTGACATAAAACCTTGGACATCAGTGTGACATGTTCATTTGTTTGTGTGACTGTGTGGCTAAGTATATCCCGTTTATTAATGCTGCTTTCCAATATCTACAGATGGGAGGACATTTTATCATTTCTGCAGGTGTGTGCTTCACTGTTTTAGAGGTGTATTTCCCTCCCCCCCCCCCCTTGGTACAATAGGGATTTTAAAATTGGGTTCTTATGATTTTGGATGCTTTTTATTTTGGCAGTGGCTAAGTTGAAAGCACTGAAATAATTACGCTTTAGTCATTTCAAATAGGGTGTATACCGACCCATAGTACGGTATTCTAGATTAGATTTGACAGTAGTCTCACCATCTCCAATATTGGCTATGCCAGCAGGGGATAATAGAAGGCACCTTGAAAAGACTCCAGATGGGAGAAGCCCATTGTAGAGGGAGAAATTCCCCTTCTCTGAGTTCAGCAGAGCACTCTGTTGCTACAAGTTTTATATGTAGTATTCACATCCTGCATTAATAAGCTTGTCTACAGTACTGTCTGTCAGTTGAATGGAGATAGCTGGCAGGTCTTCCTTTCCTATTACTTACCTTCCAAATATGCTCTGAATCAGCAGACACACGTGGGACTTCTGGGGTGGTGGTGGGGAGAACAAGGAAATCATGGTGTGAATGCAGCCTTGGGTTGAAGAATGTTGAACAGAGCCCATTGCTTGTGTGAATGAAGCCATCAACTAGCAAGTAAGCGGTCAGAATCGGATCGGTGGTATGTATGTTGGTATTTTAGTTGTCAGCTTTGGATCCAAAATCTTCTGAATTACCATGACAACTAATGTATAAGTATGTTAAGTTGTCAGCTTGGCTGTGGCACTGAGAGGCACATGCTTGTTTTTGGGTGTCCAAGGGATGCATCTGCTTAAAGCGACAGAAAAGGTTGGGAATATAAACAAACACATCCTGAGAACGGTTTTCAAGGAAACCTGTTTCCATATAGATTTATAATCCCTTTTTGAAGTGCTGTTTATACACAAAGTGTGTAAGAGGTATTGAAAGAACACCTGTGGAACTGCATTTGAATGTCTTCTGCCAAAGCAAAATGGTGGGTGACTTCATGGACATCTAGTACAATGCCATTGTGACTGCTTAGTTGCGGCTTAAATGAGATTGCATTGACTTCTGTTTGTCTCTTCAGTAGTCATACAGCAGAAAGTTGTTGCTTCACTGAGACATTGGGTTAATGCACTGCTAACCAATCTTCACAACGCAGTGCCAATATTCCTGCAAGTCCTAAATCTGCAGTGGAGTATTTTCAGTTAGATACGTTTCATGAGATGATGGTATTGTCTGTCTGTCCATCTTTCAGATACCTGGATAGGAATCATGCAGTTCAATACCCCAATGCTGTGTTACCCTGCTGAAAAGGAAACATGAATAGTTATTCTAATAGAATATTAGTGGAATATAATATCATATTATATTATATGAAAGCACAGTATTAAGTCCTTCACATCATTTTACCAATGTTACAACCATCCTATATTTCTGGCCATTATTAAACTCATATTACAGAACAGAGATAGGTAGGAAGGATGAAAGACAGTGTGGTTTTAAATGCACCCATTTTATGAAGATGAATTGAGGACTTCTAGATCACTTCTTAATTGTTGCACCACACCAGGCCTTGCTGTACCTCCATAATAACAATTAAACTCACTATGCAGAACAATGATTAAAGATGTCAAAGCTTGTGGACTTTGGGAGAGTGTGATATCTGGGACTGTTTGCCCATGTGCTTGGGTAAAGATTTGGTTTGAGACTGGTCTGCAGACAATGAATTTATAGCTTCCCAAACCAGACCTGAAGATCCATTATTTCAACACTCAGTCCAGCTTCGCTATCAGTTACTGTGCATTCCAAACAATGCCCATTTCAAAGTTCATGTAGTGGTTTTGCTTTGCCTTCTGACAATGAAAAAGGGAGACCTTCATTGAAAGAATGCTGTGACGTCTTATGAAACACTTTTTAAAATGTTAGATTCATTTCCCTCTTCTCTTTCTTACAGTCTTTTCAGGGAAGCCAGGGGCGAGCTTACCTCTTTAATTCTGTGTAAGTACAATGACGTTTCTGCTTTTCTGTGGCACTGAGAAACATTCTGATATTGCTAGCTTGTTGGTGGGTTTGGTTTGTGAATAGCGAAAGAACGAAATATGTCAAATTACAGCTTCCAGAATAGCAACATCACACTGTTAGGATAATTCTAAGGCAGGTTTCTCAACCTTGGTCACTTTAAGATGTGTGGACTTCAACTCCCAGAATTCCCCAGCCAGCTTGCTGGCTGGGGAATTCTGGGAGTTGAAGTCCACACATCTTAAAGTGGCCACAGTTGAGAAACACTGTTCTAAGGAATGACAGGAAATGTTGATATTGTTGAATATCAGATGGGCCATAGGTTCTTCACCCTACCCTACCAAGGCCCATCTAGTTGGGCATCTGGAAAACTCTAACACCATTGTCTCCCTTTACTGTCAGTCTTTAGCAATGCATATTTAGTGCCCCACTAAATTTTTAACTGACACGAAAGGATGATCTTGGGCTGTCTGGGTAGCACCACAGATTGAAAAGATACACATTGAAACTTTTAGCACTGCTGGGCAATTCTGCCTGGTTACCTTGGATTGCGGCAATATGCACATTTAAGTTGTTTTTAGTTATTTCATATAAAGTCGCAATTACACCGCATCCCTGTTTTGTATTAGTTATTACTCATAAATCAACTTGGTTTGGAAGATGAAAACAACCTATCTTGTCTTCAAAATAGCTTTCCAATCTACCTCGGGAAACATTTTCCTCCAAGTCCTGGCCAGAAGTAATATTTTTCTGTTTTTGCATGAAGCTGCATCGTACGTTCTACATCAGTGAAACAGTCTGTGTTTCTCCCATCCTCTCTTGCAGGGTGAATGTGGGCTGCGGTCCTGCAGAAGAGCGAGTTCTTCTGACGGGCTTGCATGCAGTAGCAGATATTTATTGTGAAAACTGCAAAACCACACTTGGATGGAAATATGTAAGCAACTGCTCGGCACTGGACTGGGTGTGCCTTTGTTCGGTTCTCTTGGTTGGTATCAGATTGAAGTGAAAGAGGAGGCACACGATGCCTGCCCGTCCTGTATGTTTTGGGTCAACTGGTTGAGCGGACGGTTGAAGGAAGACTTGTGCAAGTCGCAGGCAGTCCAGACCTCAGCACCAGTTGTGTTAGTTCGTTGTGCAGCCTTTACTGAGCAGGCCAACTCCAGATTTTGCAGGGCAGAGAATATAAGCAATTTGCTTGCCATGCTCGCATTTCTATTGCTAATGTCACCGTTACAGATTCACTTGGCCCAGTACATTCTTCCAACCAGAGCAAAGGTGGGGAAGCTTTAAAAGGCTGAGGGTCACTCTTGGTCATTTTCAGATGAAGAGAGCTTGTTCTTAGCTAGGCATACACAGATTTCAAAGAGCCTCAGTAGCCAGTGTATAAGATGCATGACATCTGGCTGAAGTTCTGGTGAGAGGAGAAGTGTAGAAGGCTGTGTGGCCTGTGTTGTCCTTCCTCTTTCTGCCACCATGCCTTCTTCAGAATGTGACATCAGAGCTTCCTCTTTTTTCCATGTGATGTAGCTGTGGGTTCAGGTCCCATCATCTGATGCATAGTCGGTTGACGCCATAGTTATGTGTGAACCAGTTTCAAGATAATGTCGGATAGGATGGTTGAGAATGGAAATATATTTTCTAAACAAGTCCCACATCTTAAGTCCTGATTCCATTTATGTGCTAAGGATGTTGGGAAGGTCACAAGTAATTTTCACCTCAGAGCCCAAAAGTTCTCTTTATCGCAAAAAAGACCTTCTAGGTGATGTGAATCAAACCCTGTTGCCTTAGTGGCTGATGCTCCCACTGACCTACATACTCTCAGGGTTCAGGTTTGATCGTGTCTCTTTGGGGTAGGGTGTAAAATTGGAAGGGTTTTGTCGTTCATTTGAAGGTATATCCTGATCTGAGATGGATGGAGAACTAACTGTCCTTTCTTACCTAGGAACATGCATTTGAGAGCAGTCAGAAATACAAGGAAGGAAAATTCATCATTGAACTTGCTCACATGATCAAAGACAACGGCTGGGAATGAACCGCAATACGATTCCTTGTTTCTGGACAACCGATCTCTGGAACATGCTTTATTTTATAAAAAGACTAATGAAAACAAACAAACAAACAAACGGTGATTGGGTGGTTGAGAAAATCTCTGCATTTTCAAAGCCACCAAACTCAGTGGTGTAATGTTGTGGTCCTCCCCTCCCTGCAGAACGTCCTTTGCCTTTTCTTCTCCTCTCTATGTAAGTCCCCTCTTTTTCTATATGTAATCCTGTGTAAACGGTTATTTTGGATGAACTTTTTCTATACTCTGAGGAATGATTCCATAATTCCAAGTAACTTTTACTAGATAGCATCTCTCTTTTGACCGACGCCTTCAGTTGCTCCTTTGTGCTGTGCGTGCTTTTTGCTGTTCACTTGCTCCAGAGTTTTGAAGGAGGCCTGTATGAACAGTCCTGAGAATGTATGGGATTAGTACATCTTTATTTTACCCCGTATATAGCCATTTCTGTGGTCTCTTTGCAGTGAAAAGGATGCAGTATTGTACTATTCATTATTACATCTTTTTTTTTTTTTTTAAGTGTACCACAGCCCGTTCGGTATCTTTTGGCTAGGTTTGTGAAAGATTCAGTTAGCTGCCCTGACTGAAGTTAGCAAGGCTTTGCTTTTCTATTTTTTAAAAAAAGAGAGAAACTGTCAGGGAAGAGACTGAGTAATAATTTACAAGGATAACTTAAGACTGTAGACCCAAATCAATACATTCTGAAGAAAGTGTAAGCTTTGCTCTTGTTAAAAAGAAAAGAATGTATAGCAGTGTCTTCAAGATCAGAGGACTGAAAAATATGCAGCTCTTATTTTTAATATGTCGGTTTAAAATGTTTTTGGTACTGTACCTTTAATGGGAAGGGGTACATTCATTGAGGTTTTATGGCTGGTTCCATGTAGTTACCTAGTTTTAATGCACTGGATGAAAAAGTTAATTCAATGTCATCAAAGTCACCTGCTTTGGCAGTACTGAAGCACACCAAATTGTGTGTGTGTGCGTGTGTGCGTGCGTGCATGAGTGTGTGTGAAAAGCTGTCACTAATCCACCTGGAGGAGGTTGTAAGTTTTGTAAGCAAGTAAAAAGTGGCAACTTGGCATAAGCTCTTCATTAAAAAGAAAGAAAGAAAAAGAATGAAGAAGATAGTTTTTTTAAAAGGGGTGCTTGATTTGCTGGCTGAATCATCCCTAAGCACAATTTTATAATAATCTGTTATGTAAAAGAAATATCATCTTGGGATTTTACCCACCCCTGATTCTAAGTGGGGCGGATCAGACATGACCACAATGTGTAAATGTGTGTAGCATTTCTTTACAGAAACTTTTATGCATACCATTTCAAGAGATTTGAAAACATTTTGGGGTTGTTGGGGGGGGGGGGTTGCATTTTTTTTGTCCCAATATTTCCAAGGGGAAAAATGTGTAGGAGAACATTTTACCTGCATAATCCAGAACTGCTGATAGCATGGATAACAGTAACTATAATAAGATAGGAAGCTTTACAATGGAAACTCTAATATACTTTTTACCTGTTGCAGCTAAACTTGGCATTGTCTCTCCCTATGGCTGCTACGAAACTCCTCTAACTGACATTCAGATCTCAACTGCACTTTAGCTGTATCCTTCATTATAAAAATAGGAACTATCTTCTCCTGAAATTAAATGCCCCCCCCACTTCCCCTCTTGATTGAGGAATTAATTCCCTAGTAAATTCTTTGGGAAGAAGAATGGTTACACTGTGATGCAAAAAGGATATTGAATATATCTATTTAAGTGTGTGTATATAGTTACCTTTTAGGCATTCAGATCCAAAGAGCTGTACAGCTAGTCTCAGATTTTGTTTGACCTTTATTCTGGTGCTTTATTTAGTATGAATGAATTTTTAAACCCATGAATCTTCAGTCCGGTGCCTTATCTAAAGTGCAGTGGAACTGGGATTCGTCTTGATTCACATCCAGACAGCAGCAGTTTCAGCCCTCATGGTTTTATTCGAAGATGAGATGCTTGTTAGGGAGTACGTTTGGATGTATAATAATTGATTTACTGTGACTACCCTGCACTGCTAGTACAGGTCCCTTGGACTGAGAGTAATCAGCATAGGAACTATTACCAGCACCCATAACATGTCCTGTAAGTTTTCTGACTTGCGCAGGCATAAGCCTGTTGGGTCCTAACATTCAAACGAAATTAACGTCTTGTACACCTCCCTACAAATCCTTTAAAGGTCTGGTTTTGATGTATCCCCTCTATTGCTTTATGGCAATAATAGAGAACTAGATTATCCTATGAGATCAGTATCGACTGCCAACAGCAAAAGTCCTGAAATTTTCAGCAGCCAGACTCGCAGGGTTGTTTGGTTTGCAATGCTAGCTATAGAACCTTTTTCCTTCAACAATGAGTATTTGCTTTGCTAGTGCTTGCACTGATGCATTTCTCAATCATCTGAAGACCACTTTGTCAGGATTTTGAGAAGGTGGGAGCTTGAGGGGTAAAAAAAAAAAAAAACTTGAGGGGAAAATCTCATGGGAGAACTTAACTTTGATCAGGAAATGCTTGGGCCAAACTACATGTTACACACAAATGTGACTGTATTTTTCATAAAGCCGAAAATTCACTTTGAGTGATAATCCACATAAAGTGGATTTTATACTAACTAGCTCTCTATCAAGGTGTATTTTCTCATAATGAAAAAGGGGCACCTTCTCACACATTTGCATGTAATGTGCAGGCCTTTTGAGTACATGAACATGGGCAATTTCCCTAGAATTTTTTGTTTAACCTGGATGCCAAAAAGAGGGAAAAGAGGCGTTTGGAACATCAAATTGCAGCTTAAAATCTAATGCAATTTATTTGTAGTGATAAGCATTTAAAGATAAGAAACAGAGCAATATTTTTTAATGGATTTTGAAACAAGGTATAGGAAGGTCGTGGGGAATTTTAAATCCAGAACAAATTGTGTAGGTCTCAAGTAGCATTCCTGTATTAGATTCCTGGGAATTAGTGGCTCTTTTACTTGGCATTGTAAGAGTTCTTTAAAACTGCATACTTCAAATTGACAGATTTGGTGAAAATTGAATCCAGATACTGCTGGATGTTGGTTGATGTATAAAAGATCAGTCTGGATACTGAACTTTCCAGCATTACGTTAAAAAATACTTGAACATTTTTCAAAGCATTTTCCCATTTAACCTTTTTTTGTAATGTATTCTATTTAAGAGTTTGTGTGTGCTTTGTGGGTAAGTTTAATCTTTCCCTTCAACTTGAGCACTTTCGTTGCTTGTTATTTTTATTACTGTTGATCTTAACATTTATTTTATATATATATATATATCTATATTTTATAAATTGTAACAGCGATTTTTGTGAACATCTATGCGTTATCTACTAGATTTTCCTCCCCTTGGTGAAGTAGGTGAACTGACTACAAGCTGGTTCTTGAGAAGGTTGTTCATTGGCACTTAGAGGAACACGCTGACAACATTTACATTTTTGGAGTGTGTGTTTTTATTCTTAATAGTCATGGCTCTTGTAAAATAACCACACAATCTGACCTGATTCAGGGCCAATTCAGACACTCTAAAAAAAAAATAAATCTCCATTTGGATATTCCCAGGAGATGTTACCCTGTAGGGGAGAGAGTGCTTAATTCTTGGTGGGCATCTAAGAAGTATAATCTTGGAAGAATTGCTGTTCTGTAGCTGCCCTCGCTCGGCTATTCCTTCTATGGGAATGCATCCATTTGAAAGCACCATCTGAAGGTGGAGTGTCTGAATTCTTTTTTTGCTGGCAGTTGTACCTTTGAGGCTAGCAGTTGTGGATCACTTCTAATGTTTTTTAGGGGGAAAAAAGCACACTTCCAGAAGATTGTTGGCAGCATTTATTAGTTGCCCCACCAGTTTTGTTATGCTGAGGATCTGACCCGCTGTGCTGCTTCCATGAATCTATTATCTATGTTTTGATCTTACCTAAGGCCACCTCCAAATTACATGGTTGTTGTAGAGAACTTACACGATAGAGCTGTGTGGCAGATACTGTTACTGAAAATTCACTTGGATCCGGAGGAAATTAGACCTCACGGTACCCCTGCTCTCGAGGAAAACCGATAACCCATATTGGCCATGAACAATGATTATCAGCATAGTTTTGGCCTTTAATGTGGAATGCCAGATTTGATTTTAGCTTTCTGGTAAGCTAAATCTACATAATATATTTTATGTGAACTTGGAAAGATAACTGTAATGAGATCTTTAAGTGGCGTTGTGGGTCAAGAAGGGAATATTCAAGTGAATGATTCAGTAGCACCATATTCATTATCCTGAGTGTACAACCAACCAATAGTGTGACTTGTAAAAAGGGTTTCAGAGAAGCAAACACGTAGTGTCAAACACATGCTTTGGTGGCAGTTGGCTTGTCCCTCATTGCTGGAACAATTTGGAAAAAAAAATGCTTTACTTTGCAGCTGATGTGGCTTCTTCCTGGTTTTTGCCTCAGCAATACTGTACACAATTTGTCGTTTCACTTTATTGTATCTCTTTGACAGTATCACAATAAAAACTTTCCGTTTTTTGTTGAATGTCACTTTTTTTTCTCCCTGCTTTGGGCTGGCTTTTCTCCCAAATCAGTAGGTAAGCAAGTCATTTTTGCTTCGTGAGAAAGCAGAGGGGTTTACGGCGGATCAAGGTTTTGCTCCCACATTTCAGAAGAGGTAGCTTTGGATGTTTGAAAAAGGCTTCCTGTTCCTTTCTCCCTGCCTCTCTCCCAGTGTGTTTAAGCAGCACAAAGGCCAATTGTCACAAACTGTTGCTGATCTGGCAGAAGATTCCCCTCCTTTCATTGGAGGCTTCGATCTGGAGGTGATGTTACACAGGCCAAGAATTAGGAGAAAAAACTGTGGGCGCAGTCCACACAATTATTGGCATTGTTAGCTTCTGCTCACCAACGTAGGCAGCCAACTGTGGCCTCTCCCATAACATTTCTTTTCCCCTCTTATCTGACTCACCCCTCCATCCCACAATCTATGGCAACTGAATGCGTTCAGTCCTCCTTGAACTTTGGTCTGTATTTTTTTGAGAGCTCGCACCATCCCCAAACTGCAGATATTTACCTCTGGTGTGGGAACAGAGTTGCTCTGGGCTATGTCCCAATGGGCAATCCAAGAACTGAGGTAGTGACTAATACAATTTTAATCCTTTGCTTAAGTACCCAATTTGCCAGTGGATGGTAAGTTTTCTTAGCCTGCTGATAAGTATGGAGTTAAGGTGGGGATTGGCTAATTCAGAACGTCAGCCAAAACATAATAAATCGGTTTGCGAAAGACAAGATGCAAAGTTGTAGACACAATGAAGACTTAAGTGCCCATCAATTCATTTTCCTCCTTGCTCTTAATTCAACTTAGGGATGCCTCTGTTCACCCTTGGCCAACCAAAGGATTTGTCATCACTTCCAGTCCAGAGAGAGTCATCACCACCGGAAAGGAGGTAAGCATTCAGCGTGTGTCCTTCCAGCACAGTTCAGGATTTCATTTGACCGAATAACATGTCTGAAGCATTTGCCCATCGTTTTTAAAGCAAGCGGGAAAGACAACAGTTCAAAAAGTGCAGAGAATGTGCCCTAAGGTGCACCAAATGCTCCGTTTGATGCCCAGCAAGTTTCAGAAAAGAGTATTTCTCGATTGGAAGTAGAAGCCATTCTGTGATCATCAAGGACCCATTCAGATTTCGAAAGTGCCAAACTTTTTCACTGTCCCTGGGGGAGAGTTTTTTGAAATGTTGGGGGCGGCGCAGTATTTTGTACAACTCAAGTCATGTCCGGATGATTTGAAAGGGGGATTGTGATTTTTTAATGTGCGGGTTCTGCATTTACCAATATCTTCACAGGAGAAGCAACTCCTGTTGAAGAGACAGCACTAGTTTGATGACTTTATGCACCAATGGTCTGGAGCTTACTCTGTTGGCAATTCTCAAGAATTAGATCTGCATGTAGGAACTCTTTTGTGTTCTTAGGTTCTGGAACATGATTACATGTAAAGGCTGATTTTTCAGTCCAGCTGAAATGGCTTTTGTTATCTCAGACCAGATTATTAATTGTAAAAAAAAAAATCTCATAATACTGGGGACTGATAATAGAATTGCAAGGAAGACAGTTTTGGTATAGGAAAGTAATGAGTCCAAGGGCACCCAGATCAGAGAAATTATCTTCCAGTTTTTACTTGGTCCTGCTTTGTTTTTCCATGCTGAATATTTTTTCTGATCTTTAAAAAATTATTTTAAAGATCATGCATTAAAAGGGGAGTCTTCTATATAAAATTAGAACTTTTCAGTAAAACATAAATAACCTACATAACCTCTCTTAATAGGAATGACTCATTCTGTGATACACTTTGCTCTAGACATTATAAGCTTTGTTAAATGTTCTTTATGGAAAATTGTTCCAGCCACTAATGGTCCTGCTACTGTGCTTTCAGACTACATCTTTGTCCCAGAATGATTTTCAGGTTCTTACTTATGCTTCCTTCCTCCTTCACACGCACACGTCCCATGGAAACCATAAATGGCTGGAACAACTCCATTCAGAGTATTATAGGTTTCTCTTGAGTGTTGTACTAACTTACACTCAACAGAAGTTTCCTTGGGGGACTTGGAAGGACATAGCCATGCAGAGTGCTTGGAAAAGGTCCACCTGCATTTTGACCAGCTGTAATCCTGTTCACTATCAGGAAATCGTCATCTCAATGACTCAGAACATTTACTGCTAACGACCAGCTCCATGTATACTCAATTCTCCCCCATTCAGTGACACGCACGCTAAAGTCACGACCCCATTGTGAAAGAAGCTGCAACTGAGCTAGCTACACTTCAGATGTTTAGAAGCCATTCATAGTTTTAAGCAGAATGATACGCGGGAAATAATATTCTCTCCATGGTTCATCGTATAAGAACAGGCGATTTGGAGGGCATTGTCCTACCTTTGATGGAAAGCAGACATGGGCCATCTCTGGGCAAGGCCCAGTTTTTTTGTTTCTTTTTGGGCTTTGGGGTGAGCCTGATTATTCCGATTATGCATTTCCCATTTTTTCCTACTGGTAATCAGATTCGTTGGCTTAGCTCCCAACTATTGTGTATTTTCTGCCTCCCTGTGGACTTGCCCTAGCTTTTGGCCCTGAAACAGGTGCCGGGGCACGGGTTGCCCTTCCCTGAAGTATGGAACTGGGATGCCTGATCTCCCTCTGTCATCGTGAGCATCACTGTAACAATTTGGAGAAACCTGCCTCTGCTCTGAAGATAAAGACCACTTTGATCCTTGAACACCAGAAATGCTCAGCCTGTTTTCCTGAATAATGCAGCAGCGTGTCCCTTCTTCATTTTAATGTAGCTGCCAACGAGATGCAGAATATAATCCCCCATCATGTCCCCCCCATATCCTCACGTTTTAGAAACAGGAAAGCCACTGTGTTCTTAATTTGGATCTAGTGGCCACCAGGAGCTTGAAATGTAGCAATTCTAGCGGGCGAAGGCTCTGCTTGGGAGAGAGGGTGCCTGTCAGCCAGTGGTGAGATAAGCAAGCGAAGAGGAATTCACTGCTTTTCCAGAGAGACCGTCGGACACGAAGCCGTGAGTCACTACATGTTGCATAAGCCTCAGGTGAGAATGAACAGGCTCTTCGTTTCACATCATTCCTCGCTGGTGAGCACGGAAGTCCCCAAAAGTTTCTGCTGGGTGCCTTCCTCCTGTAATTCAGCATTGCTTTCTGCTAATCATTCCAACTGTAAAGTCATCCCCCATCTTTTTTTCTGCGGGCCTCGAACGGTCTGAAAATGAGTTTGCAAAAACCAGGATTGTTTTTCTTCTTAAAACATATTCCCCTTCATAAACTCAGGTAATTCTGAACTTGGCAAGCTTTAACAACCTTCCAGCTTTGTAAATTTTCTTCCACCTCTTGTCCTGCCCCTTCTTTCTACTTTGATACACCCCCAAAAATGCAATAATTTCTTCCAAAGAGCCCTAGTTCCCTGTTGTGAATCTTGGAAAATATGGGTGACTCATTTTCTGGCAATAGAATGGGGGGGCTGGGATCCTAAATTGGCAGGCTTCTGGGGAAAAAAAAGCCCAAATTGATAATCAGGAAGCAAATGAAAATGGAAAGCTTTAATGAAAAATACTCCACACAATTTATCCTGCTTACAATTTTTGTGACCCGGGAACCAGTGTACAAAAGAACATGGCCGCAGTTAATTTTCAAAGATAACTTTTCAAATTTACACACACGAGATATACAGTTTTTAAGAATCTCAGCAAATCGCTGAACAGTCCAAGAAAAATGCAGTGATGTGGTAGGTACAACCTCTAGTCAGATAGCACAGACCCTTGCGCGTTGACTGTACACAAAGGCGGCTTCTATTTTGGGTCGGCTCTGTAGGACAAGTTGCAATTCTCGTTTTCGTTTGGAGAGTGAATGGAATTAATTGTCATCTTTGATGACATCTTCCTCCTGCTAGAGAACATTTGTCAATGGGATCATCACAGAAGGAAAAGAGGTGGGTGGGGAGGAGTTAAAAAAAAACCAACCTTGTGTGCTTTAGCTTGAATGCTACTGCATTACCTAAAAACAGGGCTGTGAGAGGCGCAAGGACATTCATGCTGGGCTTCGAGACCCAGTGCCCCTATTCCTGACCTTGTCAGGTTGAGTGGCCAACTCAAGAGGTCTGGTGACCTCCAGATGTGTGGGTTCCTAGAATGCCCAAGCTGGATGGCCCGTGCTGACAATTCCAGGAGTGGACCAAACCAGGCTGGACCCCTTGCACGCGTCTGTACTGCAGCTCAGGAAACCTGTCCTAAATAGACACTATCTCCCCTTTGCAGAGATAAGGAACTAAGCATTGCACCCAAAGCATTGCCATTAAAGGTCACCTGAAGAAAAAGGGTAAAAATGACACAAGCAGCAGTTGGTGGAAGGTGCTTCAACCCTTCTGTGTTGCTATTTTGCCTTTCTCCAAATAGGCACTTACTTCCCCCTTACTATTCTTTGCTCAACTCCCACCCACCTGCATTTCTCACCATTAACAAGAAATGTATCACTTACACACTTTGGTTTTTAGATTAGTTTCCTTCTAGGGTCTAGAAATCCCTCTGAGCTCCAAAAGAAGGTGGCTTAATTCCCCAAAGGGAGAAGATAATGCAGGCTACCTGGATTAGGCCAATGAGCTAGACGCCTAAAGCCACAGGGAGATTTCCTAGAGGTGTCCTCAGTGGGCTGGAATATCTTTCTGCTACACATCAAAGAGGAGGGGGAGCAACAGCTCTTCAGTAGCTAAGGAACACTAGAGAGAAGCTGCAGCATCAGATAGTTTGTTGAAGCAGACATCTCGCCACACAGCGATGGAGATCTGTATCCATCATCTCCTCCAAAGCAAAGATGCTGGCTTGGAATTGTATTTCTAGGAGGAAAGTCACCAGGCTGCAGAGGGCAACTGCTTTTTTACGAGCATCTGGGCAGCTGTTCAAAATGGTGGACCAGAAGGCACAATTTGGGACGGACTGGTTTACCATCAAAACTGAATGCTGCCTTCTCCTTCCAAATTTGTCCATCAGCCATTCAACTGTGAAATGAAACCCCTCTCCTTCTGTTGGGATCATGCTTCACTGAAAGAATATTGTGAACGGTCTAATTTTTTGCAACAGTAGCAGAGGCACAAAGCTGGTCTTCTCCATTCCAGACAGTGAATTATTTGGAGCTGGTCCTCCCCCATGGGCTACCAAGAGCTGAAGTCTCCAAAGCCTCCACTTTTCTTCTCTTTCTTGACAGCTACACTGGTGGATGGCCCGTCTTCGGCCACTCGCTTCCTGTAACACAAAACACATGGTCCCAAGTCACCCACCTTCCTAGGAGGTAGATCACACTACAAAAGAGACATTGGCTTAAGGTTCTCCAAAAAGAATGGAAGACAAGAGTAGAAAGTTAAAAGTGGAAGACAAGGATGAAATTGAGTGGTGCAAATGAACTGGATTTCCCCTACTACAGTCATTAAAAAACAACAGTCCATCTTTCATAGGAACCAGTTCTGGAAAATTAAAAAAAGGAAAATGTGGAACGTTCTAATATTGTTTTAAATTAGAGGTCAAGAGAAGCAGGAGCCGATCACCAAAAATTATCTGGTCTTCTACTAATCTAACTGGCTCTAAAGTGGTTTCCAATGGAGCAAATTGATTTTTTTTTTTTTTTTTAAGTAGGCAGGAAGAGATTTCTAAATGCCTTTTCAACATCTTGGGAATTTTGATAATGAAGCGTTCTCCCTGCTCCATCTAGACCAGGGCTTTTAAGCTGGGATCCATGGATAGATTTCAGGGAGTTCCAACTTCATTTTCACTACCCTGTAACCGTAATAATTCATAGCCTTTAGATTCCGAAAAGGTTAACTTCAAAGGAGTGCATGGCACAAAAAGGTTAACAACTTCTCATCTAGACACTGAACAGGGGCTGACCTAGAATTTATTCCTGTTTGACTCCTCCAATTCTGCCTTTCTTCCCTTCCTTCCCCTTTGGGAACCATGTCTAAGGAGCAAAGAACCTATAGCTCTCTAGGTATAGTTGTCTAATCTGGAACCCACATTTAAAAAACAAATGGAAACAATTTCAATCCCACCTCTCCATTCTCTTTGGAGTCCTCCTCCTCCTCTCCCATGCCTTGCTCAAATCTTTATACACCTTCTGGATTTTCAGCTAAGATTCACTGAGTTCCACCAAATGAAAAGCTGAGTCCAAATATGGGGTGTTTCTAAATGGGGCATCTGCTTTGCAAGCCAAAGATTGCCTGTTTCTATTGAGCGGAGAACTTCGAGTGCCTGAACCCACAGAAAAGCATTTATGCAAGATCAATACGACCGACTGGGCAGAAGGTATCTTTCCACCTAGCATACATTTGCAGTATTTATTTCCGCATAGAAAGGAACCCAGACATTCAAAAATGTAAAGTACAGCAGGAACTTACATTGCTGCTATATTAATGTACTTCCCAACCCCCGTGCGGTACGTTTTTGGTGTGTGATGTTCCTTCTTTGGGACTTCTTTGATCTCCCCCTTCTTTGCCTCCTCTTCTTGCTGGGCCTTCTCTCTTTCTTTAGCAACCTTTGAGAAAGCGAATGGAGCCATATCAATCTTCCAAAATAGCACAGAGGTCAAAGAGGCCAGAGAGCATGGTTGGGCTGAAAGCTGAGATGGGCACCCATTGCACAAAGTTCTCCTGTCTCCTTGCCCTCTGTGGCTTCCTCATTTTGGGGGAAGAAAAGCCACAAGAGGACACGACAGAAACCACACCAAGACAAGATTGTTGTTGAATGAGGGGGGTGCTGCCTGGGAAGCTGATGGATTCTGAACAAGGCCAGGCATTTCTTGGCAATACCTGATCAATCAACCGTCTTCCCTAGAAATAGAATTTCTGCAGAAGTTGGAGGTGGGAGTAATGCTGGCAGGCAGAGAACAAGACGGAATGGAGCTAGGATGTAGAAACTATGCGGTCAGTCATTGATCTCATAGACACATCATTCAGATCATGGGCCAGCCTGCTCCACTAGCTTCAGGGGGCAGAGAATGGGCTGTGGGGCCCAAAGCTTTTCCCACCTTGTAGAATAGCAGGACTGGCCTTAAACATTGCTGTTCAATAGTGATCTGGTCAATAACAACAACAGAAGGCCAGAAAATGATTGGATGCTTGATTTCTGCAACTCCACCCAAGAGAACCTGAGCATCCATTAGTTTTGCAACTCCATATGGCTTCCCCAGCTTTCCAAAATGGAAGCTTTGGGCATGCTAGCCCCAAATAAATGGGAACGGGAGAGCGTTTGCCAGTTGCAGGGCCCACTGCTTCAAAGGAGGAGGAGGTCCACCTAGACCCGTTGTCCTGTTGTCTGTAGAGCCCCAGAAAGATGCTGCCAAGAAGCACAGACTTATAACTCTTTTTCCCCCCTCCCAACAAAATCTGGCCTCGAGAAAAAGATGCTTCAGAATATGATGGCTGTCTTCTTGCCTATCTTAATTCACTCTTCTAACTTAAGGGCCTTTCAGCATCCTGTTTTCCCAGGGGGCACGCAAGATTCCTTCCGAAAGCTCACATTTAGGACCGAAGGGTAAAAGCACTGTTTCTCTCCCCCTTTTCCTTCATGCCCAGAAGTATTCCATGTGCCCACTATGGCTGATAGCTTTTGACAGAACGATGCTTAGCAACTTCTGATTAGTTACTGCTACATCTTGTAAATGCAAAAATTCCAGTCTCTCTCCCTTTCCCATCCCTCAAAGAAAGAAAGAAAGAAAGAAGCAAATAGGAGAGAATTTGGGAGAGTGAAGGGTACGTGAGTGGCACACAGTCAATTTTCTTCCTGAACTCTTTCTACTGGCAAGTTAATGCCATTGATTCTCACCTGAGCATCTGCTTCTTCGTACGGATCAACAAAAACAGTGGTTGACTCAATTTTTATTTCCTCCTAAGAGAACAGAAAAAAAAAATTGCACAGGCTTGTCGCTGTTTCTTGGTCCAGAGTTGAAAGGGTGAATGTACCTAAGACCATTTCAGTCCAGGACTTTTTCAGTTTGATTTCTGCCGAACGACACTGACCTTGGGACGATCCGTTTTGGGATCGCTCTCCACGTTCTCCATCGCGGTGAGCGTCTCAAACCCACCGACCACCCTGGGGGAAGGAAGACAAATCCCCATGGAGTCAAGGAATGCAAAAAACCCACCTGACTTCTTCAAACCTTAGAGGAAGGAGAGAGCTTTGTATGCCAGGCTGCGGTAGGAAACAGAAGGCTGCTCGGTGGTAGCCTTCAGAAGTCAAAGTGAAATCAGAAGCACTAAATGGAAGACAGCTGGAGTGTTTAAAGTTGTTTCATTTATTAAAGAATGCTAATGACATATTCCGAATCCAAGGACTTTGGGGAACGTGCCTTCTTTTCAAATCTTTCACCGTGCTGCAGACAATCTGGAGTGGGGGGGTGAGACAACATTTTAATTGCCCAAAGCAGAAGCCACGGCAACATCTTCTGCAGATCCTACCGCTTTTCTTGTCTAAAAACCAGCTAAAAGATGGGCCTCCTTTTGGTGTGGGAGGTTTACCAACTTTCATCCGGCCATTCTTCAAAGTTCACAAACTCTGCTCTTTCGCTCCGTGGGTCAGCTGGGATGCGAATGTCTTTTTACCTTTTGGAAGTGGGTCTGAGCTAGCTATGGAAAAACAAAAGGAGGAACACGAATTGCAAAATCTGACCCTACAGCTTGCTCTATTAAAAAAAAAAAAGCCTGTTTGAATTATGGGCAGTTCTCCATTTGGTATTGTGAGATAAATACTTTATTATTATTTTAATTTATCCAAAATAAAACCAACAGCTTCTTCATTCTCTTTGCTTTGAAACCTGCGAGGGGGATAAAACTCTTCAGGGGCAGCTTTTCAGACCAGCTGCTATGCAAATTATGTCCACGAAGCTTGGAAAACCCACAGTGGCCCCGTTTTTTCCTGACAACAGATTTTCTTCTCATTGTTGCGGATTCAAAACCCATCTGACATTTTTAATTGCCCCTGGAGGGCCCTTACGATTTAAAGCTTGGAAGCTCCCCTTCCATGTTCAATTAACATGAATATCTTCTTTTTTGGGGAGGGGGGTCTTTCATTAGGCCCTGAGATCATTCAAAACGTCCAGAGCACCACCTGCTGCAAAACTCAACATGCTCATCTTTTTTCAGTACCACCGTCCTTGTACAATTCTATTCAGAAAGCTTTTTTTTTAAAAAAAAAAAAACAGACGGGCTTAACATCTGAACTAATCAAAAGCACAGAGCAACACATCGTCATGAAAACTGTTCTTTTGAAACACAATCTAGAAAAACCAACAGGACAGGCACTTCCTCCTCTTTGCAACAAGTAGCATCTGGAGCGATACAGTGCCATACAGTGACCCAAATAAGTGTCTCTTTCAACATAGAAATGCAAAGGTCTTCCCCACCCCTCAGCTTCCAGCGTTTGGAAACCCCCCTTAGAAAAAACCTTGCTCTCCAAGAGGCTGATTTTAGTCCCAATATGACCCGGGCAAAGACAAAATCCATGTTCCAAGTAGTCATAACTGCTAGGGCAGATCAGGAGAAAATTGGAGAAAAACACGACGTTTCAGCGAGGGAAGGCGCAGATGAAGTTTGTCCTTTAGAAGATGAGCTCTTCCTTCCCACCTTTGCTCCTTGATGCAATTTTCAGCCCGACTTGTGTTCATTTTCTCCCCTTCCCCTGCTTAAGCCTAGCTTGCTGCTTAGAACAATATACACCAGGTTTATATATACTTCCATGTAAGCCAATCCATTTAAACCTCCCTCTCCTTAAGTACTGACTTGGGGAGCAGGTGGCTTTGGCTTTGTGACTGCCATAAGGGCTATCTCATCAGCAGTCGAGATGACTGGCTAGGAAAAGGGCACCAATGTTGACTGGGCCTTGTGAGAGTTACAGGGTCCAACCAATCGGCCCCCTGCAGAATTGGCTTTTTCCATTATTGGAAGGCTGAACTTCGGAGAGCAGAAGAACGAAGGCGGAGCACTCAAATTATTAATGTCTGAACAGACTCCATACTTTTAGACCTTTCAAGCCAGGCTCCAATGGGAACAACAAGGAAAGCTTTGATTTACATATGGCAGAACACTAAATTCACTAAATTTACATATGGCAGAATTCTAAAGAATTCTCCATGAAACAATCATAGCATTCTTCGCTTGGGCTGTGTTGGTAAGCATTGTTTGTGAATTTGAGCTATTTTATAGAGGAGGGCGCTTGCAAAACCAAGCTTTCTCCGATTTTTTTTTTTTAAAATAAACTGGTTGCTACAATGACTGCTATTAAGATAACTATGAAATGTTGCATATGATATTGTGCAATCACTTGGTTTACCTTCCAAATATGGTGTGTTTCTTATCCAGGTATGCACAGGAACGGAAAGTAATGAAGCTGGTGGGGAGGAAAAAAAAAAGCATGTCATAAAATGAATCCATCAAGAGCTTCCAAAAAACCGAACTGCAGTGCCACAAACAGCTGTGACTCATTTCAGCCAAATTGTACCAGCTCGAAGAAGATATATACCGATCTCAACAGATGGAATGGCAGAGAGTGGAAACCAAGCTTCAACCTTTCCAGTTGAAGTTGGAAACATTTCTAAAATGAGCACTGATCATTTGTTATCACAGAACTGGCTCTGTAATCGGCTGCTTCTGAAACCCAGTACAAGATGCCAGGCCCACGACTTGGTTGATTAAGATTTAATTCACAGCATTCTTGGAAGTGTGTGTTTTACACATGATGAGATGCAGGAGTGAGCCAGAGGCCTCTCCAGAAATACTGAATTTCAATTTGCACCAATCGCACACTTGCCTTTCATCCAGTTATCTGTGGCACTGCTTGTGGGGCAGAGTTGCGTGCAAACTTATGCATGTAAAATAAAACAAGATACATATCTGGGGAGAGATACGTCTGGCAACCTCCTAGGTTCTGTGTGTCTAGAAGAACACCTAGAGGTTCACTGTTAATAGGGCACATCAGCCAACTCTTAAAAATAAAAGGACATTAGAGGCATTGGAAAACTGTTTTGGGAGGTCACTTGGTCCAGTCTCTAAAGAAAGACCAGCAAAGATTGGTTACAAAGAATAGGGTTCAGTGTATAGTTGTTGTTCTTTAAAATCTTCTTCCAGATGGTTCTCAAGATGCCCTACAGGCATTTTTTTTTTAATGACAAAGTACAAGACGCAAACATTAAGCAGATGAAGATAAAGAGAAAAACAGTTTCAGGGTTAGATCCAACCTGGAGAAGAGTTCTCACTCATTAAAGGTTTCCATGTCCTCCAGGTGGGAGCGTGCTATGAAATCAGAAGGGTCAAATCGCCACTTACAACTGAGACTTATTATTGTTGGGCCCCGTATTGGCCATGCTGAGGACACCTCGTCCCGTGTGGGACAAGTTGGGCTTGAACTCGTCTTTGAACGGCTTTCCCCAGTATGACTCTCCTCCTGAAATTAAAACACGGAAATGTTCAAAAGCCAGCCCTGCTTCCACCTTGACAGAATGAGGACGGGCAGGGATGAAGCTGGAAAGATGGATTTGCAAGCACTTTCTGCACAAAATAGAAGTCTACGTGCTGCCTCAAGGCAACTCTTACATTGTGCCATAGCTGTTCAGATGCACGTTCCATGGATGGTGGAGGAGATATCTGTACTCTTTGGTTGGCTCTTTGGTCCAGCTACCTGCAATGGCCTTCTTCTAGATTTTGCACAACCAAGTCTAGATGGTCTTACCTGATCCCCAATATCCATCATCAACCCAAGCTTAGTGAAAAAGGAACACACGTAGAATCAAGGGATGCTGAACTCTGGACTTCATTTCAAGTACCGTAGAAGAATTGAACCTACAGACCTTCCACCCACAGAAGAATCCATCCCTAGTGAATCCCAAATTTTTGGCTGTACAATTTACAGGAAAGACAAAGGAGCAGCTTTGTTGTTACTACTGCTCGATGGCTAGGTGCCAGAAATCTTTGCCAGTTCCCTAAAAAGAAACCCAGTCAGCTTTATCAGTGGATCCAAATTTACTTTCTGCCATTGGAAGCAGCAAAGCTTTGAAAGAGAGTTAAGCACCTCTCACGCACAATGTTCACTTTGCGCTAGGAGAACTGTTCCACCTCCTTCCACAGGAGACCTCTCCATGGAATCCACTCAGGATTCCTAACCTGTCTTGCTGCGTCTTTCTGACTTTTGCTCCTGTACAGACCCAACGTGGAATCTCATCTGAATCCCCCTGGTTGCATGGCTGTTACTTCCACATTGTTCGAGGACAGATGAAGTGCTTTCATTTTCCTCAAGTATTGGTCCTTATCAGGAGCAAAAAAAAAAAAGAAGAAGCTGAAAAGGCTCATTTCCATAATTAGTGAGTCAACCTCTTATACTCTCCACTGACAAACCATGAAAGGGAGTAGATGTATTTCTCTTTTGTAGCGTTATCTGAAACAAAGCAACAGGCTAGCTGTGCATGTGAAGAAGTAATTTTGTTTGGAAGGGGGAGGGAGTCTTGGAAAGAAACTGGGTTTGGGCTGCTTGTAAGAGCACGCTCAAGAGTCCTCTGGAGAAATTGCATCGCTGCAGGACAGCAGTTCACAAAAACATCTGCGGCACTCAGGAGGTGCCTGGCGCGTGTGTTCTGCCCAGCAGCTGGATACATCATCAAGCGCAGAGAGAGAATATACTGTAGATCAAAAGTAGAACTCAACCAGCAGCACGGTTGAACCTTCTCCCCCCACCCACTCCTGCTGCCCTGCATGCAAACAGAGCTGTACATATATCAAATTCTTCCCCCTTTAAGGAGAACTCAATTCAGTTCATTCATAGGAACTCCTGCATTTCCCCTATATTCTTAGCTGCCCTTATTGAGAAACCGATTCAGAACTCTCTCTATGGACTACAGGGACTCTCCAAGTCATAGCCACCTTTTCCAGGTTGGCTTGGAGCTACCCAGGGGTTGGTACACACTGACACTTCCACAGCACCCATGCGTGTCTATCTGGGCTCCTCTCAGCAAGTGCCTCTGCTGTTAAAGGTTCAGAGTCCCCAGGAACCAAGAGTGGAGTCCCATGTAAGGAGACAAAAAGACATCATCTGATGTGGTGGCGGCATTGTTTTTCAAAAACACAAGTGCAAGAAAGGGACTCCCTCTGCTTTGGGCCACTACGTTCCTATCAATACACAAGTAGTTGCAGATATTTATTCCTGAGTGTTTCTTTTATCAAGGAAAAGTTTGGCTCCCTCTTGCCAGCTGGCTAGATTCCGTCCGTTGATGCTTTTTCAAAAGCCAAGCCAAAATAACAAAAGCCCGTGATGTTTCAAAAGCAGAAGAGGCAGCTGGGACATGCCAACGTCTTGGACAATTGTAATGTTACAAGGAAGTGGGTTTCTTAATGGGGAAGGAAGGAAGGAAGGAAGGAAGGAAGGAAGGAGGGGGGAGGGAGGGAGGGAAGGAAGGAAGGAAGGAAGGAAGGAAGGGAGAGAGAAAGAGAGAAAGAGAGAAAAGGAAGGAAGAAGTCAGAGAAGAGGGAGGGAGGGAATAAAGGAAGGAAGGAAATATCTTGCTCAAGCTCCCTGCTTCTTGCGAATTATTCTGCCTCCTTATTAAAGGCTGTAAGGATTCAAGAAGAGCTTCTGAGCAGAGAAATATCAAGAGATGGGCTGCTTAACCCTTCCAACATTCCTCCCCAGTTCTGGCCTCCAAAACAGCCTCCCCATTGCAGGGCTTCCAGCTGCAGGAAAACAAAGCAAAATATTTTACCATAAGCCTACATTGTTTTTTTTTCTTCCAGTGTCCCCCTGTTGCAAAAGGGCACAATTGACCCAAAGAAATATGGACACAATTTGCTGCTTTGCAAAAACTGCAAAAAGAGAACAAGCTTACAAAACCTTTCTGCCCGCAAATAAACGGTTAGCGCTCCCTTTTTCTACAAGAATTTTCCGCTGCAGGGTGGAGGGCTGGCCTGGGGTTAATTATTTATCTTCTAAGCAAGTCACCCCCGGAAAGAAGATGCAGTGGGCAATTTTTGTTGCCAAGTTTTGTTCTTCCCCCTCCTAGCATGTTGAGACCTGTGCTGGCAAACAACGGAGAAGGGAATTCTAGGAGAAACTCAAAGTAGATGGCTTTTTTCCATTTAAAAAAGGAAAATAAAATCGACACTACATAACTTCTTTGTTAGAAGTACAGGGTCCCCAAAAGAGCGAATCAAGTTTGGAGCTCTTCAGCAGGCTAGAATTTGGGTAAAATCAAGAGGGAGGGATTACAGAGCAAGAAATACGGTATGATTTTGGAGCACTGAGGAGGGTCTTTGGTATTTAACAGACTGTACTCTAGTGCCTGCTGCTAAAAGCTCAAGCAATTTTTTTGCCACCTGAAGGGCTGTCGGGATAAAGGCACCAAAATATCTCCCCCCACCCCTTTTAGGAATACGTATTTTAAATGCAACTCCAGGCATAGAGAAAACAACTGAGAAATGCTTCTCTTCCTTTTTTGATTTCCCCCACATGCTTGTTTTTCCCCACGCCTTCAGCCATCTAACAGTAGCACAGATCTATCTAAATACAGTGGAGTGTGCTCACTTTCTGTCTTCCCCATCTGTTTCTTAAAGGTTTCCATTATTGTAGAATCAAGAACCGGGTGTGGGATCAGCCTCTAAGGATTAGGAACTTTACCAAAACTTGATTTCTGGATTTAGTTACGACGATGTCCCATTACCGGCTGCCTCTCAGTTTTGCCTCCATACGAGGCCAGCAAAGTGGGGTTCAGGTCAATCTAGTTTGGTTGAAGCGACCAGGGCCTAAGAACGAGATTAAACTCAGAGGAGAACTTCCATGCTTGGCCAGAAGCAATTCCACAACCGCTCGCTCTCTCTGTCTTTCAGGCTAAATAGGAGCAAGAAGCCTGGCATTTTTTATTTTTTTCCACCTGCTGTTCTTGAAATAAACCGATTCTGGTGGGGCTTTGGAAGAGGCCCTGCAAGTGTTTGGAGAAACAGGGCCCAAACTCCAGTGGTTGTCGGAGGTCATGGCTCTATGGTGGAGCCCCCATTCTGAATGCTGGAAGTCCCAGGCTGAGCTTCTTCCCCCTTCCCCAATCTGTAAGCCAAATGCGTTGGATTACAACTCCCATGCTCCCTGGGCCATACTGACTGTTGACTGCAGGCCAATTCCTCTGCAGTGTGCCAGGCCTGAGAAGGCCAGGGTGGACAACACTGGTCTGGACAATCCAATGGCCTGATTTATTTTAAACCCTGTAATACAAATACCGTGCAACCTACAGCTATGCATGAAATAACACTTGTTTCTGTTCAACATTAAACTCAGCCAAGAGAACACTGCTTGAATTAATCCAACACCGAATCCTAATTCAAACTCAACTGTGGTCATAAAATACCCGCTGCAACAGAGATCCTATTATCAAAAGCTATAGACCAAGACTGGCCACATTTGAGTTCCAAAGGGCCACTTGCAGAAATTGGCTGAGCCCGCAGGGGACTCTCGGAGGGGGTCGGTGTGCCCTTCTCCCTAGCTAAACACCTCTGTCTCCAGGCAGATCTCTTCCTCCTAGCAACAGGCTTACAGAAAGAGAATGCAATTAGACCGGGTGGTGTTATGCCCACCGTTCTAAAGAGCTGGAGAAGACAGCCGATGAAGGGAACCTGGGCCTGAGTACCTAGGCCAGTGATGGCGAACCTATGACACGCATGTCAAAGGTGACACGCCACAACAGTTTGGGTGACACACCAGTGTTCACCAACACTCAACAACTATTCTCTCTGCCTGAGTTACCAAAGAAACTGAGTTTGTTTTACTCATATTTCATTTTTGTAATTATTTGACGTTTCTTAATATAATACATAGCACCACACATGACTGGACTGTATTTTTTAAAATAAATGAATAAGTAAAGAATTGTTTCTCTTTTGTTCATGTGTGACATGCCAGCAGAGTCAGGTTAGGCATTTTCTGAATTTTTGACACACTGAACCCAAAAGGTTCACCATCACTGACCTAGGCCATTCCTGCTGAATTCAGGAAGTCAAAACAGCAGCACACTCTTAAGCAGAAGTCATCATTTCAGTTTGCTCGCGTACAGAATAATGAACACTTTGAGGACGAAAAGGCCTATTGAGGAAGAGAAAGTAAAGAACATTCCTAATTTGAGGCCCTGGAACAGGAAACTGTGGAGTGAAAGAAATGGAATAACCACTTAAGATGCCTCCAAATCAATCCAAGTTGCCTTTTTTCCCAATAGCTCCATTCTTCCTTTCTCAACGATTGAAAGCATCTTGAGCACACACTCCTATGGTCAATGTAAGTTATCCAGAATGGGTATTCTTTTGGTTTTTGTTACAAGCATAAAGGAAAGATAAGTAAGACTCTCATGGCTGCTTTTCATCCTGAACTTGTTGACTTTAAATGCAGAAAATAAGCTAACGTGGGTGGGAAAAAAAATGGTTTCGAGTTGCAATTCATCTAAGTTGTGAACCCAAAAACACAGATCACGAGTGGTACAAAAAACTAAAGATCAGAAGGAGTCTGGTAACACCTTTTCAGACTACCCATTTTTATTATTCTTTTTATTAAGGTATGAATAATTTAGTTTATTAATTTAATAATGACAGCGGATTCCTCCTGCTTTCTGCTACCATAGACTAATACGGTTCTCCTCCTACAACGTCTACAAAGAACTAAATCAAATAAGAGGGAGGAAGAAAACCTGAAATTTTTACCTGTTCCAGTCCCAGTTGGATCTCCTCCTTGAATCTATGCAATCAAAACATAAAGAAAATGTAAGGTGGGAGAAACGCTGAACAGCAATGGATTTATTGCTGAGATCATTCAAGATGTTACTTTTTATCAGCAGACTTGGGAAAAGAAAGCCATTCTTTCTTATTTCCTGCTTCTTTTATCATGGCACTGCCATAATCAATCAGTTATCTCCTGAAAGGAGCAAATTACAGTAATCAGGTTTTCAGCAGCTGAACAGGGAGTGGGGAAAAAAAGGGAAGGCAAAGGGGAAATAACTTAGGCTGCAAAACCCTCAATTTCTCCAGGCGGAATTCCTCACAGGGTAGACTGTGCGTCAGAGTCCAACACAGAGGGAGTATAGTTGGGTTTCCAGCTTCTCCATTTCCATGGCTCTCAAGGAACTGAGCAGGGAAATAATATCTTGCCACAGGCTTTGAAAACCTGCTCTCTTAGTTGGCAATGCTGGGTAAAACAGCTCAGCGATCTGATTCCCAAAGATGAATCCAGAAGTTCATGTGTCACCTTGAAGTGGTGGTTTGCCTAAATATGATGAGCTGAATAAGTTGTAATGGGCTGGGCTTAAGCTACATGGTTGGGTTTAAAGCCACATTTGCAAACAGCAGTGGCCACCTTCCCCCAGCTTGCTAAGCCAAAAACAATCATGTGGCTCATGGCTCTGAGGATGGGAGGTACACAGCCCCCTTCCTCAATTCAGACTTAAATCCTCCCCATTAGAGGACTGCCAAAGCCGGTCGTAACCCCCCTCCACTCTCAGGTCATGCATGCAGTGTCCAGGGGTGCCTACAGTGCATCCTGCCATTGAAGCCCGGATGTCGATGATTCACACTGCTTCCTGCAGAGTGGAACCTGTTACAAACTGTTATGGGAGTTGAAGCTTGGCCTGTCTTTGTTACAACGTAGGAGACAATACTAACTGCAATGGTATGAGGGAATGACTTTGGGAGATGGGGAAGAGCCACACTCAGGGGAACGGTCGGATAAGAGGCAGCTGAGCCCACAGAAGGAATGGGGGTGTGGAAAGCGTCTCAGAAGGGAACCTCCCTAGTTTCTTGGGCTGTAAAGGCGAAGGGGGAGAATTGTCCTTTCAGACTTGCAAGATCCTGTTAATGTAACCTTACGATAAAGTAGAATTAGTTCATTTGGGTGCGCTTCTTGTCTGGACTATCTCACAAGGCTGACACTAACGGACCCAGACTTGGGGGTTGATGCCTTCCTGTCGCCCACCTAATTCCAGCTTCAGCCTCTACAAAGCAAGAGGCATCTGAAAATGCAGCTTCTGAGGTTCAGCAGCTGACAGCTTGACTTATGCAACGGGGGTTGCAAGGCAAACAAGCAGCACTCTCTCACTCAGGGATATGTTCTGTTCCTGTCAGCCTTAGTTTATGTCCACTGCAGCAGCCAATCCAGAGGGGATGGCAGCAGCAGCACCAGGGCAGCCATTAATTAAGATACAGCAACTGCTCTCTAGTTTGCAGACCAAACATTTATGTCTTTGGCCTTCCAGCTCAATACTCACCACAAAATTACGAATTGATCGGTGAAATATGGTCCCATCGTAGTATTTTTTCTTGCACAGTTTAATGAAGTTTTCACAGGTTTTAGGGGTCTGGGAAAGGAAAAAAAACCCACATATTTTAAATACATAATTAAATCAAGGTTTCTTTACACTGGAAAGTCACCAACTATATAATTCACGGCACGAACAGCAGCAAAATAGCCATGGCTGAGATCATTCTACCTTAGAGGCAGAGAATCAGCTGTTCTTTAGTGGTTCCCTACTTGGGCAACGGCCAAGGAGATGTGTGGACTTCAACGCCCAGAGTTCCCCAGCCAACATGGCCATGGCTGAGAACTTTGGGAGTTGGTCCACACATCAGGAGTTGCCCAGGTTGGGAAACATTGATCCAGATGTTTAGAATGGCTTGCCATTTGTCACTCATCAGCCTTAAACCTCAAATATGGCACACAAGAAGAAAGAGAACAGCATGGTGGAAGATGTTCCTGGTCTGACTGGATTTGGGACAAAGTATGAGAAAAGAGCCATCTTCCTTTGTCTTATGCAACAAGATGTGTTGTCTATAACCAAAGATACTTCCCTCTTTTCTTCCACTGATTTATGCCCTGCCTTTCTGTCCAAAGAGGGCTGCTTCAGACACCATCAGCAAATCACATCTTGGCTTGACCAACCCAACAAACCCAGATATGGGACCTTAAGGCTATCTGCCTTTCCCCTACAGGGAGCAGACACAACAGGTCTCTCTTCTCCTCCTCTCTGGAGGTAAAAACTCAGTAACAAATGATCAGCAGAAACCACCTCTACCTCCCTCTGCCTATTGGTTCAAAGGGCCAAAGGAATTCAGAGAAAAGACATACTCACAAGCTGGCTTTCCATTTCTTTGTGAATTAAAGAATAAGCAGATTTTATGAACTTGGCACCCCAACAACAATAAAAGAAGCCATTGACAACACAAGACGGGGCATTGTTTTGCAAAGTACTTTTTTTTTTAAAGTAAAAATGAATTCTCCTTGGAGTGAGAGCCCGGGAGAGAACACACAACCACATTTGAGCACTCGGTAAAACGCTAATGAATTTAACGAACGGTGGGAAGGGACCAGTGACTTCTTTCTTTTGCAAATACTCTGTAGGCTGCAAATTATTTTCCCTTGATTATATTTATATTTTTATACATATATATATATATATACACACGCACAGACACACTCTCCACACTCATGGAAAGAACTTGTTCCCATGGCCACTGTGTGCGCATCATGCAAGGTGCATAACATTCTGGCAAGCAAGCCGTTGCCTTAGCAACGTTTCTGAAAGAGAATACAGGAGAAGCCAGTTAAGGCTTCTTCGCTCCACTGGAAAGAGAAATCAGTTCTTTCCTCCTTTTCTCCTGCCGTTTCTTCACTTACATAACAATCCCAGATTTTGGAAATTTCTGTTTAAGCTCTCTCTCGGGGGGCGGGGGGGGAATCTTGCTCGCGTGTTCCACAATTGCTATTTGTCCAAGCGAAAGGATGTTGGAATGGGGGAAAATATGGTCACTGGGTTACAGAAGAACAAAACCAAACCTCACCATGGGATTTTGTATTTTTTCAAGATTATATGACTGGGAAACATGGGAGAACTGAAAAGGGATGTTCTAGTAAAAAAAATAAAATATGGAACATTGCAAAGAGGAATTAAAAACAATTTGGCTCTGAGATACTCCAGGTTGCTACATGTCAGTAGCTCTTTGACAGAGCTTGGCGAAATCTACAAATCTTTGACTGAAAGTATTTTATTTTAAGTCAAGTTCTCTGCAGGTGGAAGAGACATGATCTGGGTTACAACCCAGATACCCCCGTTTTCTTTTTGCAATCAAGAAATGCAATTGCTCTCCTAACTCTGCCAAACCAGTTGTATCATCCATCTTCTACTGTGTCTTCTGATAGATATAAAATGCTGGTTTTCTGTTTCGGGGAGCCACCCTTGAAAAACAAGGTCCGCACACCGCAAAGAAGATAGCACCGAGCTGGACAAAATCCGCCGATACGCATCCATGTCACCACCACAGATTTCCACCTCTTAGCAGCCCAAGCCCGTTCCTGCTTCTTTCAAATGCAAACCACATGAACAATTCAGTCGCTAGACTGAAAACGCATTTCCGTGCTTTGCATCTTTAGACGTTCCATCCTTTCTCTCCCATTTGCTGCTTTATATGTGGACCATTTGCAATCAGTTCTGTCCACCTGCTAACTTGTACAGGAGGGCATCTGCCCCAAGTCCTTTTCCCTAAAGCACACAAACACCCTGCCTACCCCAAGAGGGAAAATCCATGGTGGACGATGGGCGGCATTACCAGGAAGGGCCTAAAAGGAATTACAGGACCTTGGAGAGTTCTCAAGAACCTATCTGCTCCAAGGCAGTTGTCAATTCAACCCAAGTCCTTGAAATCTCTTGGGCCTTTTCAAGCTGAGATCTTTCCCAGGTACTGCCTTCTTACTTATCAGGTTTGTATGCTGCCAATTCCATTGTGACTCATACAGGCATGCAAATTTGATAAACATATAAAAATAAATGCTGCTTTTGTTACTGCAGTCTTTTTGTTCTCCTTACTTCGTTATTCAAAGTCCCAAGTCTTGATTGATTAGGGTAGTTTACAAATATGGTACAAACAATCAAAATGTCCCCAAGGAGGAGAAGCTTAATAACTGGGCCCACAAGTAAGGCACAGTGTTAGTGTCTTGGCAGGTCCACTGGATTATATTTTCTTCTTCCGTCCATTCATGAGTCATCCCTGCCATTCTCAACTACCTTATTTTGTCCAAAATGATCTCCTTCAGCGATACCTAACCTACTGGCTCCTGAAATCTTCACAAGTACATACAAGAGTCTTCAGTGGAAGCCACATAAACATGACTTGGTTTCAACACTTCAAATCAAAGAGATGCATGTGGCACTGCGCCACTGTACAAGAGTGTGATTCCAACAATGTAAGGCTCTTGACAGCCATCTGTCAGGGTTACTTTAATTAGGATTCCTGCACAGAGCAGAGATCTGGACCCCATGACCTCAACAGCCTTGTTCCAACTCTAGGATTCTTTAAAGCGCCGAGGCACACTACATCTAATTGCAAGAAAAGCCACCCAGAATTTAGACCTAAATCCCCCAAAGACAAAAGCAACACCAGCAACTGAATGGTGCTTGAAATAGGTGATGTTGTGACATCAAGCTAAACAAATTATTTAAAACAATCCACTCTGGTGCTATTCCTAAAAGCAAAAGCTATGGAATCCTTCAGCATTCATCCCCTCATCTCAGTGTTATTCAACAAACAGAGAGAAAAATATTTGGACTGGCATATATTTTGCAGGCACCAAAATATATACCAGTCCAAATATCCAAAAATCACCCATTCTCATATAATGTTGGCATTCTTGCCCAGAAACTTGCAAGGTTTCTGGTGGAAACAGCAATACCTCACAAGGTTCTAGCCATTCAACTAAATAAAAGAAGACAATATTTTGTATTTAATACCAGGAGAGCTCTTAAAGAATTAAATAATTGTTCAACAATGGAAAATCTGAAGACAACCTAACAATTGAGACGTGGATCAATAAGGCTTCTTCAACTGCCACACTACAAAAGGTTGAAGTCAGAATAATACAACATCAAAGGCAGAAACCAACATTTTAGCAAATCCGGGTAGATTCTACACATTATGGTAACTATAACAGAGCTATCATCAGTAATACCCTTGATAGGTGGCAAATACAAAGGGGTTTCTTATCTGTTCCTTTCTACTTATTATTTTTGAATGAAAATCCCCTCCCCTTTTCTACACATTATAGATTCATGTCACTTGACAACTTGTCAATTTTTCTTAACTACTGTTCAATTTAAAAAAAAGGAAAGAGTCATGGTTCTGTTTCTTCCAAAACAACTTTAAAGTCACACCTTCATTCCGGGTCCTATCTGACTGTTCTGAAACCCCACCACAAACAGTTGAACTCCAAGCTCTGGAGCACACCTGAAAAAATACCCATTAAAGCAACGGAACTCCCTTCCCTCATGTGGCACCTTCCACGCAAGTGGGACTAGTGTTCCCATAACTCCCTGCCCAAATCATCACCACCATTGGGGCTCATAGGATGTATAGCACCATCTACCTTGAGGGCATGGATCTAAAGACGTGGCAACCAACGGTCATGAGCAAGACTATCTCCTTACCATGTCGCAGTGCAGCTCCAGGTTGAGATCCCCTCTGTTGGTGTGCAACCGGACATAGCCCTTCTTCTTCACGAACTGGTAGCGCACCACATCATCATCAATGGCAGCTGTTCACAGAGGCAAAGGGCACATCCAAATGTTGGTTTAATGTGTGGCACTCCCTTTGCAACTAACCAGACTCCTTTGCCTTGCCACTTAGGATGATTTCCACATTGCTTCTGGATGACAACACAGGCACTGCTGAAAGGCAAGCTCTTCTTAGCTGGGTGGCCTGAATTTGGGAGGGTCGGGCATCCCAGACGCTGCTAAACTGTGGGAATTAACCTTAGGCCCAGGCATCCAAGACTGTCCCTCCCCTGATAAAATCTCAATGTTGATGTACAAACATTGTCTTTGCTCTGGGATTCTTTTTTAAGATCTAGCCATGTCTTTTTCATAGTTTGACCAAACAAATGCTGGATAGAAGTTATGTTAAAAGAGATCAGGACTCTGTCATCCCTCGGTGGGAAACGTCTCCAAAAACAGAAGAGGACCCCAACTGAGGTCATGGGAGAAGCCACCAAAACACCTACTCAGTTCAAAAATGGGTTGGATCCTAAGCCACACCTTAGGGGTGGGCCTATGAGAGGAGCATGTTGGGGACCGTTCCATTCTAACCCCTCCCTCCTGGTCATATGACCTAGAAAAAAGCATATGTCACCTCCCCAGGCTTTCTGGTGCATGATTTCCAGAAGCTGTCATCAGAACCCTTTCCTTGCCTTGTGAAGTAGGAGATAATAAGAACAGGGTATAATAGAGCAGAAGAGCATCAAAATCAGGCCCAGGGTCCTGTGAATGGCCAGAAACGCCTCTCCTCCTGAATCAGGGAGCGCGGACCATGGTGTTATGACCACAGTGCTGGAGAATAAACCTGGGTTTTCCCAGATCCAACGCAACAATTTGCTCCTCAAAGAAGCCTACTGGCGATCTCTGAAAAGGCCCCGTCTGCTCTCAGTCTCAGAAGCTGCAGCGTGGGTGGGTGTGTTTGTGGGGGGAGAGATTCCCAATCGAGCTCTACCTGCTTCGTGCGTTGTCTCAGGGGCCATGGCCGTGGATGTGAAAGAGGCGCTGACTCTGCCTGTGGAATAGTGAGCCTGTTAAAACAGCAACAGATGGGGACATCAGGGAGACATTTGGAATATCGAAATGGGAAGTGGGGGGTGCGCACCCACAGTGGCTGCCAGGAGAAGTTGCCTATTCTAAAAATGGTAGCCATGGTGGGCCCATGCAGAGTTAAAGCAGATGATGGCGACTGATTCGATTTCGAGGCCACTCAGAATGACTCTGGACGGCTTAGAGTTTAAACAAAAAACAGTAAAGAGAAAATTCTATCCTATTACTATTGATGCAGTGAGTCCCATTCATCTATGTCAGTGTTTTTCAAACTTGGCAACTTTAAGGTGTGTGGACTTCAACTCCCAGAATGCCCCAGCCAGCATGCTGGCTGGGGCATTCTGGGAGTTGAAGTCCACACACCTTAAAGTTGCCAAGTTTGAAAAACACTGTTGTATAACAACACCCCCCTCCACTCCCTTTTGAAAATGGCCCTTGACATAACAACTTACCGCATTCAACTTATCCACCTTCTTCTTCTCCGGCTCCTTCATTGTGGCGGCCAGAATATCGTCCCCTTTGAATTCTTTGTAAAGCTCCAAGAGGGTCTCCTGGGTCTCGATGTTGGCATTTTTCAGGTAATAAGAAGGGTCGGATTTGGCCTTCTCCTCGTCTGCAAAACATCATAACAGCTAAGCAATGGTTTTGCTAACCTGGGAAAACTGGTAACTGGCCCAACTGTGGTTCCAGTAAGACACCACCTGTTTCTGGACCCTCCAAAGATGCAACAAGGCAGCAGAGCAAAATACTGGGGGAAGGTGATAGGAATCAGCATGAGCTTGGTTGTTTGCTTGCAAACATTTAATTACCCAACTAGGTAACATCATCAGTGCTAGTGAGGGTGGGGTTTGCTCCCTGTTTCTATACAGTAGCTTGCCCTGCCAGTGTTGGTGGAGGGTTGGTTTTCTCCTTGGTAGTTCCTTCATTAGGGTATTATTTTCTGCTTGATTGTTTGTCTGGTGTTAATCCCTGCTTATCTGGGTGTAGGTTGCTGGAGAAGATGTGTTCTGGTCTTTTGGTTTCCTTCTTAGCTTTTTCTATTGTCTCTTTCCAATGGTGTGCGAATGTGGTTTATCTCTACATGTCTATTGATGGCTGATTTGTCTGAATGCCAAGCTTCCAGGAATTCCCTGGCATTTTTGGATTTAGCTCGGTCTAGGCCGCTCATAGTTTCCTAGTTGAAACTATGGTTGAATCTGTCCATATGTTGTGAGATTAAGGAGTTTTCATCGTGTCTTCTGACTGCTCATTGGTGTTCAGGGATGCACTCTGCTAGTCTTCTGCCTGTCTGTCCTACATAGTAGCTGTTACAGTCCTTACACTGTATGTCTGCACTGTACATTGTACACAACTGCAGTCACAAAGAACCAAGCTCAGAGAGCACCAAGGACTCCACAGTTCAATCCTGAGCTACAGATATTTTCTACTGGAACTTTGAGAGTTTAATCTTGATACATCTTGAGGTCACCAGTTTTGGGAAGGCTGCAGAGAATAAAAAGACGTGAACAAAACACCTTTGGGGCTTTGTGGGAAATTAAAACAGTATCTTGTTTTAAGCCTCAACTTGGACTTGCCGTTGCTAACTACCTCCTTATAGGTCTCCACAATCCTTCTTACCCGGGTCAGTCACTTTCAAATTGTTCTTCACGTGGAAAAAGCTGGAGACATTAAATTTGTCCAAATGGGTGGGATCCTAAATGAAATAAATCAAAGGAGAACATCAACATCAAAAGCGTTGGAGCAGAAAACTGTGCTGCTGATAATTCAACCACTTTCACGTTTTTGCAAGCCGCAGGGGCAATTGGACAGAAAGCTGTGTTTCATTCCTGCACCATCTTTGAGGGTAATGAAACTTGATGCGGCGGGCTTCCAGAAGAGTTTTCGCCGCCGCCACCAAATAAATAAATAAATAAATCTGACAGAGTGGGCAGGATGAACGCACAATGGCCTGAATCCAAAGGGAACTGAGAGAGTGGCCGAAGACGTCAGCTTGAGTGCAAATGGCAGAACTCAAGATGAATGTGGCATTGTGTCTTCAGATAAGGAACCTTCCAATATTCCATTGCCACACACTTGCTCGAGAGAGCTGATTGCTCCATCTCTCATTAAATGACATAATTGCGCCTTTCACTCAGCCCTGAAATTGTTTGCTTTCACTGGTAAATAAATCTTTAGTTTTATGGCTGGCAGTAAAACCAAAAGACGTTTAGTCAGTCAAGCTGGGGGGGGAGGGGAGGGGAGGGGGAGGGGAGGGGGCTGCAGCCGAATTACAACCCCGTGGCTCCCCCCCTTCTCCTCTCTGTACCATTTTGATTATTTCGCTTTGTTTCCTCACCTGCCTTCTCCTCTGCAGAGAGCAGAAGGCAGTCTCTTCCACAAGGTTTCACTAAGGAAAAGAGGGTTTCATAGACCAAGGGAGGAAAGGTGGATGAGCGTGCGTGCTGATCGTGCAGTCTGCCTGAAAAAAACAGTTCCAATACTGTCCTGATGCATCTTTTATGGACGTTGTAGGCTTTACAAAGAGATTAGGCAAAGTTACTACCTGACTGCAAGATTTACTACCTGACTGCAAGATGATGACCTTCATTCAAAACCCATTTCTTGATAGGTGAACTGCAATGGTTTCCACCACTGCCTAAAAGCCCCCAATGTCCTGTCTTAAAACTAACCAAGCTTTTTCTTGTTTTTTTTTTTTTTTTTGCTTTTCACAGCAGACGGACCCACTCCCCAACAAAACCCTGGGTTGCAAAGGCATCCTTAAAAATACAGAAGACGCTGATGCTTTACTTCACCTCTGCTTCCATTAAAAAAAAAAAAAAGTTAAAATACTCTAAATTAGCCTGGAGATCAGAAAAAGCTTCTGCGGGGGCCTTGGGACCCATCAGCACCCTATTTTCTACCTCCCTGAATTCATGGCCTCTCCCATTTGCCCTAGAGGAGGACAAAAAAGTTTGCTGTATTGTTAGGCAGAACAAGATAAATTTGGGTGCCTTGGGTTACCTCCAAGGATTAATCAACAAAGGGATAGCATCCCAATCTTTAACCCAGGATCAGATGTTGGCTGATGTCTCCTGACAGCGATGGATGTGATGAGGCATCATTTCAGGTTATAACAGGTCTCGTTTGAGAGGAGAAGAAAGTTGAACAGCTTGTGGGCTCGCTCACATGGTGGTTTAATAAAGTGGAATTTGGGAGTTATCATGGGTCTGGTTATTTTCATCTGAGCTGCATGGGCAAATTATGCATATTTTCTTTTCTTTTCTCTGTTGTGTGTGCGTGTCAGGAGGGAGGCAGGCAACACAGAAAGCTTTATGGACTAACACTTGAGGTTCTGCATGGCTGGATGCGTCTCCCCAAGCACAGTTGTTGGACATCTGTTAAAGCAGATCTATCTGTGGAAACAAGCCTTCACAAGCAGAGATTTCTCATGTTTTGCCTCTGCTTCAATCACCAAAAATTTAATGGACAAGGATAGGGAGAGAAAGAGAAAAATGAAGCTGGAGATTTCCTCCCGCTGTGGCTGGTGGCCAATTTTGTCGAAATGATATATAGCATATTTGGGGCTCAACAGAAGACCCTTAAGAAATTGAGGGCAGGAGAGGAGAGTGCCAAAAAGAAAATCCATTGAGTCTTTTAAATCTTACCTGCAGTGTAATAATATCTTGCCTAGAAAAGGGTTCATCGTTCAACAGATCTTTGAAGGACTTTGTTTTTATATTCAGCTGCTCAACCGCCTTAAAAAAAAATGAAGAAATGGGGAATCAGAACGGATGGCTGAGAAGCATCCTATAATTTTTCTCCACTGTCTTTTCAAACTCGACAGGGCAGGAGAATACCGAAGAATTCTCAGCCAGCCCTGCTGACGGTGGTATCACCAGGTAAGCGTAGGCAAAGGAATTTCTTCGGAAGAGACAGGAGGCCTGGATGTGCTTTGGAAATGTTTTAGAAGAAGCCCTCGGGTGCTGAGTGGGCACGTCACTATTTATTAGAGCAGCCTAACTTTTTTCAGGCTTTGGTGGAAATTCTGCCACTCAGAAGCATTAATTCATGCCGTTTCTGCAACTCTTGCTAGAGGAGCACAGAAAAGAATTTCATCTGGCTGCATTTATTTTTTTTTAAGAGGAGGGAAAAAGTGCAAATACTCTTTCTCCAAAGGAACACATTGGTGTTTCGTTAGCCCTTATATTAACCAATAGCAGTAGCCACAATTGGAACCCATTAATAAAGCATAGAACTACTGCAGCTACTTACATAATCTCTCTCTCTCACACATACACACACACCACTAATCATGCAAGGCCAGGGATTGGGGAGGAGGTCTCTCCCAGCTGCTACCTCTTGTCCTCCCACCAGCCTCCAATTCTTCTGCTGACTACAAATGTTTGCAACCTATGAAAAATACAGGCAGGAGATTCACTACAGGTAATCCTCATTTAGTGACTGCAATTGGTTCTGACTCAGTCATTAAGTGAACACGTGGCAGAGAGAGAGAGGTTACGAAGATCGCTGGCTGCTGCCCCATCTCATTCAGATAAAGTTATTTCTTACAGTGTCCTGTGCCTGACCCTTCCCCCCCCTTTTCCCCCTCGCAGAGCAGGGAGTTTGCTTAAACAAGCAATCTCTTCCTGAGATGCTTTTCTCCATAGCACAGGGTCCCTAAAAAGTGCTAACTGCAAGTTAACAAGCTCAGCTCTGTGACCTTAATTAGATGACTGGAACCCGTTAATCAGTTTCATACTGAAGGCTTTTGTCCTAAATACAGGCATTGGTGAATTGTGAAAGGTCATTGCCCAAGGCAGTCACTAAACAAGGACTACCTGTAGTTGTGCATACAGGCCATTTGCAAATATCCCTACACAGAGAGCAAAGCCAGTGACATTTAGGGAAGTGGTGCAGTTGTGTACGCAAGCCATGGTCTCAGCTTGACCCTATCCATGTATTATCTGACATGGGGTTAATGCACGAAGGCCGCTTAAATATGCTTTAGAATGCAGATTTGGAATGAATTCAGTTGATTAATTAGGAAGGGATGAATTCACCAACATTTAGACTGTTTGTGGCAATTGTGTGAACATCAAGAACACGGTCAGGAGGCCAATTCTGAACAATCACTAGCCATGTGGGGTTACAGTAGCTTCGTATTTGCGGGACTTTTTCAAATCAGGAAAAGGCATTCCTCCTCCGTTGGCTTGCACTGGGCTCCAGAACATTCAGTGCTATTTTTTTTCCATTCAACCCAGAGCATTTACAAAGGGGATCCAGAGGTTACAACGGTGCAAGCTTTTGTCAGCCTGCTCAACCACAAGTTCAAGTTGGAAGGAGGCAAGAGGCTTAAAATGTTAGAACTTAGCTGTGTCCTTGGAACGAGGACTTGTATGACAGCTCACAGGAGGAGCCACCTGCAATTCGGTCTAGCATAAAATATTTCAGGGTAACATTCTTTATGCATTAATTGCGCAACCCCAATGTTAATGCCTTCTGTCGCTGGCTGAGAATTCATTGTGAAATATCCGGAGGGCATACATTTGGGGAAGGTTGGCTCTCCGGCCATTTCCATGTATCCGTGCATCATCAACCTTGGAGGACAGTCTGTGAGGTGCTCACCTCAAAACCAAACACATTCCCCGTGGTCTTGATGGCCACGATGTGGGAGTTATTGGTGAACACTGTGAAAAGCACCGGGCAGTGGTATTTACCTGAGTTGAGGAAGAAAAAAGAGAGAAATGAACACAGGCATAGCACACTTTCTGCTGGCGTGACGCCCCCCCCCCCCAAGACGTTTGTTTGCTTGTCTTAATTTAGTTTAGAAGCAGAACGAGCTGCCAGCATTATCGGTGAGACAAGTAATGGGATTCGACCACTGGACAGGATTTCCAATGCCATCTCCCCAGATCTGCAGAGCAGTATATACTTATAGTGCACCCTACTAATAGGTGATCCCCCCTCCTCCCCTCA
Source organism: Liasis olivaceus (assembly GCA_030867105.1). NCBI lineage: Eukaryota > Metazoa > Chordata > Lepidosauria > Squamata > Pythonidae > Liasis > Liasis olivaceus. The sequence continues at coordinate 6,598,554 of CM061364.1, read as the reverse complement.
GTTACAGGAAATCCCGTAAGAAAAAGTTCTGAAAATCTCAAGGCAGTCTGTTGAATAACTCTTCAAGCAGGTAAGTGTTAGATCGAAGGCCTGGGAACTACCTAACACGAGAAGGGATTGAGGAAACATAGTTGGGTCTCAAGGAGGAAAAACAAAGGAAATGAGGATATGATAGTACAGTGGTACCTCGGTTCACGAACGCTTCTGTTCACGAACAATTCGGTTCACGAACAACTCCGGTTGCAAACTTTTGCCTCCGTTTGCGAACGCCGGATCGGGTTACGAACAGGATCCGCGGCCATTTTCCCTCCTGTGACACATGGTCGCGGCTTCCTGTAGGGAGGGGACTCTCCCTCCAAGCAGTAACTGCCTCCCCACCCGCCTTCCTGTCCTCCACGCCAGAAGTCGCGTCGAGCAAGGTTAGCTTTCTCTCTCTTCGTACTGTACTTTGTGTCATATTTTTGCGGTTTAAAAAAACAACAACATATGGTTCAGAACGGATTAACCGTAATTAAATTGAACCTTATAGGGAAATTTGATTCGGGACGCTATCAAAAATCGGTTGGCGACCAAATTCGTAGGGGTCAGAGTGGATTAACCGTATTTACATTGAACCTTATGGGAAAATTTGATTCGGTTCACGACCAATTCAGTTCACGACCAGAGTCGCGGAACGAATTAAGTTCGTGAACCGAGGTACCACTGTATTGGTTAAATACCTACAAATGAGAAATTCGCTTTACCAACCCGGAGTGCAGGACCCTGAACACCTTGGGTTGGGCATTATTGTTGTAAGATTGCTTTCCGAAAAAAAATATCTTATTTTTATTCTTTTTTATTATTATTATTATATATCAATGCTCAGAAAAACTGGTTCCCTTCTCAGGTACATAAATCATTCACCCTGTTTTAACAATAATAATAATAATAATAGTATGTCAGAAAAATAAAATTATTTTTATTCTTGATGGGTTTGTTCTTACAGGGACACTGTGACTGGAGAAGCAAACCAATTGGAGAAATAAATGGAGGAACGAATCGTGAACCAACAAATGGCTTAAAGGAGAGAGGAAGTGGATTTCAACTGAGCCTTAGGAAAATGTTAACAATAACAGCAGTTCAACAGGGAACCAATTCCCCAGGTGAGCGTTGGGTTCCCTTTGCTAACCTTATTCTCAACTTCAATTTCCAGAGACCAGAACCAGAGCAAAGCTTAGAAGGGGACGATCCACAGTTACCACACAGGATCCCCTTTAAGAAGAACTGTGGCAATCTGGACCAAGTTCAGAGAAGAGCAGTGATGTTCCTAGGGGTCTGGAAACTAAGTTGTATGAACTGGGGGAGTTTAGCCCTGAGAGAAGATGGCTAAGAGATATGATAGCATTCTTCAAGTTTGGGAGGGTTGTATCACCAAAAGGCAGGTTATGATTAAATGTTAGGAAAGACTGGCTAATAGAAATATCAACAGTGGAAATGTCTAGGGCAGTGGGGGACAAATTTGGTTTGCAAGCAGATGATGGATAACCCATCTTAGGAGAAGCTTTAATTTGGATTTCTGCATTGAGGACAGAGTTGAACTTAACAGCGAAATGGCCATTTCCAATTCTACAACTGTAACTGCTTTGAGATCCTTGCGATCATGTAGGGCCATAAATATTTCAACTGAATAAATTAGAATTCCACAAGACTGGAATCCAAATACTTCTCTGCATCGGCATTGGGTTTTTGGGAAGAACAAAAGCTCCATAAAATCCACACTGAGTTCCTTGGAGAGAGTGTGAGATAACATTTTAGCTGACAAGCATCCTTGGGAGACATAATTTAATGAGTCTGCCATTCAGTGCCAGGATCTCGAAGGCTCAGCTCTGACTAAACATTGGTAGGAACAGAAGCTCTTTCTAAGCGTTCAGACAAACTCAAGGTTGAGAAATAGTTTGCATTCCACTTAAGTGAGCCATTTTCCCCTAAATCTGATTGTGTATCAATGACTTCACTTTGGATGAAATTGAACTGTATATTTTCCAGAGGGCAAAGATTATTATTAAATGTTTCTTCGGTAAACAAAGCAATAAAAATGAATGGATTCTGGAAATTTATAGGAAGGAAGGAAGGAAGGAAGGAAGGAAGGAAGGAAGGAAGGAAGGAGACAGACTTTCAAGACACGATCAGTTTGTGATCATTTGTCATCTTTGGATAGAATAGCTGACACATTTTAAAAATTTGGTGATCACTTGAGGAGGAACAGACAGGCTTAATAACAGGTTGTTTCATGCTGGATAGTTCAATTTGCAAGGTTTCTGGCATAAAGGGGGCGGGTGCCAAACCAACTGCAGGCTTGGCTATTATTAATACATATATTTTTAGATTTATTATCAGGTTTATCACAATCATTTGACCAAGAGTAATAATTATATACATATGTAAATATGCTTGGTTCCTCCTTCCCGTATTTTTTTTAATTTCAAGAAGTATCAGGTAACCACATTAACATAAATCCAAGATACATATAAAGAAAAAAGAAAGATACAGAGAATACAAAAAAGATCTACTACAATGTGAATAAAGAGACGGGTATTATACATGTGAAAATTTACCATATATATATATATATATATATATATATATATATATATATATCTAGTACACCAAATTATTATCTATTGCTGTTAAGGTAACCCATAAAATCCATCCAAATTTGATGTAAGTGTGGTTCCTGCTTCTGAAGTCTCACTACTTTATCTGTGATTTTTTTCTAACATGGCAATTGAGGAGGCTTTGTTAATTCACAACTCAATTGTTATGCCATCTAGAGTTTTCCAATGTTGCACTATTATTTTGGCTGCTAAGATTAAACAGATAATCAGTTCTTTATTTTTAAGCTTATGGTTTGGTCCTGGAATTAAATGCAGTAAGTTTAACTCCGGACAGCATTCTATTCTTTGTTTAGTTTAGCTGTTTAGTTAGTTTAGTTCAGCTGTTATTAATATGACTTCAGTCATGGCTGCTTGAATCATAATTATTAAACAAATCAAACCCCAAGTTTCTAGTTCTCATGTTTCAAAGTGAAGACTGAATGCATTCCATACCCTGCCCTAGCAAATGTTTTCAAGGGTATGCATGTATTCATGCAGGCATATAAAAGGGAAATAAACAGCTGTGTGTTGACAGAGATGGATTGATTGCAAGCAATTTATAGAGCTGCCCATCTTGCAACAGCGACTCTGGGTGGCTGGCATAGAATTAAGACTTGGGAAAAATAACCAAGAATACAGGAATAAATAGGCAGTGGGAGCAGAGATCTAGTTTTCAAACCAACATCAACCAACGTGGAAGTATAAAGGAAGACAAGAAACAGTATCAGAACATGGTTATTCCCACTGTTAGTGCTGGGGTCCTCCCCACCCGCAGCCATGACATCATTGGGACTTATGATTAATTGTGAAAAAGAGCAGGAGAACCATTTGTTCTAGGGTGGGTGGGAATGAACAGCACCAGTAGTGGTATGGGTCTCTTTGAGATCTGAAAAGTCCTTGGCACAATATTCACTTTTTCATAAACTTCAAAAGAGGGGGGAGGAACTGGAGGAGGGAGCAGAAACCCAAAGTGCCAACTCACCATCATTGTTTTTAGCAAAGTTCAACTTGATGAGAGATTTGGCCTCCAGCTTCTGCAGAGACAAACACACATATCAGTTAATCACCCACTTTGGCGCTGACCTCCATGGAAGCACCCAAAAAAGAAAAAAAGTTATGAGAGTACCAAGTGACTCAGAAGCCAACACAGATGCTCTTCTCATACACAGACGCACACAGACCCAAAGAGAAAACCATGAGGGCAATCTGCCTCTGACTCCTGGATGGGAGAGTGTAACCAAAGGCTGTTTAAGAGGGAAAAAAGGGGAAAAAAACACCCTGTAAAGTATTATCTGTCTAGCCAGCTCTCCGGAAAAGGCTTAATGCTGGGAAAGGTGGAAGGAAAGAGAAGAAGAGGACGACCAGCAGTAAGTTGCGGACTCAGATACAGCAGTGATGGGGGCACCACTGAAGATCTGAAGGACCAGGTTGGAGCTAGATCATCAAGGAGAAAATCTATCTATGTGGTCTCTAGGAGTCAAGAACGACTTGATGGCACATCGACATAATTGAAAGATCTGTCTGCAGAAGCTAAGAGGTTACAAGAACAATCCCAACAATTTTTTAAAAACCCATACCTTGAACTCGCAAGGTGAAAAACGCTAGCCTAGATAATTCAAAGAGCCAAGCGCTCTTGGACAGAATCTCTCAAGCAAACCAGTCCTTGTCATTCGAGATTACAACTGGGTGGATCTTTTCTTAAGAATGAAGGCTAAACCTGCCACAGGACATTAGACTTATGCAAGATGTGCCCATCGTGGGTACGCCTAACCATTTTCAATAAACCAGATTAAAGTATCTATTAAAATTAAATATAAGCACGGTGTCCAAGCTAGAGAAACCCCTTATTTGAACAGTCATAACTTCCCAGTCTTGATCACATCCCTTTACCATTTTTGGCATTTTTTAAAAAGAGGGTCTGCTTGCAGGGGGGTGGGGTGTGTGTGATCACTGAGCAGCTTTGAATCTAAGCTTTTTTTTTTAATTTGCTATTCTTATTCCTATATGCTTTTAATTTACTTTTTATACACTGCAATGCCCGGGAGGCCACTTGTCTGCTTCAGTTACAACTCAATAAAACAAAAGATAGGGTTCAAGAATGGGAAAAGGAAAAGACAGCAGGTACACTCCACAACGTAGATTCCACCGACACCCCTGAAGCAGCAGAAAATCGATAGATATAGGTAGGTCTCAGATTAGCGCAGTTAATGAATCCCACAGAATAGTTGCATTATTCAAATTTGCACTATTCGCAGTGATATTTCTATGGAACACAGGGTAACTGGTTTCAGCTTGATGGAAATAGGCAATGAAAATTTTTAAACATAAATTTTTATATGTTTATTACTGAAATGCTGTGTAACAGTAAAAGGATAATGCCACATCCAAAATGAACCTGCTATCTCTGGCATTCTGCTGTCATTCTTCAAAAGGAACCTTTTTTTTTGAGCTTTCCTTGAATGCAACTTCCTTTTCTCCATTTTGCACACCCGACAATTAGCGTCTAAAACCCCAGCGGCCGCTGCGCCCGCGCTAGCCTCAACCATGCACGCGCTAGCCTCGCACTGACTGAATTTTGGCTTGCATGAAACGTGACCTGGTATCAGTTTATAAATTGCACATCATCAAATTCTGCACTATTCGACCTCGCACTCATCGCGACCTACCTGTATACAACAAATAAGTAACTCTGACCTTGCCTACTCTCCAGATAGATATAACTCTTGTAACTCTTTAGAACGGGACCTACAGACTGAGATAGAAAGCCAACAGCTTACAGAACTTCTTCTTTCCCAGACTGCTGCGGTATTGCCTATGCAAAAGGCGGATGATATGAACTTAAAAGGGAGAATGAAACAGACATCAGAACTAGGCAATGCCTGCTAACAGCAGAAACTAGAGCAGTGTTTCTCAAATGTGGCAACTTTAAGACCTGTGGACTTCAACTCCCAGAATTCCCCAGCCAGCATGCTTTAAGATGGGTGGACTTCAACTCCCAGAATTCCCCAGCGAGCATTCTGGGAGTTGAAGTCCACAGGTCTTAAAGTTGCCAAGTTTGAGAAACACTGAATGAAAGCTCTGCTCGCTGCTAAAACAAACTCTTCATAATTAGGGCAAGAGAAATGCAATGATGGGAGTAAAAGTCAACTTGCCATGGCACAAATCTGGATTCTGAGCAAGCGGTGCAACCCTCCAGCAAACATCTGATAGCCAGCCAAGCTGATTAAAAGTGGCAACTGCAAGAGCAGTTTCTGTAGGAAGGTTACAAAGCGAGCAAGTTCCGGTTGCAATTAAGCTTATTAACTTGGCCCACAAAAATAAAAACATCATTATTCTCTCCCTTTCTTCATTTTTGGTTTAAACTTGCCTGGTCAAATCCAAACTCTTAATTTTATTTTTTAATCCCAGACAATTGATGCACAGGTCTCCTGTCATTCTAGGCATACTTAGAAAAATGATGAATAAATTCCCCCGTTTCTTACAAGCCTTCCACCTTGCTTCAGAACAAGCCAGGATTTATGTAAATGTTTGCTCTAAATTTTGTAATCATTAATTCTTTCTATCAAAAAAAAAAAAAATTATTTCTCTAGAGACCATCTGGCTAAATAGATATTCCAGCTTTCAATCTCTAGCGGGGAAAGAGAAGGAAAACAGCAAGGGGTTGCCAGCAACAAGCAAAAGGACTCACGGCAGGAAATCAACAGATTTTTCCAAGCCCAGAGAGCTCATGTAAGATTGTGAAAAAAACAAAAATTCTTCATCATCATCAACAGTAATGATTCAGAGCAGAGCTTCTTCACAACAGCGTGGTCCATATGGACCACTATTCCCACGCGGTCCTGTGACTCGGAGCCATCTGTAAAAACTGCAGGGTAATTGTTGTGGCCAAAGCCACATGGATCACACAGCTGCTGGTAACATTCCAGGGGCGCTGTAGCCCATGAACCCTGGGCAATGAAATGGCAGGGCCTGGCCCAGAAAATAGGAACATTGCTGATGCAAAACCATCCAGCGGAAATTCAGTTCTCAGCCTAGCTGGAGAGGAACAGGTGGTAGGAAATCATTTTGAGGACCACATTGCAGAGAATTGTCTGGAAAATAGGTGGCAGGCCAAATGCAGTGTCGTTCTGCGTATGCCCTGTGGACAAGGCGAGGCCCTCGATTTAGACATGCTCCATCTGTGGAGAGCAGTGGCGCTACAGCACTAGCTGAGCGGGTGCAAAAGATCTGATCTCGTTTGCCTCTCCAATTAGAAGGACCAGGTTGCAATGGCAGGAAAGACCGTCGCCACAGGCCCTTGAGAGGAGAAATAATCTAATCTGGTGTAAGGCACGTAACTTTAGTTTGGATTACGAGGTGGCCAAAACAGAATCCTGCACAGAGCACATCCTATCCGTCTGCTACCAAGAAACAGAACCAGCTTCCTACAAGAGTCAACGGTAGAGGCAGAAGAAAATTAGTGGCCATACGAACTGCGCTTCCTTTCATTATGGATGCAGTAGCCATGATCCCCAGGCTTGCACTGCTCCCCCCTCAGTCCCAGGGCCTCCTGCCTCTTTCTCAAAACTTCTTAACCTTTCCAGATTTTCCAAGGCTTTATCCCTTGCTCCATATACGGACCTCTTTCCACCAGCTGTTCGAACCCAAGCCACGGGGAGGACTTCAGCACTTGGTGGAAAGGAGATGCCCACTTCAATCCCATGGCGTCAGACACCTTTTCTCTGGAGGGTCACATTCCCTGGGAGGCCCACACAGGAGATGAGGCTGAAGCAAAAGATTTACTCATCCTTAAGCCTTACGTCCCATGACATCTCTGACCTGCAACTTCTGCTCCTTCAACAGTTGCTGAAACAGCTCTACTGTTTCTTCCTTGCTTCCAATTTTTTCAGCGCTATTATGGATACTGAGTCAGCTCATGACTTGGCCGAAGAGAACTTCAACTCCCTAGAATACCTCCGCATATCATGCTGCTCAACGCTTAGAGAAAAGCCACGCTTCCCCCCGCCCTTGGCCTCCTCTTTTCCTGCTTTTGTTTCAGGTTGAAGGTCCACCGCACTGGCTGAGCTGCTTTTGGCAAAGTGACCTACTTTCCAACAATCCCGAACAAGTCACGCTTGCCGTGATTTTGCTTCCTGCCTGCCAGCTGACATCATTCATTCCTCCCAGGACCAAAGAGGGCAAGCCGTCCTCCTCACCGCACGGAGCGGAAGCCTGCCAAATGTGTAGGTTACTAGGGCACCAGGGCAAATTCAAGATGAGAGAAGATGAAGGATGGAGATTAATTGCCCTTCTATTGCAGACAGGAGCACGACAGGGGATAGTGTGCACACGTTTTCACACTGCTGTTTGTTCTGCCCACTGTCTCTTTGGGCCTTCATCAGCCTGCACCACCATGCTTTGTTAAAATATTTGTGAGACTTTAAAGGCTGCTGTTAGGCACGGAGCAGGAAGAAGTGTCTTTCTTCCACCAGCTCGGTTCACAAACAGAGTGTAGCTTCAGAAACCTGGAGGGGGGGCTGTCCTTCAAGTCGGTTCAGAGGCTGCAGCTAAGGCAGAAATCTACAACTTGACTTTTATACCCTGGGGGATTCTCCTGTCCTAGAGATCCAACTGTGGTGTTGTGATGAGGGGGGCAGGCTAGAATCAGGAAGATTCCAGTTCAAATTCCTGGAAGTCCCAGATTGCTATGAAAGTAGAAGAGTAAGAATGTGCTGATCTATGACTGTAATAAAGATTGATTGGATCGGAGGAGTAAGAAACTGAACTGTTTGACAATGGGGCAGAATTTTAAAAAAATCACACATCTTTGCAGCTTGTCAGCATGATCTGTGTCTGACAGTTCCCCTGCGGACAACAACAACATTAAATTTGCATGCCACGCGACTCTCAACAACTCCGGGCAGCCTATAACAATCAAAGAAATGTCAATATTATTAAGTATTGGCAAATGAAGAACTTGATAGCTGTGACACTTTTTGTATAGCCAAAATCTAGGTAGAAGAGGCAATTATCAGCAACTCAGGAGGCTTCCAGTTTTTTTTTTTTAAATAATCTAATATGGAAACTTTAGACCGGGATTGGCCAAACTGAACACATTTTAAAATCAGTGAAATCCCCGTGAGGCAGCCAATGGACACACGATCTCATAAAAGGTCTGAAGTAATGGAAGAATGGCCATACAGTACACAAAATTCAATTTTTTAAAATAGAGGCCTGATTCTCAAACTCTCCATTTATGGTATCTCTCCTGAGCAGGGAGAGGAAATCACAAAGATGAATGAATGAGATTTCTTCCTTGTTTGGACATAAGCATCATATTCCCATCTGCCGATGATAGGAAAATCAAAAAAAGAAAAGTAAATCTTGGGGGAAAGGCGAAGAAAGGAAGGAAGGAAGGAAGGAAGGAAGGAAGGAAGGAAGGAAGGAAGGAAGGAAGGAAGGAATTGTGTAACACACACAGGGAATATTTTGTCCGCATCAAGGTCCTGCCTGACAAACCAATCCCAATTTCTTTAATGAGAAGAAAGCAAGCAACCTCCCACTGACTTTTAATATATTACTCAAACCTACCACAAATGCCTGCTAACGCAATTGGGTTTGCTTCATTTTAGGATGATGGATCTGGCATTGCAGTTTAGCTGGAATATCTCTTTTGCTGTGAACAAGTCAAGGGCGGGTGCGCAGCCATCCAAAAAGCACAGAAGGTGGTTGGGGACAACGGCATGCGAGCAAGTGAAGAGATGCAGAGAAAACCAGGGGAGATTAATGACTTCTGAAGGCTTTCCTGAGACTTTAAACCGGGAAAGGGAGAAAGCCCTGGGGTAGGCTTCAGCTACCCTAGAATGGGACAACGCGTGCAAAATCAGAGTCAATTGAGAGAGTCTGCAATGCCAAGGTCTCCCCTCACTCCCCAATTATCCCATGCAGGACGAGGAAGCAAAAATAACCCCTTCATCAAGCTGCACGCCCAGGTTTAAATCTGGCTGACCAAGCAACCCCTAAAACCATTATATACAATGTGGAAAGTATGCAACTTCCTTCCTAACAATAAACACACAGACATACAAACACACACCGCTCTACTGCAATCTTCCCCAAGCTGGCACCTCCCCAGAATTTCTAGCTATCAAGATTGTTGATTGTGGGGGCCTCAGCGTGACCCTCTTGGTATAGCTAATGCGCTAAAATGAACCAGCTTCATGCCTGGTTAGTGCTTGGAAACCACCAGAAAGTCCTTTGAAGCCTTCACGCGGGTTCTGCCTGGACATCAACAAGAGGGTAGCCCAGGAGCACGAAACAGCAGGATGATCTGCTAGATTGGCTCCTAAGTGGTGCAGACAGGCTATCTGCAGCTGCTGGAGATGAAGGTTGGAGTTCAAACCAGGACTTCCTGTTTTGATATTTTGCGAAAGGCTGGAGGCTAGATTCTGCAGAGATTGGGGTGGGGGTGGGGAGACTGCATTTTCAAAAATCCCTTTCAGAGAAAAGGATCCAGAAGATAACAAAACGATTGCCGACAAAGGAAATAACTGCAGCCAGACAGTTGGGCAGATCTGCTGGCCGGCTTTGAAAGTTGCAAGCTGCATTGTGTATTTGGCATGTCGCTCACTGGGCTGAGATGTTGGGTTTGCCCTAACAATTGTGCAAGTCCTTTATAACTGCAAATCCCCACTCCGTTCAACAGCTGACAGGCGCAAAGCTATTAATATCAAGAAGCGTCTAGATTTGTGCCTCGTACGCGCTTCCAAGGTCTTAACCTCTGTTCGCTGAAAAGGCAGTATATTCCTTTTATGCAACATCTAGCTGAAAGAAGGGAGGTCTAAAGCCAGTGGCCGAGTCCACACCCAGTGCTAAGCTATGGGTAGGTTAGCAAACTGGGAATTAACATCCCAACAGATCTAGACAACACTCAGGTAGGCAAAAAATAGTTAAATCTGAAATACTAAGCCAACACAACTGATGATCAGATTTTAAGGCCTGCAACAGTACGCAGAATGCTATTTCAACATGGAACAAGGACAGCAAAGATGATGACTGCTTAGTGTGCACAGATTTGGTGGAGGTGAGGGTTGCACACATACAGGCAATTCTCAAGAATGATCTAGAGCAATGTTTCTCAACCTGGGCCACTTTAAGACATGTGGACTTCAACTCCCAGAATTCCCCAACACTGCTCTAGAGGTTTAAAAAATTTGATTGCTGCTGGCGTAGTCAACTGGCTTGAAATACTACCACTGGGTGGTGAGTCACTGGGAGTCAGTATATAAATTTAAATAACAACAACAATATCATCCTAATTCACAAAGAGAATTCAAGAGACTACATCCTGGGCTTTTTTGCATGGACTACAACAGCCCTATCCGTCACATCCACGGCACTTGAATTAAGGTGCGGACGTGTCTTAATCTTCCCCATGAAGGTTCAACCTGCAATTTTTATTAGACTAACCATAAAAAGAGGGCCTCCTTTGCTGAAGATCTTCCAACAGAGTCTGGCAGCTGCCTCGTCTCTGGACTTCCCATTCTGAATGGGCAGTGGGCTAAATGGGGCAGAAATCCCCCCTAGACAGAAGGAATAGGTTTGCAATCTAAGTACCCCTGGCTTGCAGATCTTTCCAGAAAATTCCTCAGGAATCCACAGTCACTTGGTCTGAGAATCTCCAAATACAGGGCCACGAAGAACAGAAACGGCACAGAAGAACACATGGGTATCCTTCTGCAAATCCAGAGATCTGGCCAAACTTTTCAGGCCAAATAACACGACTGCCCTCTGGTGTTTAAAGAAAAAGTAACCCTTGTGTTTTGCAACCACGGGTTCAAGTTTCACTCCTTTTTGTGGGGGTAACACGATTTCACCATGAAACACGGAACACTACTCTAAAAACCCTGCAGATCCCCTGGAAGTATTATTAAGGCTGTCAGCAATTCTTCTGGAAATCATCCAAGAGCATGGATGTGCACGTAGGGACCTGCATTCTTCTGCCTTTCACTGGAAGAGGAGCACACACCGTGATGAAATAAGGCTCTAAAGGCCTTGGGTCTCGTTATCATTCCATTACCCACAGTTTCTTGAATCTATGGTGTTAGAAAAAGGCCAGAACTTAGTACAGTAATACCTCGGTTCACGAACGCTTCTGTTCACGAACAATTCAGTTCACGAACAGCATTCACAAAATTTTGCTTCCGTTCGCGAACTCCGCATCAGGTGACAAACACGACCCGTGGCCATCTTCCCTGCTCTGACACGTGGTCGTGGCTTCCTTTAGGCAAGATCGCGGTCACAGACAGACACTCGCTGTGAAGCTTTTTGGTGTCACCTCAAGCAAGGTTAGTGTCCTCTCTCTTCATACTGTACTGTACTTTGTTTCATATTTTTGTGGTTAAAAAAAAAAATACATATGGTTCAGAACAGATTAAGCTTATTTACATTGAACCTTATGGGAAAATTTGATTCAGTTGGTGACCTATTCGGATCACAACCACGTTCGTAGGGATCAGAACGGATTAACCTTATTTACATTGAGCCTTATGGGGAAATTTGATTTGGCTTGCAACCAATTCGGTTCGCAACCAGAATCTTGGAACGAAATAAGTTCTTGAACCGAGGTACCCCTGTATTCATGTATGTGTGGTTTTATAGAGAAGAACTGAGATGGCCTTGAAGGAAATTTTCAACAGCCATGAGGTAAACACCAACTTAGCCCCAAAAGAGAGGAGGAAGTAAGGAAGAAACTCAAGATTGCCCCACTTTGATTCTTTCATGTAAGAAGGGAAAGAGAATCTCTGTCAAGCTTTCAAGATTCTGTTATACTCTGCAACAATAGAGCTCCAGTAGTCCTTGTGGTGTTTGTTTCCTGATCTGGCTTATCCTGAAGGACTGATATATTTGGGGCTTGTTTCTTGTTACTTCATACATATGCAAAAAGGGAAATGGGTTTTCACACCTGCTTTTTCAAATTCTCATTATCTGAGGTTTTGTTATCTGTGGTCTTGGGCTTTTAAAATTCACCAATACCTACCTCCCCCGTGATCGGATTCGTTCCATACTTCTTTATCCACGGAACAATATTCCTAAGACAACGCAGACACAGAGTCAGAACCACTTGGAAAGTCAGAAAACATTGTTTTCTACATGTAAGTATATTCCACCCATTCTTCCATGGAACTCAATGGGATCTCTGTGGGATTTCCAGGCAAATACCGGGGAGAAACTGCCATACTTCGTTCCAGTATGGGCTCTGCACAATGGATTTTTCAGACCGTGTCCTGGGACAGGAGCACACAATGCCTCAATTGAGCTTTTCTATCCATATATATCATCAGGCACAATGCTCAGTTTGGGGCAGAAAGTTGCAGGTTTGAGTTCCAACCACAGGTGAGGTTTGGAAAAAGCTAGCTACTCTAGAGATTTGCTACCAGCTAGTAGAAACCAAGGATGAGCAACCAGGACCCTCTGTAAGGGCTCAGTAGGCCCTCTGTAAGCTATCGGCTCATAGTTCTAGCAGTGGAAGAGAAAGAAGGGCGCAGCAGGAGGAGGAGGAGGACTTTTATTTACTTTTGGCCATGTCTGCAAATGCCCCTTATTTCATCCCCACTGTCATGTCCTGCCCCCCAAGAAAATGAGACTCCTTGATTAAAAAGGCTTGCCCTGTTCTTCTTGTCGTTTAGGCGTGCCACAGTATTCCAGAGAGATACCGGGGAGAAACTGCCAGCCGAAGCTGCCATCGGTATCACCAAACAAGCCCATCAAGGCTCAACAAACGTGAGACTTCTTGAAAGCCCTACAGAATAGCTCACAAACAGAAGATGTCTCCGAAGGCACTTTGCAGAACATCATCCCCACCTTATCTAGAACTAACTCTGGTATGTCACCCAAATCCCAACTCTCTTAAAAGATCAATACTGAAAGAGAGAGAGAGAGAGAGAGAGACTGGAATAAAAATAACTTACAGCAAGTCAAAGATGGTCCCATCTGGTGTACAAACTGGGTATTCGAATGGCTGCAAAGCTAAGCTAGCAAGGAGAGAAAAAATTCCATTTCAGTGTAAAAGAGCACAGTGAACCCATTTGGCATAAGGTTAAGCCAACGCACAGAGATGGATGACCCACCCATGTAATACTGACTCCAACTAAAAGCAACTTTCAAGATTCCTATGAAAGTATGAAGGAAGGAATTGGCATATTAGACTACGATTTCTTTCAAGCTTACCTACAGTGATCGAAAGGCAGACGCCTGAAGTTCGACTGTGGAATTTCTATTCAAAGAAAAAAGATATATATCTCACACATCCAGCATATTCATCCTCTTATAAATACGCTATAAATAATGTATTGCGCTAAGGCATGGTTTGTTAAATAAAACATCAATTGTGGGTTTATTCAACATGCTAAGCCATGAGCATATTATGTACTGTTCGTATTATAATAGCAAATTCATTAATAAACAAGTGACTATTGATAAGTATAAAATATAAGGTAGATGTTTTTCTTTTCTTTTTCAGTTTGCATTTTTAGTTTGTTTTTAAAATATTTTTAAGAGCAAAGATTGTGTCGTCAATTGTGTAAGCATAAATGTTTTTTTTTTTTAAAGGAGGCAATAGGCCTATGGTGGTCAAGGGTCAGACTTTACCTTTTAGGAGTGGGAAATGGGGATTTGGGGAGAATAGGGGATCTGCTTTGTTTTCTAATTGAATATGGTATTTTAGGACACTGTAGTTGCAATCAGATTATACCTATCAGAGTCAGAGAGGCCTTTAAGGCACAAACAGGAGCTTACAGTCCCACAACCTCAAACTGCCCACCCTTGCCACAGGTTTCAGTTTGCAAATCACGAATAGCTAGAATCACATAATTTGCTGCACCCAAGCCAAATAAAACTTCTAATGACTTAGTGCAAAGTGTGATCCCAGCCTGTGCTTTTCTTGACATTAAAAAAAAACATTCATTTTTAGCAACCAATCCCAGATCACAAAGAATTTAAAGTAAATTAAATCAAACGTACAGATGCATAGATGTACAGATCCTACCCTCCGCTCCACTGAGAAGTAAAGGAGGCAAATACAGGATCAACGTCAAAGAAAAAGATCTTGAAACTTCCATTAGGATCATGAGTTTCCACCTCACGTTTCATGTAAGAAACATCTACACCAATGTTTCTCAACCTTGGCAACTTGAAGCTGTGTGGAATTGTGGGAGTTGAGGTCCACACAGCTTCAAGCTGCCAAGGTTGAGAAACACTGATTTACACAAACAGAATAAGACAGAGATGCCCCTTGTCAACTACACATAGCTACAAGAGGTGGGTACCTTTCAGTAGGAGCTTCATGCAAAAATCTTGACTGCATGGAGCACCTACAGGTTCCTCACCAAGGGCAGATACTTCCCTGCACTCATCCATGCTCAATGTGCAAGGATCAAGAGATCAGAGCCAGCAGGGACACATTACTATAGAGGACCCATACAAGGCAATTGCCCATTTTAATTACGGTGTTTTCCTCAAACTTAGGAGGCTCTTCAGTGGCGGACTGATTAAGGCATTGTGCTAAGTGACTCCAGTCCAAATAACTTTGGCCAATCTCCCTTTCAGTTCAGCCTATCTTACAGTGGGATAAAATGAGGAACTTAATGTACAGGTAGTCCCTGGGTTAAGAACGCCCGGTTTAAGGATGACCCATTGAATGGAGCCTACTGTAACAAAATTCAAGTTAAATACACAATGATTTGAGTTAAATACACAAGGATTCGAGTTCATTACCCAATACTACTTATACAGCATTATACAATAATACTGTTCCGGCTTACGTACAACTTCAACTTAAGGACAGACCTTGGGAACGGTATTCGTTCTTAAACTGGGGACTACCTGTACCTTGCTCTGAACTCCCAGGGAAAAAAACAAAGTATATACTAAACATGCAAGCAAGCAAAAAAAATTCAACAGGCCCAGATCACATACCAGCTTTCTTCCCTCCATAAAAATGTGTATATTCTGTACATGTTATGTACCTAAAAAAGAAAGAGATGATTAGAGGAAGATGTACCCAGCCTTTCAGGAAAAAAGGCAGATAAGTTAACTCAGGCACTGGTTCCTAATTACAGATTGCTTTTATGTTTCCTTCCTGCCATGCTAGAGCAGCGTTTGGAAAACAGGAAGGACTGAGAAAGAAACTCTAACTAATTTACATTCTATCTATCCATCACATTTATATAGCTATTTAACTATCTGCCTGTCTAATTTATATAGCCGCCCATCTCACATAGTGACTCTGGGCAGCATACGCAACAAAGCAATCCAAACAGATAAAAACCTATTAAAAATACAAACAACATAACTTAAAAAGATTTTTAAAAACCACAAAATTGCAAAATCACACACAAAAAAACCCATACAGAGACCCCTTGCCCGTTAACCACCAGGTAACCATCTAGCAGGCTCACTCTATCATGGGAACTCTACAGACTGAATGTTATATATTCATTATTTATTTATATATATATATAGTATACATGTATGTATATATGTATATATACATATATAGAGACATGTATACATAATGAATATATGTTATATATTCATTATATATATATATATATATATGTATGTATGTATATGTATATGTGTATATATATATATATATATATATATACACACACACACACACACACACACTATACTGAATGATTCATGAGCTTCCCATCTCGCCTTCAGCTTTGGCAGGACAGACTGTAAGGAAGCGAGGAAATAAAGAAGCGCCAATGCCCCGCTTTGAACCCCTCCAAGAACCCTTTTCCTCCCGTCCACAACCTCCCTGCCAGGTAGGCCGGGCCGAGATGCCCCAGCCCCACCCCCAGAGAGCTTTCCCACGACCCCTCCAAAGCCGCTTCGCTCACATTTTGTCCTTCTGGTGCTGCCTTTTCCCCATGACGGCGGCCGGCCTTCCTCCCTCAGCTCGGGACCGAAACTACTCGGCGACCGTGAACGGCTGCCTGAAATACTCGCCTTCCGGAAAAAGGGCGTCCAGGCTCTGCTTCCGGTTCAGCAGGGTGCACCGCGTAAAGCAGTCCCCGCCGCGGAAACAAGAAGCTGCCACTTAAGGTTCCGCTTCTTCTTTTGTCGCTTTAAAGTGGTGTTTGTCAACCTTGGCAACTTTAAGATGTGTGGACTTCGACTCCCAGAATCCCCCAGCCAGCATGGACAAGCATGGATGTTTATTTTTCCAGTAATAAACCTGGATCTCTCTTCAGCTGGCTGGGGAATTCTGGGGGTTGAAGTGCACACATCTTAAAGTCGCCAAGGTTGAGAAACACTGCTTTAAAGGGCCTCCTCTGAGCTTTTCTTTTTGTTTTAAAGAAACCTAAGCAGGGTCGGGGTCTGGTTAGTCCTGGGAGAGGCAACCTTTAGGCAATTCCCAGGGCTGTAGGCTAGACAGCAAGGTTGGAAAAATATCCTGCAAGAAGGCCCTGGGAAGTTTTCTTTCAAATGCAACCAAGACAATTGAACGTGTCTGTTCATGAAGTCATCAGCATTGGCTCTGCTCAAGGGTCTTCATCTTAGCCATAGCAAGTGACAGCAACTAACCCCCCTTGGCTGATCTCAAAAAACAAAAGAAAAAAACCCAAGCTAGATTAACCCTTGGATAGGAGACCACTAGGACAGCCCGCAGCTCTAGGCTAGGTTGAGGAGTCAAAGATGCATTTGCCAAACCACTTCCTTATTGTTGCTAAGAATGATGTACAGACATGTGCAAGTTCAGTATGCTCAACATGAGGGTACCTTGATGTTCCCACTTTGTTCCATATCCATTTTCAGCATAGAAAGGGGAGACTCTGCCACTCTTGAACAGGATTGTTACGTTTCCAGTAATAACTGCGGATCTCTCTTTGATGCTCACAGGCTAAATGTAATGGCCAGATTTTCCAAATCATCAAATGTATAAACTGTTCTTCCTCCATGTAGTTATAATGGCTGGATCGCAAACTGACCAACCACGCTTAAGCCCTGTGTGGTTTGAGGTTCAGGGCATGTTTGCATCAAATGGGATTTTTTAAAAAACCAATTTTACAAAACTAAGTGAAGATAGAGAGTTTCTTCTCCCTTGAATGCAAGAACCTGAAGGGTACTCCCCAGCATTTTTAAACCGGAGATCCAAGCTGTTAAACTTAGTCTAACCTCTGCCCTTCTGCAGAGTTCCACCTCTACATTTTTGACTTCACCCTCTTATACCAGCTTCCTGCATTTCCCAGCCTAGGGCCTCTGGATGTGTTAAGATAATTTCCCACCAAGCAAGTCTAAATGCCTCCACCTACACCCATGTGGAGTCTTATAGGCCAACACAGCGTACATACTTGTCCTGTTTGATTTTGGAAGGTCTAATCACAACCGACTCTGGACCCAACTCATTTTATTTAGTCCCTGTTTCATTTTCATCCCTGAAACAATTCAGGACATATAGTGAATTTCCAGGCTGAGTGAGGACTTCTATCTGGATCTCCCCAGTCTTACAGACAGTAATACACTAGATTTTTAATGTCTTTCCTTGGGACATTTAGATAAGCTTTTAAAACAAATGTGTCTGCCCCCATCCTTCTCTCCATCTGTCAAGTCAGTGATCTGACCCACCTCTCTGAAACAACACTGAACAATGCCTAACTCTACAGCATGGCTTTTCAGGAGAATCCCTCGTTAACAAACTAGGTTGAAAATCCTGTTTGGAAATGCCCAACTAGTATTCCTTGGAACTGATACAAACACATCTTTATTACAGGACAGCATTATATGCAGTTGCAAATGAGGAAAAAAAAAAAAGACGACTTAACAGCAAGTTTATACAGTACATGTAATACTCTGGATACCACCAGACACGTAACATCAGGAAGGCTGGTTACAAGAGTGTTACCTCTTTATGAGATGTGTCATTCATTGGCATAATCTGATACCTCCCTTGCTTTGTGACTGCTTTGGACCGGCGCTACACAGTGACCCATGGTCAAAATAAATGAAACTATCAACTGAAAATGAAGGCTGGGTTCAAGATTTGTTTTCACAGGCGCAGGCCTGTACAGTTTAATGCTACCACAAGCAGCACAAGAACATTCACGTTTGTTCTTAGATCAATGCAATGTTCATTTATTAATGGTACTTACAAAAAAAACCCCGCCCCGCCCCAAAATCCCTTCCATTTTCACCTATCCCTCCCCATTTTGCCAATACCTTTTACAAATAGTTAAAAAAAAAAAGACATTTATTTTGGTACAATTGTTCAGCAACGTAGCTGTCATAATTAATGAAGTTACGTTTCATACAACAGGAGGACTTGGGGGAGGGGGGAATTATTGGTTATCGGCCAAATAAAATTCTCATATTACAAGTTAGCAAATTCTAGTATAAAAATAGTCCATTGTGATCGAACAGCCTGTCATTTCTTATTCTTATTCGCAATTAAAGAGTTTGTTGGCTGCATAATTCTTTAGGAACTTTATGATTTTTCTCTTTTATGTGGCTCCTCCTTTATAACCCAAATACAGGAGCCTCCATAAATCCTCAGTAAAGAACCCTGAAACGCGGGCTGCTATGACATTCAGTTTAGCTTCTTGTAATGTGCTTTTCAAAGGATATTCAAAAGGCTCACAAACAGTGTCTCTTTGATATCTGTTGTATCAGATCTGGAGTCCAACGGTCTCCTTTGAAGGCCATTCTCTGGCAGCCACAAGCTGTGATGCTCAAATTCTAGGAGGGAACCAAGAAACACATCCTTTCATCCCCGTATTTTCACACTTTCCTCGTGCGATCTTCTTTAAGAACGACAATAGTTTGCTTGTTAAAAGACCTCAGGCCTGCCTCTTGCCCCGCATTTTCTAGGAGTGTTAGCTTCTGACAACGGACCCTCGACTCTGCCTTAAAGCTTTCCTGCTCTCATATAGGCTGGAGAAACATCTGAGAAGATGCTACTTGTCTTTCAAGATGTCCAGCTGCTCTTGGTATTCCGTGAAAAGCCGCTGGAAACGAAGGTTCTGCCCGATGACCGGCAGCAGTTCCTTGAGCAGGTCGCGCTTCCGTAAGCCCTGCGCCAAAGCAAAGGGACAAAGTAACAAACACAAATGAACATCTCATAGAAGTCAAGGTTTGAGGCCGGACTTCTTGTGCACTGAGTTGTTTCCACCACTTGTCTGCATGGAAATACACTGCAGGTCAAACAGAGGGCCCGAAGTCTTAGCTTACAGCAATTTCTACAGAAAGAGGCTCTGAAAGAAAGCCTCCGGTTACCCAAAAAACCGGTTAACAGAACATCATACGTAGTAAAAGCTGCTTCATTTGTCAACACAAATCATCATGGGGCACCACGAAGGGAAACCAGTTTTATCTTTGCCTTCCACTTTCTGTTTCATCAGAACTATCTAAACGGCATTAGAAAAAAGCAAAAAGGGAAAGGAAACTGGAGACAGAGAAATCGCGTACGAAGCAAAATACAAAGCGTGGCCCTGATGTAAAGTACAGTGGCTATTCAACAAAGCAATGGGGATCATAAGGAAAACATCCAAGAGTCCTTCCTTGTCAACGGAGCACCAAGAAGCTACTTCGTTTTTGTAAGTGGGATAAGAACCTGCATTTTTAAATTCAGGATAGAAGGGAGAGAGCTACACTTCTCAACAACTTGTAATTCAGACTGGTTTGATTAGGGAGAAGACAAGAAGTACATTTATTAGTGATTGGAAGCACTTTATGGACTTTTTTTGCTGAAAACGGAAAAGAACGAATTGGTGACTTATGGATTTGATGACTAGAAAGGGAAGAATACGGGAAGAAGAGAATTATGATGTAATCTTAAAGAGGGAGGATAAATTCATTTTAACTGCTGCGAAGATGATCAGAAGCTTTCTTTAATTTTATACACACACACTTTTTATTTACTTCATTTTTTCACTTACTTGTTTTATATCTTTCTTCACTCTTTTTTTCCTATAAATTTACACTGTATGTTTGTCTTTTATTGTTATAAAAATTATTTTAATAAAAAATATTTAAAAAAATAACTTGTAATTCAGCAGTTTGGTTCCTTTGCTCAAGAACGGCTACTTTAAGAACACGCACCGAAGAATACTAGGAAAGCAGCTGGGAAGTTGGAATCTTCTCCCAACGGTTCTGAAAACTGCCCTTTTCTAATACAAACTCTTGCATAAAGATGCTGCCCAAATTAGGAATGAATCTTGGACTAAATTACAAAGTGCTCCACATGGCTGGAAGGTGAGCATTGCAAGGCTGCGTGCGTTCAGCCTGGTGCTGAGCCAGAGAGAGAAATATTGGTTTATCGGTTCCAAAAGGAAAGTAACGCTTACCACGACGGTCGATTCCCACTGACTTCCAGATGAAGAGTGGACAGGACCTAACAAATCTTTGCATAATTCCCTCAGTCGATATTCAAACCCTGGTGAAGACAGTAAGCAAAAGAATACTCATCAATAATGCAATGCTCTTTCCAACAAATGAAGCCCAATGACGTGCGTGTTTCAAATGTTTAGAGCAGTGTTTCTCAACCATGGCCATTTTAAGAGGCGTGGACTTCAACTCCCAGAATTCCCCAGCTGGCTGGGGAATTCTGGGAGTTGAAGTCTACGCCTCTTAAAATGGCCAAGGTTGAGAAACACTGGCTTAGAGGCCAGAATAATTATCAACTCTTATCAGGTATTCTGTTCAACACACATAGACATTTACCCCCACCCTGGGCCGAGATTCGTATTTCTCTGTAAGAAAAAGAGCCCTGGAACAGCATCTCCAGGACCTTAGATTCGACCCTCCCGGCCTTTAGCAAGGCCCTGAAGATATGGCTCTGCCCCCATGCTGGGGTTCTGGCAACGGTGGGGGGCTTTTATAACAGCTTTGTTTTGCTGATGTAAGGATGGATCCTGCCGCTGATCATGATTACTTTTGTTTTAAAATGATTGTTGATGGTTTTTATAGGTTTGTATATTGATTTTTTTGGACTTGCTTTTATTGGGCTGTTGTTTTTACCTGTGGTGAGCTGCCTAGAGTTGCAGCCATACAAATAGACATAATAATAATAATCACCACTTCAAGACCATCAGCATTGACAAAATCACCATCAGTCAATCGCAAAATCAGCTTTACTTGGAACAGCTCAAATCCTGCGAGAATAGCTTTAGCACCATCAAACAACCATATCTTCCTATTCCAGGTCCTTGGGAAGGACTCGAAAGGTGGACAAAAATACCAAATCCAGTCTAACCATAATAAGCCAGAATTTCCCAAGATTTATGATTTAACAAGCAAACATGTTACTTTACGCTGCCCACTGTCAGCAGGGTAAGCTAAACGAATTCCAAATGTTTCTCCTTTGTCTTATTACGATGCCTGAATCAGGATTGTGGTTTATCTTTCCAAGAACTGGAATGCAAACGTGAGTTCCCCTTTTGAGTTTTCTATCCTTCTACCATCTACTGCGGAAAAAGGAAAACTCAAGGATCGCTCCTTACCTTCCTTAACCAGGTACCGTGCATAGATAAGGAGCCAGTGACGATATTCATGACTTGACTGTAAGGCCAGGGCCGCGGCCACCTGATTCTCCAGGTACGCTGTTGTGGTTTCTTGCTGCACCAAATGAGGCATGGAGAACAACTTGGCTGCCTGTCGCCCAGAGCTGCGGGAAGGAGCAAAGAGAGGACAGCTTTCAGGAAAGGGAAGCTGAGAAGGCAGGCGGAGGAGCTTTTGCGGGAAATCTGCGTATTTCTAACCGGGGCTGCATTCGAAGTTTAATGCAGAGGTCATCAAGCTTTTGGTGGCCAGAGAGCTTGGTCTGTTTTGGTGGCCCGAGGGCTAAGAGCAGAGGTAGTGCGAGACAGACAAGGCGGTGTGCACAGTTAGGGCTGTGGTTTTTCTGTTTTTTTCCTTCCCGTTATCTGGGGGTGGGGGGGAGGTTTAAAAAAAAGCTGTGCTAAGTTTGTTTTAAGAGCTTTATGTCAACATCTTTGTATTGATCTTGCCACAAAATAGGGGTCTTAATAATAATGACAATTTAAATGTGTTACGGCCACGCACTCTAGCAGAGTCTAGTGGTGGAGGTAAGTTGCGGTTAGAGAGTTACTGAGTTAGTGGCAACACAGTTTGCCACTGTGAGCAAAACCAACCCTGGGTTCAACTTTCTTCTTTCTCTCCTCCCTCCGTGCACGGCAGAAAGAGATTAGTGGCTTTCATTCATAGTTTGCGGCAAGGAGTTCTCCCCAGACTGCCTCTCCTGTCTGATCCGCACAGGAGCAGAGGCAGCATAAAGGTCATGCTGATTCTTCCAAAGGACAGCTATGAATGATGGTTGCCTTTGAGTCAATGAAGCACCATTAACAGTAGGAATAACTATAATTATGAACCCTCTCATTTATCTGTTTCTTGTTTTAATTTATAATTTTTATAATTTATAATTTGTTTTCATTGATAATTTATCATTTATGTCTCTTCAATGAAACGTTTAAGGTTAACAGCCTCAGGGTTTAATATGGTTTATCTGTTACTAAGAAATGCTGGCTGTCTTGATTTTATTTTATTACCTTTTGAATTTTATCTAAGGCCAGTCAATAACCAAAATAGACACGTCAGTTTCCATATATTACAACATTTAGAGTTTGGCTGGATCCTAAAGGTTCTCATGTCGGAATTGGGTGGCTACAATAAATTTAAACGTTGTACATAAATAAATAAGGAAATAAATGTTGTTCAGGAGACTTAGTCCTCTTCGTGCTCAGCAGGAAAAGTTGTGAGAGCCGACAGGTGTACAAGACTTCAGTCGGGCCCAAAGCAGCAACCCACTAGGGTAAATGACCAAAATATTCAAGGTCGTACTTAGACATTCTTCCTTGTATGATGGCTAAAGGTCCTGAACACAGCATGACCTCCTGAGAAGGTAAACTGCTTCTAAAGTCTGCGCACTGTGCCAACGTTTCCTGCTTGTCAGAGACAAGGTTCCTGGAAAGACAGTAAATATTACAGTCAACACAGTGGGAGAGGACAGGCCTTCTCTTGAATGAAACACATCAAGTTGAGGTTCAACCCAATGGCTTCCTTTCCCATCCAGCTCTATGTGTGAACCTCAAATCCCATTTTAGATGCATCCCACGATACAAAGCCAGCCCTCATCTGAAAGGACGGGGGGCGGGAGTGTCAACGGCCAAATAAGTTTCCAGTTTAAAGCTGTATTCTAGCGACTGATGATTCCATAGCCAACCCAAGGAACGGGGAGGTGGGGGGACACCTGATGGCCATATTTACTCATATTTTGCTCCTGAAGCATTAATTGCTGACATTCAGCAGCGGATATCTCCTGCTTAGCTCTTAAGGTTCACCTCCCCTGGACCGTCCAATTTGGGGCTTACCAGGAAGACAAAGAAGGATTGAAGCAATATGCTTTCCCATCAGACATATTCATCACAGGGATGCCGTGCTGAGTCAGCAAGATTTGAGAGACGGTGGTTTCACTTCCTGCAAAGATCAAATACGATCATCAGTTGTCTTGGCAGCAGAACCACGGTGGTGGGAACAGGGTGGGGAGAGGTCTTGTCAGCTCACTGGTGGAGTCAAGGGTTCAAATCTTGACATCATCTGAGAATTAGGATCCCAAGTAACACGACACCCAAAGATGCCGCCAACACTAGGAAACACGAGGTCAGATGGATAACTGGACTCTGACCCGATCTACACTTCATCGTATGGCACACTAAGTCATGGTTTGCTAACTAAACCACAAACAACTGGATTCACTCAATATATCAAGCCATCAGCCAGAGTGCCAAAGCATGCAACTCCCAAGTGACTTGGTTCACACAACATGCTGAGCCAAAATCCAAGGAACTATGTTATGGATTTGCACGATCAGGGAACGCAGCAACAGAGACGCAACCTCAGATGCTTATATCCATTTCACACCAGACTTCATCTCCCGAACTCCGAGATTAGAGAATCTGGTGGCTGAACTGCAGGGGAGCCCAGGGAAGAGAGAATGCATTTAAACAGATCACCAAGGATAAATCTTTAAATCGACTTCTAGGGTGCATCTGTGCAACAGGGGAAAAAGGAGACGGAGAAGAACTCATATCCACTGCCAAGAACGTGCTAGAAAGCGAGAGGGCCAGAAAAGAAGGTTATTTCTCAGGGATAAGGAGCCAGCGCTCAAAGGACAGTAATAGCTGCTGGAAAAGACAGAACTATGGGGCTGAAATACAAAGGAAGAAAGTGACTATGCAGGCCTTCCACCCTGAAACATCAGTTCCCAGAAGAATAGGTGAACTGCAGCTCTTAAATGTTTGGCTCAACCTCCTATCAACTTTAGCTTGGCATGCTGTACTACAGGCTATTTAAAGGCCATCAGGTTACTTACCCGATTCTAATAAAGAGAATTTAGATGGCCCTAGCTGGACATGAGCGTCATTACCTGCTAAAATGGTTTGTAGGGATTCATCCTTCACGACCACTGACTGCTTCCGCACGTTCCTGAAAGACGTGGAAGAAAAAAGGCCGTTCAGTTCCCCAAGATACGTCTTTGCAAGGGAAGAAATTAAAATATGACGTGGGGGAAACGTTCAGTGCTTACCAGACAGAGAGAGTCGCAGCAGTGGTGAGAGCCATGATGTAAAACCCTGTGCAGTGCAAAGTGGAGATGGGGGAATGCAGGACGATGGGAGGAAGAAGGCGACGGCCACAAGCCGAAAACACAGATAAGGTCCGCTTTTCGCAAGCCACACTCACCACCTCGCTGGGGGGGGGGGGGAATAAAAGAGAAACAGCCATTTGCCACTTCTTTATATAAATGTTATTAAAAGTTTTAAAGAGAAGATAAATACTAACAAAAGAAATATAAAGAAAGGGGGAAAAAGGGAAAAGAAAGGGAAAAAGACAAAGAGAAAAGGTCCCTTACAGGCCATCATGTTGGGAAAGATCGCTTTTTAATCCAACGCATCAAGTTTTTAGACCGGTGCACCCGTACTTCTCTCTTTATTGCACCTCCTCAGACGCACAGGCTTACCAGCTTCCCGCTGCAGAGAGAATTCGGCTGGTGAGCACCGTCTCCCACTCTTTCCCTTCTCGGTTGCACTTCAGTCTGCTCAGTTTGGACCCTCCCACGGTCGTGATCTCGTTTTCCACTTCAATATACATGGAGGGATCGGAGCTCACCTGCAAGGGAGATTTCTGTTCAACCCTGAGCAAGACAGTATCCCAGACCGATCCCAGTTCAAGCCGGCGTAGAAACCTGGAGGTTTGCGGAGAAGTGACTGAGGACCTGAAAGGGCAGGGGCTGTTTCTGAAGAGTTAAAAAGGCACCACTTGCTCGCGCACAAGGGCTTCCCTGCCACGCCTGTCCATTTACAGCTGCGATATTGTGATGGGATGGAATTATGAAGGCCAGGCTCAGGGAGATAAACATTTTCTTAGCTCGCCGGAGGAGCGTGGGAGATACAAGAGGATGAGGCTGGCACCTCCCTGAGGAATTCACAGTGTTGTGGCTGGATGACTTGGGAGATGAGGTTTCGGTTTGGGAAGATTCTTGCTAGAGGTTGTAGCTAATAAACATAGCTGAACTGAATTTGCATTGTCTCTTGGAGTTCCTTGGGCTAGGCCTGACAGATATGACCGTAACGATGGAGCACGAGGAGAGCCCGCCGTAACGCTGCTGGTGAGGCAGCTTGCTCAAGCCAACGTTCTCTACTGGTGGTGCGGGCTGGCAATTATGGGAATTGCAATCGCCTCTGGAAGAGGCTAAGATGAAGGAAAGCTGTTACAGACACTTCCACACTTAGGTAATTGCTAGAAAGCACTTTTCTATCGTCAGAAAGAGCAGGAAACCTGGCTTCCACGAACAAGCATTCACAGATGCAAAGTCTTTGGGCCTCCTTTTTTTTTAAGTGAATAAAACTCATCTGGATGGGACTGCTTATCATTAGGCCTCAACTTGGAACCTGGTTTGTTGCTCCAAAAGCAGCTAATATTATAAGCAAAATAACGACAAATTGGAGAAGCTGGGTACATGCTGTGACCCAACTTTGGTTTTCCAATAAGCCAGAAAATCCATTTATCGTTCTGTTGCCCATCTGCCCAATTCCTGATTTCAACCCATTCATAATATGCTGAAAAGCCTCAGACTTCTGTTAGGGCCTGACTTCTGAAGTTTTGAAGTCAGTTTAGTCCCCTGCTTTATTTGTCTACGGACACATTACCCAGGCTCCCAACTGAAATCTTTTTTCGTAATCCTCAGAAAGGATCTAAGACATACCCGAGACTTTGGAGACACTATAAAATGTCAAGTAAGCCTCAGTAATGGTTTAGACATATGTAATATAAATGATGGAAGAGAAAAAAAAAAGGCAGCACAAAATTAATAAGGAAAAATGGATTTTCTTACGGTTCAAACACGATTGCCATTTTTAAAAAAAATTCTGCAGATGTCTTTGAATCTGTCTTTGGCATGCACTCCACTAAGAACAGGCTGCCATACAAAATCTATTCAGGATCAGTGGGGGCTGGATTAAAACTCCTGAGATTCCCCCCCCCCCCCCCCCCAAATTTTGGCTTTTCACACTTTGGAAGTGCAGCCCTTGTGCCCATAAACCCTGGTGCTGCCTTTGAGCTGAAGAAAAATTGCACCCCCCGTCTTAGAGGAAAGGTAAGCAATTTTTCTGATGCTACTCAGCGCCATCAATTTCACCAACCACTGAGAGCCAGTTTGGTGTAGTGGTGAAGATGCTGGCCTAGAAACCAGGAGAATGTGAGTTCTAGGCCTCCCTTTGGCATGAAAGCCGGCTGGGTGACTTTGGGCTGGTCCCTCTCTCTCAGCCCAACCCACCTCACAGGGTTGTTATTGCTGGGGAAAACAGGAGGCAGGAGAATTAGGTATGTTCGCCACCTTGAGTTATATATAAAAATGGCAGGATTAAAAAAAAACCCTAATAATAAACAAACAACCCTCTTACTTGCAATGCAAACGATTTCTGAAGGACTGGGGTTGGCAGTTTAAGTGCTAGTGGTGTACTGTGGCAAGCACCATCCTTCTCAGATGCCAGTATAGCTGGAGACTGAAAGACAAAAAAGGCGTGTCAAAATGCCCCTCTCCGCTTCGATCCGGGAACAGACGACCAGGGGATTTGGGCTTGGAATACAGCCAGTCTTCAGAAGAACTCTGCAAGGCGGATCTGAGCCTGTTTTAACAATGGGCTGGAGGAAGCCGATCGGGCTAAACCGCAAGGGTGTTTCCCTGCAGCCGGGGTGGGAAGATGCAGCCCCATTCCTGAAACAAAGAGCCCGCAGCTGTCTATTACCTGAACAGTTAAAGCGACGGGCATGAGCCGAGAGTCTTTCCGAGGCCGTCCTTTCTTCTTCTTTTCAACTTCAAGTTCCAGCTTTCGCTTGGACAGGGACATGGGCTTGATGGCGATCTTTTCTTCGCTGTCGCTGCTGCTTTCCAGAAGATCCCTGGGTTTGCTTTCCCGAACCGAGTTCTGCTCCTTCAGCCTGCAGGCGAAACAAAGCGGCCGAGTGCACCAGTTGCGTCAGGTTCCCCAAACAACACGCAGCGTGGCATTTCGGGGAGCGTGGGGCCAAGTCTCAGGTTCTTGACTGCACGTTTAAGGGGAGGAAGACTCAAGAGGGCTGCATTTTTGCTTTCAAACGCTTTGGAAGACAACTGATGCAGCAACAGTGGCCTGCTCTGCCAGTTTCTGATAGGAAGGAGGGCCGTGGGGGTGCTTCCGGGCTCGGATTGAGGAGACCAACGTTCAAAAATCCTTTTGGTCCTGATGATTTTCAGCCAGTTGTTCTCTCTCACAGGTGGTTGTGAGGATAAAATGGGGTATGGGGGAGCGGAGAGGTAGGGCAGCAGAAGAGTGAACATCGTTGTGAGCATTTTTTGGAAGGGGGGAGGTAAAATATAACAAAAGAACACAGGCTGCTGTATTATTAGGGTGCCAGATCTGGATTGTAAATGTTGGGCTGACCGCTAGATAGGGCCAAAGAATTAGTGTTTCTGTCTCTCTTTGCTGTCATCCAGTGGACATTTAATTTGTGAACTGCAACTCTGGAAGCCCTGTCTATCTCAGACCTCCCTAAGCCAGCACCCAGTGTTTCTCAACCTTAGCAACTTTAAGATACGTGGACTTCAACTCCCAGAATTCCCTAGCCAGCCATGCTGACTGGGGAATTCTGGGAGTTGAAGTCCACGTATCTTAAAGTTGCTAAGGTTGAGAAACAGTGCTCTGGACACAGCTCTCAGAAGCATGGAGGAGACCAGCTTGGTGCGGCCTGTTCTATCTGTGCTTTCTCCTTTGCTTGAAAAAGGTGTCCAACTGAGATGGTTCTTTTCCAGCTCTGCCCCTCACCTGTCCAAGGTAACCTGATTGGCGTGTGAGACGGGAGAAGTCCCTGAGGTGGCTTTGGATCGCTCTGTAAACCGAGAATCAAACGCCTTCATTGGCTCAATCTTAGAAGAGGTGGGCAGCACTGAGGACGAAGATGCGGGGAGAACAGCTGAAGCAGAGGTAGTGTTCACACTGGGAAAAGAGAAAGCAAAAATAGACAAACCAACTCGAGGCGCCCCACCTATCGGGCAAGTGCCCATTATGCGCACAAGCTGTGAGAAAGAGTAACATGAACAGCTGTGGTTTCTTCCCCCCACCCCACTGAATCCAGGGGCAAGGGTCCCTGAGTGCCTTGCAGAGAACATCACTCTCTAAAGCGGTGTTTCTCAACCTTGGCGGCTTGAAGATGTGTGGACTTCAACTCCCAGAATTCCCTAGCCAGCATGGCTGGCTAGGGAATTCTGGGAGTTGAAGTCCACACATCTTCAAGCTGCCAAGATTGAGAAACACTGCTCTAAAGGATCCAAGATTGAGACAAAACTGAATTAAACAAGTGGATGGTGTTGTTCCTCATCTATTTACCTATTTCATTAAACACTGGGGGACACCTACTAGAGAGGCCCCAGGGACCCCACCCAAGTCATTCAGAAACTTAACCTGACCTAACCCAGTTTGCATATCCACGTTCTAGCAGCAAGCAATGTCAATCTCCGAGCACGAAGGCCATCACAGGTAGAGCTTCCAACCCCTTAAGCAAGCCACACGCTTTTGGGAACAGGTCCTTATAGTTGTCAAAGTTGGAAGGAGGAAACCTTTGCCGCGATACTCACCCATCCTTGTTGGCTACGTCTTCGGCTGATTTTGCGGCAGCTGTCACAGGCTCTAAGGCAGGCTTAGCGGTGCCGAGGGAGTTGGCCGCGTTATAATCTAGAGCTATGAGCTGATTCGTCTGGGAAGCCGACATCATGGACCCGGCTAAGGATCCAGATAGCGGGATGCTGTTAAAAAGGGCTGTAGAAAAATCCCTGTTGGAAAAGGAAAAAAAAAAGTGGAGGTCAGGGGAAATGTGGGTAGATTATCCCCGCCTGTCCGATCAGGGCAAGACATCTATTTTAAACAGGACCGTATGGGCTGAAATCCGTGATTAAAAAAAGGAAAGGTGATACTTGGAGACATCTCATTATTAATTTTTTTATTTGCAGCCCTGGCTGGTTCTCTTTCTTTTTTTGGTTCCTTCCAACCAGTGTTGTCTCCTGGCAACTGCCTGGACAAGTCCCTGCAGTTTTCTTGGCAGGATTTCAGAAGTGGTTTGCCCTGGCCATCTTCTCCCTAGGGCTGAGAGAGAGGGACTGGTCCAAGCTCACCCAGCTGGCTTTGTACCTAAGGCGAGACTAGAACTCAGAGTCTCCCAGTTTCTAGCCTGGTGCCTTTAAGCATCCACCACACTGGCTCTGCTAGGCTGGGTTTGTACAACATGCTAAACCCTAGTGTATGGTCTCCTTCTGATTTCTGTTTGATGGTCCAATCAATTCTGTCAAGGTTGGGAATGGCCCATTCTAACTCTGCAGTGAGATCAGAAAGGACACTTTGGAATTGGAACATTTTGACTAGGAAACATTTCACCCACCACTACTTTGGAATAACATTTCCAAACAAAATAAAAGTCCTAAATATTTGGAAAACGGTACCCTGTATCCAACTGAGCTATGCAGAGCGGCGTGATCCTCCGCCGACCATCAGCTGTCCGGGTCTCAACTTGCTTCTTTAACAGGTTCTGCCAGGAGAAATAGAATTACTAGAATTTTGACTTTATAATCACTATAAAGTGGGACCAAGATCTAGCCGCCCAGAGTCACTTGTTCAAGTTGGTGGCCATACAGATTGGATGGATAAAGAAATAATAAATAAATATCAAATATCCATATGTTTATATATTGATCTGAAAGACCTGTATTTTCCATTTAGCCATTTTTTACTCTGAATGATATGTTCAAAGGCAGTTAATCAAGAATTCTACAGTTCTGCTTCATTTGCTGACAACGGACTTCCTCAACTTGGTGTTTCCTAGACTCAAAATCATCAGAAATTACCAGCTTAAGGAAGACTACTTTCTATCAAAGAGGCATCAGATCTTCCACTGGCCATGTTGCATCATATATAGATTGTTGTAGAGCACGTTATTAAAAAGAAGGAGCAAGGAACGGAACGGGGCACAGAAGAGAACTACCTTTCTAATGTCCTCTAAGCTTTCTCCATTCACCATGCTGGCCACTTTAGGAGCTGTTACTGCTGCTCCCGAACTGGTTGCATCTCTGATGGCTTCGTTCTTTTTTCCCACTTGCTGTTGCCTTTGCTGATACTTGAGCATCTCCGGATTCTCAATAATAGCCGTAGAGAGATGCGCCTCTGTCATTATAGCCAAACTTTTACCGTAAGTGGACTGGTGGATGTTGCTCTGAAAGATGTAAGAACGTCGGAACGTAAGCAGTGCCCTCTGGATCAGACCCCTGGCCCATCTAGTCCAGCAATTTGTTCTCTGGTGGCCAATCAACTGCACAAGGAAGCCCGCTAGTCTCTCAACAGATGGCCTTCAGAGGCAGTCCCGTGGCCAACAAGCCTAAGAGCCACTGAATCCCCTGCAGGTGAATCTATAGAGCATCTTACTCAAGATGTACAAGCGGGTCCATCGTTTTATAAAAGGAGAAGAACTACCAGGGGATGCAAAACTTTTGGTAGCTCTGGCTTGTTTATACCTTGTTTGGAGAATCGAGTAAAAAAAAAAACATTTATTGTTTTGTGAACTTGTTGCCTATCCCAGACTGAAAGAGCAAGTTACTATTGCACATTAGTGATGACCAAATTGATCAGATCTGGAGATGGCATGCCCTGTTCACAGTACAATGAGTTAACAGCAACACAGCTGAAAACAGTCTGAAAGTTTTAATAGGTGTGAAATGCGGCCACTAACAGGCCACGGTATCGTCAATTTTTCTCTGGGCCAAACTCAAAGTCATGATTTTAACCTGTAAATTTCTAAACGGTTTAAAACCTGGCTTTCGGAAGACCACCTGTTCCATTACAGATCTGATTACACCTTCACATCGGCAGGAGATGCTCTTTTGATGGGGGGCTCAGTTCAGAAGCTCCCTTGTTGGGCTCTTGGGAAAAGGGGCTTCACCTGTGTGTCCCCCAAACTATGGAACTCACTCGCTATGGAATTCCTTAATCTGGCATCAGAAAGGGGGCTAACAGCATACCTCCAATATAGCCTGTTAAATCAGATCCACCAAGATGACGTAGAGCAAAGTCATAGAACAATGATCACAACATAATGCTTGGCAGCCAAATTATAGTACTCAAATCACTGACTTTTTAAAATTATTGTCACGTGGTTCTTGTACTATAATTTGGCTGCCAAGCATTATGTTGTGATCATTGTTCTATGACTTTGCTCTACGTCATCTTGGTGGATCTGAAAGGCAGTCCAATAATGTTTAAAATGCAAGGAAATGGATACAAACGGACAAACGAATACAATATTAGGATGGTCAGCAAAACCACAGGCACCTTCTCCTCCTCGCTCAGCGGATCGCCAAGCTCATCTTGGGAAAAATCCAAAAATGCCACCGAGCCGTCCATGGAGCAGACTAAGATCCCAAGCCCATTCAGAGTCCTGGAGGAGAAGAGTCAAAAAAATCTCGGTTAGCAGCTTACAGCGGAAAACGGAAAGAGCAGCTCATGGACCCTGAAGGCTGAAGAGCAGTCAGTATGTTCACTGAAACTTAATATATTTCCAGATTCTCCAGATCATCAGGTGCCTTACAAAAAGTCTCAGTGAAATCTCAGCAAGGGTTGGCCAACCTAAAATCCAACACACCCACACACAATTGGTGTGCATATGCCAAGGCCTGGTACCAATCACGCTTCTTTGCTCACTGCAGGGATGGTATGTTCAGCTTTAGAGTGACGACAGAAGACCACATTCGCCAAACACTGATACGGTGACATAAACAGCCACATCACAGCAGCCTTCCACGTGGCATTACAGCACTAATTCCCAAATGATCAAGATGACGAGAGAGTTTTGGAAGAGATCGGGATATCCAGATACCAGAGCAGGGGACACATTCAAACACCAAACAAAGGGTAGCTCTTATTTCTGCTTTTCAGACGACCCAGTCCTGTCTCACCCCTCTGGGAGAATCCTCTTGGCGTGGAATTGTAATGAAAGAATGTTTGGCCTATGATAAATAAAGCCCCGTAAACCACATTCCGGGTCTGGCCACTTAAAGGCTGCAGTTAGCTATCTGTTCTTCCTCGATTCATTAATTTTCATCATGAAAATGTGCTCTTGGAATTATGAGCATTTCTGGACCCCACCCCCCTGCAAGAGGAAGCAGAAATTGACCAGGGGATGCCCTTTCCAAGAAGATCCTTCGGAGGAAATTACAATTATGGGCTGAATCTTTGAGGAGGGATTCGAACTGCTCCAGAATTTAGACATCAGTGGGATACACCACACACCCCCTTCCTGAACTGATAAATCTTGCACCTAACACCGCAGATATTTTGCCTTGCGACATCTAAGGTGGGCAGATGAAAAACAAGTTGCAGCCAGTGGTTTTCGAGCCACGTTTCTTGAGGTTTCTCAGATCTTCTGGCTGGAAAGACTTACGGCAACGTGCAGGCTTGTCTGGAGGTTCGCACTAAACCGTGGTTTACAAGCTTGGCTGAAAGGTGGCCCCAAATGCTTTGAAGTGCATAAATCTCTGGATCTAGAAACAGATGTGCATTCACTTTCTAGCCCTCCCGATGTCACGCTAAACCTAGCAAGGCCCGGCTCGCCAGATGGCTTGACTACTACTTTGCTCTTTGCAGAAGTTTGCAAAGTTGTTACACCAGCAGGGGCTGTAACTGTAGGAAGGAGCAATACCCCAATGTGCACCTGAAACGGCACAGCGCCCTCTAGTGGGAAGGAAGAACCATCGCACACGGCGTGCTGTTGGTCAAGGCAGTTGGGTCCTGTCGACTTCAGATCTCCGTTGCCCAGAATTGCAGACAAGCTGGGTTCAAACAGGTCCTTTTCCAGCAGTGGTTGGCATTCCCAAAGAATTTACCCTTGGGCCTTCTGGTATGGGCCATGGCTGCTTCTTCTCTTTCCTTGCAGACGGATAAGCAATCAACCATTCAGAGCAGGGTTTCTCAACCGTGGCCACTTGAAGACGTGCGGACTTCCACTCCCAGAATTCCCCAGCCAGCATAGGGCTGGCTGGGGAATTCTGGGAGTGGAAGTCCGCACGTCTTCAAGTGGCCACGGTTGAGAAACCCTGATTTGGAGTGACTCCAATTTCCTCTTCTCCAAGAATCCTTAAGGTCCAAGGATCCTGATCCTCAGCCACCTGAGCTGGTATCTCAGTTGAACATCGATGGCCCTCTTCTGGCTTTGTCAGATGTAGAAGAGATTGTGTTTTCTTACAGAAGTGGGGAAATGGTGCAAATCCTAATTTTTTTCAAGGTGTTTAATATATGGGATATCAAGGTGGGTGTCAGCCTTACCAGGTAGACCAGACAGGAAACACAACCAGACGAGGTGATTCTACTTTATTGTAAAGGTACATTGACAGAACCTTGCAAGTCTGAACTACAATTCTTCCCCCGTCTCCTTTACAGCCTGAGAAGCTAGGGAGGTCTCTTCTGAGCCTCTTGCCCTGCCCGCTATCCAGCTGTGGGCTATGCCCCCTCTTAACTGACTGTTCCCTTGGCAGCGTCTCTTCGCACAGTCTCCCAAGGTCTCTCCCGCATATCGTACAGAGGGTGGGTGTGTATCTGGATATGAATTGGGAAACATGCCATGGATTCAGTGTGGACAGGTTCACAGCAACTGTGTGTGGCATCTTACAGAAGTTGTGGCTGGGGCTTGTTTAAGGTGCTGTGGACAGGTACATAAGCAGGCTCGCGCTAGGTCCAAAGCAACCTTTTTGTGCTCTGCTATGTTAAGTGTTCCAGACCTTCACTGGAAATCAATAACTGGCCGTCAACAGGCAACCACAAGCAAAACGTTTGGTAGAGAGGGCCGTTCCAAATGAAAATGGCAGGGTGAGACAATGGAAAACAACATTTA
Source organism: Liasis olivaceus (assembly GCA_030867105.1). Classification (NCBI taxonomy): domain Eukaryota; kingdom Metazoa; phylum Chordata; class Lepidosauria; order Squamata; family Pythonidae; genus Liasis; species Liasis olivaceus. The sequence goes on along the minus strand of CM061364.1, from coordinate 6,563,458 downwards.
AGAGGTGAGACTTTTGTCCCCGTGAAAGCCATCTTACCACGAGATATCCATGATGGACTTGTCAAACAGCTCATGTATGACAACCAAAGGCCTTTTCAGACATGTCAGCTAAAAACAAAGTTACAGGTGTATGAATATCACAAAGCAGCCTCACATCCCAAGATTTAATGACATCCTTAATTTAGCATACATTCAGATCTGCTACCAGAGAGCCCAACCACGGAAAATTTAAGCAAGTTGGTGGGAAACCTGCAGCCTTCAAATCCTGACATAATGCAATTCCCAGAAGTTCCAAATGGCATGGCAAAAATAAGGGCTGCTAGGAATTGTTATTCAGCAACATCAGAATTTCAGCACAACATCAGAACTACAAATTCTCCACCTTTTTATCTGGGGGAAGGATAATGAAGTTCATAGTCCAGTAGAAATTACGTCATTTTGAGCCATGGGCCATTTGGTTGCAAATGCAAAATTTTTTGATCTGCCATTTGTTCCCCATCACTGTCTTTTTTTAAAAAAAACAAGGAACAGCCAGTGAAGCTCAGGAATCTAAATATAACTGGTAGATCAATGCTGTTGCCTGAAACTAAGTTTGAAGAGTCAGATCCACAGCGCGGAATAAATCCTCAAGGGCTGAAGTTATCCCCTCTTAACTAATTTCTGTATTCCTTTCCTTTTGCAGGAAGATGAGGGGATACACCACAGGCTATCTTACGTTCCCTCCTTCACGTTTAAGGGGAGGCGATGGAAAACTCACAATCTGGGTCTTTTAAAAATCCAATACTTCGAAGCCCATGGAACCTGGCTTGGTCTGAGATCAGTTAAAGCAAAGCAGCATCCGAAACTGAGCAAGCCTCAAAGATCAACCCAAGAAGGGCCAAAAGATCTGAATTCTTCCTGGGGAATACGTGCAAACATGCAGACAGGTGAAGACCCCCCCCATGCCTTAAATCTCACCTGACCTGCTACTTACCCAGACGGATAGAGAGCGATCTTTGCTGCCAACCGCACAACAGCAATAAGGGCAGCTCGACTTGGTGGAGCTCCCATTTTTTTGCTTCTTTTTGAAGATTTTTGGATTGAATTTCTGGAAAGGAAAGGTCAAGGCACTTTTTTAAAAAAACGGATACCACGAGATACTTTACTTGGGTTCATGTGATATAAGCAATAGCATGTAAGATTGTGACTTAAGAAAAGAATAAACTTTCTTAAGGGGAATGTTAGGGTTTGTTTGTTTTTTTGAGATGATACAAACAGAAAACAGAAACGCTGTTTGGATGCCTGACTTATGTGCCTTCTTTAGGCTGGCTCCATTTTAAACCCGGATGCTCTGAGTCTGTTTTGACTCTCCTTCAACCCACCCGTATCGAAACTACGAACCCCCAAGCAAGGTTTCTTTGAAGACCTGACTTATCATCATTTTCTCCCAAATTAGTTAACTTTGGGGCACTCTGTCTATATTCAGGATGGGAAGTAACTTACCACTACTGTCACTGCTTTGCGGTGGCCGACAAAATCCATGTTGGTTTTCCATCCGTCCCTCTCGATGATCTGGGCTGTAGGTCCAGAATTATTCATGGCATGAGCTGAGACCAGGTAGTGCCCATCAGGGGACCAGCTGATGCGCAACACATGTGTGGTGCCTCCACACTGGAAGAGAATTAGGCCACCAAGAAAGCTAAGCCTTGGGACAAATTTTGGCCAAGTTCACAGGCAGAGAAGTATGAAAGGAAAAAAAAGCAAAGCTATTCTCATCTCTAACTCTTTTAGTGTTCCCTTTTGGGTATATTATTATCTGATGATTTATTTACTCAGAGGCAAATCATCCAAAAGTTTTAGCTCCACGGCCGTTGTTTTTAATTAAAGCAGATGTTTATTTATTTATTAAATGTATAGGCCACCCGACTCCCAGCAACTCTGGGAGATTTGCAAATTTACAAATGTCTTCTTTTCCGTTTTGCAAAAATTTCGGCTCTAGCGTTAAAAAAAATTACAATGCAGAATTGAAGGAAGGGAAGGAAGGCAGCAATTAGAGATGAGGAGCTAACAATCTGGGGCGGTACTGCTATATAGGACAGGAAAATGACACGAAAGGGGCAGGACCGCTTCATGCACGTGGAGAGATTTTTCTTGTTGTAGGATGGAGAGATCTTAGGTTTTTGTCGTGTTTTAGAATTCACGCTATTGTTTTCATGAATCCCAACAATGAAAGGAAACTAGGCCATAGTTTTCAACAATTATGGAAAATTGACCACAGAGCTTCTAATAGCCCACCTTTGCTTTACATGGTGCCTTCCAGAATCCCCAGCCAGCACAGCTATGGGACGTATCACCCTAACACATCCGGTGGATATCATATTATGGAACAGGACTGTGCAGTACTTTGGATCTGATTCCAAAAAGGTGCCTCAGAGCCTTAACATGACACCTCTTTGCAACTTTTTCTTGTAAGATTCCAGGAAAAGATGCAGCTGCTTTAAAGAGTTGCAGGCGGTGGGGGGTTTGGAACTAACTTTGAAGCATTCCTCAGCCTTAGTGGGGAAGGATGGAACAGCGCATTAAAATGTAAGGTCATTATCACAATACATACTTCATCAAAAGGTTTGGTAATGCTGGTTTCTAGCTGCCAGTCCATAGTTCGCCACACCTTCAAGCTTCGGTCGTCAGCTTGTGACGCAATGTATTTCCCAACTGGGTCCCACGTGAGCCCCTTAACGAGGCCAGAGTGACCTTTCAAAGTGGCAAGAATTTCTGCATACAGCAAAGATAGGGTAGAAAGATTTGTTTCCAGAAATGCTTTTGATTAGAGAAAACCAGGAGAAGGGATCTTCACTCAGCATTACATGGGGGAATCTGTGATCCTTTCAGAGGCTGTGGTGTCACAACTCTCATACCTTCTGCCCAATGCTCATGGATTGGGGATGGGTGTAACTGAAGCCCAAAGACATTTGGAAACATCTTGGTAGGGCAGGGAATTCAACCAAGTTGAAATACTTAACTTGTTAAAGAAACATTTTGCAGGTAAGTGAAGAGGATAAAAGAAAACTGTTGATCATGCCACCAACAGGACACCCCCCAAATGGGTCCAGCTATGATGATGGCTTGAAATTGTTTCAAGGGGTTGAAACAGTTTCTTAAACAGTATAACTGCAAGGCTGTAAGGAAGGTTTTGGAGCAGGGTAGAAACGTTCTGGGGAATCTGAAGGCTTCAGACCCACCCAACATTTCCACAGGAAGAGACTGTGGGAGTTACAGCCCCCACTCCCAAAATCTGGAGTGTTCCAGTTTGTTCTCCCAGTTTTTGAGGTTTACCACATCAAGCAGTCATTTTCATTACTGCAGAACAATGCAATCAGTACTGTGCTTCCTACCTGGGAATTTGAGAGCGTTCCAGATCACAACAGTGTTATCCACACTGCAGGAGGCTAGCCAAGCATCATGAGGGGACCACGCCACATCCATGACATCTATATGGAAGTTAAAAAAAAATGGTGATATGAATTCCAGGGGGAACATAATGCCCACATCACTTAATCAGTTATTCGCTGAACTAAAAAAATGGAACCGGGGGCCCACGCCTAGTTAAAGTAATGTAATAATTGGCCAGTTTGTTCAATCTTTGCTATTCTGTGGCTAGTTCACACAATATACTAAATTTAATCCCAGGTTAACCAGTCACAATGTCGGTGTTCATCTCCCACGCTGGGCTGAAACGAATAAACCATGTTAGGGTTTAATATCTGGTTGATCCCATATGTCACATCCAAGACAAGGAATGGAGTCCTACAACCCACCGAACTGTTCAAACTTATTTTAGTTTAATACGATGTGTGAACTCAATTTCTCTGAAGATCTCATTTAATCCATCATGTAAACCCAACGGCAAAATAGCTTCAGTATCAATTAGGATAAGTATTCAACACAAGGGGGAGATCAGACACCCAAAACCTGAGAAATGCTGATTTCTTCTGGATAATCTATCTAAAAATAACTGATTTATATGCAACCAACCATCCAGGTGCTTTTTTCAATGTTTCCACTTTTAAAATGTTCATTCCGCTTTTCTGTGTCAAAGTGCATTCCAAACAGGTCACAGTTAAGATGCACATAGCTAAATTTAAAATTATAAAAATAATCAGATGCCTATCTATTTCTGCCACTCTTAAAAAAAAAAAACAAGCAGATGATATAATATTGTCCTGTTGGGTATTATTTTGGATTGCTGGGAGAAAGGGGCCTTTTTAGACCTGTAGCAATTTATGTCTATTTATCCATCAGATTTACATTCCTATCTTTCTTCCAGGAGCTCAAAGCAGCATACGCCACATTTCTTCCTCCTGCTAGTCTTTCCCACAGGAGCTCAATAAGGCAAGGTGGGCTGAGAGAGACCATGACCGGATTAAAGACACCAAGCAGGTTTTGATGGCTGATGGAGGCCTAGAATCTGGATATTGCTGGTCGTAGTCCAACGGAACACCTGAGTGAACCCGTATAGTCCAAATTTTGATGATTTCTATTACTTTTCTACTCTGCTGGACAGGCAGTTGTGACAGCGCAACTGAAGCTCCATGATACACATAAAAACCAGGCAGAGCTTCAGTCGTCCCATCCCAACCGCGGCCTTGACTTTTTGGACCATACCCTGCAGATATCCCTGTTGCTGGAGTGCCTAAACAACCAGACTGAAATAATGCAATGAAAAAAGAACACTGGCCATTCCAAACATCATTGACTTTAGCTGGTCGGACGATAAGGTGGGGTCCTATTTTCAGACAGCAGACAACACGGCACAATCAGCCGCCTTCGAGTCTCAAGCACTCTTACCGCCTGAATGGCTTCTTAGAATTGAGACACACCTCCACTGTTCTACGTTAGCAAGTTTACTACTGGAACCAAACACCGTGCTAGGTCCAATGTACCTATTGAAGAAACAGGTAAGGATTAGTAAGAATGGCCAAGTTATAGCATGGATACAGGAAACAGCTGAAATCCATTTTAGCAAGCAAAACACAGGTTTAACATAGTCTCTGTATACATGGCTCTCTCTGTATTCATTTTTATCCAATCCTGAAAATAAGATACGGAACTTTTTTCAAAAGCAGTTCAGGGAAGATGCCAAGAATTAAATTTAGGGGGGAGGGGGGAAGGAAAACTACTTACGCTGCTCTCTTCCACACCATGATCAGCTTATCATCTCCCCCAGAGGCAAGGTATATGCCATTGTTTGACCATCGCACACAATTCACACATGCTGGAACAAAATGGGAGCAAGAAGATGCTTGAAGAAAACACCCCCAGAACACATTCTTACACTAATGCTAGAGCTTAATGTAGGGGGAGAATGGAACTAGAACATATAAAGTGGGCTGGTTTGCTTGACGTCAAAGCACAGGTTGTGTTTTCAATCCTCCAACAGAGTTATGTCATCAGGCCTGGGGGGGCTTTGGGAGCCGGAAACGTTGTCAGATGGCTCCACTGCGACTGATATTCTGCTCCCTCCATGGGGTTGGTATATTGATATTTTTATTTTAATAATGACTTTTTATTTTTTTATAATTATTGCTTTTTTAAATCTATTTGCTGTTTTATTTAATTGTTGTACAACACCCAGAGTCGCACAGCTTTTGGAATTGTGTGATATTATGGCGGTCCATTAGCCCCCCCGTCACAAAAGGAAGATCTATTCTACCGTACCTAAATGATTGTCCATCTGACAAAGCATCTTGGGTACATTCTCACTCTTTTCATCCTCCTCCTTGAGAACAGGAGCCATGTTCCATATCACAACCTTTCCGGAATCCTGTCCTAAAGACACAAGGAAGATCATACTTTTCACTGCAGTTCCTACAGAGAATAAGAAACGGCTGGGCTCCTTTGCTGACATGTCCTTAAGGTTTTCTTTGACTGCCGATAGCATCTTCGTCCCTGATTTAGCAAATAACAGAGCACTAGCAGGGTCTGCCCATAGAGAATCCAATTCCACCGAGTTTACCAGGGCTTAGGATCTTAATACAAACACCATACGAAGAAATACAAAACTTCAATCCAATTTATGGCTGCACGTACTCAAGTTTAGTTAAAAGCTGCAGAGCTATGAAACACGGGGCTACAACCTGGAGTCTGCAGAAAATTTAACTTCTATAATGATATGGTAGAGCAACACATTTTTTTTTAATGATAACTTAAGATCCCAGGAAATGTTTAAGGCACTTAATGCAGGCAGAATTTTTAATTCTGTGGCTAGCATCGCTTTAATTAGGGGAAAATGCACCCCTGCCACTATAAATAAAGGGGGGGAAGTTGCTGAATGTGGAAGCCTATTAAATCGCACATTTTAAGTTAATCCAACTAATGCCACATTAATTATAACCTCAGGGTTGGCAAGCACATTTCCCTCTGACATTTTATCCCAAGAATCTCAACCCTTGCTGTTCACCATGCTAGCAACATGCTGAGGGACTCACTGCAGGCGAAGTCCATCCTCCAAATAAATCAAAACCAAACACAGAAGGACTCAGATTGCCCAGGGCTATTATACGCTAACAAAACACCCTCCAACATAACAGGGAGGGAGCGTTTATGCATAGAGCGTGCCCATGTAAGATGTAAGTCTAGGGGTGATGCTCCTACTAGGTTTTGTTCTTTATTGTTGCTCTGTTTCTATTGTTCTAGGTCCAGCAACATTTCATTTATAGCCTTCTGAATCCCAAGTGAGGGAAGCAGAGTAATATTTTTAAACCATCATTAGGTAAGACGCACGTTTAGCTCTACTTAATTCAAAAGGGGTCACTAAGACAAATGACTGCTGTATTACAGGTAGTCCTCACTTAACAACTTTAATTGGGACTGGAAACTCCATTGCTAAGTGTTTGTTAAGCGAGGACCCTAGTGACCATGACAACTTACAATGGCATATTTTGCAGCTGTTAAGTGAATCACGAGTTGTTAAACGAGGACTGCATGGCTTCCCCATTGACTTTACTGGTTGGAAACCAGCAGGGGAGGTCGCAAATGGTGATCACGTGACTGCAGGATGCTGCGACCATTGTAAATGCATATCAGGGGATGCTGTGACAGCTGCACATTTGAGGACCAGTCAGAAGTCTCCTTGTTCAGCACCGTCATAACTTTGAATGGTCACTGAATGAGTGGTCACTAAGCGAAGACTACCTGTATGTGCTACTATTTAAGTTCCTGTTATGGACCAGGTGCAGAGTTTTCACAAGAAACCTTTTCGGCAAACATACCTTGCCCTCCAGTTGCAAACTTGGTCCCATCTGGATGAATGTCAACTGAAAATATCGGCTTGGCTGGAAAAAAATGGTAGAAGGGAAAAAAAAATCCTTTGAGCAGAGTGTCCTTGGCTTGTAATGCACCATACTGCATAGAAGTGACACAAACCTATCATGCTTTATCCATCTTCAGGAAAGGCCTTCTATCTTCTAGCGGTATCAATCTCAGCACACTGTTAAGGTCTGAACCTTTGGGCTGCTCTGAAACCCACAAAATCTCAGTCTGTTCTAGCAGGACCTAATTTTCAAAGGGTCAGACCAGAAATGCAACGGACCACCTACCTTTTCCCCTTCCTCTGCAAGCACCTCATTTCATTTTGCAGGGACGGGACCTGCCAAGATCTGGAGAGCTGCAACCCTGCTGCCACTGGTGAGGTTCCTAACGTGGTTTCTGCATTTTCTAAAGAGTGCCTAAGCACGTGACTAAAAAGCTTTAGGGCAGGGAGGGCCTGCCAACTCAACCCATGGTGGGAGAGGATGAGATTTGGGGTCCAGCAAGGGAATACAGGTTCCAGCACTTGTTTTAGACAGCACTAGCCATCTGGTGCATCTTCATCAAGAATGAAGATCTCTTTCTGGTGCCAAGTCTGACCTCATTAGCAAATCCTCCTTCACTACCCTTGTATTTCATCCAAGGCAACAATCTTTATGAAGGTGTACAAGGGAAAGGGGACAGCAAAGGGACTTTCTTTTTAAATTGTGCCAAAGCTTTTTTGGTCCTGCCCCACTCCAGGTTTTGGACAGAATTAGCAGCTTTGGTGCAATGTGAATTTTTTATTTATGTTGCTAGGACATGAAGCTAAAACCTTGTATATACACTTCATTAAGACGGCTGCAGTTTTCATTCTCCCTCCAATACATCATCTTATCCGAATGGATAAATTCTAGCAGCTACTTTAACACTTGACTTTTCTCTTCTTCCTCTGAGAGTTGCCTTATTCTCTTTTTAACCTGTTGAAACAAGCCAGACAGTTCTTGCTCTTGCCTGGGAGAGATTTATGACTGACTGAGCAGGTGAAAAGGAAAGACAGGGCCTCTGCTGAAACTTGACCATTTAAGAAGAAAAAAGAAAAGAGAAATCAGAAGCTCAGATAATGAACTGTGATCATAATAAATATTCAAAGGAAGTTGGTACTCCTGAAATACGCTTAAACAACAGGAGCCTATGAGCGCAAAAAAGCTGAAATCCTATAATTTGAAGTTTAAAAGACTAAACGTGGTTGCAGTAGTTTAGGAAAGCTGTTTCTGAAACTTTGAGAACAAAATAGAAAGTTTCTAGCAGCCAACCACTGCCTAAACAGGTTGCCCCTAACGTTTTGCAGGAAGAGAAAACTGCATCATCAGAAGAAAAATACAAACAACTAATAACACACTTTAAAACCTACACACCCTCTGTGGTGACCATTTCAGCGACAATGGTTGCACTCCAGCGGTCTTACTGATCAAGATTCTTTTAGCTGACTTTCTAAAAGAAAGCAGAATGGCCCCTGCTTAAACTCTGTGATGAGGCTACTCTACAGGGGCCCTAGCAGAGAAACACTGCCCCCTTCCACCAGCCCCTTGAATGGAAGGAACATCAAACACCCCTTTCTGGAACAGTGAACAGGACGGTCTGGTTCGTCTTGAAGTTCCTGCATCAACTGTAGCTTCTGAGTAGTTTCCAAACGGAGGCCCGTGTAAGTCACCCATCATCATTGTCATTGTCACTCTACTCGGTAGAGTTTAAGGCAGTGTTTCTCAACCTTGGCCACCTTAAGATAGGTGGACTTCAACTCCCAGAATTCCCCAGCCAGCATGGCTGGCTGGGGAATTCTGGGAGTTGAAGTCCACCTATCTTAAGGTGGCCAAGGTTGAGAAACACTGGTTTAAGGTTTTCCAGCAGAGAGCAAGCATTCCTGCTGCTCATGGCTTTTAAGAAACCAGCCTCCTCTCATCACAGATTAAGGAACAGTCCCTTTCCCTCGTTTTTATTTATTCGTTTACTTTCCTCTATTCACTCCCCAGCTTTCTCAGGACTCATTTAAGCCTGCTCATAATCCAGACAGGATTTATTTAAGCCTGCTCATAATCCAGCAGTGTTCTCGGTACATACGCCACCCAATGCCGCCTGTAGTGAGATGGGCGGCTATATAAATTGGCTTAATAAATAAATACACGCAAAAAGAAAAAGAAATAAGAGCCCTTGCTTAGAAAAAAAATTGAATAGAATAAAATGGCAAATTGGGGCGGGGGGATAACCAACCATTATTCTGCCACCCACCTAAGTATCACTAAGCAGCGATGGGACCAGGTGGGCTCTCTGGAGAGGCTCTTCTAGGTTGTAGGCCCCACACCTGAAATGGTTCTCTCTTCACCCAACTGCCTATTCTGGGTAGCTTGGGCTTGAAAGCAAAGCCTTGGAGGAGAGATCGGGTGGTCAGGCAGGCTTATACAGAGGAAAGGGAGCTATTTAAAGCTTTCAGGATCAAAACTGACAGGTTAAATTGGGCCCTGATTGCTGCAATACGAGCGGATCGGCTGACAACAATATGACCTAAATGATTGACAATCATCTCTAGATGGGCAGCTGCGATAGGAAAGCTTCTAGATAGTGCTTAAGGGTGGTCCCACGGAGGGCAAATTACGGAAGTCTACCTTGGGGTGGGTGAGTGTGCCAACAAGGATTCTGTGGAAAAGGGAAAGAAAGGGCCTGCAAACAACGTGGCTAAAACCGTTCCAGATGAGAGGCCCTCCAGGTTCCCTTGCCAAACCACTTGACAGCGATAAACTGTTTTGAGAACCTGTGTCTGAGGACAGGGTTATCGGCAGTCCATTAATAGCAAACACCCTTTTTGCTTACTCTTCTCTCCAACACAACTCCAAATACAAGGTCACCGATAAAGCCAGGTGCTTTAAGCATACGTTTATGAGATCTGTTAATTCAAGAATGTGTACAGGTACTTTAGCAGAGCTATTGAATACTACCAAGTGAGCCTTTGCTAACAGACACAGACTCAATCAGCTTTGAGATTCGCTGGATGGAGAGCATCTGCTTTTGATTAAATTTTGTATCTGGACTCTGGCGCAAAGTTTGAAGGCACGCTGGGGACAACTTGGTTGAAGCTGAACAAACCTGGACACAGTTTGTCACAGGCCTGCTTCGAAATCCCATTCATCTCACCTTGAGCTCCTTATGGAAGGAAGGTGGTAAGAGAAATACATTGAATAAATACTGACATTTTACAGACTCTCTCAAAAGCCAGTGTTTTTCCCTCCCCAAATTAGACATGGTGCCCGATCCAGAATATGTTCCATATCTACTATTTTTAAAAATGTATCTTCTTATTGCTATGGGCATCTTGCTTTTACCAACACTTTTGAACAGGGCTACGTTTTTGCAGTGTGGAAATTTGGAGCCCTTTCCTCACCTCTGGAAGGGGAAAAACAACTCTGCAACCAGATTCTTCCTGACAATAAGGTTTAAAGGATCAGCAAAACGCTTTGGAGCTCTGCTCAATCTATGTTCTTCAAATGGTTAATAAATTATTATTATTATTATATCATCTTCAATTATCAGCCCCCTTGTTGGCTTCTTTACAAACCTGCCAGCAAGAAATCTCTAATGCAAGCTTAACTCTCTAGGAGGCAATAAAGAACTGAAGATGCTCTCTGCAGAACTTGAGAAAGGCATTATGCTTTCCTTAGGGCCCAGCCAGACCCTTTGAGGAAACCAATGCCCGCTGTAAAATGTTCCTAAATTAGAGATGTTAACATCTGTGCTCCTACAGGGAAGTCTATGTTCTGATCAGCAGTCCAAAGTATATTTTAGTGCTTTTTCCAAGGAATGCCCCACCCTACATCACAGAGTATTCAAGCAGCTCTGATCTGGATGGTAAATACTGTACATTTCGTTCAGCGATCACCAAATGGTCACTTACACACTAGGTTACTTTCAAGGAGCTCTTTACGTTTTCAGGAAAAAAGTCAGTTTACTCTCCCCATTATGGAAATAGAATGGTAAAATAGGGAAAATTTTGACAACATTACTGGGAAGATACACACTGTCCCTAAACTAACCAGGGTCTGGCGCAGGTAAGCAATATTGTTTCCCCAAACCCCTGCAAAGTGTGTAGTGGAATGGACCAGAGAGCACCAGAAACTGTCTCTTTATGTCACTAACACACTTATCTTCAATGCTGAACGAACAAGGAGGCAAACCAGAAAACCTAATTTAGATATCAGTAAATATCTCCAAGAAATGTTTACTATCAACGATGCAGACAAAAAAGAATATCAAGTTTTAAGTACTGCAAAAGTCACTGCCATCAAACATGTCAAACAAAGCAGGTACCACATGCAAAATCCTCCAAGTGAGGCATTTTTTAAAGCACCAAACCACTATGTTTTAAGAAAGAGTTTTCCATATCTTCCTGCGTTTCGAGGACACAATATCAAAACCCAGGACAAAGGCCAGTCAAAACTTTAATGTGCTACTTAAGCCAGCCAACAAAACATACGGCTATATGCCATACGTTCCGATTTTCTTTAGAAATGGAGAACTCCGCACACGCCTAGAGGCCCTCAGCCCCTTGGTTGCAAGGTCACGGAAAACCTGGAAAGTGCAGCCAGTCAGGATTAAAAAAAGAGCGAGCAAATGTCTAATACAGCATAAAGGTATTTTTATCCTCGAGCCCTTTACGCACGTCCTCAAACACTGAGGTTGCAATGCGGTAAATACTTAAGTGGACGTGCCCTTTCCCCATCCAGCTGTGACTTATTTTTGCAAGATAGAGAATGAACTGTAAATTGGGGGGGGGGGGGGTTATATCTGTAGCAATTCAACAACGGAAAGAGTACTTAATACGTGCGCAGGGGGCTCCCACTGTTTTACCCCCAGGGCTCAACCCCTAATGCACTAACATGTCACAGAGCGGTTGCCACTTTCCCAAGACGCAACAGAGAGACAGGCTTGCTTAATATAAAGCAGGTAGGGCAGATGTTACCTTTACTTCCTGCTGAAGGTGAGAACATGTCAGGTTTCACAGGGATGAGGAAAAGGGGCGTTCGGCATATGCTCAGAGGCCCCTAGACCCTGTTCTGCGGGATGGGGCCCGGCTTAAAGCAGCTTCAGCAGACTGACCTAAAGAAACCCCTGTGCTGTAGCTGCTTCTTACTGTGAGTAGCGTCACCACCGCTCACAGATCGCTTCGCTGTAACTGTTGAACAAGGGTCTGCCCGCTCGATTCCCGTTGCGTCCTCACACACGCGGCTTCCTGTGTTTCTATCACAAGCTGTTCCGAGCCATCGGGGAGTGAGCAGCAGGTCAGTTGGCCAAATAAAACAGGCCGCCAGGCGCGGAGCAAACAGCCCAGAACTTCCCACCCGGGGCACGGTGTGCCCCCAGGCCAGAGGCTGATACCCTGCAGATGCCTGGGCCGTAAAGCACTCTGCCCGTGCCCAGAAGATCCAAGGAAAGAACCCCCTCCACAAAGGGTCACCGGCCATGCCCTCGTCCCACACCACCCCAGAGGCACAGAGGCACGCCTGGGAAGAAGGCCACTCTCCGCAGCACAGCTCCCTCTGCCGACGAACCGAGCGGGCCTTCTGTACATGCCCAGAGGCTACCTCCCTCCCTTCCCCCTCCTTCCCCGCGTCCCTGAAAGGGAAAGCTCAGCGCCAGCCTCCACCTCCTTCTAGGCCCGGGGGGCCGATTTAATTAAACTAAACTCAAGGTCTGCCCATGCGCTGCCTCCTCCCGCCTCCCCCCATGGGTGCCTCTGCACGTGCTCAGAGGGCCGTCCTCCTCCTCCTCCTCCTCCACCCCGTGTGTTCCTGCGGGTGGGGGCAGCCCGGCCAAGGATTCCCCTGCCCGCCCGCTCCGCGCGTGCTCAGAGGACCCTCCCCTCCCTGTTCCTGGGGGTGAGAGGCAGCCCTGCCGAGGACGCCCCCCGCCGCCCGCCCTCGGGGCCCTCTGCACGTGCTCAGAGGACCCCCTCCCCCTCCCCCAGTGCCTCTGGGGGCGGGGGGCGGCCCGGCCGAGGGCCCCCGCCCCGCGCCCTCTGCCCGCGCTCAGAGGCGCCCTCCCGGGCTCACCGTTGTGGTTGACCCAGGTCGGCTTCAGGAGCTTCATTTTCCCCGCCGCCGCCCTCCGCCGCCTCCGCCGCTCGCTCGGGCGCCGGGGCCTCCGTGTTGGGGCCGGCCGCAGGCGGGGCGGCGTCGGCGGGCAGCGCCCGCGGCCCCGGCTCAGGCTGCCCCCGGCGGCGGCGGCGGCGCCCCGGCGCTCGCCCCTGCCCCGCCGGCCGCCTCCGCGCCGCCTCCCGCCGCCTCCGCGCCGCCCTTCGCCGCCGCCCCGGCCTCACGGCCGCCGCGCCATCGCCGTCGCCGTCGCCCGTCCCGCCCGCAGCAGCCGCCGCCACCCGGCCGCATCCCCCGCTCCCGGCGGCTCCCCGGCAACGCCGGAAGTCAGCGGAGGGCAACGACCCAAGCTGCCCGGCGGGAAACAAGGGACGCCGCCCAGAGAGGCCGGGGCGGCGCGGCGGGGGGCTTCCCAGGGGCCCGCGGGCGCGCGGCGGGCGCGCGGGCCGGGCGGGCCGCGGCGGCGCCCCGGCCGGGGGCGGCGGCGGGGGGCGGCTCGGGGGCGGCTCGGCGGCGCGGGCGCTCGGCATTCCTGGGGCAGGGCTGGGAGAGGAGAGGGCGGCCCTCCGGACGGCGGGGACTACAGCTCCCGGAAGCCTCCGCTCCCCTGGCCGGGCTGAGGCATGCCGGGAGGTGTAGTTCAGCGGGAGGTGACAGGCTGGCTCAGCCTCCAGCGGGACGGCCGGGAGAGAACTGGGGGTGACGTCAGCAGCGGCCTCGCAGTGCCCGTCTCTGCTTGCGGGAGAAAGTTCTTACGTCCTTTGGCTTTAAATGTCTTAACAGAGGGAAACTGCCCGGAGTCCTGGGAGTCAGGTGGCGTGTCAATTTAATAAATAATAATAATAACGATAACAACAACAACAACAACAACAATAGCATGCACCAGCATTCGCCAACCTGCTGTCTTCCACAAGGGGGGCTGGGGAGTATGGGAGTGGCAGTCCAGGGCCATAAGAGGGTGCAAAGGCATAAGGGCCGTTCTTGAAATCTGCTCTCAAACTGCATGGGGCATGGAGGATGGCACGCATCCTCCTGACCTGGCTGCAGAGGATGGGATTTGTGCTTCACGCATGGCCGCAGTGCCGAAAGCGGTGGAAAACTAAACTCTAGGTCAGAGGCAGATACAAACTGCAGTGGACACACAGAGAGGAGCTCAGTCCTCTTATGGAAAGAAACTCTTATTTGTTAGGTATTTTAACTTTTGTTAAATTTGCTTCGTCTGTCTCTTATTTCCTTTAATCCAGGGTTCCTCAACCTTGGCAACTTGAAGATGGGTGGACTACAACTCCCAGCTTTGCTGGCTGGGGAATTCTGGGAGTTGAAGTCCACACATCTTCAAATCGCCACAGTTGAGGAACCCTTCTTTAATCAGTATATAAACATACATACGTACACACATACACGCAGTAACAATACAATGGAGACCTTAATGTTATGTAGTTAGTTCAAGACCAAGACTGTTGTGTCACTAATATTTTGATGTGGACTGCAGTGGTTCTTTTTTTATGCTATACTTTATTGTGGATGAAAAGTCAAATAATCTGGGAGAGCGGGCGGTGAGGCCTGTTTCTGAGAAACGCACGATCGTGCTAGAAGGCAGGGGGTTTAGGGTGCAATCTTGGAATATCAGAACTCAGCCAGAGCCCTTAGCAGGAATGGCGTGATGAGACAGTCGCTGTACTTAAAGTTGCAACTGAGATCCTCAGCATATCCTTCTCCAAATCCTAGATCCCACCCCCAAGGGAGAAAAAAACATACAGATGGAAACAAGACTCATTTATTTATTAGATTTATAACCTACTCTTATTTACTGCTGCTTGGAGTCTTCTGGAGTGGGTGATTATAATACATTTAACATATTAAGTGAGTCGCACAGTCGGCCAAATGTTTAGACCGGATATGGCACTTTTATCCACCTATCAAGTCCTTATCATTATTATTAAATTATTATTATTCAAGGCAGCATACATACCGAACGCACTATTTTCCCCCAACCACAACCCTGCAAGGTGGGTCGGACTGTGAACTTCCATGATTGATGGAGGACTAGAACTCGCAGCCCAGCACCTTCGCCACCGCATCAAATTGACCCTTCTCCCTATCTGGAGCAGCCTTCTCCAACCTGGCACTCTAGGCAGGTGCTGGGACCCCCCTGCTCACCACCCACCCGCAGGCTGGCCGGAAATGCCACGGGTCAGGGTCCTCACCACCCTCTCTGGAGAGCGCCAAGTTGGGGAACGCGGCGCCTCCCGCGCGGTGGGAGAAGCGAGGGCGGCGGGCGCCGCTTCCTTTCCGGAACCTTTCCGATGGGCCGCCGGAAGCGGGGGAGCAGCATTCGCGGCCGGACCGCGGTGCGTCGCTGGAGCGGTCCTCCGTTCGGACGGAGCCATGTGGGCTCGGGCGGCGCTGGGCCTCTTCGGGAGCGGGGCGGGAGGCGTTTTATTTCGGTAAGCGGCCGAAAGGAAGCGGGGGGGGGTGGGTCTTCTCGCCTCTTCGGCTGCTTTCAGCGGCAACCAGCTCCCCCCTGGCTACGCGCCTCTTTGGGGATTGGGAGAAGCAACGAGCGCCCGTGGGGACGCCCCGAACCAGCCCCGCCATAAAAACCCAGTAGTTGCCCCCCCACAGCAAGCTAAACCTGGTTGGATTGATTGACATTTCAAATGTAGTCACCGCCCATCTCACTCAAGAGCGACTCTGGGCGGTTTTAACCTTGACCGGGGCGTCTGCGTCCCCCCCTCCTTCGCATATTGCATTTAGGGATCCCCCAGATGTGTTGACTCACGCGCCAGGCGAGGTGTGTAGGAACGCATTTATTTTTATTTTATTTAGCTATTCCTCACATTTATATAGCCGCGCATCCCACAAACGTGACTCCTGCGGAAGGGCTTCCTGATCCTTTCTAGAACCTGTTTGCCCCGATCCTTCCTAATAATAATTATATATTATTAATATGTTACATTTATAGGCTGCTTCACTCCCAGCGACCCATTTAAAAGCAAAGAACGATACCAAAAAAAAAAGAGACCCACACAAAAACAGCACAAGACGAAAGGACAAGGATAGTGAAGAAAACAAAACCTGGAGGGGAACAAAAAGGAAGAAAAGGGCAAAGGGCTTGTGGCAATGGGATAATGGATGTGGGGGTTTGCTAAGCTTGTTTAAACTAGCCGGTTGCCTGTTTGCATCCAGTATTTTTTGATTATGTGAGTTGCAGTACATAAGATCTTTAGACTGCATTTTCACATGATTGCATTTCATATTAACTGTTTATTTATTTATTTATTTAATAAAGCCTACCATCCCACACTTGTGACTCTGGGCGGTACACACAATTAAGAGAACAATCCTAATTGGAAATTGGAAATCTTCCGAGAATTTTGTTATTGCAAGAAAGCTAAATAAGTACAAATTGCTTCCCCTGAATCTGAAGCTGCTAAAATTATTTCTGGCAAAGAATTGATGAGTTATTCCTCTTACTGATAATCTTTTGTCTAATTTGATTCACATTATATAATTTTTAGTTCTCAGTTAATCTGGAATGTACAACTCCGAGCGAGCCACTGGCAATCTTCACTCCTTGGACTGAGAACAGCTCTGCCGATGAGGTAGGATAAAGCTCAGATTCTTATTTTCAACCCAAACTTTTGCTTTCCATTTGACAATATAGGAAAAGCTATAAAATATTTATTTCCTTTACCTTCTCCAAGAAACTCTGGAATCTTGCAGTTATGTTCTCCGTTCCTTCATTTTATTATCCCAAGAACCCAACAAGGAAACTTTAGTGGAGAATGAATGAGCCAAGATCATTCATGGATGAACAGGGATTTCAAGTTTGATTCTTTTAATTACTTCTGAACATACCATGTGGATTTTATTTACACACACAATATGTTCATGGTATGTGAATATTTGACAGTTTCTGGAATGCTGTTGTGAAAGTCATAATGTCCTAAAGCTTCTGTCCTATGCACATTTACCTGGGAATTAATCCCCACTGAACACAGGCATTTACTTAAAAGCAAATTTGCACACGTCAGACAGGAAATTAAGTAGACCACCATTCAAAACGATTGTGAAAAGTTTTAGCTGCGTTGACCTACTTTTGAAAACCATCAAGGCATTTCTTCTAAACCGCTGCTGGTCTGTAGTAGAGTGCTGGCCGAAGTGATTTAAAACCAAAAACCTTTTGAGATGTTTGCGTTGAAGTCATTGTGAGAATGTGATATTGTGCTCTGTAAAGTTCAGGCCATGATGGATATTTCATTTCCCGCCTCCCTTAGAGCAGAACCCGCAAAGAAAAAAAGGGTAGATCCAAAGAAAGACCAGGCTCTGAAAGAACGTCTGAAAAAGAAAATCAGAAGATTGGAAAAGGCTGCTCAAGAGCTGATTCCTATTGAAGACTTCATCGTACCATTCAGATTCATGGATGAAAAAAGGTAATGGGGTGCTGAACGGGTGGGGTCACTATAGATTGTGACTGCAGTTTTTTTTAAAAATTATTTATTTAGCTATCATATTTACATAGCCACTCATCTCACACAAGGTGACTCTGGGTGGTGTACAGCAATTAAAAAGAATAAATACATTAAAACAATTACTAATAAAAAACTGTAAAAACACACAAAATAGGAGGGGATGAAATTAATAAGGGAGCACTTGCAAAATCTCCCCGGTCCCCTGGGAGCCCCAGGCCTGATCACATAGCCAGGTCTGGAGAGACTTGCGGAATGTTAAGATTGTGTTTAGCTATGCTGGCTGGGGAATTCTGGGAGGTGACGGCCGCAGATCTCAAAACTTGCTGAGGTTGAGAAACCCTGCTTCCAAGCAATAGATGCGATTTGCCATGGCCTCCCATTCAAGCACTAACCAGGTTCTGCCCCATTCAGCCTTTTGAGGTGAGCCCGGGGGGGCTAGGCCCTCCATCCCATACGCTGCTCTGTGTTTTTCTGATAGGGTGCGAGAGCTTACTCCGCTGTCCCCTGAAGAAAGTGAAAGGCGGGCTCAGCTTTTGAAAAAGTGGTCTGTCTACAAGTATCAGCAGGACAAAGCCGAGATGGACACCATGAAAACTCTTGTCGCTGCCCAGGAACAGGCTTTAAAGGAATTGCGCCTGGAGTCGGAAGAGCTGTATCAGGCGGCCATTCAACGGGATGTGTACTTGTTCCCTTTTGACAGGCAAGAACCCCTGAACACCCCCCCTCAGGCTAAGTATGAAGCTCCCGAAGGGAAATGCAATGATCTCACAAGGATATATACGTATTGATCTGGGCTGCTGGAAGATCAGCGCTGTCAGCTAGTGCAAACCCATTACGTTCTGCCTGGTCATTTGCTAGATTTCAAGGACCAGCCCGATATGGCTGTGTGATAAAATCACTGTGGAGACCAATAGATCATACAAGGGTCAGTGGAAAAGGCCTTGAATGTTGGCTCTGTTGAATAGGGTTGGTTTGTCGGAATCAAATTTGCTACATGCTCCCATCTATGGGCAGCCACATACATTTATTAAATAAATAAAATCTTGTTGTAAGATACATATAAGCCAATGTGAAGATGTTGATTTCTTTGGGGATTGAAAAGGCAAAGCATCTGAAACCCCACCATAAAAATTCTTAGCTGATTTTTAGGATATTATCTATAAAGGAAGTTAATGCTTTGTTCTGCATTCTGTAGAAATTCCCTTTTGCTACCATTATGGATATTGAATAAACTCTACTTACCAATCCTTTAAAGTACTTTTGTCTGACACAGATAAGAGTGCTGGTGAAAAGCCATTTTTATATATCTGGACTGTGCAGTTGAACATCACAGGTTTGCCAGCCCTGGTCTCCAAACATTCAGCTTCCTACTTTGGACTGAGTTCACACATCCTATTAAGTCATAGTATTTTTTATGTAAATAGTGTATTGCGGTTTTTGGCTTATCAGGTTTATAGGAACTCAGCCCCGGCGGTTGGTAAAGGAAGTTTTAAGCCGGACCTGAACATTGCATATGAATTAAAGAGTTCCTCAGCTGTCAGCTTGTCACTCAGCAGCAGTATTTTCATAGCTAATTTGCAACTGAAGACAGAGCTTGTAAACAGCAAAATATATCCTTCACAAGAATATTTTGTAAATGTCCTCTGAAACTTTGCATTGGCTTAGCAAAAGGGTTGAGAGCAGCTGTTTACATAAAAAATAAATCTGACACAGTTAAAGCGAGGTATCAGCCTGGGGGTAGCACAGATTTATGATGGGAAAATCCCCATAATCCCTCAAGAGTCCCTGAGTGGCATCAGACAGAAGTTCCACCTAGGCTATTGGAGGGCCTCCTCACTTGAAGTTCTCTTCCCCAATGGGTGAATTCCAATCAGCTGGAGGACTTTTTCTCATTTTCCACACTGGCGCATATTTCTGCTTCTTGGCAACCCGTGCTCGCTCGCTGTCACACAACAGATCCTGCAACAGACAGAAGCTGTTGTTAACAATGTCCCAACACTCAGCACGCATAATGTTTTTCAGAGTGAAACAGGAGAAATCTACGTCCAGAATGGCTTACATTCTGGAATCTGACACCATTTTTACCTTCTGTTACACATACTCTGGATTTGTTACACAGAGCAAAGGACCATGGGCAATACCAAAATTTGCACAGAAAGTTGAGCAATCAGCAAACGATTTGATTGATAAAATCAACTTTTGGCCATGCCTACCTCTTTATAGGAAACAACCCATCCTTTTTGCAAAGGTGCAATAATATGTATTTCAAGCTGTGCCCTTCTTGTGGAAGGGTAAGGTTCCACAAGGATTTGATGGGGTTCTGGGAAAGACCAGAGGGCAAAAAAATGAATAGTTCACTCAAACCCAGCCCGTTTTCTATCACAAGAGTTTTGCCTCCTTAGCAGGAATTCCAGGAGTTTTTTACTTTTTAGTGAACAGGGGGTCTGAAAAATTTGAAAACTCTTCTAGCGCAGCAACTTTTTAAGGGACGCAGATTGTCTTTCTTCTTCAGTTACGGCAGTCAACAGGCAGCGAGTCTGTAGCCCATCAGATGTTGCAGAATTGGATGGGAAACCCAGCTGCATTAGCCAGGATTGCTAGTGGCAAGGGATGCCAAGAGCTCAGCATCTGCACCCATTGCAGCCCAGATCCCACTAACTCTGGTCAAATGGGAAACGGAGAAGAACAGAGTCCACTGGAATTAGGCAGCTAATACATTCAAATAAATAAAGTATTATTAGAGTTACAGCTGCTCATTCCTAGGACTCTAATATACAGCAGCAATTTTTAAGGGGTGTGTGTGAAATGCCATCGCATTTATTTCCCAGCATGGAATAAAACTACAGATGATCCGCTTGCTCTTAAAAAAAGTACTTCCTCCCGTCGGTCAGATGGCCGGAATGCCTCTTCCAGAGCGGGACGTGTTAAGAGGCATCCTTGGACATCCGTCGAGTCAGCCAACTCGTGAGGGTACGGCTCTTTCTATTCTTAATGACTGAGGCAACGGATCCCGCTTCCGCCCTCCAGATCCTTGCCGGACCCCATACCTTGGCCATGGCGCTTTTCGTTCTCTCCCATTCTTTGCAATTCTTGTAATCCTTCTTCCACTGGGCGCAGGATGGCGTCTCCCCGTAAGTGTAGTACGTATGGTATAGGTTCCGGATGCTCCGGCACAGCTTCCATTCGGACCAGTAATCCGCACAAGCTCGGGGGGGCTGTCGGACACACGCACAAAACACAGCAACAAGCGTCCGCTCATTGGCATCATTTGCAAGGGGGTCAAAAGACTCCCCATCTGAGGTTTGCCCCGGCAGAAGAAATCAGCAGGAGTCGCAAAGCAAATCCTGTGGCGCGCAAACCGGTCGCGTCTAAATCCAGTTTTGCCTCTGAACTTTCTCGCTCTCTGCCTCGATTTTTACCCTTTCTTTCGTGGGTCTCACACCAGCCTTACGCTTCCCTCGGCTGTTAGCGCTCCTGTTTCATTTTATTCTAATTTCTTTCACCGGGGAGCCACCCAGAGTCAGGCGGCATTTTAATGAATTATTTACAATTGGATTGATCATAGTATATGTATTATTGGATGACGATAATAGCAATATATATATTAATTATAAAACATTTATTATTATAGTAGCAATTTAGAATTAATGCAATTTATAACATTTAAATATCAATATAATACAAATCATAAGTATACGTGATAATATGATTCGTCATTACAATAATTATATTATTTTCAGAAGGTCAGCTCCAACCTTTCAAGTTCCCACGGGCATCGGAGAGTTCGCTCTAAGGGGTGGGCGGGCTGCTAAATCCCGGGGAAATTCAGCACTAGGCTGCCTTCACACGACACGCAAACTCCCGTGTCCCGCATTCGCACAAGCCGCGAACTACGCCCCAAGAAAGGATTTTCCTTCCTACCGGCCCCAGGGATGGCCCCCAAATTCCTAGTTTTCCACGATTAGGCAATGATTATGGGATAATCCTCACCCGCCAAAACTCCTCACCCGCCATCGCGCGGGCTCCGCCACAATGGAGCAACAACCCCGCAGACGCGGAGCTTCTGGCCGGTCGCCCCGCCCACCGTCCTCCGGATGGGCGGGGCGACGCGCCGATTGGACCTTTTAGAGGGACCCAAGGGCTACAGTCAGCGGCGCGTAGCCGCCGCTTCCGGTTCCCAGGCGTAATTGCAAAGCGTCCCCCGGATGGGCGGAGCAGGCGTCGATGGAACCGTGGGGGAATTCAGGGCTAGTCAGTAGCGCGCATACACCGCTTCCGGCTCCCAGATGTAACTGGAAAGGTCCTCCATGTGCGGGGTTAAAAAAAAAAGCGTTTAGGTTTGGGAGTACTATGGCCATGCTAGTCGGGCCTTCTGGGAATTGTAGTTGCACGGGGGGAAGGCTCACTTTGGAAATCATATTTAAGCATACACGCAGCTTTATTGTCAGTTTTTAATTGGTTTGAGTCAGCGCATTAGAGATATTCACAATTCACACACACATACACACCTCTTTAAAGCAAAGCGATTTGACAAGAATAAAAGTTTGGCCATTGGAAAGACCCCCTTCCCCATCTGAACTCCACAACGGCTGGGGATTCTGGGTTTTGAAACCCCAACCCCTAGAAAAGATGCAGATTGGGAAAAACAGCAGTCAATTATCAGCGCTGTCTGTCCTTTTGCGGTTTTCATTGCACATCTCGACCGCAAACGATTCAGTTATCAAACTTCTAACTTAGCTGGGCTACATTTGCCTCTATTTCCTTCCTTCCACGCATGATTTTATTTTTATAGCATCCCTAAGGGTGACTTTATTTATTTTGAAAAAAAAAACACAAGTTTGCCACAAAATCCTGTTTCGGCAATTTTAAAACACCTGTAGGTCCTTGCATCTGTGGAACAGTGTGAAAACATTCACGTTTTCTAGAGCTGTTCATGGAAGAGAACAACTGACCGAGTGTTAGAAGGGGAAAAAAGTGGCTGATTTCAAAGGATGGGGTTTGAAATCAGCCTCAGTGCTTGACAGTTTTTTTAATCCCTTTAAGACTTTTATATGGTAGAACAGAAATCTCCCTGAACAAACAGCTGCGTCTAGGTGTGTGTGAAAAATTATTCTCCTTTCCCAACATGCGCACACTTTAGATCGATCGCACTCCTTATCTTGCCACCTAGTGTACTATACCATTACACTTAGTGTACTACACCATTACACCAGTGTTTCTCAAATTCAGCAACTTTAAGACGCGTGGACTTCAACTCCCAGAATTCCCGGAATTCTGGGAGTTGAAGTCCACGTGTCTTAAAGTTGCTGAATTTGAGAAACACTGCATTACACATTCTAGGGTAGAGAAAAAATTATAGAGTCAGCTGTACACTATCAGCACTTTTCAGTTTAGCCCCACTGCCGCTTCCAAATAGATTCCCAACACATTTCAGAAGACTATCCTGTTGCCTACACATGTCACTGATCTGAAATAAAACCTATTTCTGGGGAACAGAAAGTTACCCAAGCGTCTTATCGGTTCAGTTACGAATGTCCTGCAATGGCCCTCTTTGTAGACGTAAAATAGGGAAACAGATCCAGCTTTAAAATGTTTGTGTCCAAGACAAACCCCTCCACCCTGCCAAATCCGACTGGCCTAAATTGAATGTTGCTTCAGTTCTCATGGATGAGACTGCGTACGTGGTAGCAAACCAGCTTTATTGCTGCGGAAAAAGCCGTTACACAAATACAGCTCTATTCTCCAAGAAAGGAGAACGCTGGAGAAGGCTGGGGAAGTGGGCTATGATCGCGTGCCCTCCGAGTCATCTGTCCCCCCACGGCAGGGGAAACACCTTGCTTCCAAGGAGGGCTAAGGCAGGGCCCAGCGTTGGAGCCAAACGCTCCCAAAGCCACTGCTTGTTAGCAACACACTCTTTGTTAACGCCGCTTCGCTTTCTTAAAATGAGAATGAAGCGTCTTCAGAACCTGATCTTCATTTTCTGTGGACAGTACGAATGCGTTCCACTGAAAAGCAGGAATACAAACAGTCTTGCCAGAAATGCTACATGGCTATTTTATTGTCTTCTCACCGCAGAATTTAGGGTTTCCTTCCTTTCTTGCGAAGGGATTGGCCTTCTCCAGAAAACGCAATAAAACGACTGCCAGCATCATCCTGAGGGAACGAAGCAAAGGTTAGGAGAGATTGTTTCGATTAGTTGAATTACTTTCTGGAATCGCTGTTAGGAAGTCTGATTTTCAAGCTTATTGAGGATCCAGTTTTATTCGGGAAAAAGAACAACAAGAAAAGCTTGCACAAATCATTTATGGGGTTTTTCAGAGTTTGGCTCGCAAGCTACCTCACACAACAGTAGCGTCGGAAGATTGCTGTGGATTTCATTTGAAAATTGATAGTGAAATGGTTTATACTTGCTGTGATGAGGGTGGGAAGTTGCTTTCATTTTTTTTCTTTTTTCTTTCTATTTTTTTCTTTCTTTTTTGCTTCCCTGCACCTTTTACCCTCTCTATTTTTCTTTTTCATTTGCATTACTTTTATTATTGTAGTTACAACTTTTAATAAAGAACTATTTAAAAAAAATTTAAAAGGCACTGAATTATTTTTTTAAGCTGTAGATTATAACTGCTCAGAGTTTTTAAGATGGGGGGCCATACAAACCCAATAAACAAACAAACAAGAAAGACAGACAGACATCGCATTGGATTTAAAAAAAGGCAAACCCAGAAAAAACTCTCACCACGTTTCTTGAAATAATTGTTTCTTTTTTCTAATCTCTTTGCCTTCTTTGGAAAATGATATATTGCCGATGTTTGGAATGTGATCCATAAGACACCAGAATAATCAGCTACAGCTCCTCTGTCTGGTTGGGCCTCATTGAAGGGCTGCACGTATTCAAGTTCACGATCTGTCTTACCGAGATCCAGCTAAAAAATCCCTATCCAGCTTCACTCACCTCTTCTATTTTCTTGACGAGTGGCCGGGAATTTCTAATGAATGTGATCTTGCCAATTTTGAAGTCGTAATTCGGAATGCCACTGCAAGAAGAGGGAGAACATGTATCCATTTGGAAGGCCAAAATTAAGCAAAGGTTTAATGATGTCGATTTTGTGACCGAGAGGCTACAGGACAGCTTGTGGATATCATAACTGGCTGCGTTCGCTTAATGCGATGCTCAAACCACTTCCTTGTGGCTTGTTCAGAAGCAATGCTTTTTTTTTAAAAAAAAGCTAGGACTTCTGTAAGCCACCATAAGTCACGAGGACGCTAGCAGGCACCTGCATTTTCAAAATCAACCAGTTAACAAACAAAGGCAATCATTGGATTCTCACAACACCCTGCTCGACCAGTCACCTCACCTCCCTTCAGCCTAGCTCAGCATAAGGTGTGAACACAGCCAATATGGCACAACGTGGCTTGTTCTGCTTTGGCTTAAGGGGTTTACAAAGCCAGCCGCTGTGGTTATTGACATGGTTTGTGGCCCAAGGCATTGGGCCAACCCAGCCAAGTATGGCTTGCATATTAAACCATGCCTAACAAACCATGGCTTCATGCAACGAACCAACCAGCCAACCGGCAAAAATGGCAACCCTCTGAGCCAACCGTGGTGGAAGTCAACAAAGAACTACTTCAGGGGCCAACCAACCGTCGAATGTCTCCTGGTTTAATTGGAGAGGGGCTTGGCTCAACTCCCTTCTTTTTTCCATCCAGCCTGTTCCCAGATCCAGAAAACGCCTAAGGGAATAAGGAGAAATCATCATTTATGAGTGTGTCTCCAAGGGTGCCATCCAAACTCAACTGAATAGATTTAAATCTGATTTTATCCAAATGTTCCCTGAAGCCAGTCTCCAAAATCTGGATCATCAAAGATTCTCTTTTCGTTTTTCTTTACAAGCACTCATGAGTTTACAATCAAAGAGAGGTCAACTTTAAACTTTAATTATCAACGTAGGCGAGTCTTATCTCAATAAAGAGACTTACACGGAATCCCAGGTCACTCACATAACCGCTGTGGTCTGCTTCAACATCCTAGACAGCAAGAGGAGAAATAAATAAAGCTATTTTATCATGGCTTCGGTATGTAGCATAGGTAGGATGAAATATTCCTCAAGAAGAATTTGCTCTCTTAGGCTTCTCACAAGCTCTGTTTCCAACCTGGGTGCGGTTGGGGATATAGCCAAAGGAACATAACCTCTACTAAACCAGAGGTTTACGTAAGCTTGGAATAACCCTGAGATTCACAGCGGCACAAATGAATCTTTTGAAAAATCCAGTATCCCATAAACGTACCAAGTGGCTAGGCTGTGCTGTGGAGAAAGGGGTTGGATCAGCTGATCCAACGGAGAGAAGCATTCTGCACTGGTCCCATGTTTCATATGGCGTTCAATTCTTCGAACATTTTGAATATAAAACGGATCAGTACTTCTTTCAAGTGAAGGGGAGGGAGGTTGTGGGGGGAGAGAAAGAAGCAAGGAGCCAACGATGCAACAAGAAGCAACTTACAGCACACTCCTCGTGAGGCGCTTGTCTTTCTGGTTCTTTGTAACCCAAAGGTGCATCAAAGTCTACCTGAATTAAGTCAAAGGGACACAAAAGTTACAGCCAGCTCACAATCATCAAGGTACCTAAAGCCACCCTTATTACAAATTGTTTACAAACCCAGTCTACTTACAGTGCTTTTCAATCTCAGGAACGTTAAGATGCGTGGACTTCAACTCCCAGAATTCCCCAGCCAGCATAGTTGAAGTCCACGCATCTTAACGTTCCTGAGATTGAAAAACACTGATTTACAGGCTGCTTGTTGGAAGGCTTTGCAAGACAGTTTTAATTTTAAGCAGAGAAGGGCTGGATTCCTACGAGGCCAAAGTTAGCTTTCTTCCACCTGGGCACTGCACGGCACATCAACCCTGCCAATGGCTAAACTTGAGTCGCCAAGGTGGAGATTGGCCATCTCTGACTTACATTCATGTCGCATTCAATGATGGACACTGCTTTGTCGGGTTTGGTCTCCATAACTCGAAGTTCATAGATCTAAAAGAAAGAAAGAAAGAAGAAAAAAGCAAGTATGAAGAACAAGGTGTTTGGAAGTCTCTCTCACCCCGAAAACTAGCTTTGTCCCAGGTCACATGACTGGGAAGAGGGAGGGGGCTTGGAATGGAAGAATGGCCAGCAACCCAAGCTACTCTCCAGCTGAGCCTCCCAAAGGGATAAATTGGAGGATTTCTTTTCTCGATTTTTTTTTCCTGCAGCCCCTAGCCAGATTGGGCTCGTTTTCAAACTTGATTTTATTTATTTTTTGCCAGTCTGGTCCTGTTCTCTGGCATTTTCAGAGACTTATCCTGCTGAGAGATAGATTCCCCAGCCTTGGTATATAATTCTGTTTGGTTGGACAGAATAAACAAAAAACATAAAAAGAGTCTCGAAAGCAGTTTTAGAAGCAAGTTGTGCTATAGTTCCCTTAACTTTTTGGACTGCCCCATCCCAGCTTTGATTAAACTGCGATGATTCTCACCCCCACCCACGGGCACCCGGGCAGGAGGGCCGCAAATGACAGCAGGTACAATTTTCAACCTCGCATTGGACATTGCAACAGAAATGCATCTTTGCTGCATTTGTGGATGATATTGTTGGGCACATGTCATCATTCTGATGGCATTGTGGTTTATAACAGATGCTGTTGCGCACAACTCTCCATGACTGGGAGGGAATGTTGCTTGCAACGCTGATTATGCGCTTGAAAATCTTGCAGAATTCACTGTAAATGTAGGCACAACAGAGGCAGGTTCTGGATGGGAGCTGAGTCCAGCCTCTCCCTTGCTGCAAACAGCTTACCTTACCTTCTCATTGTAGTTGATGGCAATGACATCTCCAGTGGTCAGGCAAGCAAAATTTCGGAGCGCGTTTTCCAATCTTCGGAGAGCGTTAAATGGAAATATAGATATCTTATAATTGCGATATAAACATTAGGCAACCCCTTGGGATTTTGACTGGCAGCTGGTTTAAATGCTACCCTGTTGAATCTGACCTCACTCTTTCGCTCTTCATGGAAAGTAACCAGCCAGGACATCTATGGAGTAGCAATCTCTTACTTTCGTTTCTCAAAATCGCGATCTAATTTCCGACAGATCGTAATCATTGGTTATCTGTGGAGAGTCAGGTGAACTTTGACAGAAAATCTGAGCTCCATTTGATTCCAACACTCTGTCTCTAGCTATTTCCACTCAAGCTGGTGACTATAAACCTTTGGCAGCTCTAAAAACAAGGACCTTCACATATGCACATTTTTAAAATCTATTTTTGGATGGTATATGGAGGTCATTTCATTCTAAGTATGTGTAATAGGTAGAAGGAATGACCTTGAGGAACAAGAGGAAGAGCCGCTACCGAGACAACGGTCAGATAAAAGAAACCTGAGTCCAGGCCAGAACTGTAACCTGAGAAAACGTCTCAGACAAGACCATAGTTCTTATGAAGATAAGGGGGGGGAGGGGGGAAGCCCATTCAGACTTGCAAGATTCTGGTACTATAATTTTATAATAAAGGTAGTATTAGCCTGCATGACTTTGATTTCCTAGTCCAGTCTACCTCAAAGGGCTGACAGTATGCTCCCTCTAAAATCAGAAAGCTATAGCAGAGTAAATTATCCATGAACTTCAGGATATTTAGAAGATATCAGTTATGGAATAATTCTGAACTTCTTTCCCCACATACACATTTAGAAGCAAAGCACTTCAGCTCCAATCAACCAAGCTATTCCCTCTTGAAAGACAACCTAAAAAGGATACACTGCTTTAGGGTTGGTGATGTCAAGAAAATCAGGACTTTGTGGCTGAAATTTGGAGTAGGTGGCTACTTGAAGGTTGACACTTTCCACCTGCACCAGGCCTCCTTCCTCCAGGAGAAGGTTCTGCATCATCTTGGAAAAGAAACATGGCCAAACTGATTTCAAGCAAGGCATGAAGTTCAATACATTTTTCTGATAGTTTGCAAACAGCAACAGTGGGAGTGGGAAGAACAGCTAACAAATGGGATTGCAACAGCCAGAGAGGAGAAATTAATCTTTCTTACTTCTTCCCACTAGGAAGGGTTATTTTTTCTCCATGGATGCCCACCCCTACCCAGACACTCCAGATCAAATCTTTTTATTTAAAAAAGGTCTCAAAATTGAGATCTGGGGGGGGAAAAAACAGGTGAATTTGACAAGGAAGGACAGGCGGTTACTGAAACTGACTATCTACCACTTTCCTCATCTGCTCTGTCCTACCTCTGTGTAAGGTTAAAGACCCACAAAAGGACCTTCAGGAAATACACATTTGATTGTAAACGGCTTTGGGATTTTTTAAATCAAAAGTGGTATACACGTGTATAAATTAATCAATCTCATTCATATTAAGTAATCCACTTTAATGAACCTAACCAATGGTTTAGGAGCAAGAAATCTGTTGAGTATCAGATACTCTCATCACTTCACTAAACAGACAAGGACTTGGGATGCTATGAAACAGCACAGAAGCAATTCCACATCGCCAAAGAGATCCAAAGGGATCTCTTCCATATTGAGGAAGGCTGAGTTAGGTGCACCGTCAATTATTTAAAAATGGAAATGTTTATGATAAAATGAATCTTGCCACGTATTGGATTTGAGCACTGTATCTCTAATTTAATTGAACAAAGCTGTCAACTTACCCAGTGTGGAAGGTAACAAATGCCTTCATCAGCCACAAATTCAAGCACACCGCAATGAGTCATCCGGTCTGAATTTTTATTAGTCAGTTTAAACAACATCGGGTAGGTAATATTAAGCCGGCCTAGTGGGAACAAGAGCAGAGAAACCTGTGTGTTACAGTACATCAAAGGAGATACTCTTGAAGCTTGCAGAAAATCCCTCGGACTGCTTCTGAAGAACTTCAAGGCCAAGGTTTAATTGATCCAAAATGCCATCATTAAGATTTGACCAGGCTATTGAAGATGGACATAAGAAATCAGCCAGGCCAAAAGATCAGGTGTAGAGGGTAAAGATGATGGATTTCATGGAGATCTGCAGGAACCATTACCTAGGCAGAAGGGGATGAAGCATTTCTAAAGTTCAGAATGTCCAGATAACATTCAGAAGCAACTCAGTCAGATGCCTCCCTAATTCACTGAATTATAACAGGAGGAGGTCCGCCACAATCAGACTTGCAAGATTCTGTTATTGTATCCAATCTCAATCAAGACATTTTAGCCTTCCTGTGGAGTTGATTTCCTGATCTGGTCTACCTAGTGGGGCTAAGCTCATCTGCCTCTCCCTGAATGGTTTTCAGCTGGT
Source organism: Liasis olivaceus (assembly GCA_030867105.1). NCBI lineage: Eukaryota > Metazoa > Chordata > Lepidosauria > Squamata > Pythonidae > Liasis > Liasis olivaceus. Next base: position 6,533,276 of record CM061364.1, on the reverse strand, counting down.
GGTTTTTAATGTGTTTAAACTTTAAGAAATGTTTTCCCCTTTCCTCCTACTCCTTTTTTTTTTTAATGTCTTTGAGATTGCAGGTTGGTGGACCAAACTTATCTTTGTGTAAAAGCTGCTGCACGAATCATTTTTGGCTGAAGGCTTGTAAACCACAGTGCTTTTAGGAGAACAGTCCTTTAAAGAAATAGATGGGCAACAAGGGAATATCAAGTACGAAAACACATTAAATATACTCGATAAATAGTTACTACTTACTGAGTTGATCCAAAGCAGAGGGTGGCATAATTACTGCAGGAAAAGACAAAACAATCAGGGAAAAAATGTCAGGAAAAATAGATACCAAATGGCAAAGGAATGCAATCTCATAGCTGGCTGGGGAATTCTGGGAGCTGAAGTCCACGCATCTTAAAGTTGCTGAGGTTGAGAAACGCTGCTCCAGAAGGAGCCCAGACAAGGAAACAGGATGTTCCCTCAGGACAACAGCCAAGGGACACACCCAGTTGGTTGGCAAACAGGTAGGACAGGAGGCCCAACACTCATGAAGAAATGGTGACCCTCTTAACCAGAGCAAAAGGCCGGGTTGGTTATCCAAACATGTTTAAAGAGGTAAATCACGTTCCTAGCAAACCTTGGATTGTAAACAGATTTACAAGCTTCGGAGGCTGTATTTAGTACAAGCTGATGGCTACCAATCTGGTCAATTTTGAAAGTGAACTAGGCAATGGAGGATGTGGCTATTAATATCTAATAGCCGTGCTGTCTCTAGGTTATTTTTAAGATAGGAGGCACTGTGTCTCTTAATAGCAGCTGCATATAAAAATCGTTACAAATCCCTTTGAGAGGCTTGTAAACCAAAGTGCTTTTAGGAAAACGCAGAGGAGCTCTGTAAATAATGCATCGCTGAATTTATTACGTTCAGTTGCCAAGTTCATTATGAAAGCAGTTTCCATAATAAAAGTGCTTTTTTTCAGTCTTAATATGGGAGTGTGCTTTGCTTAGAATATAGTACCATCCTAAAGCACCCCTCATTTCCTTTGACATACAAGGAACACCCTTGTGCCATTATCCTGCTTGTGGGCTTCGACTGACATCTGGGGTGCTGGACGAAACAACCGATGGGCCTGATCCAACTGCAGGACTCTTTTTAGGTCCTTATCCTCAAGATTGGTAGCTGGTTTTTTGCGCCCAAACAGCAAGGCTTTCCAATGCACAAGTGTCAACAATCAGCTCATTTCACCCTAAACTGAGCAGTTGATAGGAAGAAAGCTGGGGGAGGGGCGTGGAAGGGGGGAACCAAGGAAAGATTCTTGTGGAAAGACCACCTGCTTGGTTTTATACTGAAAACACACTCCTGAACCAAGCGGATAGTTTAGTCCAGTGGTTGTTAAAACAGTTTGACCCAATTATTCCTTTCCCCAGTCTTGAATAATGTCATTACTCCCCCCCCCAACAAAAGCAGACCCTGCTGTTTTAAACAAGGACCTCAGCAATGGCCGTCACAAACTGGATCCTTGACTCACAAACTAGCCATTACAAATGGTTCCATTAACCCCCAGGATGTGCCCGAATTACCCACTTGGTTAATTACCCCCAGTTTAAGAACCACTGGTTTAGTCCTTCAACTTATCCTAAAATGCCCTTTTGTATTTGGCTCCAGAACACGGAGCTCAACATCTGAATCCTGAAAGAATAAGCTGCATAACTCCAGCTTAGCCTGCAAAGCGACGGGCAGACGCTCACATATTGAAAAAAGGAAGACTTGCGCCAGAAATGTGCCCACTTGTAACTTCACGCTATTTCAGATGCTACCTATGGCCCAAATAGTTTCATTGCTATTTCAGGATGCTAACTCTTCAGCCTTTCAGAGAGGGGAGGAATTAAAACCAAACCAAACCAAACAACACATACTTTTTCCACCCTTCTCCACATCTGATCTGTCATTAGGGCCGGCGAGCATAGAGACAGAGAAACAGCGGTACTGGGTGGAGAAGCGGTTCTGGAAGACGCGGGGAATCGGATGGTCAAACATGTTGAAAGAAAACTGGGGGGAAGGAGAAGAGGAAAACAGAAGGCGTAAGAGGAGCAATATCAGAATAAATCGGACAGAACTGGATCACACCTATTCTATTCTCCCCTTTGGAACCTTAATAGAAGTCGCATCCTGTCTCTGCCCCAAATTTGGTTATGGGGAGAGGACAGATCAAACCTCCCGTCCACCCCTGGCTCTTCTAAAATCAGTTGATCCCTGCTCTCAATCACTGCCACTTCCAGTTGTGAGGCCACCTCGTTTTAAAAGTCCGATTCCAGCTCCTTTCTCAACACGGCCCCCTAAAAAACCAGCATGGAAACCCCGGTGGGAGAGCAACATATTAAACACCTGGCATTGAATAACCCAAGAATACTACGAATAAGGCAATCCTCACGTTATGATATTAAATATATACATTAAACGCCACATGCAGAAGGCAGCCCACTGAGAAAGCTCTGTCCCCTCAACCCCCCCAGCTCTGGTGGGGGACGGGACGGATGGGAACTGCCCCCCCAACTATTTGCAGAGGAAAATGATGTGGCAGGAGGGGAGGGTGGGTTTTGTAGTCCACCACTCCTGGATGGGAACTGTAGTCCACCCCATCAAGATGGGGTTTGTAGCCCACCCCCTGGATGGGATTTGTAGCCAACCCCCCCTGGATGGGATTTATAGTCCATCCCACCTGCATGGGGTCTGTAGCTCACTCTCTCTGGATGGGGTCTATAATCCACCCCGCCTGGATGGGATTTTGTAGTCTGCCCTTCCTGAGTGAGCGTCTGTAGCCCACCGAGGATAGGGTTTGTAGTTCACCCCCCCAGATGGGGTTTTGTAGTCCACAATCCCTGAGTGGGGTTTGTAGTCCATTCTGCCTGTATGGGGGCCTGTAGCCCACCCCGCCTGCATGGGTTTTGTAGTCCACAATCCCTGGGTGGGGTTTGTAGTCCATCCTGCCTGCATGGGGGTCTGTAGCCCACCCCGCCTGGATGGGGTTGGTAGTCCACCCCCCGGAGGGGGCAAGCTTCAGATAGCCGAGGTCCCCTCCGGCCAGATGAGTCTGCATTTTCCCTCCCCGCGAGCCTCTGCCTCTCCCTCAGTCCCTCCCTGGACCCCGAGGCCGAGAAGAGGTGGGGGGTCTCCCTGAGGGCCTGTACCATGATGGCGACGCCTCCTCCTGCCTCCCCTCACAGCCGGCCAGGCGTCCCCCCGAAAGCCGGCAGCCGCTGCCGAGCCGCTCCTCCGCTCTTCGCCCTGTCACGAAGCCTCCCGCGGCGGGCGGGGAGTCGCTCTTCGGCCTAGGCCCAGGCCCTGCCGCGCGGGACCCCCGAGTCGGCTCCTCCTGGGGAGCAAGCGGGGATCAGGCCCCCCACTCGGAGTACGGGACGCTTCCGCGGGGCAGAGCAGGCAGGAAGCCGAAAAGGAGCGGAGAAACTACGCTTCCCAGAACGCAGTTCGAACCACCGGCCCGTCAATCTTTTCTTCCGAGTGTGCGCAAGCGCCTGGAGTGAGTCTCTAAAAATCTATCCGTTTTCCCTCACAGTCAAAGCAATTGGGTATCTTTAAGATACCCTGGGATACAGGCATAGACTTAGCCATGCACTATGTCTTTCCTCACAAGGTGTCTAGACTTGCTCTAGGTGTTCATCAACTCAGACAGACCGTGGGGAACGTTAAAGGCAGGGGAATGCCCGCATCCAACATGGCGGCCACCAATTTGCCCTTACAGTCCTGGCTCTCCGGGTTTTTTTTTCCTTCTGAAAGGAAACAAAATGGTGGTCGGCCCTCCTGGCCCAAGAGTTGGGAAGTATTCCTTTATAATAACTACTACCGGTAATGTTTAGGCGCTGCGGGTAGGAATAAGAAATTGGACGGAGATACTTGAGTAGTGAAAGGAGATAACGACAGAAGCATATTTATACGTTATACTGTATAGCATATAAAAAACTGTGAGCGCTATATAATGCATAAAAATGTAAAAACAATAACAGAAGCCTTCCCCCTCTTCCCCCCAAAACGGAACAAAAAAAAATCAGGTCTGTTTCTTTCTGTTTATTTGGATTTAAGTATTTCAAGCCCTGGGAAGGGACGGGACCCTCTCATCCCTCCTCTGTGATTATCTCAAGCACCTATTTCCGGCCCCCTCACCCCGCACATGGAGAATAATGCTATTGGGAGCCGGAAGTCTCTCTCTGAAGTTGTAAAGACCCTTCTCCCTCTCCGCCCTTTGCGAGGGACCGGGGGGAAGGGGCGGGACAGAGGGGGCGGCACCCGCCCCAACTGACGTCAGAGCAATATCCTCGGGCTCCGATTGGCCATATTCCGGTGTCTCCCGGCCAATGGGGAAAGGCGCTGATTTGGCGCCTTCCTTTAAGCAGCTCCTTGTTCTCTCCTCAGGTCGAGCTTTGTCGCCATTGTTGGTTTCCAGCTCGGAGCTGCTTCGCTGGCCGGTCATGTTCCTGACGGACTTTCGAAAGGAGTTTTACGAGGTGGTCGTCAGCCAGGTAAGGCGGGGGAGCTCTTCTTCCTGGAGGGGCTGTTGCGAAAGTTGGCGTCCACAGGCCTTCCTCACCGGGCTGTTGTGCAAGCCTACACTGCCGGGCGGTGGAGATGGGCCTGGGCGGAGTCGAAGGATTTCCCCTCAGAGTCTGGAGGAGGACGGGGGCGACGCCAGAGCTGTGGCTGAGCAGGATGGGGGTTGTAATCCACGGCGTTGTGAAGCTTTGCACCGATGGGCCTACCTGATCTGGGTGTTGTGCACTGCTGGGACGGGTGTGGAGTTGGGCCTGGACGGCTTCTGAGGGTTTCTCTTTCAGCGTTTGGGAGGCGGCGGTGAGGAAGCCAGATGCATGGCTGGGGAGGATGGGTATGGTAATCAAGCTTCGTGCCAACAGATTGGGTTGTTGTATGGGCCTACACGGCTGGGATGATGCAGATGGACTTGGACAGAGTCTGAGTATTTGTTTGGGGGGGAGAGGTTTGGTAGTTGGGGAGGATGGGTATTGTAATCCAGCATTAAAAAGCTTTCCATCAATGGGCTGCCCTGGTGGGGCTGTTGTTCAGGCCTCCCCTGCTGGGGTGGTGGAGCTGGGCCTGGGGGGCTCCCTCTCAGGGTTTCAGGGACTGGTGGCTGGGAAGGATGGCCACTGTAATTCCTCTTGTTAGAGGAGGGCGAACGAGATCCCATGGGACGGACCAAACCTCTGAAATGGGAGAAAACATTTCAGAACTGGCTTTATGGAAGGAAGACCCCTTGAAATTGAGGAAGTGAAGTTGGAGATGGATTAAAAGATAGTAGCCTGGGATCTGCTGCTCCTAACTATGAAAGCGAAATAAACTGTTAAGATGTTAACTAAAATATATATTTTCTTATAGCGTGTGCTGCTTCTTGTTGCTTCAGATATAGATGCGTTATGCGCTTGTAAAATCCTCCAGGTAGGTCTTTCCTTCAAGTACTTTTAATGCACGATGGGACAAAACGACTGTAAATAGACACGCAATGAATATTATTTCCAAACAAATGAATACAGTTCTAGTACCCTTCCCGCAAGGCAATTAGTTGGCAATGGCACACGGGCGAGGTGATTGAGGGGGTCGGCCTTGTTTTCTAAAGAAAACTTTACATGATTCTCATTTACAATTACCTCCAAATATGTCCCAGTTCGTTCCTATATAAACTTGCTTTCAGGATGGTCTTTGTAATGATGAATGAATAATGTATAGATATGTAAAACTCTCTGTGGAGCAACTTTATAGAAAGAGAAAAGAAAAGAAAATGCTGACTCTAGTGTAGACGATTTGTTATCTTAAATGTGGTAAAAGGGCATGTAGTAAAAAGGCATTGATACAAAAATTAACAGACTGTTAAACAGCATGAGTCATTAACCAAGCTCTACAGTTGTAACTTGTTTGTTTTTAAATTTAATTTTGTGTAACTGTACGTGATAAATATACAAAAAAACTCAAAAAAAATTCTTGGAAGCTGCTGTTGCTATGCTCAGTGTAGCTATTAGCCTTTGCTCTAAAATCTAGCTTTCATTTTTCTTCAGGCTTTATTTCAGTGTGATCATGTGCAATATACATTAGTCCCGGTATCTGGATGGCAAGAACTGGAAACTGCATTTCTTGAACATAAAGATCAGGTAAAGAAACAAAGGGGATTGAATACAATCTCTTTATCTTGCAAAACAGAGTTACATGTTTGGTTATGAAATCGTATTATGCTAAATGGACCTTATTCCCAAATAGCTTATATAAGATTTTTTTAAATTGCAATTTTTAAATTTTTCTTGAAGAACAATTGCTTTTTATATGTTAAACTGTCTTATAGTTTTATTTATTTATTTATTTATTAGTCATTTTTCATGAGATGGGCAGCCATGTAATTTTGATGAATAAATAAAAAATAAGATTGCAATAATAAAGCCAGTTTTCCTGTGGGCATAGGCATGTGCCGAAATTGGTGGTAAGGCCATATGGCTATGTAAATCTTTGGTTTGTCTAGTTTAAGTGTTGTCTACAGTGACTTGGAAGATTTCTTCAGAGTTTGTGACACAGAATAGCCTGGAAATGCCAGCATTTGCACACAGAAAGTCCCAAGATCAAAGTGTGTACTGTATCATCGCTAAAGTCCAATTTAATGTGTAGCACTTAAAGCATTGTATTAGATACAAGTCTCCATTTGATCCCGAAATTCACTGGTGACAGTCCATCTTATGGCAGGGGGAGTATGGTCCCAAGAGTTTAGCTACTCTGGGTATTAAATGGCCTTTCATGCACATTAAGTCTACTTCCATAATCTAGTTGCTTTTATTTACAGTTCCAGTATTTTGTTCTCATAAACTGTGGTGCCAACATTGACCTGCTGGATATTCTTCAACCTGAAGACGATGCTGTTTTCTTTGTTTGTGATACTCATAGACCTATCAACGTAGTTAATGTTTATAATGAGACACAAGTAAGTTCTCCTTTTTGAGAAAATATAAGATATTGCCATGATAGATGAGGTCCGGTTTCCTGGGGTTTGTTCTTACAATGTTAGGTCACTCTACATGATTGTGGAAATGCCTGAGTTCGTGGGCACTGTGCTATATCTCTAACTCAGTGTTTCTCAACCTTATGTGCAGACTTCATCTCCCAGAATTCCCCAGCCAGCATGGCTGCCTGGGGAATTCTGGGAAATGAAGTCCGCACATCTTAAAGTTGCCAGGGTTGAGAAACATTGCTCTAACTCATCTGAGCAGAGTAATACTGGTTGGGCTGGGGATGCTCACTTTTTACTGTATCAATTATTGGAAAGTTACGGTCTCCCTTTGTGTTCTGTTCAGCTATAATATGTTAGGAATTCCAAACCAGTCTTCAACAGATATAGTTTATGTTTTGTTTAGACTCAAGACTGTCTCCTGTCTGTTTTGGGGATGTTTTTCATTATTGTCCTCAAACAGCAGCAAAAAGCAGCAGAGGGCCTTGATTACCACCTATTTTGTGCTTAATCTTCTGCAATTGATGATGCAATGTTTTGATATCTTCCTAATCTTTCAGCTCCTTTCAAGGCATTGCTTCTATCCAAAATCAGTTATCTATTTGCCAGTGACAGTCATCCAATTGGAGGAAGGGTGGGGGTGAAAATTTGTATAAATTTTAAATTTAGTATAGTGCAAAATATTTTTCTGTGTAGTATAAAATTTCCCCTAATCCATAAAAGAGATTCTATCTGCTTTGCTTTTTGTCTTTTACTGAGGTCATAACTCAGTTTTAAAATTATTTCAATTTTACTAGATTAAACTCTTGGTCAAGCAAGATGATGACCTCGAAATTCCTGCCTATGATGATATTTTCAGGGAGGAGGAGGAAGAGGAGGATTCTGGGAATGAAAGCGATGGATCAGAGCCTTCAGGAAAACGTAGACGACTTGAAGAGGTTAGGTTTGAGCAAGTTGTTATAAAATGGTGTTTTAAAGGGAAGTCATATTTGTGAATAGATTAAAGTAATTTAATAGTGACCGTGCTAAGTAAAAGAAGATGCATCAGGGAAGTATATGAATCTGCTTCAGGGAGTGAAAGGTGATTTTTTTTAACATATTTGCTCCTTTGTTTTGGTCTTGTGGCTATATTGTGTCATTTGAAACTAACTTCATGTCATAATCCTTACTTTTTAAAGAAAGTGTTTTTCTAAGTTAAAATTGTTTTAATGTTAAATGTTACATTGTTGTCAACTGTGATATTGAATTGATAATATTTATTTTTAAAGTGTTTTGCCTAGGCATTGATCTAAACTAAGGCAGCCACTAATGATTCCAATAACTGTTTGGAAGTATTTCAGTGTAGCATCTTTTCAAAATGTTAGATTAGCGTTTTGTATCAAAAATTCAAGCAAATCATAAATTCCAGTTTTTTTAACATGCTTCTTTGAGAGTGCTGGGGATTTTTTTCTCTTTCTTACACATACATAAAGGAATATTTCTGGCTTCTGCTTTGCCATCTCTTTTCAGTTCAGTCTAGTATAACCCTGATCAATTTTGTGCTGGACCACATACTGAAAAAGTTATATTAATAAACACACTGACACTAGGTCATGTTTTAATACAAAATTTGGACCTAAATGGGATTCCTTGATGGAGGGTAGGTTAAAACAAGGTATATCCTATTCTCAAGTTTTCTTTACAATCTTGTCTGTTTGAGCACAGGAATGTAATTGTTTATCCTAATCTTGGTATAGGAATTGGTGGAAAGAACAATGAAAAGACGTGAAAGAAGAGAGTGGGAGGCACGCAGGTATGTGTCCCAAGCTATCTGCTTATTAGATACTTCTATTTATGATGATAGCAGGAAAGCAGTGGCTGATTTTTTTTTCCTGTTATTTAGGCAAGAAATTCTTTTTGACTATGAACAGTACGAATATCACGGGACATCAGTACGTATTAAATCTCCTCTTCCCACGATTGCTTTTTTTTTTTTTTTAGTGAAGAGTTTATTGCGTGGTTAAAAAAGGTTAATGTTGGATGTCTTAATTTCTATAAAGCAAACTTAAAGGCTCCATACTATCTTCTATGGGAATCCTCCTGCCTTTTGAACAGCTTCTATGTTCCAAAACATTTCCAAATGTTAAATTAAAATTTTAGCTTGTTGATTCAGGTCCTTTTATTATGAGCAATAGAAAAAGATGAGACACGGGTGATGCATAGTGCAGAATTTACTTTTTTGGCTTTGGAATGTGGTCCTGAAAAGTTTTGCTTTCCTGGAGGTTCCAAACAGTTTCTATTTGCATTGATCACTTCATAATTTTCCTCTTGTAGTCTGCCATGATGATGTTTGATTTGGCATGGATAATGTCCAAAGACTTGAATGACATGCTATGGTAGGTAGTCTTGTTTGTGACATTGCTAATTTGAATTCCAAAGCTCCTTTCCCCTTCCTGAAAATCTATTGTTTTAATGAAGAAAAACAATGATGCCTGCATAGGCACAGTGAATAGTTCTAACTACACGTTAGTTCGTATTTACTAATGCAGATGCTTTGCATATAGAAAGCTTCAGGTTCACTCCGTAGAATTTTCAGAGAACCAAAATGAAAAAGAAAAAAAAGGGAGAGGTTTTTCCAGTTGGAATGAAGAATTCTGTCTAGCCTATCAAATAAAGTAGCTTCATATGCTCAGCTGGACAAGGGAGACAGTTGTTTTGTAGATATGACTTAGATGCCCTGAAGCTTACTATTTGAAATAGTTAAACTTCCTGAGAAACCCCTGCATAGTATTCTGTCACTATATAGGAAGAAAGAATATGTGCAATTCTTGATTCTTTTTCTTTTTTTAAGGTGGGCTATTGTTGGACTAACAGACCAGTGGGTCCAAGACAAAATCACTCAGTAAGTGAAGAGTTGATGCCTCCTTTAAATCATTAACTCCTCGGACCTCCCAGAAAGTTACACCGTATTTAAAATATAAGAAGTGAACCCATTGATTTCCTTAATTATAATGAATTAAGGATCTAGAGAGCCACCTCTTAAACTGTGCTTGTGTGCTTGCTTACAGAACAAAGTATGACTGGAGAATCTTTGTTACATGGAGCACATACTAGGCTTGCTAATGTCAGGATCTACGCAAGCTAGAAAACTTAGTTGCTTTTAATTTAGATTAGCAACGTATGTTAAAGGCTCCCTATGCTACACATAGGGAGACAGGACAGTCATTTCTTTAAGATGCCCAAAAGTGCATGCATATTGTTAACAAAGCATTCCTGGTAGTTTCCCCCCCCCCACCACCACATTTTATCTCTCCAGTATGAGAAGGCTTCAGTCTTGCCAGATGTACCTATGTTTTACAGATCCCTGAGGCCTATGACCCTGGGGCAACTTAATAAATCAGAGGACAAATGCAGATAGAATTAAGGAACAATTATGCACAAGCTTGACCCAATAATGCATTCGGTGTTGTCAATTAACTCATTCCTAACTTTATCCCAGAAAAGGTTTTCATTTTCTGAACTCCAATGTGGATAAAAGGGTGGGAGAGGTACTGCTATCGTCAATCAAAATTTTGCCTTTTTTTCTCTATTGGAAGAATGAAATATGTCACAGACATTGGGACTCTCCAGCGTCATGTCACTCGGCATAACCATCGCAATGGGGATGAAGATAACTCCCTTTCTATCGACTGCATGAGAATAGCCTTTGAGTATGAGTATCCTTCTAAAGGATGATGGAAACACAATTATTCAGGACTTCAGTTACAACTTGGCACAAATTGAACTTTCACTGTGAAATCATTGGCTTGGATCACTCATAATGGGGCCACTTCTCCCACCCCCAATCCTTGCAGCTTTTGAGTGTGTGACCTTATGTCTTCTGTCTCCCCATCCATCTTCTCTGGCATTCCAGGTTTCCAAATCTGGTCCTAGTTTTTAAGCAGTATTTAACAGAGTCTCTTGGTTCCAACATCATTGCTAATTGTGGCTTAAGAAACCAAAATCACACCCCTGCATTCACAGAGGATGGGATAGGGCAAAAGCACACTTCAGTTCATCACTTGATCATATAGCAACAAATTATGAACAAGAACAAATGCGGGTCAGAATATTTTAAAGGGAGCTGGGAAAATGTTCCAAATATCAACCCCATGCTCTCTGAAAGGCTTTGAATAACCCTTGCATTTCTGCTTTAGTTCCCACTTCAGAAATGTTGGGAAAAAACTTAAGATTTGTTAATGAGGCTATAATAATGATAAAATCCATGAGCAGGCTGTCAATATTTTCTAGCGGTATTAAAAAACTTTGGTGGGTAACCTGCAAAAGGCAACCTGATCATAGTGATTTATGGAGAAGGAAATAATAGAAGAGGGGAGATAAGCATTGCAATCCCAGTCATAATTATTTATATGTATTTTTCCTAATTCTTGATGGCCTTAGCTTGTGCCTTGCGCTTTATCAGCACTGGTCTCTGTATGAAAGCCTCTGCAATACTTGTTACACCTCTGCCAGCTTCAAGCTTTGGTCCGTTCAAGGCCAGAAGAGACTGCAGGAATTCCTGGCTGATATGGGGTGAGTTAATCAGGAGACTTAGGTGTTTAAAAGGAAAAATTCCAAATCCTAATGATTAGGAGATCTTTAGATGGCTATGGGTTGTAGTGTTGAAGAAACTAAGAGCACAGGTAGTGTGGTCTGTAATGCTAGAGTAGAAACAAGTTGCTAAGATTGTACAAGTTGCACCTGGATATCTGGAGCGTCTGTTCTTTCACAACCTCTGTACATTGAAGATTCCAGATTCATTTCTGGGGAGGACTAGGAAGAAAACATCTGGAATCCTAGAGAACCCCTACCATTGGTCAGTAGAGAATACAGAGACAGTGATCTGAATGTGACTCAGATAGTTTTCAATATTCAATAAAGACATCATTATGAGAAACTAGCAATACTTAGCGGATAAGCACGAAGAGATTAGCAGTGACTTAGTTCTGTGTGTCAGAGGAATCTTCTTTTGGAAAGTGTTCCTGCTAGTGTTCCCCATATATTTAATTCCTTGTTTGGTTTTGTTATTAAGGTTGCCTCTAAAGCAAGTCAAGCAGAAATTTCATTCCATGGACATGTCCTTGAAAGAAAATCTTCGGGAGATGATTGAAGAATCTGCAAATAAGTTTGGGTAAGGCACTTTTTTTTTTAATTATGCAGAATTCTGAATTGACTTTCTCTTTGCTGGAGTGTGATGACCTAAGGGGGCCCTAAGTGAAAAGCAGCACCCTACTCTTGAAATAAAACCATGTTTTTTGTAAATTCCTAGCCACTGAACAGTTCTGTCTACAGGCATACTGTGATATTAATCCTATAGCATGTGATTTTGCTGTCTATTATATCACACAGGGTTTTTTGTTAACATTCATGTCATACCGTTTTTTCCCTAAGGAATTCATCGTAGCCTGTCTATAATATGAGAATAACAAAGAGTGCACTTGCAGGTTTGTTTGAGTAATTACTGAATCGAAAGAAGAAATCCTTTAGGCTATTAAGGAAAGATCATTATATATCTATATTGTACTGCAGTCAAAGGAGGCCTTTGGCAGTTGATCAAAAAGGACCCTAATGCTGCGGAAAGAATGACAGGAATGCTAAATTTGTAAATATAAGCCATAATATGTTCAGAAAATTGTGTAAAAAGTTCAGAGTGATGGTTTTTATTTTTAAGTTCTAACCAGTTCATCAAACATGCAAGGTTCTTTGAGGCTCTTTCTATGCTCACGTGAAAGTTAGTTCTATGGGAGGATATTTCTGAGCCAGTATGAATAGGCCAGCACTATTAAATTTATAGTGGTTTCAGCTATTATGGCACAGTGAATTTTGATGATGATGCTAGAGTTTTTTTAAACAAAATGTTTTAACATCTCCATTGACTCCCTTTTGTTTTTCAGAATGAAGGATCTAAGAGTACAAACCTTCAGTGTCCATTTTGGTTTTAAAAATAAGTTTTTAGCCAGTGATGTTGTGTATGCCACTGCGGCTTTAATGGAGAACGTGGAAAAGGATGAGAACAAAACTGATAATTTTATCAAGGCTTTGGATAGTCTTTCCAGGTAATGTACATTTTCTCCCCTTGTAATCCTAGCCTATGTTGAAGAAGCCAGGTTGGGAAACACTGCTATAGGGCAGCAGGTGGGGTGGGGTGGGGTGGGGTGGGGGGCTGTAGAATGCATCAAATAGTTTTTAGAGGGGCAAGAGCTTTAGTGGGCAGGATTGGATCACAACAGTGCTCTAGGCTAGGATGTTCTGTAGATGATTCTGTGGTTGCAGAGGGAATTGTAAGTTTCCTTGATTCTTAGAAAGACTTTTACCTATTTTAGGGCTTCTCCTACAATGCTTTATGCTTCCTATTTTGAAATGGCAGAAAACTATCACCACCAAAAAGGTGGAGTGGGGGATCTCAGAAGGCTGGATGTGCCTCAGGTTACCCATCTTTTGCCACCCATTGATACTAAGAAGTTATAAATACTGTCCAGTTAACAAGCTACTGATGTTTGTTATTTACAAGTCTTTGCACTAAGTTGATAGTAAGGAACATTTCCTAAGAATACTGTGAATTACCTTCCTTCTGTGTAAAAGCAGCTCCTTTATTCTGATTCTTCTTCCAGGAGTAATCTGGACCAGTTGCTTCAAGGGCTGGAGCTGGCCAAAAAACAGCTCTGTGCTATCCAGCAGACCGTGGCCAGCTGCATCTGCACCAATCTTGTGATCAATCAGGGACCATTCCTATATTGCTACCTCATGGAGGTGAATATTGGCATGCACTCACTCATTTCTCCTTTCCATTCTATTCTTCAGAACCCATGATCTGACATGTCAAATCAAGCCAGAGTTTTGAAGTCTGAACAGTTTAGCTTAGCATCATGTAGGCTCAATCTTTTTATCCCTGGAGCCATACGTGGGTAGAGTGAAGATGCAAAATAATTGCAGTCCTTTTTTTTCCCTTAGATTTTTGAAGGATTTTTTTAAACCTGCTTTAGTGCTTATGCTGCATATTTTCCCCAGTTAGCACATAGTAAACAGTCCCTCTCTGAAGGTCAAATGTAGAGAAGCTGTTAAAGAAGTGAACAGGGGCAAAGATATCTGGTCTTAGATGCCCAGTGCTTTGTCCAGTTTGACTGATTTGGGCAACTTGGAAGAAAGCACTGTTTTCTTGCCTTTGGGAAGAAGTTAGGATAACACTAACATCGTACAGGTAGTCCTCACTTAACAACCACAATAGGGACTGGAAAATTTGTTGTTAAGCAGGGCAGTCATTAAGAGAAGCATCACGTGACCACTCCTGATTTTATGACCTTTTTTTGCAGCAGTTGTTAAGCAAATCATGCGGTTTCCCATTGATTTTGCTTGCCAGAATCAATCGTTGAAGGCTGGGAAGGTGGCAAATGGCGATCACATGACCCGAGGATGCTGCAACCATTGCGAGTGCGGGCTGGTTGCCAAGCACCCAAATCATGATCACATGACCATGTGGGCACTGCAATGGTCATAAGTGTGAGGGCCAGTCATAAGTAAAGTTTTCATCGCTGCTGTAGCTTCAGATGGTCACTAAGTGCATGGTTGTTAAGCAAGGACTACTTGTAGCTGTGATCTAGGAGTAGGTCTGAGTTTGCACAGCTGTTCTCCAGGACTCTGTTTTTCTTAACAGCAGTTCTGCACATTGACCAGAGTGTGTTGGGGAGAGATATAATATTTATATTGCTAAGATGTCTTTCTGCTCTGACATATACTTAGAGGTGGTTGCTATATATTTTTTTATTTAGTTATAAGTATTTTCTTTTTCAGGGTACCCCAGACGTGAAATTATTCTCCAGGCCAGTATCATTATGTCTGCTCACCAACGGCTTGCTCAGATCCTTTGTTTGTTCTGTAAGTAAGCTATTAATTTACAATGTATCTGCTGTTAGGAGCTTTGTTCTGAACCGTGACATTTAAGCTATGTTAAACAAAAATACCCCGAATGTTGCCCAAACTAGGTATGACTCACGCACCGTAACGTTTGCTGTAAAAATAGCATAACTGTTTTTCTTAACACACACAATGTTTTTAAAAGAGGGAGTTGCCTTCAGATTGCATAAGGTTCGGGAGACAAACTAAAAATCACATCCTATCTGATGTTATTTCTGTAATCCCTCCCACCCCACCAATGCCATTTTTAAAAGAAAAAGAAAATGTGCACGTTCACCATCAGGACTGTTTCATATCCCATCTGGTTTGGCCTTAGTTTAACTCACCCAGCTCTTTAAAATAAGCATGAAAAGCAGTGGGAGGAGAAATAAAATGCAGGACAGCTTTATTTCTAAATACGATTACCTGTGAGATGGCATCGGCTTCTCTGAAAGCGAAGGAGCGTGGCAAATCTAAAGTAGTATTCTGCGAGAAGAAAAAAGGAACACTGCATGTTTAGAGGTGTCTGTAGGGGGAGGGGATTGATGAGATCTGATGATGTATTGGCATGCATTTGTGCCATAATAATATATATACATGTCATCATTTTGTTGCTGTCATGGCTGTTACAAATGCCCCTTAGCATACTTGAATGTATACCTCCATCCATCCTGGTGCTATAAACTGGTGCTAACATTATTTGGATAAGTACTGTGGGTGGCATTTTAAAAGTATTTTCATGTTGTATTGAACTATTTTTATTGTCGCGGGGTATGTTGATTTTTAAAAGCAAGTGAGATAAAATCTGAAACTGAACAGTGCAATACAGACTGTGAGGGTAATCAGTGGAAACAAAGTCTATCTGGTTAATGATGCCTAAAAGTCCAATCTTTCTCCAGCATTTTGTTTTATCTGCAATCTTTTCCAGATAACTTTAATCCTCAAATTAGCTCTTCATCTGTATTTCAAAAAAAAACCAACACCCCAAACCCAGTACGTTGGCCTTATGGTTTTGCCTTTGAGCTTTGTCTAATCAAGATCCCTTTCTGATTTCTAGACAAGAAACAAGCGCTGTAAACTGTTGCCCATGATTATGGCAGCACCCATGAACGTTGAGCAAGGGACAGTCATCATGGTTGGGACTCCACCGCACACAGAAACCTCTGACAAAAAGAAGTAAGGTTTCTGCCTGTTAATTCCTCTAGATGAGATTCTTGTAACCTACAGGAGGGTCTCTTTGATCTCAGCTTCTTCAGTTGCACTGAAAATAGGCCAGCTCAGGACCTGTTAAGAGCAACTGTTTTGGTGACTGAGTGGAAACCTTGGAATGTTATGGGATATAGCATGGAGAGTAGTAATAAGTGGCAAGCGAGATCAGAAACTTGTGTAGTTGCAAGTGTTTCACAAAGATGTATTTTTCCCTCTTTCTAGCTTTTTTGGGAGAGCGTTTGAAAAAGCTGCAGAAAACACCAATTCTCGGACTTTGCACAACTATTTTGACATGTCTAGTAAGTAAATTAATTGGAGCTTGCCTGCATAGTGCACATATGTATTTTTCCCTATATAGTTGGTACATGAAGCACATGATGGTAAAACTGGAGGCTAACATACAATGCCTCCCTGTATTTGTAAATCAGCTGTTATAGTTTGGCCAGTGAGACTTTCACGACACATCGCTAGGTAAGGACATATGTCTCTTGACATTCCAGGGAGTCAGTGAGCCATATGTTTTTCCAAAATATTTTTTCTTTTTAGAGATAACATCCAAGTTTCTCTCCCACCATAGCTGTTCATATATTTTTATTTATTTTTGTACTGAAAGCTTTAATGCTTAAGACCATCAATTGATTAGTTGCATGCATGAATCAATAACTTCCTATTAGATTCTACAAACCTATGGCCTGCCAGTCTTTTCTGTGGATTGTTAATAGATTTAGCTGCAGGCTGGTCGAGTAATAACGCATCTCTAAACAAGTCTTGGGCCAAGCTTAGTGTTTACTGTGATAAACTAGTTTGTATAAGCTGCTTTAAGTTTTGAATTGATTCTATAGAGTGATATCAGGCTGTTGATTAAGTCAGAGGTCTGAGGTCTTCTGTAGAATGTGCACTCGTATTATGATGATGAATTATCCCTCTGACACTTATTTCCTTTATTACTTTAGTAATTGAATTGAAATTGGAAGATAGGAGCAAATTTCTGGATGCACTTATTGCTCTTTTATCCTAATGGTAAGCTGTTGAAGAATATTCGTTGTTTTGCCCCACTATGGGAGATTTTTAGAGCCACTTACCATTTTTCACATTGTGTCATTGACTATATTTGAAAAGGTTTTCTCTTCTTGGTAGAAGGGAACTGGTGCCTTGCCATCTGTGTGTTTTATATTGTATATATGAATATGTAAATATCTTGGGTCTGCCAAAACCTTGTCTAGATTTTATATAAGCCTGTTTTAAAACAATATGAGTTTTAGTGCAACCTAATGTAATCAAATAAATTTTTAAATTTTATATCCTGATTGATATAGGACCCTTTTGTTATTTAAAGTACATTAACATTAAGCATGCCATTATCTATACGTTAAAAATAATTACATGGGGAAATTTTCCTTTTAATGTGGGTTCTACATGCATTGTTATTTGTTGAAACATGATAAAGCACTAAATATCGTTTTTTTAATATTTTTTTTTTATCCCACCTTTATTATTTTTATAAATAACTCAAGGTGGTGAACATACCTAATACTCTTTCCTCCCCCTATTTTCCCCACAACAACAACCCTGTGAGGCGAGTTGGACTGAGAAAGTGACTGGCCTAAAGTCACCCAGATGGCTTTCATGCCTAAGGTGGGACTAGAACTCACAGTCTCCTGGTTTCTAGCCTGATGCCTTAACCACTAGACCTAATTGTAGCTAAGTTCATACATTTGCTTTTTTTTTTTATCTGTAGCTCAGCATCTTGTGAACTATTGTAGCTTGTAAACCATAGTTTTCAACCAAATTTATTGTCTGAACTCAGCCACTTGGGTTATATTCAATAAGCCATGTCTTTCATGATGTCTGATTAACTGCATTGGGTTATTACTTTACTTTTAACTTCCTCTTTTCCTTACGGATTTAGCTAGATTTGAAGCAAAAACAGACAGTGTTCACAGAAGCAGTGGCTGGATTTGCAGCACATGCTAAGTTCTAAATTAGCCACTAGTTTGGCCTAGTATGATATGCACTCTCTGCCACTTTGTCTTTTGTATAGGTGGTCCTCATTTACCGACCACAAGTGGGACCGGCAACTCCATTGCTAAGCAGTGCGGCTGATGAGTGAAATGTCATGTGACCACTCTGACTTATGACATCAGTTCCAGCTGCAGTTGTTAAGTGAATCACTGCAGGTCATTAAGCACGATGTCACATGACCATGACTTGCAGCTTCTTGCCAACTTCCCCATTCGATTTGCTTGTTGGGAGCTGGCTGTGAAGGTCCCAAATGGCGATCACATTACCATGGGGACGTTGCAATGGCCGCAACTTCGAGGACTGGTCATAAGTCTCCTTTTTCAGTGCTGTTGTAACTTTGAATGGTCGCTGAACAAGTGATTGGTAGGTGAGGACTACCTGTATATGCTTTCTGTCAATTTTCAGGATGCCACTATAGTATTGTAGTGCTACCTTTCAGGAATCTCAGAGGCAAGGATGGCCAAAAACAGATATTTCAGGACCTCGGACAGAGCCCAGGGAGTCAATGCAATGAGTAAAGCTCCTCTCTCAGAAGAATTATTTCTGTGCTCCTGATTATCCCTTTCCAGCTCCACCTTCCTTCTAGCTTACTCAGTTGGTTGAGTAAGCCACAACTGACTGAGTTTAGCTATCTTGCTAAGTCAAAACCAGGCTACCGGATAGTTTAGCACAGCGTGCGAGCCCGCCTACTGAGTGGCCTAATTTATTTGGTTGGTGTGCTTCTGCAGACTTACCCATTGAGGTTTATCCAATAAATAATTAGTGAACAAATAGATTAGTGCAATGTATGCATTCAGTCAGTGGCTCTGTTCATCCACTGTGCTAAACCAAAACCAAACCAACCACATGATGGCTTGGGTCTTGTCTTTTTGTTCCTAAAAAACAGTGAACATGTTGACAATGTTTGTTTGTTTCTTTCTTTTAAAAAATCTATATCTTGCCCATAATCTTATGCCCATGCCACGTGCCTTGAAGAGAGTAGGTTCCAAATCTTGTAAGCTGTTGCTTCCTCATGCAGCACTCGTACTGGCAAGATATCAAGATAGCAGAGCCCTCTAGTGGACGCTGGAAAGCAAACGTTCTGCAACACTAAATTAACTGTCTCAGAGGATACTGGGGAAACTGCAATAGACACAGCAACCCAGAAAGTTCAATCATTCCCCTGAGGATTCCATCATTTTATTCATGCGTTATTCATTCAAAACACTGAGAAAAATTCTTTGGCTATTTTTGTTTAGATTGCCCTTAAACGTTGCTTTAAAATTACTTGGATTTCCTATATAGCCATCAGAAAAATGAAGTTTCCAGGGTCTTTCTTTCACCAGTCATACTTATTATGGGAATGAATCTTTTTGGTAACTTTCCACGCTGTCCTCCCCTCTTTCTCTTTACTGTACTTAATGCAATAACTTGTTTCTATTTATTTTCTTGTAATTACGCTGCTTCAATAAGTTTTTAGCTCCTCATTCATTTCAGACACCTAATATCCCTGCAAGAGGGATTATTGCTATAATGAATCCCTATTCTTATTACCTTTTATATTTAAATTTCTCCAGGCAAGAATACTTTGTAGTATATAAAAGACTTATCCTTACTATGTCTAGACATTCTTATCAGATGCTCTGCAGACCATCTGATATAAAGGATTTCTGGCTTCTTCTGTCTAAGCTAAAGAATCATGGTTGGGCTTTCTTTCTTTTAATTATGACTGCAGTGTTTACAGTTGCTTCATCGATAGCAAGGTCTACCAGCTGAAATTCCAAGAGGAAATCACCACCCTTTTACTATGGGATCTTAGTCCTGTTCTGCAGAATTCTCTTTGTAGCAAATAACCAGGTCCCTGTAGTATGTGTGGAATTTTAAAGACTACAAAGGAAGGACAAGTCACACTTCTTTTCGGAGGGAGGTGGAGTAGAGGAGGCTGCATAATAGAAATAGGTGAATCAGAGATTGTCCCTTCTACTCTGCCTTTCTTTGTTTTAAAATCTGTATTAAGTTTTAGGCTTACAGAGTAGCTGAATTGTAACAATGCAGTCAGAGGATGTGCCAGGGAGACCAGAAAAAAGGGTTCACAGCTGTCGATAGTTGTGTGGCCCAAAGTTGGCCACCCCTGCTATAAAAAAATGCTGGGAAAAGATATATGAGATTTGGGTTTGTTCATTCCCATCCCATTAGCCAGACTGAAACTGCAGGTATGCAAAGAGGTAGACATGGATTTGTGGCATGAAGCAACATACCTAAGCTGATATTCATCTGAGATTGCTCCTGAAACCCCGCAAATAAATTGAAATTAAAACTTGTACTGACTACCTGCATGCAGAGAACAAAACTGGTTGAAATATTTTAGGAGTGTGTCGGTTGCTTTTGGGGCAGCCCATTCTGATACACACTGTTTGATTCTCTTACATTAAACGTTCAGATTAAAACATTCTTTTCCTTGGCTGCTGTGTTCTGTCTTTCAAAATGCCATCCTTGTAGCAAAGTGAAACATGGACTCCAGGGTGGAGCCTCCCATTCCAGTGCAAACATAAAAACTTCAGGCGTTCTAGAAATATACATTTTGCCAACAGGAAACATTAAGAAGCGTTAAGTACAACAAGAACAATGTGAACTTGGCAGGGTGGGGGAGTTTCTTCCTTGATTGCAAGCTGAAGGCTGGTCATTTGCGAGCCTTTTGGTTCCGAAATTACCGTTTGCAATTTGGCACAGCGAAAGAAGTGAGGCAAAGATTAATGATCAAGAATGCAGAGGCTTTTTTTAGATGGGGCTGTTGGCCACGGGGTGACCAACTGATCGGGGCATGTTTTCACCCGGTGCGAGAGAGGGCCAAATTACGCACAGCGTAGAGGGAGGCACTCGGGACCGAAATCCAAATCATGCAAAGGGGTATTGTCCAAAGGTTTTTGTACATTTCGCTAAGCAGGTAACATTCATCACAATTCTTATTGGCTAAAACAAATCCCTGTGTGAATTACATCATGTACATGCATATTACAACTATGTGCCCCATAATAAGCTAGGCAGGGGGCTCATTAGCATCTCATGTTTGCTCCTAGGGGTGTTTTTTTTATTATTATAATGAGGCAAAGGGTACCATAGTTCAACTTTTAACTAGTCACACATCTAATCAAACAGGAGCAACACAAGAAATTCCTAATACACAAACACAAACAGCTCCCAATACACAAACAGCCCGTCAGGCCCACAGGACTGAGGTGAAGGGTGGGAGATATGCTTACACAGAAGCATGGAACTTCTGCCTTGTCGTTCATTTGGCATTTGAGGAGCTGAATCATGTCCAAGGAGTCTGCCTTAATTCTCAAAGCACCCATTTTTCTGTGTTACCTTGCCACGTTTTAGAGAAGTTTTTTGGGGGGGGAGAACTGATTTGAAGCCACAAGGTGGAGGACTTTGTTATGGTCTACATTTCCTTGGGAGCATTTTCTTGGACTGGGTTGATTGCTGACAATGGCAGGATCAGAATCAAACCTGGGAGAACAGAGCCAAAAGTTCTGCCCACATTTTTTTTCTTGCTCTCCTCCAACCCAGTTTTTTTTCCCCTCTAACAACTTTTAATGCTTTAGACATGAATATCCAAAATAGACAATAACAATGCTTTACTGAATAAATGATAATGCTGGTTCAAAAAATCTGCTAAGCTACAGCACAGATCTTCATTTATAGATCATAATGGTTGGGTTCAACAACAGATTAAGTTAAAACGTCATGGTTTAGGTGGATGCATGAATCTAGTCAACGGCTATTCCATCCAGCTTGGAATAATTGTTTAATAACAAGCCGAGATTTTTAAAATGTTGATCCTGGGTCAGTGCGGTTAGTTGATTAGTCACTGTATTGTGCAAGCCTAGGTAACGAGGGTAATTAAGTAAATTATACTTTGGCTAAATCATGGGTAGCATGTAACATAAACAATAAATGTTATTGGAGTCCTTTCCAGTGCATGAAGTGAAAGAGAAATTTGTCACTCTCTTTTCTTTAGATTAGTCACCAAGATGCATATTTCTTCAGACATTGTAAGCAGCTAGGCATTTCCAGTGCATTCATCTTGCACTGTGAGCAGGCAAATTGGAAGTTTCTGCCAGGATGATTTGAAGAAGAAAAATTTCTGAACTTGCTGACTGAAAAGTTTCAATTGCATGCCCTCAATTTTTTGTTTGCAGGATATGGTCTTTTCTCTTGACAGGACCTGGCACGCTCTGACCGCTTAGGTAGGAAAGTGCTTGTTTTTCTAACTGAGAAAAAGGGATATACTTTACCTATTTCTTTGCAAAAATCGGAGGGGTCTGAAAAGCATTCTCTGCAGGGGCCCCTTCCTGTAGGACAGCTTGGCCCTGGATGTGATATTGGCCCCCTTTCTCATGCCTTTTGGGAAGCTAGTTGACCTGGTATTTCAAAAAGCCTTTGGGGACTGAAGGATGTGGAATTAAGTACATAATACTTGTCCTGGGTACTGTGGATGTTGTTATGAGATGATGTTGTTTATTATTATGTGTTGTGATTTTAATAAGCCAGATTTTATTTTGGTAAGCCAAAGCCTGAAGTAATATAAAAGCCACTGTAATAAATATATAAATGGGAAAACTGCCCAATCAGAGATTTTGATGCTTGATAACTGAAAAACAGCAGCCTGGGAAATCTGAGAGAAATAAAATCATTGGCTTCAACTTTTTGTTT
The DNA here is from genome assembly GCA_030867105.1 of Liasis olivaceus. Taxonomy (NCBI): domain Eukaryota; kingdom Metazoa; phylum Chordata; class Lepidosauria; order Squamata; family Pythonidae; genus Liasis; species Liasis olivaceus. The sequence continues at coordinate 6,510,435 of CM061364.1, read as the reverse complement.
AAATCTGGCAGTTCTCAAAAGGCTAGAAGAGCTTAAAGGTGACATTCTTGGGAGTGTACAAATTTTAGCTGGTAGTCAAGGAGCAGTTGTGGACAGAGCCTTTCACAGCGGACGTCCATTTTGGGAAAACTTGTCTTTTGTAACTTAAATGGGGATCCAGAGAAGCCATTGGCTGTGTTTTTTTTATTGCACTCTACTCTCTATAAGGCTGGCTTTCAAGATCTGGTTTCTATAAATGGGAAACAGGAACAGATAACATCGTTCTTGGTTAAAGACGGTGAAGTAAGATGGTGGCTGCACGGATACTCATTAGCCCATTAAAGAGGCTTAGTTTGTTGTGAGAATGCAGCGAGATGAAGAATGGAGGCGAACTTTCTGGGATCAAGTTGCCCATGTCCTTCAAATGGCATGTTGAGAACCAGATTTCAAAAAAACTGGTTGAGCTAGGGCAAAGAAATGAGAGTTTCTAGGACAAAGAATGACATTTGATTTAATGTGTGTGTCTTCTTGGGAACAACTGTGACTTGTCCTCAAGGCTGTGTATTACCTCCCCCTCAATGTGGCCTGCTATTGACACCACGCTGCTCTATGGCCCTCTTAACAATGGCTTATTAAATCCCAACTTGCTGGGTTCCTGCATCATATTAAGCCAACAAACCTGGTGTATGAAGTGTTCCATGTGAGTTCACACAGCACTAAGCCAAACCCAAACCCAAACAATCCACATCATGGCTTAGTGCAATGTGGAAGCACCTGAGCAATTGCCCTTAGGTCCTATCCAAGGGCTTCCTAGAGGCTTCAGATCAGCCCTGGTGGAAACCAAACCCTGGATCTGATAAGTCTTTCTGATCTAATCCAGCTGGACTCTTCTGACATTCTAAATGAAACTCAACTCTCCTCAGGTCATTTCTTATCAGCATCAGCGGTCTACCATGATCAGCAACGGTCTTGTTTGAAAACTCTCTAAAAGATGATGGTTGGTTGGTTGTAGCTCTATTCAAACTGCATCTTTTTTTATTAGAAATAGGATATCTGTTGCCTTAGCCAGGAAAACCCTTTGCCCTTTCCTATCAGCTGTATAGCCTATTGTGGTGACAACAATAACAGTCTTTCACTTCAGAATACAAATAAACCTTGCTCTTATCTCCAAACAGAAGGCAGGAATGAAAAGGATAAAGGGCTTGCCAGAGGAGAAAAATTATTTCTTCTTGCCATATTTCCTGCTATGATTTCCTTGAAAGTTTCAGCCAAGATACGGTCTGCTCAAACTGTAACGCTAATCTGTTGATACCCTCGTTTTCTGCCCCTTACTCTTTTAAAATAGAACAGCCGAATGCAGCTGTGGGGTGAATCCTGGGGATGATTGAAGGCAATACAATAAAATCTCCCTCAATATGTACTGAGCTTGTGGTCACTCCATGACTCTGTCCATGTTGGGTTCTTGGGCAATAGGATGGAAGTATTTTGCCATTGTTTTCAGAGTTAGTCTTTTTCTTCCCAGTCTAGCCCAGAATCCTGGGATTTCCTTTCAGTCTCCTATCCATATATTTAAATGGATCTGACCCTGCTCGACTCTGTCTGAGATCCACCTGGGTTGACTAAGGGGCAGAAAGTCAGTCTTGATTTCTGCAGGGTTAGAAATGGAGTCCACTGATGCCCCTCTGGTGCTTACCAAGCTCCCTGCCCCACCTGACTTTATTGTTTAAACCTAATTTTCCTTTGAAATTAAACTCCAAACAAGAAAAGGTGGGGCAGTAGAAAGTACATTGGGGCGGGGGGCTAAATGAAGTGCTGGGGCTATCATTTTTGGAAGCCTTTCGAATAGGGATGGGCAGCTAACCTAGAAGGAATGTTTAGATCTGAATAGAAACCATCTATTTTTGTGTAGCAAACATCTTCGTGCATTCCTGTTTGATAACAGTATTTCTGTCCTGAAAGCCACTGGATCCCAGCAAAGGATCTTCAAGGGAGGTTTATAATACCAGGCAACCCCATGGTTAGACTCCGCCTGACCTCTTCAGTTCCTTAGTAAGATCTTTAATTACAAGACAGGACAATTTCAGCCAGCACATAAGGGATAAATGTCCCCATGGTAACTTGAGAGGCTTTGACGTTGCTTGGCTACCCAGCTCTTGTTGGGCCGCTTCCCCCCTTGAAACACAGAACGAAGCCTTTGGCAATGAATCAGTCCAGGGTTTGCATTATCTCCTGGCATTTTAAGGCCTTATTTACAATCCACCCTGCCTCCTTGTCTTCCCAAACTACGTTATCCTTTGTGATCATGAAGCAAATTTTGGAGCTGGGCAGAGCAGGGATGAAATTCAGGTTTCAACAAGGAAAGAATAAAAGCTATTCCTGTCTTATTTGGGGAGGAGAACAAGGCTCTTCAAATCAGCTTAGAATCCTTGATGCCTTGTCTGCTTTTATGAATCAGAAAACTCAGAATTAAAACTGCTTTTAAAGCTTCTCTCTGTCTGCCCCTACCACCCAATCGCAAATCAGGTTACACTGATACGAAGTCTCAACATTTCCAAATATGCCTTTTCTTTGAGGGTCAGTGATATGCAACTGATATGCAACTACACCGTGACCTTCTGAAGCTACTACCCCTTTAAAAGGAAAACTTTTTTTTAACAAAAGAAAAGGAAGACTTAAAATGAACCCCCTACCTTTAGGATAGCTGAATTTAGAAATCTTAACCTTTTTGTTTTTTGGTGCCTTCAAGTCAGTCTTGTCATTCACAAGTCCCTGCAGTTTTCTTAGCAAGATTTTGGAAGTGATTTGCCATTGCCTCCATCCTAGGGCTGCAAGAGAGTGACTGGCCTGAGGCTTAAGGTGGGAATAGAACTCATGGTCTCCTGGTTTCTAGCCTGGTGCCTTAACTGCTACACCAAACTGGCTTTCTATCTATCTACTTTGCAGATAATAATAGGCTGCTTATCTGAGAAAGAATAAGAGATGCTGGGGGAAGCAGAGATTGCCAGCCCCTTGGTGCTGCTTGCCAACCAGGTTCATACATTGTCCTTAACCATGGTATGGTATCACTCACCATTGGCTGAAGTTGCATAATGTGTTACGCCAAAATGAAACCACATAATGGCTTAGTATGATGTGTCAACCTAGTCTATATAGGAGTATAAAATAAAGGTGAAAATCTATATATGTGGTTACTAAGAATCGACAGCTTGGTGGCCATAATCATACCCAATACTTTGGGCATCTCAAGAAGGTCACCACAGTCTACTAAAGTAGGGTCACAATTGCCTTGAAAAGCCACTCTACATTAGCCAATGGATGTGTGCGTTTATTATAGCATTACAAGCTTCTTTGATCCCTGTTAATGTTATGTGGAAAACTCCCAGTTCAATTCTTGGTAACAACATAAAGGGCCCCCAGTCTATTTCGAAGAGCAGAGGAATGGCAAATACATCTGCGTTAGGGTCTATAGGAAGAGGAAATGCTGTCCTAAACATTCTGTTGCAAAAATGACCTAGTATTTCCTTTTTCCTTTGCCTGATGACTGGTGCGTTTCCCTTTTGTGTAACAGACAGGTTTGAGCTGGATTTGCTAGGTTATCTGGAGAGTACAGTTAAACCCTTTAACTATGAAATGCTTAATTGAAGGGGGGTGGAGGAGACACACGCACACGCGCACAAACATACAAGAAAATTCCCCAGGTAGACACCTTTTATCGAGGTCAACTTAGAGCTGGAAATGGGCTGTCGAAAGAGTGGAAGCAAGGAATTGTGATTAACTCTGAAATAAATAAAGCTATTTTTATTTTAAAAGCAACTTCAAAACAGGAAGTCAATCCCTGAACTAGATGGATCAAAAGCACATCGTCAGGCATTCCCAACTGCTGGGCCTGGTATAACAGAATATATCATCAGACTGGCAAATCCCTCATGCTAGCTAACCTCTTTGTCTGGATTGGTGCAAGCCCAGCTATTGTGGCTGGCCCACCCCAGTTGATGAACTTGTATGTTGTATAAACCCAATCCAGGTAGCTTAATAAACTACAACTTAGCATGTGCATAAATCCAGACTTGTAAAGGCAATGTAGAGTCAGAAAGATTAGATCGGTAGTTAAGCATGCCCATGTATAGGGAGACTGAGAGTGTGTGAGCAGTTTGTACAATATGAAAGGATAAGCTTTATTTGATCGCAACAGGGTCTCCTTCCAAGAGCAAGCGTGCTGTCTGAGGTCTCTGAAAACCCCAGAGCTCCTTCTCCAAAAGCTGCTAGGACAAAGCAACATTTTATATGACAGAGGAGCACCTAATTGCTCCCAACATCCCACCCAAAAGGCCAGAATGAAAAAAAAGCTACATACCTTTGAAATAAAACACCGCATCTTTAGCAGCAGGACTCATCCCAGTACCAAATTACAGTTGGTTTTCAGATATTTCTTTCCTGAAAAAGCGTTCATCGCTAACTGCACCATCAATCAATCAAGCTCCCTCAAGCTCTGACTTGTACAATGGTGAAGGTGTTTACTCTTGTACAGTATACCCCTTCTGGTGACAGACCAAGTGTCTGATCAAGGCTTCGTGTGGGTAGAAGATCACCATGTAATCACCGTCTTGCAATGGCTACATGCCTCAGAGGTCCATGCCCGTGCTACTTCGCAGAAGGGGGTGGGGGTTGTGTGTGTATGTAATAGGGAATGGGGGAAGCAAGGGAGAAGAACGGGTGTGGAAGATGTTCACTGCAGTTCTCCCCTGCTCCCCCTCAAATCCCAGTGCCAGAACGCCACTTTGAGGTTCTGTGATCTGAGTAGGTGCAAAGGCAACCTTCCCTTACTGATGCTTTCCAGATGTGCTGGTATTACAATTCCCCCAGCTGTGGAGTTGTCATGCAATGCCTATAGGCAGCACGAGTTTGGAGAAGTTGATGTGGGTGCCTTCATTATCCCTCTCCTGAGCATAACAGCCTTCAAAACACAACTCTGTTTAAATTGGCCAGAAAACAATATATGCCTCCTGCTTCGTTTCCTCCCTGCTTTCATAATTGTTCCCCTTTGCACTTTATTCCTTCTTTTGTTTTGTTGAAAACAAACAGATCCCATTGCGCCAAAGAAGTCCTGCCTTAACCAACATGGTCCTTTTCCAAATAATCCCGCCTGGGGTTATATACTCCAGCTGTAGTTTGTTCAACCAGGGGTTAGGTATGAATTGTAACTTCCTGAGGTCACAAAACACACTAAATCTTAATCCAAAGGAATCGCATAAAGAGTTAGCGTGTTTGTGGACTTTTATGCCATTGTCTTGTTTTGTAAAACTCTTGATGATTTTTTTTTAAAGCTGTTGCCGCTTTGCACCAATGCAATTTCCCCATTTAACCCTGTACTATCTACTGTACTTCCAGCTAGACACCCTTCCTATCACTCCTGCTTGCTCTACCCACTGAGCAACAATCCTTTCTTCCACTTTCAAAGCATTGTTTGTATGTGTTGAGCGCGTGCCCTGGGCCACCACCTCACTTGTAGTGTTGTCTCCGAGATACCACCAGAACCATCTTGAGCAAAAATCACTTCCAATGTACTGGCATATCTCATCAAGACTGGAGTGTAAATCTTCCCAAGTTTGAACTAAAGTCCTGAAAAAGAGGAAGATGCCAGTCTGGGATATACAGATTTAAGAACTTGAAATCCTCAGATCCGGCTGAAAACAACCTGGTGCTTAACTCCATGCAATTGACTACTTCTGGGAATCCTGCAGGCAGTTTAGCAAAACCCGTAATTTCCTCTTGTTGCAACTGGTTCCCTGTATGGAAGTTCGCTATAGCCCTCACCATCCTTTTTCCGCATATCAATCTACTTTGCCCTGAAGATGATCCAAGCCAATGGAAACAAGGTTAATAAACTTATGGTTGCATCACAGACTACCTCTCACTTCACCTGACCCATGAGATCCTACCTTGATTTTACAGGTAGCTGTACAAAAATTTGATGCCACGGGAAAGCTTAACCACATCGTGCAAGCATCAGCTTCTGCAGACTAAAGCTGATGCCCTGATGCGCTAATTTTTTTGCTGCCACAGATGTAATAGGCCATCTCATTAAAGGAGGGGAACTGCAAGGCTGGAGGGAAATGAAATGCACAGGAATGACTCTATTAGAAAAAAAGAGGTCCCGATATGTGTCCTAAAGAAGTTCATAGCTACTAAAAGCTAAATACCAGGCTGATGCTTTTCTTCGCTGGTTTTCCTAGCTTATCGTCTCGTGCAACCACTCAAACTTGGAAACTAAACAAATACCCTGGGCCCAGGATGGAAACATCTGGAAAGAGACAGTGGGCTAAGAAAACACCCCCCACTCCCCACAAATACATGACAACACAGAGCTGTGTCTCTTGCCAATCTCTTCTTCCCCAATAAATCACACTCAGTGTCGTAGTCTTGAAGTTGTTGGAAGACTTTTAAAAAATAAAATAGTCATTAAAAAAAAAAGATCCAGCAAGTACAACTGGAAATATGTAGTTCAAAAGCAGGTGGAGAGTTGAGAAAAGAAGGAACGTTCACTTTTTTTTTTTTTTTTTTTGCTATCTGAACAAGTCATGTTTTTACAGGTAACAATGTTTAAAACTTAAGGGGGAAAAAGGAGACATGCGATCATTTCATATATAGATATATATTATAAATATGCAGATATATAGAATATACCAAGATCTTTGATTTGAGAACACTGTTGATAAAGACAGACGCTCAAGTTACAGTGTGAAATAATACAAAATACAGTACCAGCATATTGTCCCTGCTCTGAATCCACTGAAGTGAATTAAGGCTTAACCGAAAAGCTATGGATGCAAATGGAAAAAGGACCAGGTCAAAATCTGAAATCGGAAACTTTGACAAAGGGATCGTTCTCTACCACATTTTAAAACTGGGATGGATTTTATTTGGAGCACGAAAAATAAAAAGTCAATACTGAAATGGTTATTTGGCAACAAAACTTCCAGTCCAAATTTAATCTTGTTATCCCTTAACTTAAGGATAATAGTTACATCATTCAAAAATAAACAAGGCTGTGCCCTGAGCACAAATTGCAAATGGTTGATAATAGTTCTGACCCAGTCCCATTAACTTGGAAGTTGATCTGGCAAAGACCAACAAATAGCTTGGCACCCAGCATTGCGCAGTTAGATAGCAGTATTTGAGGAGAAACCGTACAAGAAACTGCTATCTAACTGCGCAATGCTGGGTGCCAAGCTATTTCTAATTTTGTTTAACGGAAGTTTTGCCCAGTGTTAAAAGAGACGGGGAAGAGAAGACAAGTTATGATAGGAAAAGATGGGAAGTTTACAAATGGGAGAGAACATCTGTGCGTGCACCCCCCAATAAAATTCCATACACCCCCCAATAAAATTCCATAAAACCTGGTGCAGACGCACTCCCTCCCTCCTTCCTCTAGAGTACCCACCTTTTACACCTTCACATTACAAATAAAACATGAATCCCCCCGATTATTTCAGCATAATGCACCCAAGACTGAGAACACCCCCACTTACATTTACAGTGAGAACAAAGCTGAGTTCCCACCCCCCTCCACCCCTAAACAAACATCCACTGATTTGGGGTTCCCATTGAGAAGGGGAAACCCCTCTCCACTTATGTACAATCTAAAAACTAACTTCAAAAGTGTGGGAAAGGTGTTACGGAGAGCTAGAACACCCTAGTAGCTTCCACTGAAGAAGCAAAGCAGCCAGGCATTCAATGAGGGCTAGTACAATACGAAATCCATACAAAGAAGAATTCTAAAGGCAATGAAGAATCCCGGATGTGGGTTTTCCTCCTCCCCCCCTCCCCATAGTTATTTTTTCCTAAAGTCACAAAAGTGGGTAGGGGGGCTTGAATCCTCGTTTTCATCCAAAGACAAGCCACCCCTCGCCTTTTCCTGCCAACTTTTGCATTGATCGTCTTCGGAGGTTCCCCAGCTACCGCCGGGCCGATGCAAAGCTGCGTCTGTCTTCTCAGTCGGCCCCGCGACGGGTGGATGGCGCTCTAAATCCCTCATGCGGACAAGCCCTCGCGCTCCCCGACCCTCTTTCTCAGACATAGTTCTTCTTGTCGTACTCCCCGTTGGACACGGGAGCAGCGGGCCGCCGAGGGGCGGAATACTTGACCGGGAAAGAGGCGGTGTCGTCCTTCCAGGCAGAGGCGCTGCAGATGAGCGCGCCGCCCAGCAGCAGAAGCGCAGAGGCCGCCCAGCCTAGGTAAAGCGCCGCGCCCATCTCGCGCTTCTTGGACGGCTCCACGCTGGGGTCGTAAAAGTTGCTGATGATGGTGTTGGCGAACCAGGAGGGGGGCACCAGCACCAGGAAGCCGCAGATCACGAACAGAGCGCCTCCGATGCCGGCGATCCAGTCCTTGATCTTGGACCCGTGCAAGCAGGTGGTGCACTGCGCCCCGGTCACCGTGACCAGCAGCGCCACCAGCCCCAGCAGCACCCCGATGACCATCAGAGTCCGGCCGGCTTGCACCTGCGGACTGAGCGCCAGGATGGAGTCGAAGACTTTGCACTGCATCTGTCCGGTGCTTTGCACCACGCAGGCCATCCACAGCCCCTCCCAGGTGGTCTGCGCCACCACGATGTGGTTCTCGATTAAAGCCGAGACCTGCCACGTGGGCAGGGCGGCCACCAGGATCGCCCCAGCCCAGCCCAGCACGGACAGCGCCAAGCCCAGCAGTTGGACCGCCGCAGACGCCATCGAGGCTCCAGGGACGCCGGAAAAAAAAGAAGGGGTGTGTGTGTGCGTGCGTGTGTGTGCTCGCTCTCTCGGCTGGCTGGCTTTCTCGTCGTCTACCTCCTCCTCGGAGCCGTCCGCTGGGTGCCTCGCAACGCTCCTTTCTCGGCCCGTCGGGGATCTTTCCTCCGCTCGCGCTTTCCACGTTCTGCCTTTGCTGGTGCGCAAAGATGCCCGCGCGGACTTTATATAGGCGAGGTGCGCTGCCCGGCCCGGCGCGCTCTGCCCTCCCCGTCGAAGGGGGGAGAGAGAGACGCCCCCCCCGGCGCTGGCTTCTCCGCCGGCCAATGGGAAAAAAGGAACGGCCTCCCTGCAGCCAATCAGGAGGGCCGGAGACAGAGCAAGTAGCGGATCTCCAAAAAGGGAATATCAAAAAACGCGCGGGTGACTCAGGATCCGAGGTTGGGGCGCTGGCGGGGGCAGGAGAAAGTGTCTGTGGTGGGGGGCGGCGGCTCCGTCTGACACATCACTGGCCGTTCTTCCCGTTTTCAGGGCAAAGAGGCGGGGGGGGGGGGCGAATTCCCAGATTGCAGAAACAGTCGAGGAGCAGCCGCGGAGGCGATGGGCAGAAAGGCGAGAGATGCGGTCCACACCGTCCCTCCGTGTGCAACGTGTGTCAGACAGGGCAGCGGGATCCGGGGACAGGATCTACGCCTTGCAAAACCCGGTCTGCTCCTGCCCCCGATGACCTTAAGAGAGAGAGAGAGAGAGACAACCGGCCGAAGCCGGTGGACTGAATTTTATTTTTTCAATATTATTCTCGGGCGTTATTTTTTCCGTGGATGTTTGACAGGGAAATTTAAAAACAAAACCAAACCCGCAGCAGCCACCTAGGAAAAACAATAGATAGATGGTAGTTATATGATGAAGGGAGGGGAGAGAAACCCTAGGTCTATTCTTTATTCTGAAAGATCTGTGTGCAAGTTTGTGAACCTTGGAAAGCACCCACTGCCAAAGACCTTTCTTTCAATTCTGCTTTTTCCAACCAGTCTTTTGAGGGAAGCCTTGTCAGCGGCCCCCTTTCTCAGAACTGATGTTATTTTATTTTATTTTATTTTATTTTAATGTTAATGATGTATAAGGTTTAGAAATTGCCTGGCTCCAAGGCTCTAGGACAGTGTTTCTCAACCTTGGCAACTGGAAGATGGGTAGACTTCAACTCCCAGTCCTTGATCTTGGGGGAGTTCTGGGAGTTGAAGTCCACCCATCTTTCTGGGTGAGAAACACTGCTCTAGGATTTTTGGATTCATATGATTTCCACCTTCCCAGAGTGCAGATTGTGGAATTAAAGTACAAGAAGGCAGGATTCAGATTAATCCAATTGAGAGCAACTAGACAGTGGAATGGGGGGGGGGGGCAGGGAGGAGGGGACTTTCCTTGGTTGGATGTGTTCAAGCAGAGGCTGGACAACTCTTTCTGGGAGTTTCCTGAGTAGCGTAATAGATCTGACAGCTTCCAACCCTATGATTTGAGGATTCTGTGCCATTATTCATTGATTCACTTGAGGTTCAGTTCATCTGCCATGCCACTTCAGAGTTCAATTCAGTTTTGAAATATCTAGTATTTATCCATTTATTTATTTTTTTACACTGCCTGCTACTCCAGTCTCTCAGCCATTTATAATAAGACCCCCCACTCCCCCAAAAACCAGAGATAAAAAAACAACAATCAAAAACAATTAAAACCAACAATTAAACACTTCTTTTAAAGAGTTGTGTTTTGCAAGTTGTCCCAAAAAATTGGAACTGAGACGTGTAAGGTTAAAATGAAAAATAGATGGAGGGTGGACCTTTAAAGTGGGTCAAATCTCTCCAAGTCTCAGATATAGGGGGTAGAGTAAATAAAGACACTCATTCAGACATTATTATGGTTGGTCGCACAGTCAGCCAGATGTTTCGACTGGATTTGGCATTTTTATCCACCTATCGAGTCTTTCCCAAGGACCTGGAAGAGGCAGATGTTGTTATTTCACGGTGTTAAAGGTATCCTCACAGGATATAAGCTGGACTGATGGTGATTTTGTCAATGCTGATGGTCTTCAAGTGGTGCTCCAGATGTTTTGGGATTGCACCTAAGGCGCCTATAACTATTGTTATTATTATTGTATTTTTGTCCAAAGGACATGAAGTTCAATTGTCAAAGTACTTTGGCACCCCCTCCCCTCAACCACATCTCGCTTCCCAACTACAGATCATTCTGCTGACTCAAATTGGGGAGGATAAAAGGACTGGGGGGGGGGGGGGAACCGGTTGCCAGGAATACCGGATTCTCTCAGGAATATTAAAGGATAGCCACAATGGGAAACTGTACTCTGCTGATAGTTTATCCATTTTCTTGAAGAATGATAGTGCTGTCTGAGCCAAATGCCCGTTTCTTTTAAATTAGCTTGTTTGTAAAACAGGTATGTAGTAAATATTTATTACCCAACAACGCACCGTCCTCCATTACCCTTGTTATCTTAAGTTTGCAAGTGACCTACAGCGTAGCCTAAAAACAGGCAGCAACATTGTTTGAAGAACACCTAATTCCCTTTGGCTACGAAGGATTGGGAAAGGAATCGGGGGCGGCGAATCTTGCAGTTGAGAAGTCTGGCTTTCTCTGTTTGTTAGGATAAGGCATTAGATCTCTCTCAAGATGTATTGGTTGAGAGAGACAAGTCCGCTCCCAGTGAAGCTGCCTTTCTTGCATCTAAGCTGCTTTAAATCCACTTGAGGCTCATGAAGCGCCCTTTTGCTTACTAACGATACAATCCCTCATACAAGTACATTCTGTCGGTCATATTCCTTAAGTAGATAAAAGGCAGCATCTTTGAACCAAGGAGAGCTCTAAGCGTTCCTCATTTCTTGCTCCCAAACTGTTCTTTCTATTTTCATTCCCCACCAAGCATCATTCTTTTTGCTTTAGTGGAAAGGCAAAGGGCCCTCTTCAGGTTTTTAGCTGGGTGCTTGTCGATGACAATTTTTTTTCCCTGGAATATTTTCGTGATCTGTGAGCCCATCTGGACGGTTTTGTGATGGCTTGCTTGTTTCAGCAGTCTAATGTGTAAGGAAATTCTCCTTTTTTTTGTCACAACTCCAGTCTACCTTCCTCCAGGGAGAATTAGGTATCCCTGGCTGATCGAATCAAACCATCTGGATGCCCTAATCTTTGCACCTAAGCTCTCATCTTTGCAACCTTAAGGGAAGACAATCCTCTCGTCATTTTCAGCTGCCACAGCTCATCCAGAAATCAGATTGGTGACTGTTATAAATGCTTGAATGTTCTCTAGCTGGAGAGTCATGTGGTTCCCTCCAGATTTTGGGGGTTGTGGCAATTTTTTTTCTGTTTTCACCAGACTTCTGCCACTTCATCCCAGATCATCTTCTGTCCCTTTTGCTGCTTTGCCCGTTTGTTTTGAAAGGATGGTGGTATAATTGGTGGAAATGATCTTTGGAGTGCCCTGAAGATGTGACCTAGCCGGGTAACGAAACGTTTGCAAGAAAACAACCAAGCTCAGAGAACCCCAAGGACTCCACAATTCAACCCTGAGCTACACATATTCTCTTCTGTTGAAATGATCTTTCCTCATCATGGCAATAAAATGCTTGCTTTGCCTCAGTCAAGACCCCTGATTTTTTTTTTTTTTTTTTGCTCAGGAGTGGGAGAAATGTAGGCTAGGCTCAGTGTGGTGATCGGCGACAAAGCTGGAGGCAGGGAAGCTGGTGTGCGGTGGCTGTCTGCGGTTTCCGGCAAGGAGGATGCACAATTGTGTCCCAGCCTGAAGAACAATAAAACAAATGCCATCCTGTTTCTCCTGCTTTTTTCTAAGATCCGAAGGAAGTTCTCTCTAGCTTAAGGGCAGAGAATTAACAGCCATAAAAAGAAGGGGAGGGGGGTAACAATAACAGTGTTAAACTCTCCTTACCCTCTTGTATTAAAAAAAGCCAGCACAGCAAAAGAATCTTCAGTTATTGTGAGAGTCAGAGCAAGAGGGGTTAAGAACGTACTCTCATCACCAGAACAGCGAGGAAGAGATAAGAAAATGAGACTGGCCCCTCCCTAAAGAATGCAAAGGATGTTGGGGGGGGGTGACCCTGGGAATTGCTCTCATTCTGAGAAGATTTCTGTAACAGGAGTGAAGCCAATAAACCTTGCTGGATTGAATCTGTACTGTCATGTTCATCTCCTCAACTAATTGATGGTTGGCTTAACCATGGTTTGTGGAAGAATCTGCAATTGACTGGTTTTGGCCAAGGTAATCACTCATAAACCAGGATTTTAGAATTGGAATGGCTAGATTCCCCCAACAGGCTGAACCAAGTCTAGACCCACCCCCCGTGACACCTAAGTGCAATATATGAACCAGACTGCTGGATCACCTTTAAGAATCAATCCATCAATTTATTGACGTGGGGGGATACTTCAACAGCTATTCTAGCAATAGAAGATCCATACCATACATGAGATAATTTCTCTTAAATCAGAGGATCCTGACCTTTGGGGAGCCAACAAATGCATTTGGAATTTTGGGAGCACATTATTGGCATGCTAGGAGAGGAATTAATGGAACAAAGCTAGAAGCAAAGGGGATGAAGCCAGACTTGTCTGTTGCACTTATAATGCACAGCTGACAGTGCCTATTCCCATCCCTAAAGGAATGCCCTTAGTCTCCTAGGGTGCACACAGAGAAAACATGCAAGGTTTGATCCTTACGTTTGCTATAGGCATGGCTTGAGTCTTGCAGTTGCTGGATTTCTTCATCCTGGTGGCCTTTCTGGCACCTGTAGATCTTGATAGATCTTCACAAGTATCTGTTAGCCCTTGGAGATAGTCTGGACAAGAAGCACAACCATGAGTACTGTGCTAGTTTGGTCTTGATTGTAAGATTACATTAACAGAATTTTGCAAGACTGAAAGTATTGCTCCCCTCCTCTCCTTTTACTCTCCAGATAAAAGAAGGGTCCCTTCTTCTGAAACGCTTCCCACGTTCCCTCTCCTTCTGCGGGCTGAGATATCTTTTACGTGACCGTTGTCCAGCCTGCAGCTCTCCCTCCTGTCTCCCAAGGTCATTCCCACAGACCATTACAGTATCTGTAGATTTTGCTAGATCTTTATTATATCTGTAGAACATGATAGATCTTGATAAGAACTGTGTTATGAAGAGTTGTGCCCTTGAATTCCTGCTTGTGAGACTTCTAGTTGAAACATCAGTCTGAAAAAAGTTTCACACGCACTCCTAGATGGAAGCCCCTCCATTCCTGTCTGACTGTAAGCAAGATCAAGCCTTAGATGAGAGTTGTTGTTGTTTCGTCGTTAAATCGTGTCCGACTCTTTGTGATCCCATGAACCATATTGTGCCAGGCCTTCCTGTCCTTCACTGCCTCCCCGAGTTTGCTCAATTTCATGTTCATTGCTTTGGTGATGCTATCTAACCATCTCATCTTAGATGAGAGACACCACCACAAAATCCCTGGATTCTCAGTTATCCTGGGAAGGCCAAAAAACATACTGGAATAAGGCAATGGTGAACCACTTCAGTATTGCTGCCAAGAAAATTACATGGATGTAGCTGAGAGAAGTTTAATTTAAAAAGAAAGAAGACTTTATGGGTGAATCAATTTGGGTGAAAACCTGACATCTGGCCCAGAAAGCATGATTTTAAGAAACCAAACCTGGTCATATCCTTTGATGTGCGATTTAAAGCATGGAACTCCTGATTTCCCCTGCCAGTTCATGCAATGTACTCAGTTGGTCAGGCCTAAAAAGGAAATGCTCCTGGAGGGTGCACATTTTAACCACAAAAATTCCATCTGCGCGCAGAGGGAAGTGACGCAATGTATGTGAATGGTACATGCAAAGAACGATAAACAAGTGGTGTAGAAAGTAGATCATAAGGATGTTGTCGTCATCGGAAGTCCGCCCCCCAGGTTTTTTCAGTCAGAAATATCTGCAAATATGGGGATCTTTTCTTACTATTCATCCATTCTTTATCTAATTGAAGACAACAGCCAGCCCCAGAGGATAGAGGAACCCATTTCAGACCGAAAATGCCAGCTGGGTGGGGGAAAACAAACCCATAATCCACAGATATATGTTGAGAAGCTGATTGCAGAAATATGAATCTGCAATAGATAATATTGTTTCCTGATGTCCATATGGCCACCAGGACTTGAAGCTCCACTTGAGGGAAACGTTGCTTTTTCTATTAATAAAAAAACCCATAAATGGACAGTAGAGAACATGTTTTGTAGGAAGAAATCTCAGATCCCAATCTCTGAAATTGATGCTAGGGGGTCATACTCTAAATTAAAGGCTCCATCAGGCAATACTGTGTAAGTGGTTTGCCACTGACTTCTTTAATGGTTTTTGTCATCCCTGCCTAGTATGTAAACCTCAGATTTCCTAAAGGTCTACCTTACTTAACTAGAACTGACCCTGATCTTCTTCAGACCAGCCAAGGTCATGCTGCCACCTATCTTGGATTTATCCTCTCTGTTGGCTAGCAAACATGTGGTTTTGCTGGACTCCAATTCCCAGCATCTTCACGGACAATTTAGCAAACATCTGAAACCTGCAGGTTCCCTACTTCTACTTCTTCCTTTCTTTGCCCAAGAGAAATCCTGATCCATTTTGTAAGGAGTGGAATAATTTCAGCTACGAGAAGCTGTGAGATCGATGGTTGGTGGTTAAAGAAGGAAGCACAAAGGTGTGTGGACCTCTTGCAGAAATTTGTCAGAGAGGACGAGTCATTGTTTCATGACAAACCCTTATTGTTCTGTCTTTAGTCTGAACCCTGGACACGCTTGTGATTCAAATGACTCACAGAATAGATCGAATGATCTTAAGCAGTTTGCCTCCTCTGTCCCGCGTTATGATCTTGCATAATGTACACGCTTCAAACAACACGCAGTAGGCCAAGGCAGAACTGGGTTTACATTCCTCTATTCTCAGTTCTGTCTTTCTGTAGAATTGTTCTACATTTTCAGTTGCCAGAATGGATTCTCTAGCAGGTCTGAGCTTGCTTTTCCAAAAGAGAAAAGTTCTCTAAGGCTGGGATGAAGTGGTTCTCTTCAAGACCACGTTATCTTCAGGGCAACCTATGACCAAACAGGTCCAAAGCCAAGTTATTGCTAGGAAAAGTCTTAATTTCCCCCCCCACTCTGACACTTTTGATTCTTTCCAACCCAACAGAAGGTTGGAAATAAAATTCTATAGAGGCTCAGAATTCTATCTGGATGTCAATCAGCAGAACTCTCCAAGCCAGTGTTTTTCAGCCTTGGCAACTTGCAGGTGTGTGGACTTCAACTCCCAGAATTCCCCAGCCAGCATGCTGGCTGGGGAATTCTGGGAGTTGAAGTCCACACACCTGCAAGTTGTCAAGGCTGAGAAACACTGCTCCAAGCAGAAGAGGACTAATCACTCAATGACTTCAAGGAAGTAAAAAACAGAATGTAGGATTTGTTCTTCCTGTGGCCTTCGAACCATCAAATGTTATGGAACTTTCTCTGACCACTCTCCTCCTGTTTTTGTATTTTATCCATTTATTGAAATAATTCATATCCACGATTAACCCCTTCCCTACAAAGCCACTATTAATAGTGCTCCTCCTTAGCTATTAACTGAAACGCCTTTGCTCACAGTTCCAGCCATTCTTTGGGATGTTCCAGTTCCAGCCTTGCAATTTTCTTTCCAGTTGACAGTCACAATTTCACAGAGCCCGAGAGTTTCAAACAAGGTTATTTGTGAACTTCTGCCCCATTCTTCTTATTTCTCAGTGGGCTAGCTTTGGGCTCTACTTCTGGTAGCACCCATCAGTTTGCAATTCTCGGGAGTGACAGAAATCCAAACACATTTGAAAAATACTACTCGGGGCACATCTGTCTGGGGGTTCCTACTACAGACAGAAATGTTGGTTTGAAGCATGTTTCCTTGTCAAGACTGCTAGTAGTTCACAGTCAAGGTTTGAATCATTTGATTCTCACCCAGGATTAGCAGCAGTGTTGGTGCAGAAACAGGACTTAGTCCAATGTACCAAGAGCAATGTGCCAATGTGCCAGGAGTGGGATCCTGCTCAACGCTTTCTCAATTGCACTGCAACTTTTTTCTTTTAATGCACATCAATTGGTTTCTGCAGTTGTTGTCTGGTGCTTTTTGCCCCTTAGTGAAGGATCTCTACCCTGAAAAAGCAATACATAAATCAGAACCATTAAGGCTCACCACGTTTTTCATTTTGTTGCTGTTAGCATCAAGGCTGAGCAGATGTATTGACAAAGGTGAGAAAAAAATATTTCTCGGTTTTTAGTTTTTAAACATTTTAAAAAGAATATAAATTTTAAAAAATGCGTGTGAGAAAATGAGAAATAAGGTGCCAGTTATGAAGTATGATTGGTAAGCAATGGATTTCAAGTATCATAAAAGCTAGCATGGTCCAGTATGTCAGGAAGAATTGATGATATTATAGACTATATTGTATCCTTTCTCAAACCAACCCCCCCCCCCCCATCCCTACTGAACTTTAACTGGATATACTTGCTAAATAATTACCAATTACCAATAACTGACAAAACTATAGACAGTACATTAAGTCAATACTAGAAATTATAGATCAAATTAATATATAATTCTATAGATAAGAAAACCCAGATTTTGGAAAATATTTCTCAGCGTTATTCTTTTTAAGGCTTTATATCATGTCCACCAAAATAGATGAGGAAGAAGCATCATGACACCACAAGGTCTTGAGTTATTCAATTTTGTACTTCTAAAAATAGGAATCTGGTATCAAAAGTGCTTCCTTGTCCAGCATTGTCAGTTTCCTAAAAGTGGTAACTTGTGAAATACAGGGGAAAACGTCTAAGTGAATTCAAAGCTGCTGACTCTGTTTCATAATTAATCAGAACTTTTAAAGTATTCTTCTCATGTTGTGCTGACCAGGGGAACAACTAAGTTCATGTAATAAATGTTCTTCCATAGAACTCAAGATAACACTTCTTGAACAACTTTAAATTGCCATTCGTTGCAAAAGGGAAGTGTATTCCCTTGCAGGATAGATATCTATCTGCAAACATTTTTTTTAAGGGGGGAAGGAAGCAAAACAGAGAAGGAGAACAAACTGTCTGATCTCATGATATGATGTGGTTTAGGGCTGACATCTGGCAATCATTGGAACTTTGGCAGCCCAAATGGGGTATCCTTAGGCTCTATGAACTCAGCGAATGGTGGTTAATTTAATAATGATGCTTTGTTTTAACAAAACACAGGTATGAACTCAACTATTATACCTTGTTTACTGCAATGGATATTTGTGCCTCGGGTGAGTATATGTATGGAATTATATAAATATTCTGGAGTAGGCATTCAAGTGCCTGCTGGATAAATTGGACTACAGTTCCCATAAACTCCCAAAGCCATACTGGCTCATTTTATGGGAGCTGAAGTCCAAAAATCCAGAGGGGGCTAGGGGTTTGTAGTTTGCTACCTAACTCAATGCATGCACACAATAAAGGCATAAATATCCTTTAAACAGGCTAAGCATACCTTGTTTGTCATAAAAAGTCAGAATTCCAGTCTGTTCTGCTCCGGTCAGATGGTTGTGTTCAGTTCTATATTTCTGTTGTTTACAGTATTTCATGTGTTCAGGTCTGAGTGCTGTGTTTTAAAACTGACATGAATGAACAGGACAATATCCAGAGAAAATGGCCCATAATGATTACCTGTGGGGGGCCAAATTCAGAACCTACCTCTAAAGAAATTCAGGTGTAATGGTATGTGGGAATGACCTTGGGAGACAGGAGGAAGACTTGTAGACTAGACAACCGGTGTGTAAAAGGTATCTCAGTCCACAGAAGGAGAGGAGGCATGGGAAACACTTCAGAATGGACCCTCCCTAGTTTTCCAGAGAGTAAAAGGAGAGGGAGAAATACTTTCAGTCTTGCAAGATTCTGTCAACCTCACAATAAAGATAGAGTTAGTATTCATAATTGGGTTTCTTGTCTGAACTACCTCAAAGGGCTAACAGCAGGTCATCCATTACCAGATTCAGTCACTTTGTTTAATGAATAAGCCCAACTAAGTTCACATTGCATGGCCAGTCCTTAAACCATGCTTTACAAAGTACAGTGTTGGGTTTACACAATGTGCTAAGCTAAGACCAAACAGACGCATAAAAATTTAGCATGCCGTATAAACCTCTATATTAATCCCTCTCAATATAGATATACAATATAGGGATCTATAGCACCACCTGTGTAGTAGAGCAGATTTGAAAAGATAATGCCCTAAGCACTTACAATCAGAAGAAAGGGAGAGAGGCTGTAATAGAAGCAGAGGCAAAACCCAAGTTTCATATTTATTTTTGTTTATCCAGATTTGCTTTTCCATCAAGAAAGGGATTCTAAGGTACAAACGTAGCTATTTGCCAGTTGCCATCTGTCTGGGTGGAGATAAAATTTAACCTCAAGGACTACCCACCGAAGAAGATTCAGCTTGTGTTGCTAGTCCACGGAAGCAGTTAAAAACGTCTGTAAGCAGCATATTAATTTTCAGAATAAACATCCTATGACCTTCAGCACCACTTATCTAAACACTATTGTATTAAGAATCTGGTGACAGAGATCAAAAGACAATAGTCTAAGCAGACACATTTTCAGAAATTAGATTAGAACTTATCTGCATGCAACCACACGGGTCCAACCTATTTTTTTTTTCCAGCTTGCCCAATTTCCCAAGGGAATAGATGAACTTCAGAAATAATAATTTAAATCCTTTGAGAAACTCTTTTGCTCAGGGCTTGTGTATGAAAATGCAAGGATTGCTCTTCAGCTAATGCCCGTGTGGAAGCTACAAGCAGAGATTTTTCTTATATTCCTGTAGTTCTGTGGAGGGAAAAAGTCTTTATGAGGAGTAACCAGTGTTATATAAAATGGTGGGCAAGCTTTTAAATTCTCTGGAAATCTTCCTCAAGGGAGATGTTGAGGGGAAAAAAAGAGAAAGAATGAATGAGATGAGAAAGAAGCAGAAAGATATCCAAAAATTAGGTAAGGCAATTCAGCGTTCAGTTCTGCAGTCCAGAGTCAGTCCCATCTCGGTACCTGTGCAACTAAAAGTCATTTGAGGGTTGGGTGATATTTCTGTCATATCGATCAGTTTGGCCTGGCCTGGTTTCCTTATTTGGTGGAAGAATGAAAAAAACTTCAAGGTTTGAACCTGTAAAGGAGGAGGAATGTAGTTTTTAAAGCAGTCCAGTAGAGATTAAGGATGGCCAATGACCGACACCAGGGGTGTCCTCCGGGTGTGGTCCAAAAGTCAAGATGGCAGCTGCAATGGTGCGATAGAAGCTCTGCTTTTTATGTGTCGCAATTGAACAGGTGACACACCTAAAAAAACAGGCAGAGCTTCCATTGCATTCTCATGACCATCCTCCTGACTTTTTGGACCACATTCTGCAGACCCCCTTGACCTACACTGAATGGGACAGGAAAGCTATATCTGATAGGAAATAAGGGGGAAAGAGGAATGGAATGGGGTGTCCTGGAAGAGGGCATTTCTGGCTGGTGAAGGTTGTGAATACTGTGTGAGCTCCTCATGCTGTAGTTCCACTTAATACCACCAGCATCACTATATGGTGGCATCTGTCCTGTATCTTTGGTCCTCTGCCTCTGAACCATCCAAAATTCTCCACCATCTTTGCTGTACAAAATGAATCTCTCCCACATTGACTTTAAGTCCCTTCTCAGACTACATTTGCAGGAAGACTTTTAGTGGCTGAGTATTTGTAACCCAGCCAACTGTGTACCACTGAAACAATCACATTTCTTCTTCTTCTTCTTCTTCTTCTTCTTCTTCTTCTTCTCCTTCTTCTCCTTCTCCTTCTCTTCTCCTTCTCCTTCTCCTCCTCCTCCTCCTCCTCCTCCTCCTCCCCCCCCCCATTTGCTTTTTGGAAAGCAGCAGTACATTGATTGTTTCTGCATATATGTGCACATGCAGTTAAAGTAGCTTTCCCAACCTGATGATCTCAGACATTTAGATTTAGGTGATCAGGTATTTAGATTGTAGGATTCCAGGCAATCACAGCCACTTTGGGGTTAAGGGCATCTCTTCTGGCCCTGCTGAGATTGGGGATTATGAGAGTTGTAGTCCAATAGATCTGAAAGGGTATCTAGTAAGGAAGCTTAAGCTTGGGTGTAAACTTAGAAACGTCTCCGTTCACACAACGCTTTTCACCCAGGTATTGTTGGAATCCTTCCTTCCCGGTGAATTTTACCATGCGGTGTTTAACGCGAACCCAGAAGAGGGGCACATTCAGGAACTGCGTTAAACCTGCTGTGCAAAACGGAGCAGGGCACTGCAAAAAAACTAAAGAAAATTTAATTGCGTTGCAACGGAAGAAAAAGAATAATTAAATCTGGGAGGAGGCCAGATGCCCGGGAACGCCCATTCTTGACTCATCCATGAATTCTACTTCCAAAATTAATCCCTCTTGCTTACTCCAGCCCCTCCCCTGATTTGCAAAGGAAAGCAGGGAATCAGCTCCCAGAATAAAAAGAATGAACGAACGAACGAACGAACGAACGAATGAATAAGAGAATAAAGAGACTCCTGGGGAAGAACCCTTGCTACAGCAGCTTACAGCAAAGACGCCGCTCTAGGACTCGTTGTCTATAGCTCTCCCTCCGTCTCTCCCTCCTTCCTCTCCGAGGCGCTCCCGTTCCTTTCAATCGCCGAAAGGCCCGGCGGGGAGCATAGAGACGAGAACGCTAGAAGGGCCGCGAGGGACATGGGATAGAGGTGGGGTTGGGACCGCGAATCCTTCGCCTTCTTCCGCATTTCTGGGCCCGGCCGCCGACGGAGCGAGGGCTCGGGAGAAGGTAAGGGATGCTCGGCCCGGCCGCGGCCTCGCTTTCTCGCCCCTCCCGGGGCGGTTTTGCCGCCCGTGCACGAGCAGCTGGCAGGAGCACGCTGCCCGGGGTGCAACGAGCAGCGCTGCCCGTCCCTGGCACGGGAGGTGTGGGTGTGGGAGGGTGCGTGTGTCAGTGTCAAATAGTGGGGGGGGGGGGCGAGCAAGAATGCAGAGGGGGGCCTTCTGCAGGCCTCTTCTTTCGCTTGGTGCATCCGCTGAGAATGCTCCAGCTTCCCTCTTTGCCGAAGAGACGATTTCTATTGTTATATTATTATCATTATCATTATCATTATTATTATTTATACATACATACATACATACTGGGAAGGGGGAGGCCTGCAGAAGGCCTCTTCTTTCGCTTGGTGCATCCGCTGAGAATGCTCCAGCTTCCCTCTTTGCCGAAGAGGCGATTTCTATTGTTATATTATTATCATTATCATTATCATTATTATTTATACATACATACATACATACTGGGAAGGGGGAGGCCTGCAGAAGGCCTCTTCTTTTGCTTGGTGCATCCTCTGAGAATGCTTCAGCTTCCCCTCTTTGCCAAAGAGACGATCTCTGTTTGTTTGTTTGTTTATACATACATACATACATACTGGGAAGGGTTTTCCTCTAAATGTAATGGGGGCGGTCTCTGTCTCAAAGGACGAAGTATGCAGAAGACCTTATTCTTTCCCTTCTAAGCTTGCTTTACCTTTGCATACCTTGAGTGGAGGTGTGCTTTTTTATGTTGTTATTAGGATTAGGGTTGGTCGCACAGTCAGCCAGATGTTTAGACTGGATTTGGCCTTTTTGTCCACCTGTCGAGTCCTTCCCAAGGACCTGGAAGAGGCAGATGTTGTTTGATGGCGTTCAAGGTATGGTTGCAGGATGGAAGCTGTTCCAAGTAAAGCTGCCTTTTGCAATGGACTGATGGTGATTTTGTCAATGCCGATGGTCTTCAGGTGGCACTCCAAATGTTTTGGGATTGCACCCAAGGCGCCTATTACTATTGGAACTATCTTTGCTTTCTTTTGCCATGGTTGTTCTACTTCTAATCACAGGTCTTCATATTTTGTGATTTTCTCCAGTTCTTTCTCTTCTCTTCTGCCGTGTCCAGGCATTGCAATATCTACTATCCAGACTTTTTTGTCTTTTTTTATTTTTTTTTATTATTATTATTATTATTATTATTATTATTATTATTATTATTTGATGATAGCATTTCCCTGGTCTTTATTTCAAATAGTAAAGCATGGTCCCCAACAGTGAATGGCCCAGAAGTCTATTTGGGTGAAGCTACGAATGATAAGACCAGCTAAAACGATTTGTTAGGAATGTACCAATCACTTAAAATCTGGTTTTGATTTGTAATGTCATTTCATGTTTGATAAAGCAACATGGATTTGAATAGAAAGGCCAAACTGTTGAACTGTACTGATTGGATTGGCAGTGCAGTTTCTCACAAAGTGCTGAAATAGTTTAAATCGGTTTGGAGGCCCTGGATTTGCTTACTGTGATTGGAATCAATTTGCTGGTTGGATTAGAAAATCTGGTGAATATATCTGATTGTTTTCAGAGGAATTGCTGAGTTCAGTTATCTGTTTATCCCTATTGTTACTCTGTGTTTAGGTAATTGTAGCCTTCATGTGACATCTGCTTAATTTTATATATAAGCCAACATGAAGAATTTTGCCTTCATGTCAAAAAGTTGTTTGGCTGCCCCTAACATTGGAAGTATCTCAACCATAAAGCACCTTTCTAAGTTTCCAAACAAACCACAGACTAGAAGCTTAAGGCAAGCCATGGTTTTGATTCTAGCCTCTTAAGAGGGAGCCAGTTCAAAGTCCCTGATTCTTATACCCATAATTTGCTGAACTAGTCCATCTGACATGAAAGCCAAATGGAGGCACTTAAGTTGTGACTCACACTTGTGAGTCAATCACAATTCTGGGGTTCCCCTACCTTGCAAACACAGTTACTGCTTATTGATTACCAAATTGCTTTTTAACTATGGCTATCCAGCTACCTATTCTGGATTTCTGAATCTTGTTCTCTTCTCTTCTCCCCTTCACTTTTGTTCATCAGCTCCCAATCTGTGCTTGGTTTTGCAATTCCCAAAGCATTTTAGGAATGCCACATGCATTCAGGACTTCCTGCTTCCATCCCCGCCCACAGCATTGGGTTTTAAACTGTGGGATATGCAGCCTTTAAAGGTTTTTCAGCTCCTTGCCAAAGAAGTAATTACTTGATTTTTGCAGAGGTCCATGTCATTGTTTGAGAAATAATGTTAAATCAAGAGAGCCAAAAACTTCCTTGTGTCTTGCATCCAATTGTGTCTTCCTTCCAGTGCCTGTAAAATGTCTGGTTTGGACATTAAAATGAATAAAGCTGTTGAATTCAGACACCCAGGTTCTGAAAGCATCAGGCAGGGTCAGGGTGGTTATCGGTGTTGTTGCTAAATCGCTTATAATTACAAATGCTTCAAGGGATAAAAGCCATTATATAATGACTGTGTCTCCTGCAATAATGGGGACCATTTTCTTGAGTCTATTTACTGAACTCTGAAGGAACATTAATAAAATGGGAAGTTGGATCAAAAGCACATCTCCCTACATGGAGAGCATCTTCTAGGGTAGAGAGAAGAGTCAGTTGTCGCTAAACTACAAGTCTCATTATAGTAGTTGCAGCTGATGAGGTAAGAGGTGTTGGGAATTGTGATTCAGTAGCGTCTGGAAGGCTACAGGCTCTCCGCCCTCTGCGAGAACATTCATGGGAAACGTTTTAATTGAGTACAACAATATTCTTGCGCAATCCATTGTGCAAAGAGAAATGTGACTCCTGTTGTAGAACCTACAATGTTGTACATTCTTGAGGAGGTGTTGGCAAAGGGGCGTTAACAGCTAGTACCAATGTGCTGAGCCAGTTATGGTGTTTTTAACTGCTGTTAGCCATCCAGAATCATGATTTTGAGATGGGCAGCCATACACATTCATTGAAATAATAATAATTTTCAAAGATTCAGTAGCTGTCGTTGTTCCGCCTTGAGCATCACGGCTGGCTGAGATGGTTTCCAACATTTTCTTTTTGTTGCAGACTTACCTGCAATATAATTTCAGTTTTCCTACTTTAGGCTTAGCTACAAGTAAGGTACAACTAAGGAGCTGGGCTATAGTGTGTTATGGAAAAGATAGGTCTGAAGGACTGGGAAAAAAAAAAAGAACGAGGCAGAAATAACCATGGTTTATTATGACACGGTTGCCTGCTTTTTCCTAGGCCCACAAGCCATTTGGCAGGCATCTTTTACATGCCATGAACTTGAAAACTTTATATAATATTTCATTTTGTTGCGGTCGAAGAGGGAAATCCTCAGATACCAGCTGGTATATTTACTTTTTGTGTCCTGGAGTTACAAAGGAAATGAGTTGGCTTCCTTCCTGCCTCTTCTGCAGGAGGCCCCCATCTCATATTGGGATTCTGGTATGACGGCATCTTCCATGGTGCTCCCATTGGGCTGAATAGGACAGTCTGCACTCGATCACTTTGCACTCTTGGAGTCTAACGCACAAGAGACTCCCGAAGACCGGAAATGTCTTGGTACAAGACACGTAGTTCAGGAGATCTTTGAGGAGCAGTGACTGGTCAGGTTATATAACGGCAAGATATGTCCTTTGACTTTCTTAGAACTCCCAGCTCAAAAAAAGTTATACTTAGTCTCCAGAAATTGCTGGCCCTTTGCTGTTGGTCCTGGAAATAAAATAAACATATTGGATTCTCTCAATTAGCTGGTACAGTAATCAGGTCCCCCGAAGACAGCCTGTTTGTTTTTATGTCATTGTGGATTGATCGATTCTGCATATTAAGTTTACTGTTGTTCTGTTGAGATGCTTGCAAAGCTTCTTCAACAAGGATAAATGTAAAATAAAGTCTTTTTTTGAGTTGAGTTGGACTCCTGGTGACATGGATGGCCAGTTATGGCCACATAATCAAAGCCCTGCTGGTTTTTTATGCCTGTGTGCAGTGCACCTAAAAAAGAGGGGGACCTTTCACTGTATGGCTGCAGCCGACATCCTGACTTTTTTGACCTCTCCCCTACACCAGGCCTAATTCTGCTTAGCTTTCCAGCCTAAGTGTAACACAATGACACACTAGCTCACTTTTAGTGGAAGGGTGGTTAGACAGTAGAGTGTGTGCAGAAAAGATTGGATTTTCTGGATTGTTCTTTAAATTCCCCCCATTGCCCCACTGTTTACATTAAGTTATTGTAGCCTAAGTTGGCTTATTTCTAGCTGCAATACAGGTAGGTGATTATTCACAATATTACTTCTGCATTCATGGAATGTTTGCAGCCATTTGTTAGTGTGGGTGGATACGTAGCTGGGAGATAGTTCTGACCAACAATTTTAGCATCAAGCAATGAGAAATTACCTAGTTTTTATTTGTTCCAGTAGGTGTCAGTTGAAATTGAAATGATTGTAGCACCTATGGAGTTGTATGAAGGATGTTTGAAACTTTCCCATTCCGCTTTAAGATTGGACTTACCTGTTGCATTAAACTATAATGTGGTTTCTGTGCCTTCATATATTGAATGAATCCAGCCGTTATGGTTGGAAGATGTGGTTTATGGTTGAGCAAGATGTGCACATCCAGTCAACTGTGGCTTATTGAACAAACCATGAGTTAACATGTGTGAACCAGTGACTTCCATATCATTTATTCCACTTGGTTTGTTCACGTTTTCCTTTATCGGATAAAGAGTGCTCTAGAATTCAGGAGCTGGCATGCCATTTATTAGAATTAGCATGCTGCCCAACTACGAATTTTGGAATTTTGTTGGTTAATTATGGCAGCTAATTTGGCTTTAAAAGTTACACATAGATGGAGAGGAATTTCTGCCAGGTAAGCAAATGAATATGGGGGCATAATGGAGCATTCTTCCCCTTCTTAACAGATACTGATTAGGTAGCCAGAGAAAATGAAAAAGAGCTATCATTCCCTTGCTAGCCTTTTTTGACCAAAAGATTTCCCTAGATTAAATTACAAATACTATACTGACAGCATGGATTATACTAGCTGCGGGATGACAGCCCTACATCTAACAAAGATGGGTGTCAGAAATGTTGGAAGCAAAAGGCTACAGGTTGTCTACGAGTCAGAGCTTAAGCAAAGCTGATCTGACTATCCAGCTGACCTTCAGGAAAAATATCTGGGAATTAATCCAAAGACTACTGAAAGCTCTGTTTGTTCAGCTGCAGCGCTGTGCTCTCTGTGTGTGTGTGTTTGTGTGTGTGGTGGGGAGGTGGTCAGGACTAGGCAACAATTGAAAATGTGTTGAGGCTAAAAAGTGGTTGCCTTAAATCAGAAGATGTAGAATTGGTTTGAAAAAACAATCCCCCTTTAATTGCTTCTTTAATTTTAAAGGAAATAAATGTGGCAAAACATTGGTGGCAAAACAAAACAACGCGTTTGATACAAAACAAATGATTTGTATCAAAGGTGAGTTCCTCTGCGGATCTGCTTATCCTTAAAAGGGAGGATTACGCTGTGCTGATTGGAAAGAGATTCCTTTCCTTTGCAGTACGGTGTTTTGTCAACACTTAACAGTTGTGTTTGTGGTTGCAATCGTAACAGTCAAGAAAGTAGAAAGTGTGGTGGCTTGGATGAAATTGCATAACAAGGTGGCTTGGATGACAGTGTAGAACAGTGTTTCTCAACCTTGGCAACCTTAAGATATGTGGACTTTGACTCCCAGAATTCCCCAGCCAGCACAGCTGGCTGGGGAATTCTGGGAGTTGAAGTCCACGCATCTTAAAGATGCTAAGGTTGAGAAACACTGGTGTAGAAAGAGATTCCAAATTGCCTTGAGCATTACTGAACCATAGAAACCCTACTTTGATGGGGACCCAAAGTCTTTTTGCCATAATAGCCATTTGAGACCTTTGTCTTTGCACCCAGCCCAATCTCATCTAATTAAGGTTCAATCTTTGTGCCTTTTACTTTTAAGTTTAAGTACCACCAAACACAACGGGGGCTTATTTCCAAGTGAAATTGTCCTCTACCGCGGTCTATTTTCTCATGATACGTACACTCCCTGTAGTTAATTGCCGAGAACTTGAACGGATATGTAAGTATTGCTAAAAAGTTGGTTATAGTTACGAATGTTGATGGTGTGTATATACGGACTCACGCTGGCTGGCAATGGGGAAAGTTAAAAAAAACCGCAAAACCCATCCATGCCATTTATCCACTTTTCGCGAGCGCAAGCAGTTAGCTGACCCGTTGGGTTTCTTTTCCCCCCTCTGCAGCTTCGGGTCGCATCCTGCCTCTTCGGAACAGGAAAGCATCTGCATTGAGCATTGCAGGTGTCTTTCTATAGGTCACTTCCTCCCTTTCAGGCTGAGGTGCATTTGTCAAAATCCCACAGCGCTGAAACGTCTTGTGCCTTTCCTCTTCAGTTACTGTAGATATTCTAAATAAAGAAACAATTAATTTCATATAAAAAAAGATGTATGGGCACATCCATGCGCACGTCCACACACGAGCAATCACACACCCATATCCGAAACCAAAAGTCAGTGTTTGCTCGACTGTTCTGACGATAGCTAACTTTCTTGTTCCCTCTGTTTGAGAGGGGTTTTCACTCATGTAGTTAAAATTCTGCAACCTACAGATGTGATTCAGAACATAACTACTGACCTGGAGGTTGTTAAGTTACCAATTTGGCAGGCGGGCAGAAATTCAGTGTACAGGGAGTCCCTGGGTTAAGAACGCCAGTTTAAGGATGACCCATAGTTATGAACGGAGCCTACTGTAGCAAAATTCAAGTTAAATACACAGTGATTTGAATTAAATACACAATGGTTCAAATTCATTACACAGTATTACTTATACAGCATTATACAATAATACTGTCTCAGCTTACATACAAATTCAACAGGGACAGACCTTGGGAACAGAGCTCGTTCTTAAACTGGGGATTACCTGTATGTTTCTCCCTTCTAAGTAAGCAAGATGGGCTGGGTCCTCACATCATACTACACCATAAACCATGATTTACAAGCCGAAGTGGTCAAGTCTGGCCATTAAGCTAAGGTATAGATAAGGAAACCATATTGTGGCATGATATTAGGTGTGTGAGCCCCATCAGAAAGTCTTGTCAATTGAATTGGCATAAACTGGTCCCATCAGGAAGGTATGGTTAATGGTTTTGAAACAAGCTGGGATATGTCAGTGATCTGCTTTGCTTCTTTCAAAGTTTTTAACAATAGTTTTTAATCAACAGGAAACAAATTAATTGGATGGGTTTCTCTTTGCTCTTGCGATGAAGGAGGTGCAGTTGTCTCTTTTGTGACTTATAAAGCAGAACTGTATGATTCTCTCTCTTTGCCCCTCTATTAAATTGAACCACAGTCTGTGAAAAGTGATTAAGCCGTTCACGTTCTGTGTGTAAGGCATCTCCGTTGTGTACCAATGAGTATTCAACTTGTACTTTGCTCTGCCCTTCTTGAACACGAACATGAACCATTGACCAGAATACACACTCCTGGGCTTGCTAGGATGAAAGGCTTAAATATTTGTCATTTAATGATGCGTTCCTTGTGACTCACTCTTGAATACGTAGTATTCTTTTTATACCTCGCTTTTCTCTGAGTTCAGTAAAATACGTGTTTCCGTCACTGCAACTCGTTGCAGGATGTATGTGAATATTTGTATCTCTGGATTCCAGCAGCATAAGATGGAGAGATGAATTAATAAGTTTCAGATTTAATGCCTAAACGTTCTGCATTTTTTTTTTCCAGGCTTTAGAAATTTGGTGTGCAGGAACATGTCTCAGTCTGGTGAAAAAGTAAAGGTGAGGAGTAAGAACTTGAGACATAGCTCATCAAAGTAATTTTTGGTTTTCAATGTTTTAGTTTGGGTTTTAGGATCTAAAGCCTGTGTTTTGCAATAATTCTGGGGGGGAGGGAATAGGGAAAAGAACAGCTTGAGTAAATTTTAGAGAATTATTGTTGTTTAAATAAACGTATCCCAGTTTAATAACTTGAAATAATGATTCAGCTTTATTCGTTCTACTCCTCTGTCTTACTTTCTGTTCAACAGTGGGAAGAAAAAGAATAGAAAATTTTCTGTAAATTGCTGAATTTTGCTATATCCATTACAGAAAACAGTGGTTAACAACTGCAGGTCAAGACAAGATAGGAATCTCTAGTTTAAAATTGGCTGAATGTCCTGGCTTCCCCCCTCTCCCATCCCAGAACTTTAACCATAGTTTTTTCAATGTGAGCTTTCAAGCAAACTATGGTTAACAGAAGATTTTCTCGGTTTTCTTCATGTTATCTGTGAATGGGCGGGTAAAGCAGCATTATGTCGTGGATCGTGGCCAATGTACAGCCAATCCAATTTGATAGTTAAGCTGGTGTGGGTTGAGTGGAAAGCTTAGGTGTTCCTGCAGGGTGAAACTA
Organism: Liasis olivaceus; assembly: GCA_030867105.1. NCBI lineage: Eukaryota > Metazoa > Chordata > Lepidosauria > Squamata > Pythonidae > Liasis > Liasis olivaceus. Next base: position 6,480,364 of record CM061364.1, on the reverse strand, counting down.
GACGCTTTTTCAAACATTCTTGTGCTGCCTCAGATTCTCAAGAAGTGGTGAAAGAGGAAGTAAAACCAACCCGTATTTCCTTGCAGTGAGAGTCCATGGGGACCATCTATAATTCCTGCAAAGAGGTCTTCTAATCCAGAGACAGAATGTTCATCATCCTCTCCCACTTGCATCTAACCCAGAGAGAGGAAGCATGAGCCCCAGTACTTCCTTTGCAACTCGGTCTAAAGGCTTTGCTCAGCTTATTTCTTGATCTCCTGAATGCTCCTTATGGTCCTTGCGTGCTTCTCTTTTATGAACCTAGTCTCCAGCTTATAACTTTCCAATCTTGGTGTGTTTTTCTTTTCATGAATTCCACCTCCAACTCGCTGCTTATTTATTGGTTTCCCATTCCAGTTTTCCGACTCCGCAGGATATGTGGGCTTTGCCAATCTCCCCAACCAAGTCCACAGGAAGTCTGTCAAGAAGGGGTTTGAGTTCACCCTCATGGTTGTCGGTATGTGGCTTTTATTTTCCATTTTATAAACATTTGGCTGTTAAATTACAGCAGAGCCATTGAATATGTTTTTGGCCTTTGTGCACTCTCAGATGCTTAAGGATAGAATCTGGCTTAACAATACAGGTAGTTCTTGCTTAACAATCACAATTGGAACAGAATTTAGGTCGCTAAGCGATGTGGTCATTAAGTGAATCATCACATGACTGGACCTGATTTTACATCCTTTTTTGTGGTGGTTGTTAAGTGAATCACATGGTTCCCCATTGATTTTGCTTGCCGGAAGCTGGCTGGGAAGGTCGCAAGTGGCAGTCACATGACCTCGGGATGCTGCATCCATTGTGATGACAAAGTGATGGTCGTAACTTCAGGCACTCGTCGTAAGTCACTTTTTGTAGCACTGTCATATCTTCGAATGGTCACTAAATGAATGGTCATTAAGCAAGGACTACTTGTAGTTTATGGCTGAACATGACCAAATGTGTGTTTAGTTTGAATTTTGTGCTATGTTGTATTTGACCATTGAGGGTAGAAGCAGAGACTCAGTCTTAAAATTTGCATCTTGCAAAAAAGCACTATTCTGTTCCACTGAATTTTACCAAATATTTTGCCTCCCAGTTCATCCTAAACAGTGATCTGTGAATGAGTCCCAGTATAATATAGGACAATAGCACCCATCAGCTCCAGCTAACTGGACTAGTAGTTCCTCAGTTTTGAGAATTCATGATTGGACAACCCAGATCTCTTTCTAAATCCTTCCACTTTATTATTGATTTTGTATAAAATATTCAGATAGCTTTTTACAAGGGCGGGCATTCCCCCTATATGCCTTGCTAATGTTCTTGTTTGGATGAGCTTATATTTGGCTAGCTTTGACCCTATACAAATCTTGCACCTCCGTTTTCCTGTTCCTCCCTTCCCCTTTAAAATCTGTGAAAACAAAATCCCTTGGAACAGCTTCTGAGTCGAGAACGCTTGAAGAAACGAGCGCTTGAGCTGTAGAAGGAAAATGAAAAATACATTCCTAAACAATGTAGCGTTCAGGATCAGCCCTGCATTTCCGCAGGATGAAGGTAAAATGCTTCGCGTGGCACCACGGATATGTGAATGGCAGAGGTGGATAGGAATTGGTGCCTGAACAATGGGGCAAGAGTATTCAAGTGGATTAAATCTTTTTTTTTTTAATACGTTTGGCTTCCAGCACTAAAATGCCTTGGGACTTGAAATGGCTGCAAGGAATAGAAAGTTTACCAAGGTCCAGTGCAAAATAAAAAACAAACCTGTCTACATTGATTAACTCAGAAGCCAATTCCTACCCTTAGTCACAAACCTCAAGCTGATGCATTAATAGTCCTTGCTTCTAGGACTGTCTGCACCAAGGAACTTCTGCCCATCTGTTACATCCTGCCCACGAGGGCCATGTGGATGTTCCCTCTAGAGCAGTGTTTTTCAACCTTGGCAACTTGAAGATGTGTGGACTTCAACTCCCAGAATTCCCATAGCTGGCTGGGGAATTCTGGGAATTGAAGTCCAGACATCTTCAAGCTGCCAAAGTTGAGCAACTCTGCTCTAGAGAGTTTAGGGGGTGCGAGGGAGGCTGGCCTTATTGCTCACAGCCCACTTCCAGTGGAACAGATCTCCCCCTTTCCCCCCGAATGTTCAGAAACGATCAAGCTGGTCCTTTTCCAGAAATCCCTTGGAGCACAGGGTGCCACATACTTGTGGGCGCGCCCTTGAACGGTGCCTGTTTTTTTAGCTTGCGTGATGAAGGTAATAGATCTTATATTTTTAAGTATGATTTATCATTGTTGTTTTTAGGGCATTGCTTTCTTGCGTTTATTAACTGAAGCCACCTGAAGGTTTTGATAACGGCGCTCTGCAGAAACATGTGATCAAATCAATAAATAAGATATGGTCAGGGGAGCTACCTGAGAAGCAATGTGGGGTAGCAGATAAGGTTTTGGAGTAGTGACCACTGAATTTGCCATGTGGCTTTGGGTGAGCCACTCTTTCTCTGCCCATAAGATGATTGTTAGGGGAATGAAAGGAAAGCAGGCCCCCATATATGCGGATTTGACTTTTCATTTATTTCTAAGTAAATAAAGGAGAAAGAGAATTCTCCGGTCAAAGGAGAAGATGGTGCAGGTAGTCCCCAGGTTAAGAATGCCCAGTTTAAGGATGACCCATAGTTAAGAACGGAGCCTATTATAGCAAAATTCAAGTTAAATACACAATGATTTGAGTTCATTACGCGATGCTATTTATACAGGTATTATACAATAATACTGTTCCGACTTACGTACAAATTCGACTTAAGGACAGATCTTGGGAACGGAACTTAAACTGGGGACTACCTGTACTGTTATTTAGCTAGGCAACTGCAGGGTGGTTTTCCAGCAGCAGGCTTATTTTCGAAAGCTTCTGTTTTTCAAATACCACAGGCTTGTATAAAACGGGTTGCATCTTCCACAGTCAGATTGACGAGGATGTCCAAGGGGAGTGCACATTTCTTTGCCTACATAGAACAAAATACTTTTGCTCATTCCTTCCTGTGCAAGAGGAATGACTCAAATCTTTCAGGTCAAAAGCAGTGCATTGAATCAGCTATGTGACGAAGAGCCACTGAGTTCACAGTCATGTTTTGGCACAGGATTTAGGAAAGAGAGGGCTTGTAAAAGGGCTTCAGTGGCATAATTCTGACCTCAGTAGTAGTGGCTACCTTAAGTTGCCATTTCAAATTTCCCGCGATGCGTTGGAGGGATACACGGCATTATTAGATTGAAATCTTCTTAGAAATCAGTTGATCAGATTTAAAATTTGAACACGGAATCCTATGCACAGACATACTTTTCTAGGTTTTTTTTTCCTTTCTTTTTTTAAAGTCTAATTTAGCAAGGCCTTTGATGATACTATCTTATAAAACAGGGTGGATACCGGGAGAAAGGAAATGCTGTTACTGTATGACAAATCTGCAGTTTACATGAAATGGAAGGAAGATTATTCCAGTGATTAAATATTCCTCTTGTTCACAGGCGAATCTGGTTTGGGCAAATCCACTTTAATTAATAGTTTATTCCTGACGGATCTGTATCCTGAACGTTACATTCCTGGAGCTGCAGGTAATTTGGTTTCTTCTAGATCAGTGTTTCTCAAACTCAGCAATTTTAAGATGTGGGGGCTTCAACTCCCAGAATTCCCCAGCCGGCATGCTGGCTGGGGAATTTTGGGAGGTGAAGCCCACACATTTTAAAGTTGCTGAGATTGAGAAACACTGTTCTAGGTGATTTCATGTGATTCCAGTTTCACATTCCTTGCTTCTGCTGATTCTTCCTCTAAGCTGAGAGTGGCAACCCTTGACCTTGATGGGGTCTCAAGTCCCTTTTCGTAGCCTCTATAGCCATGGCTACTTCCTGGTGTCTGGACTTCAACTCCCAGACTTCTCATCAATAGCCATGCTGGCTGTGGAATTCTGGGATTTGAAGTCCGCACACCTAGAAATTGCCAGTGATGGGAAACACTGCTGTACAGCATCCTGAGATCATGTTGTCAAAATCTGGTGGCCAATAAAGGTCAAAATCCAAACCCACCAGAACGGGGAGAACATTTTTAATCCCATTCCTGATTACAATGCTGGATATTCTTTCTCACCTGCAAGTTAGCTCTCTTGCAGTCCAGGCTGAAGAAGTGTTGTCCTCAACTAAGCATCTTTCCCAAAGGCTGTTTCTGTGGTCCTGAGAACCCTCTCTGATGGCATGGCCCACAATTGATAGCATCTTACAAAATCTGCCAATTTGTGGTAGTAAAAACAACCATTCATACACACTAAAAGCAGTGGGTTGACCTCTGGGCCAGTCTTAAATTCTTAAGGAGGAGTTCTGTGGAACGACTTAAGAAGTTCCCTGGAAATCCAGAGTTTTCTGAAATAGAGGAAGTTGTTTTGGAAAGCCACAGGAGGAAGAAAGAGCTAGTGAACTCAGCAGCGAGGTAGCTTTGCTCTGAAGCTCCAGAGAGCTGATTGCCGGAGGGATGGGTGGGTGGACAAATATGAGGTGGAACAGAGTGATCGGAATAGGACCCTTCTGCCCAATAGTCTGTTTGGCAGCTCTGTTAGAGACTGCTCACGATTGCTCTTTTAAAAAAGCAGATAACCAGCCCAATCTTGGAACACTTTGAGGTTGTGCGTATATGTGTGTACATTGGGGGGGGGGGGTATAGTAGCAGTGGGGATGTCGACGGGGAATATGAACATTTCCTACCTTTCTCTAATAGAAAAGATTGAAAGAACGGTCCAGATTGAAGCTTCGACTGTCGAAATCGAAGAGCGAGGGGTGAAGCTCCGTTTGACCGTCGTGGATACTCCGGGATACGGAGATGCCATAAACAGCCAAAACTGGTAGGTTTTGCTCTGCTTTTGTAGGCTGTTGGCAAAAATCTGGGCTTCCTTGTGCCATTCTCTAATCTGCCCCCCCCCCCCATCTCTATCTCGTTCCCAGTAAAGCTCCCTTGACCCTCTCCTTTGTCTTTGGATTTCTGAGTGGCTTGAGTTTAGCCATTGTGTGGTAAGCAGAATTTCCTGTTGATTGTATTGCGATGCTGTGTTTATTCTTTGGAAAGGTTTCTTGAAGTTCTGCAGAATTGAACTCTGCCTTTTTTTTTTTTTTTTCCTTCCCTGGGAGGGAGAGAGTAAGCGCGGGTGGGAGAAAGCAAGGAGTTCTAAGGCCTGGTGTTACGTCATGTTGTTGAACTTGCAATAGAAGATTCAAAGGACTGTAGAAACAATAATTAAAAAAAACAAAACTGGCCACTGGTGCCTTCCTTTTCCTTTCTCTCCCCAACCAATAGAAAGGTTGTGTTTCTTTTTTATTCATCACCTCGGAGGGCTTCTCACGGCACCGATGATGAATTGTGCATTCATAAAGATCGTTCTTGCAAAGAGGTTTTGAACATTAACGCTCTCTGGGGTCTCCAGACTTCCTTCGGCTAGGAAGAGTTGGCACATCTCTGTGATGTTAGGTATATTTCATTTTCTCTCAGCAGTTTTTTTAAAAAAGGAACTCCGCTACCTTTGCTGTATGTAATGCAGAGAAGAGGATATGATGTAATCTCATGAATGCTGTATCTCAGGGAAAGGCAGGTGCTTCCCCAATCTGGAAGATACAAAGAGGAACAATGGGACAACTCTTGAAAATTGCCTGCCCCCACATTTTCAGAGCACCGGAGAAGCTTTAAGAAAAGTTGTCCATCCATGTATCAGCCTTGCGAGGTAGTCCAGAGAACCAGAAGTAGTAGCTCGACTTTATTGCAGGGTTACATTAACAGAATCTTGCAAGTCTGAAAGTACATCTCTCCCCGCTCACCTTTATAGCCCAAAAAACTAGGGAGGGTCCCTTCTGAGACGTTTTCCATGCTCCCATTCCTTGTGCGGGCTCAGCTGCTGTTTATCTAACCATTGTCTAGTCTGGGGCTCTCCCCTCTGTCTCCCAAGGTCATTCCCACAGACCACTACATCACGGCAGATGTTTTTATTTCCCTCTGGCAGAAAAGCTTATTCTGAATATCATGAAACCTGACGGTACTGATGGGTTTGTACGATGTGTTAGGCAGTGGGTCAGGTTAATCATGGTTTGGGGAAGAAGGTGTAGATTTTACACATCGTGCTAAACAAGCATTTCCCAAGCTGTGGACTCTCCAGATTTGTAGGAGCCAATTCTCAGAATTGTGCCTCCCCAGGGCCCCTTCAGGAGCCCTCTGATTGTACCTGCCCTTGAGATTTCACTGTGGCTGTTCAGGAGATGCAGTGATTACATGCAGTTCGTGCCTGCACGGCGTTTCTTTTGGCTGGGAGGAAAGTGAAGGAATTAAAACAGAGGCTTCTCTCTCAGGTAGTTTTGGGAAAAGCTTTGCAAGGGCCCAGTCCCTTTAGTCTTAGAATACACATCCATTTGGGGTCAGGACAACATCCAGCCACAGCAGAGGAGAGCGAACGAAAGCAAAGCCTGTTGGCAGTACCCACTCGATGTGGACACAACAAGGGCAATATAGAAACAGACCAGCAACTTTTTACTCCTGCTTTCTTTTGGACCACTGTCCCTCTCACCTCCCCCTTAAAACAACTACCAATGGGTGCCAGTGTTTGCTTCCCCCCCCCCCTTCCTCATCTCTTCTTTTCCTTTCATGTTGTGTCTCCTAGATTATAAACCCCATGGCTCGGGAGGCTTTTTTGAGCCAAAGCAGGGGAGAAATGCTTCCGGTATCCAGCTTGTTGTGCTGGACTAAGTCAGACGAGGCACTCTTTGCTTATGAAATACTTGTCCGTTCCCTGTCTCACCGTTTGGTCTACCCCACACGGTTGTTGTAAAAGTTGAGTAAGAGGTGTTCTAGAGAGGCGAGAAATCAAGTGTGCTGGGAAAATATGCGACCGTAAGAAAGGAGGAGGCGTTTTTCCCAAGCCCTGTCTCATGGCAGAACTCGTGTCTCCCCTCCCTTTTCTTCCGACAGTTTCAGAACCATCATCCAGTATATCGACAATCAGTTTGAAAGATACCTTCACGATGAGAGCGGCTTGAATAGACGCCACATTGTAGACAACCGAGTGCATTGCTGCTTTTATTTCATTTCCCCTTTCGGACACGGGTAAGGGTCGAGTTTTTTATGTCCTAGGATGAAAGGGTCACTCCTGAGCCTCGCCGAGTAACCGTCTGCAAGGGGTCTTAATCATTCCTGTTAATGGAGACGCTCTTCAGGTCGTTAGCCAATTCAATTAAAATCATCTTTGGGATTAACAGTTCCCTTTTTTTTCCACCTTGGTTTCGCCTCCGTTTCAGAAAGGATTTATGCTGAAACTTTCCAGGGGTACGTCTTAAAACTGATGACAAGCAGGAATTTAGAACCACCTATTCCCGTAAGATGGGAAATTTAATTACCTTGTGGGGCACTAAAGCACGGCGTTTGAGTTTTGTACAGAACAGAACTTAGGAAAGAAGAAATGTGCTGGTGGAGGGGTTTTGAAATTTGCAGAGTTTGTACTTCCCTTTCGGTTGAAGGGCTGGTTTAGGTAGTTTCCTCCACATTAAAATATTATCTAAATCAGATAGGTGATCTTTGTGGCTATAGGGTGGAGCATGCAGAGTGACAGTGCAGGGTGCATTAGGACTATTTCTTCTGAATTTAGGGCCAAGAGTTGGGTTTTCATTTTCTTTTAAACAATATTAAACTCGCTTTAAGAAACGCACTGTAGTTTTTACCGGTTTTCCAATTTGGGATGATCAGAAGCCTTGCAACCACTGATTGGCAATGACAAAGAAGGGTCTGAGGGGGTCCCAAAATAGGGTTTAGGGGTCTGCACATGACTTAGTCCTGAGTTAAAATTGGGTATGGACTCATCCCAGTTTTACAGCCAGATACGTGAGTTCCCCTTGGCTGGTTCGTAGTGTCGCCTTGCAATCCCATTTAGGCTTGAGAAAAGCTGTTTCAAATCTCATTCTGAGGTGAGCGTTAAGTTAGAAAGTATCTACTAAATAAGAGTGATCTTCTTAAATTCATGTATTTGCACCTTGGCTTTTCCTCTGGGAGTTTAAAGGGATATTCAAAAGTGGGATTTCCACTTGTTTTATGCGCCCGGAGATAACCCTTATTTTACCCACCCAGAGACAATCCTGTGAGGTTGGTCGAGAGCAAGAGAATGGGGCCAACTCAGAATCGAATTTCCACAGCTGAGGGTAGAGTCATGGATTTTCCTGGTCCAAATCTGACCTGTTAGGGTTCCCAGGTACATGTGAACTAGGCCCTGTGGTGTTTTGGACAAGCCGCAATGAGATCCTGGCTTGCTGTTGTGTGAAAGCAGCCCGTGCCTTTTTTGTTGCTGCTTCTGTCATCTAATTTTTTTTTTAATAATTATTTTCCAGACTGAAGCCCTTGGATGTGGAATTCATGAAGGCTCTTCATGGAAAAGTGAACATTGTCCCTGTGATAGCCAAGGCTGACACTTTAACTCTGAAGGAGAGGGAGCGACTGAAGAGAAGGGTAATGTGTCAATTAAAATTAAAAAAACAACAACACCTCTGTCCCCTTTTCAGATTTTCTCAGTTCATGCAGTGTTTGGTGGGACGTTGGGGGCTGGAAGGCAAGACAGTGTCCTCTGCCCATTCTCAGTGTGGGTATTTTGGTAACAAGAACCGAAGGCTTCCAAGAAGATGGTGAAGACGCTCTGTGTAATCACAGCACCTGTTAATATAATAATAATAATAATAATAATAATTATTATTATTATTATTATTATTATTATTTATTAAACTTGTAGGCCGCCCGACTCTCAGTGACTCTGGGCAGCTCACAACAAATTAAGAAAAATTAAAATCAAATCAATAAAAGATAAACATAAAAGAAACTAGGGGTCTCCGTCTTCCTCATCAAGGGCCTGGATGAAGAACTAGGTCTTCTCAGCTCTTCTGCGGGGGCTGTCTGGATCTCAGAGGGAACCTCTTTCCAGAGGGCAGGCGCTGCAACAAAGAAGGCGTGCTTCCAGGGTCCTGAGCGATGACATTGTTTAATGGAAGGAACCTGGAGCACGCCAACCCTGCAGGATCGAATCAGCCTCCCTGGAAAAGCTACAAAATCTATTTTCCTAGCCGGCCACGATGGTAATACCGCAAAGATCCCTTTTGTGTAATCAATGTTTTTAAAAAATCAAGATTCAACTGCATCTCCGTTGTTTCAGTGTTTAGCAGGGCTGCCTTTTTCTTCAGAAAACCTTCAGTGCTTCATTTGCAACTCATTGGTTAAATAAGCAATCGGATTGATGTGTGGGTTTGTACGGGGCAGGTGTTGGGTCTGAAGCGTGAATTCGTGGATTTTACGGAAACGGGGATGAATTAGTGCAGTCGTTGCCCAAGAATAGATTCCTTTCTTCTCTCGGTTGAAGGCATAGGTCTTAAAACGGTACTGGCTAGGTGTAATCTTTTTCCATTTAAGTAGAAGCATATATTAGTCTGCCAAGGGGAGCCTGGGTGCTTAATTTTCTCACTTTTTAATGATTTTCTTTTTCCCAGAAGAGAGAGAGACTGAAAAAATGTGAGGATTGGGACTCAGCAGAGGCTGATGTTAAGGATATTCATTGTAGTAATATTCATTTCACTTCTCAAGGATAGTTGATAGCTGATATTTGGAGAAGGCAGTGTATAACTCAGTGTGTGTGTGTGTATGTATGTATGTATGTGTATGTATGTATGTGTGTGTATGTATGTATGTATGTGTATATATATATATATATATATATAAATCCATCAACATATATCAGTTAAACCAGTGTTTCTCAACCTTGGCAACTTTAAGATACGTGGACTTCAATTCCCAGATTTCCCCAGCAAGCCATGCTGGCTGAGGAATTCTGGGAGTTGAAGTCCACGTATCTTAAAGTTGCCAAGGTTGAGAAACACTGAGTTAAACTATTCTTTTAAATAAATGAAGAGTTTTAAAACTCTTTATTTGACCACCTTGCCCTCCAGAAAACTCCAATCAGCTGGTTTCACCTTCTTTAGCCTTTGCCTTACCAGCTTGTGAATCTTTGGTGTTGATTTTTGCATTAAATGTCCACGGACGGTTTAACAGAAGCCGCGGCCCTAGCAGTGAAAGGGCAAATAAACATCTTGCCCATTGTTTGAATTTTGGTCAATTTGAATCCGCCTTTTTTATTTTTGATTTCCCCTACAGACAGCTTTATAAGGCAGAATGTTTCATGCTGATCCAAAGCTTTGAAATTTCAGCTACTGTATATTTTTCTTCCTCCAAACATCTCTTCGTGCAAAATCTCTAATCAAAGCAGGGGATCAGAACGCGTCTCTCTTGGCACAGCTTCGAAGCTTTCGGGTTTTTTTTAGATGTTTCTGCCATTTGGCAATCAATCTGAAGTAAGGATTAGGTTGTTTTTTTTCTTCTGGTTTTTTAAAATGATTCGATTAAGCAGAAACCTTAACGGTGGGGCTTTCGGTTAAGGAAAGCCATCTTGAAGGAATTCCTGTTTTGACTTATTGGAATTCAATCTCCATTTTTTTAAAAAATTTGAACCTCTCCAATGGAAACCAATGGATGCCTGATTCACAAGCCACGCTGTGCACGCCCACCCAAGGAAGCTGGGCTGAAAAGAAATGACTCTGTGGAGAGGAACTTTCATTTTGACTTCTTTCTCTTTCGAGAAACCCTGGGAAGCCTAATCTTTAAGACGCACAGAGCCTCCCGGGGCCAATAAACTGATGTCTGAAGAAACAAAATGCTGCTTTATTGTTGGCAGCATGAAATACAGTTTGTTTTCCTAGCAATCCTTTTTTTTTTTTCCCTTTCAGGAAAGCACTTGGCTGAACAGCTGTGATATAGTATTCCTGCACCCTTGCTGGCTTTCCCGCCATTGTTTCGGTTTTACCGTTTATCACCAAGATCTCTGCCCAGAGAAAATGGGCTTTCTGATTCCCCATCACTGGCAAACAGCAAGCTAGCCAATGTCGGCCTGTACCCTCAGGCCGGGCGGTCCCTGGCTTCTGTCCTGCATCCGATTATTAAACACACTGTGCCTTTCGCAACCGTTGGAAAGAGGCCTGCTAAATTTGCTAAATGGGCGTGCATTTGTGTTTGGACGGATTAGGTCTGGATGTTCTGTTCCGTTGATCTTTGGGGGTTTATTCTTGTTTTGCGGAGAGTTATTTTTTCCTCTAAGAGAATTGGTAGTGTTTGCATGGATGCTGTGAGGGCAGGTCCTTCCTGTCACCTTTTCTGGCATCCCCTTTAGAGTGGTTTGCGTCTCGTTACTAAGCCGGGCAAACGAATCTGGAAACTGTCCAGTGATGGGAAATCGAGAAAGAGCCGCGGTTTGAACTGAGCTAGAAATTGTATTTTAAATCAGCGATTCTGGAAACCATGGTTTAAATCAGCCATGAAGGATGCACATGAGTACTGTAGTCCTTGCTTAATAAATAGTGGTTTCCTAAGCTTAGACAGTGATGATGAACCAAACCCATATGCCAATTTTTTTTTCACTTCTTCGGTGATGTTTTTAACTGTTTTAGTTGTACATTTTGATCTTGTGAGCCTTCCAGAGTCTTTGGACTGGGCATCCATAATTAATCTAAATAACAACATCAACCTATTAATCCAGAGGTCCAGCTTATTAAAATCATAGCAGTAGAAGGGTTGCTAGTTTTTTCACAGCGTTAAAATTGCTGAACACACCATCACCACCTATTTTATTACAGCTATTGGCCTGTCGGTTAAAATTACTGAAATTTTTGGTTAATGTGACAGGTTAGATAAATATAACTTCACCTTTGAATTGATCAGATCTGAACTGAACTTTGCAAAAATGATTCGCCCCCCTTTCCCCCCATTTCTTTTTAATGTTGAGGAATCAATAGTGGATTGCTTTTCGGATGAGATGTTTTTAAAGTAAGTGTGTTTCTAATGGTTTAAAGCCAATAGAACAGTGTTTCTCAACCTTGGCCCTTTAAGATGCGTGAACTTCATCTCCCAGAATTCCCCAGCCAGCATGGCTGGCTGGGGAATTCTGGGAGATGAAGTCCACGCATCTTAAAGTGGCCAAGGTTGAGAAACACTGCAGTAGAAACTAGGGTTGTGCCAGGCTGCAGATTTGAAGGTAAAATGGTGCTTCAAGGAACATAGAACTGTTTTCCATCTGCAGTTCCTTCAACCATTCCATCTTTTCTTAAGATCACGGGGCTGCCCTCCAGAGCTGCTGTGTGATACTAGGAAAATACAAACTGCCGTCAAGTGTTATGTGAGCATCTTTGCATGTTCCAAGGCACCTTTGTGCTTTCAGAACTGAAGCACTAAAGAGTCCTGAAAGAATGATGCATTGATGCAGTAAGAAAGAAAGAACAGTAACTATCAACCAAACCAATGTTAAGCTATCAGCAAAGCCAATTTTAAAAGGTAAAAATGTATGTGTGATGGAATGGACTTGTGAAGGCCATGCTCAGGGAAATAAGCATGTTCTTAGCCCCCAGCAGAAGTGTGGGAAGTTCAAGAAGATGAGGATGGCACCTCCCTAAGGAATTCACGGTGTTGTGGCTGGCTGGCTTGGGAATTAGGGTTCAGTCTGGGGAGATTGATGTCAGGTTCAGCCCAAAGAACTCCACGAGCCAATGCAAATACAGTTCTGTGCATTTATTAGCTTCCACCTCAAGACAGAATCTCACCAGACTGAACCCTAGTTCCCAAGCCAGCCAGCCAGCCACAACACCGTGAATTCCTTAGGGAGGTGCCATCCTCATCTTGAACTTCCCACGCTCCTGTTGGGGGCTAAGAACACGCTTATCTCCCTGAGCATGGCCTTCATAAGTCCATTCCATCACAGTATGTTTTTTAAAAAAACCAAATGAAAAGGTGGTTTGGAAAAGGTGACAAACCATGCATAAAAAAAATCTCTAAATGAAGACTGGTTTCTTGAGCGAGCTCTCAACTGTTTCACCTCTGATGAAACCTCCAGCAACAGATAAAAGATTCCAGAAACAGCGTCCTGTGAATCGAATCGCTTCGCTCTTGAAATAGGGCAGGATCTGAGTGGCCTCCGGGCAAATACAATGAAGGGCTGGGGATTCAGAATCTAGAATTGGAAATGATGATGGTTGTCCCGTTTCTTTGCCTCACCGGCAGGTGTTGGATGAAATATCCGAACACGGCATCCGGATTTACCAGCTGCCTGATGCTGATTCTGATGAGGATGAAGAGTTCAAAGAACAGACTCGGGTTCTGAAGGTAGGTTAAGCTGATGCAGCGTGATCCTTCACCCAACACTGCCATTAGCAAGGAATGCGGAAGGGGGCAGCCTTTTGACGACCGTGGGCACACTTTGGGCAAGGTGCAGTCACCGCGTGGAGGGCGACAATGCCGTTGAGCGGAGCTGAAGTTTAAATGCTTTTCCCTCATATTTTGAGAGCAGGCATTTCTTAAAGTGATGAAAACCGATTGATGGACGGCTGTACAGTTTCCACGGCTTCCTGCTTCAGGGCAGCCAGTGGAGTGGGGGTAAAAAATTTGGGCAAGACGAGGTGTAATTCCAGAACATATCAATTAAAGCAAGGATCCCCAAACTCCTCAGCACATCGTCCCCTTCATGAAGTTTCAGACGGTTCGTCGACCCCCTCAGACATTTATGACATGAAAATAATTTAATAAATACCACTTTAACAAAAAGTACTACAAATAATAATAACAATAACAATAATGACGTCATAAAAAATAGGTAATAATTGAAATATGAAAAACATAAGATTTAACATACCTTTTTTTACTGAAACTGTTGATCTTGTTAATGGGAAGGATGCATCTGATAAGCTTTGACAAGGACACTGATATTTGGCTGGAGTTTGGTGAGTTTTAGTCGTAAGTCACCACACTCTTTCAAGTTCAGTCTGTTCCTATTGACCCCCAGGCATTTACAGACCCCTTGGATAGTCCCATCAACTTTGGGGGTCGATATTGACCACTTTGGGGAACCCTGAATTAAAAACACCATAATTTATTAAGATACATGCTCACGGCTGCAGGGACAACACTGGGAGAGACGTACTGATGATATTGGACTGGGAACTTAAATTTGGAGAATACGTGGCAGTGGCGAAACTAATAATATATATACATCTTAGATGTTTAGCTAATTTAAGCTAAACAAGGACATCTTAGAAGTTTAGCTAATTTAAGCAAGAAGGACGTCCATATATACTATATGTCTATCACACAGCAAGGCAAATATGAACCTTTAGAGTATGGTTTCTAAAGTTTATGTTAACAAATACTGTAAATTGGTTGGAACACAAAGAAGGGGGGAGTCAGAAATTAAATATCTATCCATATTATTTTTAGTCATTTTCTTTCTTTTTCCTCTGTTTTTAGTATTTATAAATACTAATACAGTGGAGATTTGGCACTGAGCTCAAAGGTTTATACATTTTTTTATATATATATATATCGCAAAAACAATCCAATGTACTTTGTCTGGTATGGTTTGTCTTTTACCAATGTAAATGATTGTTATTTATATGTAAATTATTAATGAACATTAGTTGTATAACAAGAAATTTTCTTTGAACACTTATTGATATTGTCTCTTCTGGAACTATATATTTGATTTAAATAACTGCATACATAAAATGCATGTAAGGAAGGAATCAGGGAAGAGCAAAAAGATCTCCAGTTTAATTCCTCAACTTTTTGTAGCACCATCATTCTTATTCTCCTTAGTCCTGAATCCTCCGTACAGGCATCTTTTTTAATTTTAATTTTACTGCTGCTTTATCACCCATAATGGCTGAACTGAATTCTTCTTCACTGCTCCTGGACTGAATAGTGCAAATTAAGCACTTATGTCTTGGAGAACCGATTAGCAGAAGGAACTTTGCTTAAGTGTTATGTCCTTGGCTTCATTCTAGAATCAGCATCTTTAGCATGTTTGTTCCTGAATGCTTTTAGCCCAAAATGATTCGTTGCTGAAGGAGGGAACCAACTTTTGCTCTTCTGGGTCTATGAGCTGTGCTTTCCCTGGACTTCAAGGGATGGCTTCTCGATCTGCTGGCTTTCAGCCTGCGCGTGTTCACTCAGCTTTCTCGTACGGCATTTGATTGCGATGACTCCCCTAATGTGGAATTCTTCCTCCTATTGACTCATCTAGGCTAGCGTTCCTTTTGCTGTGATCGGGTCCAACCAGCTGATTGAAGTGAAGGGGAAAAAGATCAGAGGTCGCCTGTACCCCTGGGGGGTGGTGGAAGTGGAAAACCCTGAACACAATGATTTCCTCAAGTTACGCACTATGCTGGTGTAAGTACAATCCCTTATTTGGCCTCTCTTTGTAGGCAAACCTTATGAATTATATTAGCGACCAAATCTCATAGATACCAGCAAGACAAGATAGATATATTGTCCGTTCAAGGACAATATATCTGTTCCAATGTATCTGTTCCAGGATAATATATCCGCACAAGGACAATTGTCCGTTTTCATATATATATGAGATTTGGTTATATGGGTGAGCACAAATGAGCTCTAATATTTATAATGCAGCTTTTTTTCTAGTAAAATCACTTCTTCTCTCCCCCCACCACCATGAGGAAGACACGAGGGAAATGTCTTATTGAGGGGGGGTTGTGTGCCTTCGAGTCAGTGTTGACTCCTGGCGACTGCCTGGACAGTTTTCTTGGCAAGATTTCGGGAGTGGTTTGCCCTGGCCTCCTCCTTCCTTGGGCTGAGAGAGCGAGACTGGCCCAAGGTCTCCCAGCTGGCTTCCTCCCTAAGGCAGGACTAGAACTCGGAGTCTCCTGGTTTCTAGCCTGGTGCCTTTAACCACTACACCAAACTGGTTCTCCTTGCCTTCAAGTCAGTCTTGATGCCTGGCAACTGCCTGGACAAGTCCCTGCAGTTTTCTTGGCAAGATTTTCAGAAGTGGTTTGCCCTGGCCTCTTCCTTCCTAGGGCTGAGAGAGAGGGACTGGCCCAAGGTCACCCTGCTGGCTTTGTGCCTAAGGTGGGACTGGAACTCACAATCTCCCAGTTTCAAGCCTGGTGCCTTCACCACTACACCAAACTGGCTGTACTTGTTTTTGCGTATATGTCTAATTCTACCTTATGATGAAATGGAGTTCTCTGATTCAAATTCAGAGGGTCAAAGCATTAGCTGGAATTCAGAAGGGGGCTTTTGAATGAGCAGAATTCCAGTTTCTTGGAGTTGGTTGAGGGGGGATTAGAACCTGGGTCTCCCCACTCCTAGTGCAGCACCTATACTGCTGCCCTACTCTGTCTCTTGGCTGAGAGAGGAGGACTATTCCCCACATCCTCCACATCATTGTGCCTAAGGGAGGACTAGAACCTGGGTCTCCCCACTCCTGGTCCAGAACCTACACCATTACGCCACAATAGTTTATGACATATAATAACACCTAGGTTTACTTGTTAGATCAAATAATTCATCGTACATCGTGAGTTAGAGCAGTTCCTGGCACTTGGAACTTCATTCCATGTCGCATCTTTTGAATGGATAAATTCCAGTCAAAGTGTTCCCTCTACTGGACAATTTGCATGCTACACTTAGAAATGTTGTCCTGTTCGTTGCTAAAAGTGTCTGGGCTGCAGAGGCTGTTTTAACAACCAATATGGAAAACAGGTTGTGTGGGTATAAATCCTCTGTACCTGGAATTCTAAAAGATGATTAGTGTTGCAATCAGCAGCAGTGAAGTTGGGCATTGGACCTTCCTTCCCTTCTGCTGAGTTGCTATAAAGAAATGAAACTGTTCTTTCCAAACAGTCCTAGTTTAACAAGGGGTCCAAGCCCTTAATTCTTACACGGCTCTGGCTGGGTTTGGTTTAAAGTGGACTTGTTTTAAAGGAGCTATAGCTAACTATGGATTAACAACTTCAGAAGACCATCTAGTTGGGACTGCCCAAATCCATGAGCGAAATACTCTTCGTGACCTATGCTAGAGAAGGACACAATGACATACAAGTCTCCACAAGTTCTAGAACTCCCTTTTGTCCTACTGAGGTCATGGTTTTGAGAATTAGTAGGCAACCTCATTTATTAATTTATTAAGTTGATCACTATTTCCATAGAATAAGCAAAAACATTCACTTTTTAGAGAGTGAGTTTGGGGTAGTGATTAAGGGGCTGGAGTAGAAACCAGAAGACCATGAGTTCTAGTCCTCCATTAGGCACAGAAGCCAGCTGGGTGACTCTGGGCCAAAAACTAAGAGCATCATATACACCACCTTGGGTTGTGCAAATAAAGACAAGATATAAATCTAGTAATAAATTAATCTAGTGCCCTGCAGAAGGTTTTGGATTAATATATCCTAGGAAGCGTGCCTTCTCTGTCACGGCCCCCACCCTCTGGACGACCATTCCCATAGTGATATGGATGTCGCCCTCTCTCCTGGAGTTCCAAAATGTCCTGAAAACCTGGGTTTGGTCCCAGGCCTGGGGTTAATATGTTTGGATGTAATGGGAAGAAGGAATAACCTTGAGGAACAGGAGGAAGAGCCATAACCAAGACAATGGTCAGATAAAAGAAATCTGAGTCTGGGCCAGAACTGTAATTTGAGAAAGCATGGAAGGGAGTGGGGAAGCACTCTCAGACTTGCAAGATTCTGTTACTCTAACCTTATAATAAAAATAGTACTAGCTTGCATGTCTTTGGTTTCCGAGTTTGGTCTACCTTGGAGGACTGACATTGGGCGGGGTTGCTGTTGTGCTTCATTTTAAGGGTGGTTTTCAATCTGGGCTTCTTGTTTCGTTTATGTTTTTAATGGCTTTTGATCTAGCATTATATTTTGTAAGCTGCCCAGAGTTCCACTGGAATGGGTGGCTACGCTGATTATTATTACTGTATTATTATTATTATTATTATTATTATTATTATTATTATTATTATATCCATTAATCCCAATCACAATGGACAATGCGAAGGCATTATAGGATTGGAATCCAAGATGTTTTGAAGATCTCAGGCTCCATACCTGTCAGGTTCAGCCCAAAGAACTCCACGAGACAGTGCAGATACAGTTCTGTTGTGTTTATTAGCTTCCACCTTGACAGAAATCTCTCCAGACTGAACCTAAGTTCCCAAGCCAGCCAGCCACAACACCGTGAATTCCTTAGGGTGGTGCCAGTCTCATCTTCTTAAACTTCCCACGCTCCTGTTGGGGGCTAAGGAAACACTTATCTCCCTGAGTGTGGCCTTCATAACACCATTCCATCACAATACCCTTGGTTTAGCATAACTCATGATGGGCCCCTATTGTGTTTCTTGTTTCAGGACACACATGCAGGATCTGCAGGAGGTAACCCAGGATTTGCACTACGAAAACTTCCGGTCTGAGAGATTAAAGAGGACTGGCAAGTAAGTTGCCCTTCTTTCCTTGTGTCTCCTTGCTCTTCTCCTTGGGCCGCAACTTCAGGTCTCCCTTAGGAAGGACGTCTCGTAGCCTCGCCCCTCCTCTTCGTTACCTGGCAAGCTGCAAAACAGGAGGGGGATTTCCTTTTTAATAGCTCTTTGGGGCTTCATTGGCAGAAGGAAGCTATAGATTCAGCAAAAATAACGATTGTGAAGGCAGATGCTCCCCAGAGGAGGAGATTCCAACTAGAAGGGATGTGAAATATCTCTTTTGTTCATTCATTTGATATGCCCGTCCCATTAAATCTGGCAGGGAAGGTATGCTACAGGTTCCATCAGCCAGGGACTTGCATTTGATAGGTCCGAGGAGGTGGGCCTTCTTGTGTTCTCCTTGTGGAACATTCTCCTCCCTGAAGTTAGACTCGCCCCTTCCCTGCTATCGTTTAGGACAGCGTTTCTCAACCTTGGCAACTTTAAGACCTGTGGACTTCAACTCCCAGAATTCCCCAGCCAGCAATTCTGGGAGTTGAAGTCCACAGGTCTTAAAGTTGCCAAGGTTGAGAAATACTGGTTTAGGAAGTCCCTCAAGACCTGGTTGTGTCATCAAGCCTGGGGGTCTTTGGGAACCAGAGACATTCTTAGATGGCTCCACTATGGTTGATATTCTGCTCCATGCGGTTTATATATTTAAACATTTTTGATAATGTTTTAAGATGTTTTCATTTTAATCCATCCTGTTATCTTTTGATAATGATTGTTTTTTATCTATTTGCTGTTTCATTTCATTGTCATACACTGCCCAGAGTCACTTAATGTGAGATGGGCGGCTATATAAATGTGACAAATACATAAATACCAGACTTGTCCTGTGGGTGCGATCATACACCATGGCCTATGAATTCAGGAAGCTGTCATAGAGCAGGCTATTTTCAGAGGTGTCGATGCTTCAGCTTTTGACAGCCCAAACAGCAAGGAATCTCATGATTCTTTAAAAAAACTGACGAATGTGTCATTGCGTAACTTTTTTTGCATCTCAGCCTGTTCGGTTGGGTTCAGTTGGATGCCACAGACGTCTGTTAGGTCAGACTGTTTATTCATCTAGTTATTCCAGCCCCCGTATTTCATCTTACCGCCTTGCCTAACAAAGAATTCTGGAAAACATTCATATTTGCAGGCTGTTTTTTAATCTGAATTTGCCTGATCCATGCCTGATCAATGCCTCAGTGTGGATTTTGGATTGTTGTTCTTTGTTGTTCCTTGGCTGTTTGTGTTGCGCCCTTCCTAGTGACAAGCCTGTTCCTCTGTTTCCCTTTCAATGCACGTAGAACACAAACAGAAATATATTTTTAATGAAGGAAGTGAGCGTGTAGGCGTGTGTGAGTCTGGTTCTTGCCTTGGTGCACTGAAGGAGGAACGTGAAAGATAGCGGAAGGAAAATAAAATCTGTTGGAGGGTAGGACCGAAGAAGCTGTGTAAATCTAGGACATTTCCTTGTGTGAAATAGAAATCAAGAATGGGAAGGTGAAGGAGAATGTTCCCTGGGCTTCAGAAAGCATTATCAAAAATCAATAGTTCTCTTTGCCTGAATTTGGCTTTCCTGGCAAGGTTTTTCAGGGAAAAAATCTACAATACAAAAGAAACTTCCATTAGATCATTGTATGATTCCCCTTCCCCGACCTTGTGCCCCGTAAACCTTGTAGTTTAAAACTCTTAACACCCTAAGGCAGTGTTTCTCAATCTTGGTGGCTTGAAGATGTGTGGACTTCAACTGGCTGGGCATGGCTGGCTGGGGAATTCTGGGAGTTGAAGTCCACACATCTTCAAGCCACCAAGATGGAGAAACACTGCCCTAAGGCTACCCTATCGGGCTTGGATTTTTTAAAGAGATTTTGGAAAATGAATGTATGCCTTTCCATTGATCAGTGATACTTCAAAGCAAGAAATAGTGTCAACTGCTAAACAAGCACAGCAATAAAAAGTCTTGACCGGGGATATCCGCAAGGAGGGGGTCAAAAAATTGAGATGGCAACTGCAACCATGTGATGGAAGCTCTGCTTTTTTGGGGTGTGTTGCAACGTAACATTGGTTTAATTCATAGGTACCAGCTGATTGGTTTGACAGTTGAATTTTCCTTGAGCCCTCATGATGGCGTCCTTGGCGAGGAGGCAGTAGGACATGGGACAGGATATAGAACCCACCCCTCTCTCTCTTCTAACCCCTTGCCTCTCTCTCTTCTTCCCAACGTCTTCCGTTTGAGGCCAGATCTGCTTAACGGGAGGGCCAGCTCTGTGATCCAGCTGAAACCATGCCTATTCTTTGTTTTTAATTCTGTGGTCTATCTTATATCTCATAGGCCTGTGGAAGAAGAAGTTGTGGACAAAGATAGGATCCTTCAGCAGAAGGAGGCTGAGGTAAGGACCAAGAAGCCAAGCTGAGAATGTTAGTCACGTTCAGAATAACCCAAGGGCAATCCAGTTTTTCTTTAAAAG
Source organism: Liasis olivaceus (assembly GCA_030867105.1). Lineage (NCBI taxonomy): Eukaryota > Metazoa > Chordata > Lepidosauria > Squamata > Pythonidae > Liasis > Liasis olivaceus. The sequence continues at coordinate 6,459,498 of CM061364.1, read as the reverse complement.
TATTGTTACGGACAAGTAATGCAATTCAGTTGGCAATCCTTCCTTTTAGTGCTCCACCTTATACATATTTCCCAGCCTATCCTAAGAACCCACAGCTCTTATCATCCCCAACTAGTAGGGCCCTCAACTGGGAGGTTACAGGAGTTGTTGTCTGGCACGTTTGCAAGATGCCAGCCTGGGGAAATTTGCTATAATCTAGATTTTGATCTGCTTCCATCTGACAGCCAAGTTGCTAACACCCACTGCTAACTGCTTTATATGGACGCTGAAATCACTAGCACGATGAACTGGCAGGGCATCCTAGTTCCATCTTTTTTTGGTGGAGGGGGTGTTCACTCGTCACCTTTTGAGTGTTGCTGCCAATGGAATAGAGTGGATTTCTAAAACACTTTGTTTTAAAAAAATATTTGCACTGATTTAATTTGGCTTTGACTGGTAATAGAGTGGATTTCTAAAACATTTTTTAAAAATATTTGCACTGATTTAATTTGGCTTTGACTGATAGTAGAGTGGATTTCTAAAACACTTAAAAAAAAATATTTGCACTGATTTAGTTTGGCTTTGGAAATAGAGTGGATTTCTAAAACACTTCTTTAAAAAAATATTTGCACTGATTTAATTTGGCTTTGACTGGTAATAGAGTGGATTTCTAAAAGATTTTTTAAAAATATTTGCACTGATTTAATTTGGCTTTGACTGATAATAGAGTGGATTTCTAAAACATTTCTTTAAAAATATTTGCACTGATTTAATTTGGCTTTGACTGGTAATAGAGTGGATTTCTAAAAGATTTTTTTTTAATATTTGCACTGATTTAATTTGGCTTTGACTGGTAATAGAGTGGATTTCTAAAAGATTTTTTTTTTAATATTTGCACTGATTTAATTTGGCTTTGACTGGTAAGAGTACCTAGAAAAGAACTGTTACTATAGAGATGCAAAACTCGAATAAAAAGGCAGAGCTTTACACACTTAAGATGCAGCTCTGTGTAGTCTGTGTATTTTGCCTTTTCATAACCAGCTGATGGAGGAAGTAAATTCTCCCAACCTTCTGGCTTTAGCCAGCCTGTCTGTTTCACGCTGAACTTGGTTTTAGGGTTTTAATGTGCTCTCCAAATGGGCCCACAAGGAAATAAGAGACAAGCACTACATGACTGGTTACATCCTATTTGGGCCTCGTCAGATGTAGGTAGCCAGATGTTATTCTGCGGGGTTCCAGTCCCCTACTGGGAGCCCCATAGAATAACATCTGCCGACCTACATCTGACAAGGATCAAATAGGACAAAAGTGGTTGCCCTGCCTCCTGGTGGTAGTGATATAATGTAACCCCTGTTTAACATGTTCTGCACAGTATCTATTTATATACATATATATATAATTATAATTATATAATTTTTATTAAGAATGTTGATTAGAATAGTAAAATCGAATACAAACCAAACTTAAAGAAAGAAAAGAAAATGGAGAGGAGTAAAAAGTGCAAGGAAAAAGAAAGAAAAAGAAAAAGGGAAGAAAGAAAAGTAAGAGTATAATAAAGAAAAAGAAAACAAAAGAAATATATAAAGAAGTGACTTCCAACCTTCATCACAACAAGTATAAATAAATTTAGTGACTCTTCACACCCTCTAAGGTTACGAACACTTATCTCTTCATCCCACATCCCATCTCTTATCTATAAAGAAATCGGTAAAACATCACCTTTTCAGTCCTGGTGTCGGCAGAAAGTTGGTAAAGGTTTGCCAGAAGTAACAACGTATCTTATTTTAACCTTGGTCAAATAAACCAGCTTTATATTCCTTCCTTTTCCTTTTAACAGTCTTAATCTTTCATTTGTTCCAGTAGTGTCGTAGGATTTGATTTCATTGCTTCTTTGTCCCATCGCACAGAGTTCTTCAAGGCTTTCACAAGCCTCTTTTGGTAAATCCAGTAGGGAAAAAAAATTATCCAGGCCACTCTCTGTCATTTGTATTTCCCTTTTAAATTTTAAAGCCTCCGCCAGTTTCTTTTGTAGATCCAGCGAAACATCCTTTTTCTAAATCATTCTCTTGGCCTGTCAGTTGTAAATCTGCTTTCGATACCAGCTCCATCTTGTCAGATAAAATTTGTTCTACATCTGACATTTCTTCAATAGCATCTTTTGGACATAGTTCATCCGTAGAAGCAGAGATCATTACTGATATTGTGGCTACTATTCTCGGATTCCGTTCTTCAAAAGTCTCCTTCGGTATTTTTAGTGTCATAACTATCGTGCAGGCCTGTACTGTATCTCTGCATATACCTAAGAAATTGCCTGTTCTCCCAAGCAGTATGGTGGATCTGAGGAGGATTGGAAAAGTGGGAACAAGAAGAAGGAGGAAATGGGCTTACATTCCTTGGCCTTTGCTGGGAGCACAAACATCAATTCTCCCCCCCCCCTTTTTTTTTTAATATGCTGAGCAATGATAGTGCTTGAAGTTCTGTCTACAAATCTGGGAAGTTTATATAACCTGGGGAGGGTTAAAAAGAGACCTTGGGGGAATTGCCAGATTCATCAGGACCAAGGCATCAACTTCTGCTAAATAATCATTCTGGATTTTATCAAAGGATACTGACCTTGGCTTTTGAGAGCCATGAATCTTTTCCATGCTTTTTTCGGCTGCCGCACAGGCCCGTTTCTCACACACATCCCTTTAGCTTTGTTTCTCTTAGCCTGCTGGACTTTGCTTCCTGAACTGCCTTTAAATATCTATATCTCCCTCCAAATATAAACCTGGTTGTATTTCAAAAAACAGATTAAGTCTTGAAAAGGGAAGGTTCTCTAGAAACAAGAAGAGTGATTTGAGTCTCCAGTCTCAAAAGTTCACCCTCTAAGATTACAAACAATGATCTCTTCATCCCATATCCCATCTCTTATCTATAAACAAATCCATAAAACATCATCTTTTCAGTCCTGGGGTCAGCAGAAAACTCGTAATGGTTTGCCAGGTCTGTCTGATCTCTGAAACAGAAAAAGATGCATTCTCGTCCTCCTTTAATTCAGCACAACTTCCCTCTGTACAAACTTTGTTTCACATATTGAGGTTGGAAAATGAATGGGTGTTCTGAAGGAGCACAGGACAACTCTTGAAAGAGTAATTGCTCTTTAACACTGAGCACTGGTTTGTGCTGAAATTGGTTATTTTTCTCCAGACAGTCACACCTCTAATTTTGCTTTCATTGCATTTTGTTTGAGGGTGGAGATAAAAAAAATAAACTTAAAAGCAGAACCGTACAAGAGTTAAAAAGCCACAAGAAGGCACAGTGCCGTGCAAGCTTGGTGGCTGCTAAATCCCCAGGCTTCTTAAATATGTAGATAATGTAGGAATTTGGAGAAGATAGTGGATAATAATGCATAAAGCAGGAAATGGAGTAGGAGCGCGAATATAGATGCTTAATCTGCACTGAAATTATTATTCATCCTTGGAGAAATTAACATTTATGAAGCCGCTAGTTAGGTGGTGGCATTTTTGTTCTTTTTAAATGTTTTTATAACGATACAGACATGCTCTTGGCTGAATTCTTCATCCCCTTTCCTTCTCCTATCTCAAAAGGCTTTTTTCCCCCCCAATTATTTTTATTAAAAAATTCTTCTAGTCTTTTCTCGTTCAGCTTACTGTAAATGCAAAAACGACAAAAGAAGTAAAATAAAATAAATCCCTGTCCATAAATAGCATGGAGCTAGCAGTTGGTCACACTTGAAGAATGTAGTCTCTACAATACCCAAGGAAGTCCCATGAAAAAAAAGATTCCCACGGGAGACTTGAAGAAAATAATAATTGCAACCAGTTTGTAACAGCATGTGTGTTTTGGCCATATGCCTCGAGATTAGTGGCTAGTTAAAACATACCTTGAATACCAAACAGCATGTTAAAGCATCATGGGATTGTCTCCTCATTATTGGTGGCTTTGTGGTTGGAAATTCTCTAGAACTTCACTCTACAGAATCCAGTAGATTTTTTAAATAACTGATGGCGTTGAGTGTAACTGATGGCTGGTTTTTATTGGTTAAATGGCTCTCTGGTTGCAATGTTATCCTGGTACATTTTAATCTTTTGCTTGTTCAAGGTAGGATGTGGTACAATCTCTCGGAAAGGTATCTGTGGATTAGTTGGGCCCTGGTTGAAATGGGTCCTTCATCATAAAAATAATGTTACCGGCTGCGCTGTTGGGCAGAGTGGGGCAGTGGCCTCAGGTGGCATATTTAGGAAGGTGGCTGAAACTTTTGAGCCAAAAGTTCTGGTGGGTCAGTGATAACAGATCTGTAGAGAGTAAGGAAGATGACCTTAATGGAAGTATGAAAGAATGTCTAGACGAAAAGGGATGAAACATTTTCTAAGTTCAGAACAACAAGATAACATCAGATGCCTCCCTGATTCACCGAACTATAAGAAGGATGTTGGAAGTTGGTGGGTTTTTGTATTGGGGACTTTACTTTGTAAGCACTGTGTGCGAGTTGGATGGCCATATAAATTCATGAAATCAGTAAAATAAATGAGGGGGTGCAGCACAGTCAGACTTGCAAGATTGATGTTAGCCTCACTAGGTAGACCAAACCAGGAAATCATCTCCACAGGAAGGCTAAAACTCCTTTTATTGAGATTGGGAATAATAACAGAATCTTGCAAGTCTGATTGTGCCGTATCTCCTCCTCCTCCTTATAGTTCAGTGAATCAGGGAGGCATCTGTCTGAACTGCTTCTGAATGTTATCTGGATCTTAGAAAATGCTCTGTCCCCTTTTGGCTAGGGAACATCCCACCCCATGGGGGTTGGGTTTAACTGTACTCACTGCATTTTCTCTCTTCTACTTTCCCACCCAGTTGCGTCGTATGCAGGAAATGATTGCCCAGATGCAAGCCCAGATGAGGATGAAACCTGGGGATGAATGAGGAGGGGTCCTAAACCTTTGGCGGTAAGCCTGGCTTTCCATTCTTAGGCTTCAGAAATGCACGTCTGCTTTTTTTCTGGAGTTGAGGTAGAGAGGAATAGAAATCAGGCTCCAGTCCCTTGAAGTATTGAGAGCAACTGCGGTCAGCAAGCAGAAGAACGACAAGGTGGAGAATGTTGTGCTTGCAAGAAAGACACAGTGATACATTCTTTTTATTTATTTATTTATTATTATTAAGAAAAGAAGAAAAAAACACATACAGTGCTTTAAGAAACAAGTGAAAGAAATACAACAAAGAAAGTTAATATGTTGTTATAACAGTAAACAATTACAATTCTATAGATGCTTATCTAATGCAAATATTATTCAAGTACCTACTTATTCCTAATGTATTTATGTGATTATCATTTTTTTACCATTCTGTATTTTGTATAAATGAGTCCCCTATTTCATTATACTTGTCCATACAAAGTCTATGTCTATAGGCAATCTGCTCATAAGTAGGACACAATGATAAATTCTGATAAAACTCCAGCTTTCATATTCAGGGAAGTTATGCAGAGCTCCTTTGATCTGCCATTGGTAGGAAGGAACCTTGCCTGAAGGTTTGTTCTGTTTCCAATAAGGTAAATTTCTTGTGTTTTCTTTTAATGGTGGAAATGAAAAACATAGACTTGTAGGATGTTGAATGCTGCTCAGCTGGTCAGTTTGGAGACACCAGCTTTGCTTTGCTTTGCTGACCTGTTAGGAGGTAAAACCTCAAACAACATGGCTTGTGTTCTACCTTATGGCTTTGTAACAGCTTCCACGTTGAAGGGAGTTGATTTTTCCTTTGTTGCCTGTGATCCATTTACTGCTCTCCTTGCTTGAAGTAAATATGAACCCAGCCTATTTATGTTGCTGGAGAGAATGTAACACTGATATGAAGCGTTTCCCACAACTTGGAAGGTAACTGTTGAGGTTTAAAGCTTAGATTTTCTTCAGATGATTCTACTCCAGCCAAAGGATTAATCCCAATATGGGTTTTGCAAAATAATTCAGGAGCAGAGGAAGAGGATTCTCGGAACTAGTAACCGGGTTCACAAGTCTCACTTAGCCATGGTGCATTTTAACATGGTTTGCTGACTAAGCTTCAATGCTAAGCCATATATTTTGCACACCACAATGGCAGATTGACCCAACACGCTGACCAGAACCAAGAAACATCCATGTTATGTCTTAAGATGATGCGTGAACCTAGACATCAAAAAGCCAAGATGGAGAAGTCTCTCAACTTTTGATTGGGAGACTTTCAGGCTTCAACCAAAATGGGAACAGCTTTTTTCCCGCCCCCTTGGAAGAGCAGGAAAGTAAAATTTGGGAAACCAAACTCTCCCCACTTACAGCTCCACCCAGGAAGTTATTGGTGATTGGCTGGTGTTCCGTTTCAGACAGGGACGATGGGCTAAAGCCATGTCATTTGACATTCTGAAGAAGTCTCATTTGCTTCCTGAAGAGGCCTGTTTTCTAACAAAAAGAAACCCTCTTTTTTCAAAACGGGCTTTTAGAAAGTGGCTTCATGTAATAATTCCCAGTTTAGACAGAGCAATGAGCCGGAATTCTTTAAAATCCACATTTCTCGGGAATGAGGTGTCCCAGTGCACATAGTCTGCTTTTTTCGGCTTGGCTTCTCCCGCAAAAAACGAGGAGGAAAAGACAAGTTTTACAGTCTCTTCTTAAAGCTTCAGAACTGGAGTGATCAGAATGGAAACTTTCCTGGGAAAGGAAGTGTCATACTGAACTTGGCTTTAAGCACAGTCAAAGGGGTGGCCAGGCTTTCCCACACGGCTGCAGCCAAGAGCGGTGTCTACTGCTGGGAGAACAAGGGAGGAGCCCAATTTTGCTGGCTACAAAAGCTGAAATAATAGGAGTGGAGAAAAAAAAAGCAAAGGACTTCAATATGCAACTGAATTTACCAGATCATTTCCCACTTTCACTTTTGTGGTGGTTCTAGTCCATTCTGACTCCTGACAACTATGAGAAGGAGTCCCTGCAGTTTTCTTGGCAACATTTTCAGAAGTGGTTTGCCCGTGCCACTTTCTTCCTTGGGCTGAGAGAGGGACTGGCCCAAAGTCACCCAGCTCGTTTTATGTCTATGGCAGAACTAGAACTCTAGCCTGGTACCTTTAGCCACACCACCAAATTGCCTCTCATTTCCTTTCAGTCAGTCTTGTCTCCTCAGAACTGCCTGGGTGATTCCCTGCAGTTTTATTGGCAACATTTTTGGAAGTAATTTGCCCTTGCCTTTCTATGGCTGAGAGAGAGGGACTGGCCCATGGTCACCCAGCTGACATTGTGCCCAAGGCAGGACTAGAACTCATGGTCTCCTGGTTTCTAGCTGGGTGCCTTAAACCACTACACCACCCCGACTCCCTCACCTTTGTTTTTAACGTATCGGCTGCACTAACATCCTGGCCCCAGTGCCTGGAGGCCGTACTTGTTGACTTTCAGCAACACAGCTAGAACTGCCTTTTGGGCCAATCGATTTTTGTCACTTTTTCACTGGGGTGTTGGGGTTAAAATGTTGAGCTAAGACTGGAGAGATGCTGATTGTTGAGAGTCAGGATGATGACCTTGATGGAGATATGCAAGCTCCATTACCAAGATGACAAGGGGTGAAGCATTTTTTAAGTCCAGAACGATGACCGGATGAGCTAATTCTACTGCTTTGTAAAGCTACATGGACAGAATCTTGCAAGTCTGAAAGTACAATTCTCCCGCCGTCTCCTTTACAGTCCAAGAAACTAGGGAGGGTCCCTCCTGAGCCTCCTGCCCCACCCACTATGCAGCTGAGGGCTAGGCTGTCTCTTATCTGACCATTCCCTTGGCAGCGTCTCTTCGCCCCGTCTCCCAAGGTCATTCCTACGTGCCATTACACAGCCTAACCCAGCCTGAGAAGGTTCTTGCAGGAATTAAATGGGAGGAGGTTTATTAATGAGGCTGCCCTGGGCTGCTGGAAGAAGAACAGACTATAAATGCAGTACAAAAAGTCTTTGTGCCTAACTTCTCTTTGATAGCAGACCTCTGTAAAGTAGCATCTTCCCCACCCTTTTGCTTAAGATTGCGAAAATCTGACCAAGGTTTATGTCCCGATGGCTCATAGCATCTGAATCTGCCAGTACTGCAGAAATAGCTACTAAATATGGCATGTCATTTTTGTTTGTCTTTCTGGAAATAAGAACACATACCATAAATCCTGATTTTCCTCCCCCTTAGGGGAAAAAATGCAAGGAAAAAACAGGAAAGAAAAGGAAAGAAAAAAAAAGAAGAAGATCCTTTAAATTCCCTTTATCTTCTCTTCGGTTCATTACAGATAACATCTGGAGCGGCTCTTGGCATGAGCAGTAATTTAATCTTGGCAGATGCTCGTAACTCACTCATTCCACTTATGACTACTAAACAATAATGAAAGGGCATTTCAAACAACGAAAAAGGAGGTGGGGGAGCCTTCTTGAAAAACTTTTACATAACTTTCTCCGTTATCTCAAGTTGCTTTTGCCAACGCCCGTTCGTCTCGTTCCTGCCAAGCACATTTTTGCAAAAGGTTGAAAAATAACCCCGCTCCCCGCGATAATGGATATGTGGGATTTGAGAAGACAAATAGGTCTGGCATCGTCATAGCAACCAGACTTGGATCATGGTCTGATGCCAGGGCGATGTGATGAGAGAAGTCATCTGGAGAGAAGGCTGCAGTGTGCCCCAAGCTCCTTCAGGTTGGAATGTGAAACTTAGCCATGATTTTAGACCTTCTTTGAAGTAACCATCATGTGGAAGCCTCCAGCAGCTTTGCCTAATGGAGGTTTAGTGAACTGCTCTACTGCTTGAGCAGATCTTATGAGTCATGTTGGCCTGTCACTTTCTCTGTGTGAGCTGAGATGATTTTTCTGTTCCTTATTAAGGCCATGCATGACGATGGCATGTCTTCTGGAGAGACTCAGTCCGAACCAATGAACGAGAGTGAACGTTTAGACTTTGTGGAAATCTACAGATTTTCCATCTTTTGAATTGGTGTGTTTCTTTTCCTGAGGATTACGGGGAAGGCTGGACCATTTAGACTCGTAAGGCAAGGAGTTTTGTCAAGCCAGGACGTTGCAACTGGGTTCTCTCCTTTGTTGAATAAATCCAAATCTTGTGGGTTGGCCTCATGTGCTAATCAATAAGCCATGGCTTACAAGCCAGGACGGGTGACTCAGCATAATAAACCACAAATAAGCAAACCACACTTTGGCTCAGCATATGTGATTCCAGCCAGCGTGTTGCTAAAGGGAGTCAGCATCCTTTTTATTCCTTATTCTTCAAAAATGAGGAAGCCTTGCTCCTTCTCTATGGAATAAAGGTATATTACTCCATTACATTCTGTTACTTGTAAGGTGGGCTTAGCTGATAGGAAATGGCTGATTCCAGGCTGGTGTGTTGAGTTTTATAGCTGAATTACTTTCCCCTGCTATATCCTATTTCAGGATTTATCCAGGTCCTTTGGCCATAAATAAAAATTATTCATATTTCAGGCTTTTTATCCCGTCTTTGACACGTTGCCTTAAATAAAGCTACAGTATGCTTTACCAAATATGTATATGGATTATAGCAAATATTAAAACAGAAGGAGCCAACAGAAGAAACACAAAGCAAAATCTGCCAAAGGGAGCCAAAATGGCATTTAAAAATGGGAAAAACGATAAGCCAGTTCTATATTAACACTTTATGGATATATCTTTAGTTTTTTCAAATGTCGCTCATTTAACTACTATTCTGTGTATTCGTTTCTGAATATATTAGCCCTGTATATTTTTTGGTTGTAGTTCCTCATAGCCTCTGGTTGTTACATATCACCAATAAAATATTTTAAAAAATAAGAATAAAGTAAAAATGGGAGAAAACAGCTTAGCCAAGTGCCTGGAAGATAACAGCCAATGGCTGCTGGATGTGCATTACAAGAGAGTTGCCTAAACTGCGATCCGAAGCAGAGAGGAGGATTCACCTGAATTAGGCCAAAGATGAATTTTCATAGAAAATCTTCACTACCTCCCCCTTTTCAGGTCGATAGCCATGTTCCTGTTCTGCAAGAAATACAATAAAGAGTCTTGTGGAACTTCCACATTTATTATTGCTGAACTTTAATAGACCTACCATGTGCATAAGCCTGCTGCCTTGGACTGTGAGCTGTGATAGCCTACGCCACAATAATTTTGTTAGTTCACAAGGCGCCACAGGCCACTTCTATTTACTTCTTTGCACTTCCTGTCCCAGTTCAGGCAGCCTTTCTGAACTTAATACCTCCCTGTGCGTTCGGTCAGCCACTTCCAGCTTTCTGATCTGGCTGGGAACTCCAAGGTTACACAATTTATGAATGGGCCCTGGCAAAACTCACACAGACCCCAATAGATGCCTCTCTCCTGCCTTCAGTTGAACTGGGCCTTGCATATGTGCATCAAGGCAGCTAAACTCTTAAAATCCCTGCCATGCACTCAGGTAGTGCTTAATTTAAAAGTGCAGGAGCTGCTGAATATGATGCAAAAAGAGGATTTATTCTGCAAAGTGTTCAATGCTCAAGATAAGACAATGCAAAGCTTTCATTTCGAGCACACCAGAAAATGAGCCGCAATACGTCCTGTGGCTCAGATGCTGTTTTTGAATTTGTCCTCATTTCACCAGTGTTTTAAATGCTTAGAAACACTGGATGTTCAGGAGACCTGTTTTGCTCAAAATCAGGAGTCTGGTAGCGCCTTTTGCAACACACCAATTTTATTAAAAGGCAGAAGCTTTTGCCCAGCTCATGAAAGCTTCTGCCTTGTAATAAAATTCGTGAGTCGCAAAAGGGACTCCCAGACCCCTCCTGATCTTTGGCTACCAGAGACTAACACAACTTTCCTCTTACAACATCTGTTTTGCTCATCAACCCTTATTCTGATATATTTTTTTTTGTCCGTGATTTTGCTGGGGTCGAGCGCTCTGTCTGCTTTTATTCCTTCCTAGCTTTTCCACACTGGGTTTGGAAATATGAAGAAGAAAAAGTACCCAGAATGTTGGTTTCTTTTGAAATACTTGAGAGAAAAAAGATTGCTAGTCACGTTCAGGTCCAAAGGTGTGTTTCTGAGTAAGGTTCCTGACATGTCAAATCTGTGCATTAACAACTGAAAATTTGTTAGCCTAAAGAACAAGCTGGAGATTAGCAGGTTCAATCTTTGTATTTATTAAATTAGTAGCCAGTTACTCTCTCTCTCAGCACACAAAACTTCGTATCATCCCTGGTGGAGAAGATTATTGAGAAACAGTGACTAGATGCTGTTCAGAGATATATTTTCAGTCTCCATTTTGTCACAGATGAACCCGATTCGCATCGCCTGAATAGAACAGATTTATCTGCTTGATTTCACCTTTCACTTGAATTTGGCAAGATGATTTTCAGCTTTTAAAGTGGGGGCATGATTTTCTTGCTAAGATGTTGTCTAAAATGTTTACAGATTTGTGTGTGGATGAACATAGATCAGGGTTGAAACTCAAGAGGACCAAAAATTGCTGAGCTCTAGGTCACTCAATGAACCTTGCTTCTGAGTGTTGATTTTATACCTGGTCCCCTGGTCATAGCTGGCTCTCTGATGGCTGCTACACCATGCTAGAAGTCAACTTTCTCCCATGTCAAAAATACTTGGCCCATCTAGCTCAACCTTCCCCATTTGGTATCTTCCAGATGCAGTGACTACAACTGCTGTAATTTTGAGCAGGAGGCAGGAACAACTCAGTGGTAGCTGGAGATTATAGGAAGGTGGAACATCTAGATCAATGTTTCTCAACCTTGGCAGCTTGAAGTCCACACGTCTACAAGTTGCCAAGGTTGAGAAACCCTGATCTAGAAGGAAGCTTCAGAGAAAAGGTGGCTCTTTTGTTTAATTGGCAGTACTTTGCTTTTGTCTTAAGCAAGGATTTATTGCTCCTCCTCTAAGTGGACATCCCAACAACTGGAACTGGGTCAGTTTCGACAGAAGTCTGGCAAAGCAACTTCATCACCATTGAGCCAGCACTCCTGTCGAAATCAGGAAATGTTCAGAACTATCACACACAGTCTCACCATGGTTCTCTGCCTGCCTTTGGTTTCAGCAATCCTGTGTCATCGTATCACATGAAGATTATCTACATCTCTTCTTGCTCTGTGCCAGAACCAGCTCCTCCACCTCAGTGGGCAGGAAGCTTTAAACTTGTTTAGGCTTTTTAATTTTTTTGGGGTGGGGTGGGTGGTGGGATTTCTCTTGATGAACTCTAATTGTCAAGACGCTTTTTTTTTTTTTGCTAAGTGCTCCAAGTATGGAGTTGGAAAGGAAAAGTTTTCTTGGAGGCGAGCTTGACTTCTGGTGACCTCACATTGATGTGTTGCCCAATACCTCACCACTTCTCCACCCATAGCAATCAGACTGCAACAATTGGATTGTCTTTGTGTAACTGCTTAATGAAGGCTCTTGGGTGGATCCCCTAAGCCAGTTCAAGACCTAGATACAGAGTAGGAACAACAGATCGGGAGATTTCATCTTTCTTTATCCTCTTTGGAGGAAACCTTTACAATAGATTACGGGCCAAGTGAATCAGCATGTAAGACAGCAGTATTTGTTTGCTTTATTTTTTTACATTTCTATCTCACCATTCTTCCAGGACACCAAGGCAGCCCTCATGGTTCTTCCCCATCTCCTCTGATTCGATTTTATCACTACAACCCTGTAGGATGAGTTAGACAAAGACATGATGACCAGCCCTAGGTCATCCAAGAAACCTCATGGTTAAGCAGGGATTTGTGGCCTAGTCTAGCATTTGAATCATTGCCCCACGCTAGCTCTCCTACCCCAAGCTGGTCATTTTTAATTTCATCGATCTAATTTTTATCCCATCCCTGTGGAGCTGACGTTCCCCACTATGTCACTTTCCTGTTCTAGATGAACAATGAAGTTGTAGGTAGGCCTGGCCAAACTGGGTTTTGTGTGGGCAGGGGGAGGAGATGTTCAGAAGCTTGGGTTGACTGTCACTTCCGCCCAAACGGCTTTCTATGTTCATTCTTGCAGCTCTGGTATGGTTCACGGGAAAAGGCAGGCAAGGTTTGTAAAATATGGCACAGGTTGAGGTGTGTTGAACAAGTACACCCATCCTGCCCGTAAAATCAATACCAGAACCACAAAACGCTCAGCGCAATGACAAATTCAGGACATAGTTTGCTTCGAGGTATGGGAAGTACACCAGCCTTTCTTCTAAACGCTTGCATTTTTCTCTTCCTTACAGCGGTCGCTTGATGGTCCTAAGAAAACGGGGTCATGCTTTAATTGAGTTTGAATGATGACACTAATGGATTTGAATGGTTCGTGCTTGGATGCAGAATATGACCCAGGGCAGCTAAAAGCCTTGAAGATCATATTGGAGAACATACCTTCTGTCCATGTATAACTGTCCTTTGCTTATATCTTCTTTCGTGTCTTCATATGCATGAATATATCATAACAAAGTGGAACCTATTTTTTTTTTCTCCTTTCTATCTCTCAATGTGTCTCTTGCATTTTTTTTAAATCCCAAGTTAACATGTCATGTTGTATGTACTAGATTTTAGAAGCAGGATGTATTCCTTCTTCCCCTTCCTTCTGCCAAGTTGGTTCTTGATACTTTTGTACTTTTTTTTCACTAAGCCAATTCCTGAATCTTTACTATAAATGTGCCCTATCTGAACTATATTTTAGTTAAACTTGCCAAACTCTTCTGTACCTTGTGAGTTTATAGCATTCTTCTCTCTGCTTTTGAAAAATATTTGTAGGACATATTGGGATCAAATTCTTCCTCTCTGGTGCTCCCTTTTTTTTAAAAAAACGGTACAGAACACTAAAGCTATATCATGTCAATGATGTGAAAAGTTTGGACAGTTTCACCCACAATGCCTTAAAAATCATGGGTATAATATTACACGCCTCATTTTCTCAGAGACTTCCTAAAAGATCTGTCATGGATTTTCGGGTATTAGGTTCTAACCACATTTTCTATCAAGTTTAAGTTCCGCTCAGTTGAGAGAACAATGATATAAATACGCAATGATTTTATATGCATCATGACACTAATTTTCCTGACAGTTTTTGTAATAAATGGAATCAACATGAGAAAACAGAGTGTGGGTTTTCTGTCTGTTGTTTTAGGAGTGAGATGAAGCTGTGGGTGGTTTGGACAGCAATGGGAAGATAAGTAGATGGTAGAATTCTTGAATCTTTTGAATTTTGAAAAAGAAATGAAGCAGCTAGACTCTGCTAGGCAGGGGCACAACCCTCTGACTGCCTCCTTAATAGCCATTTTTCAAGAACTGACCGAATCCCATTTAACTCTTGCCTTCTCTACTTCTGAAACGAATTTTGCAGATTCTTTTCACCAGCTTTAAACATTGCCACGCTTGCCAGTAATAAGTGCTCTCCATTGAAAGCAGGGTCAGCCGCCTTTTCCAGCCCAGCAAGCACATCTGGAATATCTTTTTGGCCGGCCCGGGGGCACATCTGGAATATCTTGGCTGGGCGGGCACATCTGGAATATCGCGAGAGCGTGGATGCTGTTAGAAAAATCCATGCCCGAGTTGTTTGTTCAGATGTTGCTGTGATGGATGTGGTGAGTCACCAAGTTCCCATTTTGGAGAAGGCAAGCTGTGAAGAATAGTGACAATAATAGTGTGTGTATTTATTCTGTGCCTCTACCAAAGCGTGGTACTCAAATAAAACAATGAGGCATCGTATTTACAAATCAATCCAGTAAATTCCCTTACAACCCAGTCAACAGATATTAATGCTCAAACATCCAACTCAACCATCATGCATTTAAACAAATGCCCAGGGATAAGACTGGGTGTCTAGACAACCATAATAATTAAAGGTGTTAACCTGCAACTGTCAGCTAAATCAAGAATAGGTGGAACAAGGAGACCTTAAAGTAACCTACTAATCAAAAATCTCCACAGTGCCCTTTCTTGTGGCTGATGGAATTTTATCCAGACAAAGCTCTACATGGAGCATCATTTTTATTTCTCAAAGGGGGCTTTGTGGACCTCAGAGGCATTCTTGGAAGTATAGGAGACTGGTGCATCGCCTTGCATTATGCCGGCTTCCCAGCAGACATACACCGGCGCATGCGCACGGAGCAGTTGTCAAGTGGGAGAGCATGGCAAAGGTTTCCTTGTTTCCAGCACAGGCAACTTTGAAAGGGAGGGTGGAATAAACAACTCAGTGGAGAAGAGGTTTGTCAGAAGGTGGAAACTCTTGGTGGACTTTCAAGAATTACCTGGGTCATTATTACTGGGCTAAGATCAGGAAACGGACCAGTCCGGCTTTACCTAACTTGGACCTTCAGAATGACCTTCAGAGCTCATGACCAACTACCACTTTCCATTCCTTCAGGCAAGTCGCCTTTATCCCAATGTCCTCCCACTTTGGGAGGTGCTTTGGGATGGCACTTCCCGGAAATCACAACCAGGAATGGTGGGGAATCCGTGAAGTTTTAGGCCCAGTATTTCTAGAAGGCGCCAAATTGAGGAATGTAGAGTTCTGCTTAGTTTAGCAGGTGGTTCTCCTCCCATGATCCAAGAGACATTGCAATCAGAACTTGTAGAACTGAAAGGTCTATGAAGATCATCCAACTCAATCCTTTGCCTCATTCCATTTGAAAAAAAAAAAACGTAAATCCCTCCTCTTGAAGCATCAATTGCCTATTAAGATCGTTCCAGTGTTGATCAGCTTTTATCACTGGAAATTTCTCTTAATTTGGTGTAACCCAAATCTTCTTTCCTATGTCTTATGCCTATCGGTTCTAATCCTACGTTTCAGAATAAAGGAGGACCAAGATGCTCCCAGGCTGTGCAAAGATCAATTCAATCTCCAAATCAAATCTTTGCAAATCTTTCAATTGCCCCAACTGAATCTCCAAACGGAACTTCCCCAATTGGATCAAATCAGATGCCTTTTCAAATGGCATTTGGAAAATGGAATTGACTCGATTTTTCTGAGTCAATTTCTCAAATGAAGTCAAGGACTTGACAACTGAGATCAGATTGAGCACTGCTACCTGCTGCACGATGATCCTTCAGGTGTTGGAAAGACTATGTTTGAATCTCACCTTAACCTCCTGTTCCACAACTTATCAGCATAACAAAATAATTCCGTTGCTTCTGGTGAGGCTCAATGTCCAAATTCTTCACCCTCCTAGTCATCCTCCAGTTGCCTTTTCTTTGGAATAACTTGCCATGTGATCGGTGTAGTCTCTATTTGAGTCTGATGGAACGATTCTCCAACAATTCAAGAGCTGAATATTATTTGCCCGCTGATATTGCTTATGGTGTGGCTGAATATTGAATGTCATGTGGTTGTCAAGCCTTTAAAAATCATGTGAAGATGGAAGCATTTACTGATTTCCTCTTCACCGCGTCCCTGGTCTTATTGATTGAATCAGACTGAGAGCTCGTAGAGAATTACCTCCACACTGAGACCATGATTGAGGCAAGCTCCATCAGTTCGGTGTGTGTGTGTGTGTGTGTGTGTGTGTGTGTAGTATTTTCAGGCGGGAAGTATTTTATGCAGAAAAAATGACAGCTTGCAGGAATGATGGCAACGACCCTTCCCAAAAGAAGATGTTTGATTTATAGCATCCGCTATTCACGTTCAAATAAAAACGCAGGGCACGTTTCTCCAGCCGAACGTCTTCCAAATGGGTTTTGATCATTCTAGGAGCTCAAATCTACCTGGGGAGAGGATCTGTCTGAGAAAGGCTGGTAGACTATGTTGGTTTAAAGCCAAAGACACTCATTACATTCATGGTTTCTAGGCCTAATTCCACATTTTTTCTATGGTGGAGATGACAGTGTCATGGTATAACATGACAGACTAGTTTTGCTTAATTCAGACCTTTGTGGGAAATGTTAGGAGCTGACATCTAGGCATCTGGAAGTTACCAGGGTTGCTCCTGGCGATGATCAGCCCTGTGTGAGTTCACATAATGTGAGTGCCACCTTTTCCACTAGACCCCCTGGTTCCTGCCCTCAGAGGAGGGGACTGGCCCAAAGTCCCCCAGGGAGCCTCCATAGCTGAGCTGGGAACAGAACCTGGGTCTCCCCCCTCCTAGTCCAGCACCTTAATTTCTCCCCTGGCTCCATGGAGTGGAAATTCCTTATAAAAGGTTAAAAGAACAACACGCCCCCCCCAGCCTTACAAACAGCGTTAAAGACAGGCTGTGCAGCCAAGGGAGATGAAATGGAAATGCAAAACGGGGTTCTCTTGACATCAGTGGATGCAGGAGAGAAATATTAACCATTAGCAACACGGGTGCAAACGTTTCCCTTACAGAGCAGAGGCAAGGGGGGGAGAGAACCATTTTTTAAAAAATGTGGACAATTAGACTTCGCTAGGCAACCAAAATCCGATGGAAGGTTGTGCAGATGTTTTGAAATGGGCAGCCTCTTTCTGTTTTAAAGGCTGGGGGCTGCAGCAAAAGGAAGAGAGAGAGGAGGCTGTTCCCCAATCATAGCTGGGGGCTTACAGGCCCAACAGCCTCCTCCAGATGTCTTGGGACCCACGACTCCCAGAATCCCCACTGGCTACGCTGTCAGGAAATTGGGTAGTGGTAATCGCATCACCCCAGCTCTTCAGGAAGAAGGTGCTACCTTATGTTACTAGTTCCAGAGGCCCTCTGCTTTCAGCCAAACCATGAGGACTAGCGCCTGACATGACCTCGATGCAGAGCAAGGACGGGGAAGGGACAAGGCACGCGCCTCGCTCTTCCCCCGCGCTTGCAAACCTTTGGGGACTGAGAACGAGACGCTCTCTGCAGGCGCTGCCCGCTGGAAAGCGGGCGGGGGGGCGCAGATCGGCCGGCTCAGGGCGGGGCTTTGATTGGCTCCCGGAGAGGCGGGGGGCGGGGCCCGGCAGCCTTTCGCCCCGCCCCCTCCTTTTCTAATACCCCACCTCCTTCGAGCTCTTCTTCTCCGATGCCGCAGACGCCGCCGCCGGCGGAGTAAGCGGAGCCGCGTTGAGCTGCCGCGCGTTTGCAACGCTTGTAGGGCGGTCGGTCGGTGGGGCAGGGCTCACTGCCTGGAACGCGGGTGGGTGGCCGGGCGCGGATTGCAGGGGGAGGCAGCCGCCGTGGGGACAACCCCCCCAGTCCAGGAAGCCCCATAGCCTCTCTCCGGGGCGAGGGTCCTCAAGATGAGCACAGGCTTGCGGTACAAAAGCAAGCTGGTCAACCCAGGTGAGCTGGGAGGGCATTTGGGGGGGGGGGGGGATAAGGCACGTTTTAAAAACCTGCCTGCGTTTTTTCCGGGTGTTGAGACTCAGGCGGGGGTTCCTCTAATTTTTGCTTTGTTTTTCCTCTTCTCCTCTTCCCTCGGCTGCGGCTCCCCACCCATAGAAGAAAAACAGGTAAGGTTGACTCCCCTATTCTTTCTCTTTCTCCCTTGTCATGCGAGGTGATGCTAAAGGCGGGGGGGGGGGGGGACTTCCATTTCCTTGCCTGCTTAAAGGAAGAACAAATAGATCTCCCTGTGTTCCCGAGCCTCTCAATTTTTGACTCTTGCTATGCTGAGTAAGGGAGGGTGAGTAAAGTCCAGCCTTCCTGGGAGATTATTAGCACACTCCTCCTTAGGAATACTGTATTGGTTTCAGCTGCAGGCAGGCAGGTTTCGGGGGCAAATCTCATGCCCTGTCACTTGGTTGGCAACAGGCGGCCCTGCTAAGATGCTCCGGCCATGTTCCAGGGCCAAGCCAAGCCAGACAAAGTGCCCCTCACTCCTCCCCCCCAAGAGAGCAGCTTTAGGATTTCAAAGCAGGCTTCTGAACCCCCTTTCCTTGTTATGGTCTGAGGCTTTTTTTCTCAGCATCCTTTCGGCCTGCGTGTGGAGCTTTCGTTCCCTGGAGAGATGCTGGGTGTGGGGGGAGCGAGGGTGATGTAATTCCGTGGCAGGGAGAAAGATTGTTTATCTGCAATTTTGCTGGCGGGCTTTAGCTTTGGAGTGCTCAGCCTGTACTGCCCGGTCTGTTTGTACGGATGGGAGATGCAGAATTATTCAATTAGGATGACGATGATGATTTGCTGGGAGAAGGGCAGATTGGATTCCAGAAGATTCCCCCCCCCCATTTTTGAAATAACTGTTGGCGTGCCATCGAGGGAGCAAAAGGCTCTTGGTGTCTTAAGTAGCAGTTGCTGGAGAGGCAGCAAGAATTGAATCCCCAGCTTTGGCCTGTGCTGTTGTGTGGTTTGAGAGGGAGAGAACGTGATGCTCAAGATTCAAAGACTCGAGGCAGAACGATTTGGAGTGTAAATTGGCCTTCTGGAGTCTTTCTCCACCTGGCGCACCTGAGTGCGTTGGCTGACACTTCCTCACGATGGCCAAGGAGGGTGGGGACCCTTCAGGCTGGAGGAAACCAGTTTAGGGAGTGAATTGGAGTGTGCTTGGATGAACTAACATGGCACCCTTGCTCTTCCTTCTGCCGTGTTTTCTTCCCCATCCCCGGCTGATTCTCCTGCTCTTTCTCCTCTGTGATGCTGTTCCTCAAGCATGCTCAGAGTTTCCCTAACTCTTCCTTTTGTACCCATCGAGGAAGATGGATCAAGATCCCTAATAATTTTCATACACTTTAGTGGGGAAGAAAACAGCTGAGGAGTCTCTGGATTTACATGTTGAAGGGCCCAACCCTGGCTCTCTCCCCCAACAAAAGCTTTGGCTGATGGAAAGCACCTTTGGTAGCTCAGAGTCCTTAAGGTGAGAACACTGTGACCTTCCATTGGTGGCTGAACTCCAGCTGCTAGCATCTTTCATTATCCCAGTTTGGAGAGTTGGGAGTTCTAATTCAGCATCACATCTGGCAGCCCCAAAATTCTCCTCCCCTGTATGGAGGTGACCAACCTGACTAGTATCAACTTGGTAAGCTTCTGGTCAATGCAATTTGTCTTAAATTTAGCTGCCCCAATTGTTTAATTCATGGATAGAGCACTTGTGGTCCTCCAGATGTTGTGAACTACAGTTCCCAGGATCCCTCACAACTGACCATGCTGGTCGCTCAACAGTAACAGGTCTGTTGTCAGTGGTGGCCAGAACAACAATCCACTAAACATCTCTTGGACATGGGTTGGATCCAGTCAATTAATCTAGCTATATTTGGGGTGTGTAAGCCTTTGGATTTGGTCTCCAAAAGGTGCATTAGAGCATGCAAAAATAGGAATGAGGCACCTGCCTCCAGTGCCTTAGAGCAGTTGTAATCTTTAGATGGATGGCCACGTGATCCCAGCAAAGGGTGTGGTGGGTTGTAAGGTGTCATAGACTGGTGCTGTAGTCATGCATTGCACAGTAAACATTCCTCTTTAACTAGAAATGACTTGGCTGCTAAAATATAGCAAGCCATAATTTACAGGTGACTGTGTTTGAATTAATAGACAGTGATTGTGGGTTAAATAGAGTTTTGTGGGGAGGGGGAACTCTGATCCAATCTAACTCAAATCAGTTGCCAAACGAAAGGGGCTTTCTTTGAAGCTGTAGTTTTTGTAATGTAACTTTATGTAGATATGGGGTATGCCACCAAATTAATGTCATCTTTCAATGACCACGTAGATGGATTTTCTCCAGGAGGATCTGTTCCCAGCTGGTCCTTCAGGTCTTCCAAAGGTACATCCATCACTGCTGTAACTAAATGCATCCATCTTGCTACTGGTCATCTCCTTTCCTATTTCCTTCTGCCTTTCCCAGCATTATGGACTTCTCAAAAGGTCTTTGCATGAAGTGTCCAAAATAGGATAACGCGAGCCTGCTTATTTGTGCCTCAAGTGAGAATTTTGGGGTTGATTTGTTCAATGATCCATTTGTTGGCTGTTCATGGCATTCGCAGGAATCTTCTTCAACGCTCAAGTTCAGAAACAATGTTCTTCCTCTCCTGCTTTTTGGGTATAATTATTGAAACCGAATAAGCACGTTTAAACACTGATGCAAAGATTGGGGAGATACGGTCATAACTGACTGTTAATTACACAATGCTTAATGGAGAGTAAGGTTGGGCTAAGGTAAAACCATGGATTGCTTTAATGTATTTAAACTTACTATACTGCTGATTATCTAGAACCATAGGCCAGGTTCATTCATTGTACGAAGCCATGAGTCATGGTTTACAATGCTGGGGCTTGGTTCACATAACCACAAGCTACATTGCAAAGTGTGAATCCAGCCTATATTCTGCTTAACAAAACATCTCTGCGGCGAATTGGGCTTATTACGTGTTACTTATAAATATGCATCCTTGGCTTCCAATTTTCTGTGGATCTGTTGATGAACGTCCCATCTGGGAGTGAGAAATTGAGAGCCCAGGAAATTGAAGGTGGTTATTTCACTTAATCTTGGTGGGTTGAGTTAATTGTTGCCCTCTATGACGTTTGGGTCACCTCCAAATTCTGCTTAGGCACGTGCAACGTGAAGACTCTTTGTAGACCAAGCGGGGAGTGAAAAAACTGGCCTTGCACCAACGCCACAGTCTAAGAATAGTCTGAGCAAGATTGCTGGAAGCCAAAAAGGTTTCTGCATCTCCATCCCGTCTTGTTGCTAAGCAACGGGAGGCATCTGCACACTCTTACAAAGACACGTTAGCTGCGCATACTAGCAGTGTTCAATGGGAGATCACCGGTGCAGCTATGTATATGGGAAAGAGCGTGGGATGAATTCCATAGGGGGTGATTGAACTCTCTGGGGGAAGGCGCATAGGCAGTTGGACCTCATCCCCGGGCAGGATTAAAGATCTGGCTTCAACCATAAGTGGGTTGAGACCTTCCCTATGAGAAAGGAGACAGAGCTGGATCCTAGTGAAGAAACCTGTAGGTTTTCTCCAACCTCACCACTCTCTGCAAACTTCAGCTCCCAGAATTCCCCAGGTATTGGCAAGAATTCTGGGAGGTGAAGTCCACGTTCTCGGAGAGCGGCCAGATTAAAAGAGAGGCACCTGGCATTCCTCACCGTGGACCACGTTAGGCAAGGCTGGATGTTGTTGTTCAACATCTGGGGGAGACCCTGGTTGTCCCACCGCTGTGCTGGAACATTAATCTCTGTTCTAGCCTTCCTTAACCTGGTGTCTTTCAGATACCCCCAACCATGGCTCTGTATTCCCCAGGAGATGTTTGTAGAATAAACACATTTTTACCCTGATCCCCAGCAGTGCATCTCTTTGACTGCTGGGCGAAATGATGCAAAGGGGAGATGAAACTTTTAATCCCACCCAGCAGGGTGTTGTTATGCCATCCTCGGCCTCTATTGGCAGGGCGACAGCCAAATCAATATCAAATATTTTGGTATGGTTGTGAACCGCCCAGAGTCCCTCCTTGTGGGGGAGTTGGGCAGTGATATAAATTTGATTTATAAATAAATAAATGTTTTCCCCAACATACATCAGCCACCCCCTTCTTCCCTGTTCTTCTGCAGGCTTCTTCAGGAACGGGCCTGTGTAAATGTAGGCAGAAATGCAATCCCTGGAGATTTGCTCCAGGAATCTCCAGCGGGACCTATTGCCCATGAAAACACCCTGCCTGTATCCGAGGCATTTCTTCAATTTAGGTGGCGTGCAAACGACGCGTCCCTCAATTGAATTCCTTTTGCATCCGCCTCTTGGGCTACGCAGTTGGCGCTGCAGAAATGGAGGGCTTGCTGCTTGTTGGCTGGATTTTTTTCTCTCTGATGCTCCGAAATAGGATTCCCAAAGCCACGGTGGGGCTCCTGATGGCTTAAAAGATGGGCGTTTACCAACCTGGCCAGGCGAGTTTCTGTATTGCTGAAGTTCTGCTTTTTCAGAGCAAGCAGATCCAGTTTTTGCTAATTAGTTTGGACTCCTCCTGATTACTGCGTGCCCCATTTTTCTCTTCCTCGTAAAGGGCCAAGGGACAGCATCTATATTTGGAATGATTTCCCTCCCCCCCAAATCCACCCACTTCACAGTGGAAATGTCAGGATCAGAGGATTGCTTTCACATGTGCCATCTGTGAAACTGCTTCCAAGGTAATTTTCCTCTAGGATAAATTGCTTGGCCCACTCGAAGGCCCTCCCATCATCCCCAGCCAGTTCACTCTGGGTAGCAGAGGGGGACAGGAGTGGTAGTTAAATTGCTGTTAATCTAGCTGTAGCTGGATTAAGCTTAAGCTGCAGGATAAGCCGTTTCCAGATTCTGTTGATTGCAAAGAATATTAGTCTCTCTCTTTAATCTTTCTCCGGATGGTGTGTTTAAAATACAGTAATACCATTCCCATCTAAACGAAAAGAGTACATTCTCACCAACTAGCCTTCATTCAAGAAGAACAGCCTGATATCCTGGTGCTGAGTTAAAATCTAAGAGACTTGGGTTTTCCTCTGCAGCAGCCATAAACCTCACTCATTTGGTAGGTTGCTATATTCTCGGCCCGAGCCTACCTCACAAGGCTGGTGTGAAGAGAGCAAGAGGAGAGGAGGAGAATAATGCACATTTCCAATAGTGGAAATGTAGGGTGCCCATTGAAGAAGTGACTAAGAAATGAACAGAGGAGAAATAATAGGATAATATTATAAGAAATAATAGGATTTCTAAGAAGAAGGATGTTGGACTTTCTCCCTCTCAATTTCATTATATGTCCCTCTAGAATCAGCTCCAAGCCTTTTTAAATAAGAGATCAGTCAATCAAACAAACCTGGATTCTGTCCACCCCCTGCTGCTCCATCCTTTTGGAATGGGGTTGACCGTTGAAGCCTCTGATTTATCAAAAGTGGTCATTTCAATTTGGGGTGGGGAATTCCTGCGATCTCAGTGGAAAAATTGCATGGGAGAGGAAGAAGAAATCTGTCTTGCTTTCTCAGGCCACAAAATGCAGAAAGGTGCAAACATGGATTCTGTGCCACCAAGTCATTTTCAACTCCTCCTGACCACAAAAATAGATTTTCTCCAAGATTATCCCTAACCTGTTCTTTCAAATCTCCCAACAAAGATGCAAGAAGTGGCTTTGAAATTGACATTGCTTTTCACTTTTTTTCCCATCTCGGTAGAGGAGTTAGTTTCGCTGGTCAGTTTCAGCTCTCTGGGATGGGTTTCTTCTTCATGCTGGCTGGGGAACTCTGGGACTATGGAGTCCTTGGGGTTCGCCTAGCTTGCTTGTTTTCTTGCAAACATTTCGTTACCTGGCTCTGGGAGTTGAAGGCCACGAATCCTGGCTAGGGAATTCTGGGAGTTGAAGTCTGCGAATCCTGGCTGGGGAATTCTGGGAGTTGAAGTCCAGACATCTCAAAGTTGCCGAGGTTGAGAAACGCTGCTTTAGAAGAGATGTTTTGGTAGGCATCAAAAACAGATCCTTCATTTGAGAAGATGTGTTGCAGGTCTCCTACCACCCAAGCGTTGCTTAAGCTGGATTTGACACCGAAATGTAACGGTGGCTTTTGACTGCTAAAAGGGAGCAGTGCCTTGATGTTACAAAGACCGTAGCCTGTTTGGTACCCTTGGGCAGTTAGTCTCGGTCAGATGGGGGTCAAATGACGATCAGCTTAGGTCAACCCCTTGACCTGTTGCCTTGCAAGAGACATCTGGCCAGACATCACTAGAAAACAGCTCTTGGCAACCAGATGACTGTTTAGTTCTCTGCCACCCTAGATAATACCTCAAAATTTCTGCAATATAGGGTTCCTCTTGGTTTGACACGATAACAAAATTAAGAATGGCATACATACACCCCGGCAGATGGAAATCTGCATTCTGAAGCCAGCTGAATCGTTCCGCAGAGCCGGGGCGCAAGGCGCCCTTCTCCTAAATTATTCATGTTACAAGCAGATGAACACATCCTGCTGGAAGAGAAAAATGACTCCTACGCGTATGCTGGGTTTACTCAACAGGACTCAACCCTTTCGGGAATAGAAAATGGAAGCCCTTTTTAAAACAACTACAACCACAACCAACCAACTTTCCTTGTTCTTTTGGGGGCCTTTGGACCTCCATCATCAGCCCTTGCTGATTGTGCCAAGGTTGTTAAGCTCAGTCACAAATTATAGAAGCATTTTTCTCCTCGCCAGCAAAAAGTTCGGTGATCTTGGCTTTCTAGGGCGTGTAAGGCCATAGTCCTCGTGGCCTGCAGCTCTCCAGTAAAATTTTCTAGGAACAAGGGAGTTGTTCAGTGCCCAAGAAATGCAACTCATAGGTGGGGATCGTCAGGCTGATCCATCTTCTGTAGCTTCACGTGATGCACCATCTTATCTTGTATGCAAACTTGCGCAACCAACAAAAACAGACCAGGGATGATACTTCTTGTAGATAATGGTTTCACTTCATGCTTTTGGACCTGGTGTTGACGTGGTGATAGGTGGGGCTGTAACTCCCATTGGACGTTCTTATGTATAGGCAAGGTGTGATTTTCTTATTTGGGGGGGATTGTGGATTCCCCCCTTTGTGAGGCAGGAGGAAACCAATTTTGGGGTCTACGCTACAGTTTTTTGTGTGTGTTTCACATCTCTAGGTGGTAGAAAACACATCTTCCATTTTTTGTGCTGGATTCTGGAGAAGGCTGCAAGCTTTGCAGAAAGTGACTTTGGGGCAGCGTGTGTGTTCACAAGCTGCCCACCCCCGGACTAAAAGCACCGCCTCTTCCTAATATTTAAATCACAGAGGAATTGAATAACGCATGCAGTTGGCAGAAAAAAAACTTTCCAATGTGAAGACTTAGGAAGGCGGGGGGTCTTCGACTGCGCTCCTTGTTTTTTCTGCCCCCCCTTTTTTAAAAGAAAAATCAGTTGGGGCATATCAAAGGCAGTGCTATCATTTTGGGGGGGGAGGAAAAAAAAAACACAGTGCGCAGCGTTTCTGATCAAGCTTCCATACTTGTAGGTTCTGCAACCAGGGCTGGGAGAATTCCAGAATGGAGCCTTTCTGTATAAAAACTGTTCAAAGGCCCAGTAGGAACAGATCTCTGAGTTCCTCCTCTAAATGTCTTTGCTCTGTAGCATTTCGGCTCCTGGAGAAAGGCAGTAGGCTGTCACGAAGCTGTGTGCCCGTCTTCTTTCAAGCCAGCTTTGTTGTGGGTTCATACAAAGCTCTCCTGTTCGAAAGCTGCTCTCCCATTGGAACATTTTTTGCTGGTGCCAGCCGGTACCGGGGCATAGTTGCCAATTGACCATGAAACCATATGATGCCTCTACTTCCTGGAGGATAGAAGGCAGAACAGCTCCGTTGGGGCCTTGGTATCTCTCGATCAGTGTTTTTCAAACTTGGCAACTTCAACTCCCAGAATTCCCCAGCCAGCACTGGCTGGGGAATTCTGGGAGTTGAAGTCTGCCCATCTTAAAGTTGCCAAGTTTGAAAAAAACTGCTGTAGATGCTCTTTGATGTGTGTCGCTGGGTTCCCACCCTATGCTAAACCATGTTTTGTCAAAGAAGCCCCAGCTGGCTTTATGCAACAGGCTAAGGCCAAAATGATGGCCTGCAAACCATAGCTGGATTTGCACACCATGTTGAGTTGCCAGCAAACATACCACTTACGGTTGAGCAAAATTTAGACAGGACAGGAGTGTGTGTCTCTGTTTGTATACATTTGTGTGCCTGAGTGTATTTATACAGTGATCTGTGAGGTGCTGGGTAGACTGGTAAGCTGAGGAAGCGTCTCAGAAGAAGAGTTTAAAGAGGGTTACTTTAAGGAGACTTTTCACTAATTGTTACATAGATATGCTATACATTGCAACTGGTCCAAAATGCAACATTCCAGTTGCCACAAGGAACATGAGGGTTAGGAGCCTAAATTTAGCTTTGCTGTTGCAGCATCGGTTGCCAACAATGTCCAAGTCTACTTCAGGATGCTGGCGTTGCTCTGTCAAGCCCAACATGGCTTGTCTCCTGCTCTCCTGACTGTAGAGTGGTCATCCCCGAGAGGGGATGCTGAGGGATCCCACCTCATATGAAGCAAAGAAAGTGGGGACCTAGAAGTGGTCCTCCTTAGTGGTGGCCCCTGTGTGATGGAACCCTTCTCCCTAGGTTTGAGATGCTCCTACCCAGCTTCCCTTTCAGGAGGCAATGAAGGCCATCCTGATCTGGTGGTGTCCCTTGCAGGTTCTCACTGCTTTGGCCAAAACAACACAACCAGTGTTGCAATGTCATGCCGTAGTCTCTGCTTCTTGGGAGGTGTGTGTCCCCTCATGACTCACCTAGAGAAGGGACAGATCTCATGTAGCCATGCTGTGGTGCTGTTCGCATCGCTCTGAGTTGGTTGATGATCTTCTTGTGTGTTGTTGTTGCTGTGTGTATGGGGATGGGTTCTTGGGGGACTGATTTGTGTGGTGCTAGGCACTGGTCTTATTGCAGTTTTAAACTACCCTGTGCCCTTGGAGTGGGGTGACAGATAGACAGATGTTTGCATCAAGAAATAACTCCTAGACTGGAAGCCCTGTGTGGACTTTTTGCTGAAAGGAGAAAAAAAATGAATGAACAGTTTATGGATTTGAAGACTAAGAAAGATGAGGACTAAATGAAGGGGTGAAGGGACTTGTAAAATACTTAAGGAGGAGGAGGGACAATAAGAATGTAAAAGAAGGTTGGAAGTCATCCATATGTTTCTTAAATTTTTGTTGAAAAGAAGGTTGGAAGTCATCCATATGTTTCTTAAATTTTCTTTTCTTTTTCTTTTCTTTTTTCTGTTTTTCTTTTGGTTTGTTATGTGAAAATTTTCAATAAATATAATTAAAAAAAGAAATAACCGTGCCACAGAGAGTAGATGGCTGAAGCTGCTGGGATCTTAAATTCAGAACTGAAGAGGAGAAGAAATGTGTTTGGGGTCACACAGTGGCTCCCTAGCTGCATCAAGAAAGCTTAACACACACACAAACCAGGAGGGGCCTGTGATTCATGCACAGTAAGCAGCCTTTGGGTTTAGTAGCCATGGAAAACTTTGGGCTCTGCATTTACTCAGCCCCCTTTTCACGGTGTACTGATTGTCACATCCCAGTGTAGCAAAACGCCTGGCGAACGATACGCTGTAGTCCTGAATCCCCTGTCAAAATAAGGGATGGAAAGCTTCTCATGGTGTACCTCTTCAGGCTGGATCTTTCGATACCTTGATCCCACCTCCCCCCCATGCCTTCCAGGTATGTTGATTTCATCTCCCAGAATTCTCCAGAGGGCGTGGCCCTGGCTGAGAATCCTGGGAGTTGAAGTCAGCACTTCTGGAGGATGCTTGGATGGAGATGGCCGCTCGGTTGGGTCTTCCCATGCTCACCTTTGCTCAATGGGAAAGGGTTCCAGATGTTGGTTCAGCATCCTCTCGGGGATGACTGGATCCCCACTCCTGCTGGACATTAACTGGAAGAAAATGTCTTTTCATAAGGCAAGTCAAAAAGCATTTTAGATGATGCAGCAACTGAGGAGTTCTTTCTGCCTGAATGCCTTCATTGACCGCCGAGAGTGGGAGTAGCCGTTCCTGCGCCAAAGAATACAGTAAGATGGGTGTGTTGTTTGAGCTTGCCAAGGTGGGCTTGGGCTCAAGACTCGGTTGCCAAAAGACAACTTCTCTGTTACGCAGAGTCAAACTAAACTTTTAACACCTTTCCAACAAACGCTGGGTCCTTTCACAATTTGTTCTGTTTGGGTTCCAAGTTCAGAAGCATTTATTCCTTGCGGTGTTCGAGGTGAGGGGATGCCGAAGCAGAGTTTATCTTGTTTTTCTATCGACATCCAGCAGGAATTCTGTAGGACAGCCTCTGCGGAGATGGCCAGGGAGGATGGGAAGTGTAGTCTAACATGCCAGGTCGGAATGGCAGGTTTAAAGATTGAGAAGCTTAACCCTGTGGCTGTTTTACAGGATAGACAACTGGTACAATTTTGGAACTTCCTTTGGGCTTGAAAGAGAGAAAGAGTTGGGCATAGCTAGTAGATACCCATGTCATTTTCTGGGGTGATGAAAGCTGCAGTAGATGGGGCAGTGATGCCAAATGAGTGGAGGCCAAATTATATAGGTGGGGGATGACCAGGTTTTGTGTATTTTTCTGGATTTATGGGGGAAGTTTGGCTTCTGTTCCAGTTCTTCTTCAAGAGTTGGCCTGTTTTAGGGCTTAATATAGCTTCTGGGTGTTTCCTGTCTCAAAATGTTGGCAACTCACCTTGCTGGTTTTCAACCGTTGTGAATGGAGGGGGCCTTGAAGTGACCAAATGGAGGTTAGCGTTACGTTGGCTACTCCTGGATTAAATCAGTGGCTTAGCTAATCCAGCATTTGCTTCAGAGGCTGGGGAGACTCTACTGAGAAGTTCTCAAGGAGCATGTCTCATCACACTGATGAGGGATGTCTCCTTTGAATCAGGCTCAACTGCTTTATGGATCTCTCTCCCCTTGGAGGTATGTACAGCCCCTCCCATCTTTATATCCCACAAGCAAGTGGGACAAGTGAAGGCTGCATTGTTTCTCCAAAACCTGGGTCCTAATGGTGTCCAGATGGGAGTATCCATCATCTGCATTTAATCTGGGGGTTTTAGGATTATGCATGTTTGCTTCTTGCTGGACATTGACCACAGTCCTGTGGGATTGGGGCAGGGTAGCAACTTCATAAAATAAATAAAGCAAATTTCCAGGAACTTCATAGAAACATCTGTATTGTTTTCTGGGCAACAATATTGAAGTGGTTAGACATTTTTATTTATTGATTAGATTTTTATCCCACTTTTGTTTTTGGACAACTCGAAGTAGTGTACAGACCTCATGCTCCCACCTCCTGTTTTTCCCACAACAACCCTGTGAGGTGGGTTGGGCTGAGAGAGGGAGAGAGAGAGGGAGTGACAGGTCCAGAATCAGCCAGCCAGTGTTCGTACCTAAGGCAAGAGTAGAACTCATGGCCTCCTGATTTTTAGCCCTGCACCTTAGCCACTAGACCATACTGGCTCTCAGATTATTGACTTCTCTGTTCATCCTATGGCTGGGGGGTTTCCTGGTGGTGTTCCTTCCCATCTAAGTATTAATCAAATCGAACCCTGTTTAGCTTTCCAAGATTATAGTAATTTGCAAGCCTGAATGTGCTTCCCCCCTCCCTTCCTTTATCTTCATAAAAACTAGGGAGGGTCTTGCCTGAGACGCTTTCTCACATTACAGTTCTGGTCTGGACTCAGATTTCTTTTATCTGACCATTGTTTTGGTTGCGGCTCTACCTCCAGTTCCTCAAGGTTATTCCTTCTTCCCATTATACTGAACTGGATGAACCCCCTACCTCTTTTTTGCATCCTCCCCACCCTGAAAAGAGCACGCCATCCAGTTTTGGCATGCAACAGCCAAAAATGAGTGGTGTTCTTTCCTTCCTAGTAAGAAAGCAACAAGCAAAATAAGTAGGAGAATAGTCCTTTTCTTTGTAAAGAGAAGGCGGCGTCTGAAGATGTGTATATATGGCTGAAACTTCCCTTCTAGAGATGTTACTGCCGTATTCCTGCAGCTTATGGAGACTGGAAAACACTGTGTGTACACATATGTATATGTACACATATAAACATGCACCTATATGAACAAGAAAAGGCGTGTACCAGCTGTTAAAAGATTGTGTAATGGTATGGGGGGAAGACCTTGGGAGATGGGGCGAAGTGATGCTGCCAAGGGAACGGTCGGATAAGAGGTGGCTTAGCCCTCAGCTGCCTAATGGGTGGAGAAAGAGGCTCAGAAGGGACCCTCCCTAGTTTCTTGGGCTGTAAAGGAGACGGTGGGAGAAGTGTTCTTGCAGACTTGCAAGATTCTGTTAATGTAGCTTTACAATACAGTAAAATCAGTTCATCTGGTTGGGATTCCTATCTGGTTTACCCTGCGAAGCCAACAGATTGCTTATTGTCTGAGCTGGCTGCCAAGACTGGAGATTTTTCATCAGCTCCTTTTCAACTAGAGATGGTGGGCACCGAATCTGCACCTTGGAGCACATGAAACGGGAGTCGGGCTTCTGTGCTTTCATGGGTCTTTAGATGTCGGCTTCATCACCTTTCGATTCAAGTGTGAACCTCTTGAAACCCCAGGTACCTTTCCTGGATGAGCTTAGGAAGGAGCGGGCTCTGATTTCAGCCTGGTTCCTTTTTCTTTTCTGTGTTTTGAGATGCAGTTCCAGAAAACAGGAATACCGCCAAGCACGTTGAGCTAGACAGACTTTAAATGAGGTTTCTATGAACTTAACTGACCTTGAGAAACCAGATTATGGAAAATTAGCGTAATGGGTAGACCTAGTGAGCTGTTCCATGCCCTTTTTGTTTTTTCCCTTGGCCCCAAATGAGCAACTGGGTCAACTTTGGATAGGCCTGGGGAAAAACACACGTGTGTTTTTTTTTCCCCTTCTGGATCACCAACAGATGATTTTTTTACACCGGGCAGACATACAGAAGGGAGTTTGTCTGCCGAGTTCGGGGTGTTGCGAGCCCTCAGCTTGTCAACTTTGGGGGGTTGGCGAGAGAGAAGGGAAGGGGTTGCTGATAGAGTGTGTTTTTCACAAGCTCAGGCAGCTGGAGGAGAATTAAGAGGAGGATCGTAGTTGCATGAAACAAGAGCAAAAAATTATGTGTGCATTGCGTACAACAATTCTGAAATGGGGTGGAGAGGAGGTTACCACCTTCCCAAACTCTGTTCTCCAGATATATTGTTTTGAACATAATGCTTTGCTGATGGAAAAGGAGGATATAAAGTTGCTCTCTTTCTTCTCCTTCTCCTTCTCCTTCTTCTCCTCCTGCTCCTGCTCCTGCTCCTGCTCCTGCTCCTGCTCCTGCTCCTGCTCCTGCTCCTGCTTTCATTCCTACTGCAAGCTGAGACAGGAGCTGCATTCTCTCTTGTTTTGGGTGATAATAAGAAAACCGTTGGAAGTCATATTATGCAAGAACGGGCAACCTTCTCGGGGCTGAAAGACGGTAGATCGTCTCGCCTTGTAGTTCATCACCTTCCATCATCAGGAGGTCTAGAAACCTAGCCCAGCAAATTTGCTCTGGCACTATTCACCCCCTCAGTGTTTTATAGTGTGGAGAACGCCCACAAAATGGTGAACTTTTTCCTGATTGAGAGCCTGTAGCTCTTAGAAGCGGTTGGATGCGTCTCGTTCCTTGGGTTTTAATTCGGAGCAGAAAGTTCACTTTTTGCGAGGGAATTTTCCTTTATCACACGTTTGTACATCGAGGACCAAAACAGTTTTTCCCTCGGGGCTGGCCGGATGGGGAAGCAGGTGTATTTTCCAGCGTCAATGATTCAGAGCCTCATTTGTTGGCAAAATGAATTTCCTGAAATAATTCCACTTGGCTGAATCCAGCTAAATCTCTCTCCCTTTCTTGTCCTGCAGTGATGGCCATGATTTTCTCCCCAACTGCTTTTTTCATTCTAGGCCACAGGATTTTTTAATGATGGCTTAGCAAGAATGAGGAGAGCGGGGAAGGCGGGAGTGTGTTTTTCTCTTGAAAGATACGATGGGAATTTGAAAAATGGGCCTTTTGCAAGGCGTGAAAAGGTTGGCTTTGCTGTCAAGCCTGGGGCTCCAATAATGTGGGTGAGCCGGCTTTTTGATTATACTATATTAAGGTACAGTACTGCAATTATTCCTGGCTGCTATTTTATGCTGGGTTGTGTTATTTTTGCTTTTTAAGGATTGGTCGGGTATTTATTTTGTTTTAATTGTTGGCTGCCCAGAGTCATGCACTGTATATGAGAGGGGCGGCTGTATACATGAATAAATAAATAAATAATTTATGATAATTTATAAATACATACATAAATAACTTGGCCAGGTGGTCTTTGAAAGCCCTTCCATCTCATTTTCTTTTTTCTTTCTCTTTTTAAATTCTATTGAAATCTTCCATTTTCAACTTTAAAATTTCAATAAAATATTATTGAAATCTTCCATTTTCCTTATTTTTGTTAGAAGGCTGGCACAAATTTCCAATTTTTTTTTTTGAACCATGCCAGCTGCTATGATGGGGTGCGGGGTGTGTGTGTGTGTATCATTTTTCTATTCTGGAAACCAGTGAAGTTTTCAATTTTGCTTTTTCCCCTCTTTGGAATCTTGCTTCTTTGGAATAATGCTATTTTAATACAGTATGTCTAAATATGTAATATTTATATCCTTTCTTCTTTTTTTCCTGTAATAACAATGAGAAAAAAATAACTACCACCCAAGGACAGTATAAAAATAGGGAAAGTTCCTTGAAATAAAGAATTGCCTTGTTTTTGAAGTGAGCGTGGCCTGCCTTGTGTTTACATATCACAAAAGCTGTAATGTGGATATCTTCTCTTTGTTTTTGGTTTGGTTTAACTTGTTTTACGCCTGGCTGGTTCTGTTTATGACATTTTGGGTTGCTTTAAACAGGGTTCATGTTGAAACTCAGAAGATTGGCTTGTTCTGGCTTGGTTTGGCACTCTGCCCATTTCTTCTGGAGCAACAGGGAAAGCTAACCAAGGATGAGCAATTGAGCTTCAATGATTTCGTTGGTCCGTGAGAACGATTCTGATCGGTCCTTTGGCTGGGTTTCCCCAACATCCTAGGGTAGTTGAAAATAGTGTAGGGGGACATTTCTGATTCAGTGGGTTGTGTGAACCTAGCCATTAACATAACCTGGTTATTCCCCTCAAACTACCATAGGGTTTGTTTTGATTGTATGTGAATGCAGGCATTGTCTTACCAGGGGTAAGATTTAGAGCAGTGTTTTTCAACCTTGGCCACTTGAAGATGGGTGGACTTCCCCCAGCCAGCTGGGGAATTCTGGGAGTTGAAGTCCACCCATCTTCAAGTGGCCAAGGTTGAGAAACACTGTTCTACAGTGTCCCTTCCTTGTACCAAGGACTTGAAATAAAATTGGTTCTCCGCCAACTTTAATTGGTGGGCGGCTCTTTTGGGTGAAATAATTTGCCCATTTATAAATCCATGCTTTTCCCACCCAATGTGTCAGATGGGGACATCGCTTTTCCGGGCTCTTTTGATTTCATTCTGGACAAAGGGATGATTGTGATGGGGGGGGGTGCATTTGGGGATGGGATTGTCCTTTTTCACATCAAAAGTTGGAGCCTGTTTTATCTGCCTCCATTTATTTTGTATCCTGTTTAGTTGCTTTGATATTGTTGGCTGGTAAACGTAAGATTTTGAGCCCTTATTGGTCCTGATCAAGGCTAGGGAAGGATTTGGGTGGAAGATGGACAAGTTGTGGTTTTCTCCTTGATGAAAGCTTTTAATAAACCAAATCTGGTTTGAGCCTGTGGTGAAAATAGGAACAAGGGGCTCATATTTATTCAGCAGTTGCCCTCCTATGGAAGGTGGCCTTTGAGTAGACAGAGGATGGACTGCAGTTCCATCTCATTCATTTCATTCATCTCTCCTCTCCTCTCCTCTCCTCTCCTCTCCTCTCCTCTCCTCTCCTCTCCTCTCCTCTCCTCTCCTCTCCATCATCATCTCATCATCATCATATCATCTTTTTCACATTTATATAGCCACCCATCTCACAAGCGTGACTCTGGGTGGTGTCCATAAAACCCAGAACTATTAAAAATAAAACTTGAAAAACTATTAAAATTCAACTGATTATTATTGTTCGCTAAATAAATAAAATCACCCCCCCCCCCCAGTGAAGATAGCTTCACATGCATTCTGCATGATGAATCTGTAATATTCATGTAACTCGGTTATTGATTAACATTCATGTAATTGAGGGGTTGGTTAATACAAGTTTGCAGAACCGGCCTGGGCAAATGGATCTGCTGTCGGGCAAAAATGTTTTGGATGTGAGACTTTATCGGTGGGCGAAAAAGGAATGAGAGCCTTAGGATGTTACAGTGGTGAGCATCTTGGGGCTTGGCATGCTTCTGAGATTTCGGCTTGCGCCAGCCATGCCAATTGGAAAACTGATATTCCAAATTATCTGGAGAAGTTGAGTTAAAGCAGAATATGAGTTATCAGCGTGACCTGGTTGCAAACAAGACCAATGCAGTTGTAGGTTCCGTCAACAAAAGGGTCAACAACTCTTGGGGCTGGATGGGATGAACGAATTAACCCGGATCTCCAGAACCATAGTGAAGGCAGGTAGGAGGAACCTTGCCTTTATACCAAATTAGATATTTCATTGTGCATTCAAATGATGCCAAATGAGGTATTCAACTTAAGTTTTGGAGGAGGGGGTCCTAAAAGCTACCCCTGGATATGATTCTGTTGAGTAGAAAAACCTGCATTCTGCTCCAATCTTCTTTTTGCTGGACTGGAAGAGAGATGCTTCTTCTGAGCAACACTGCAAAAAGATGGTCTAACTCAGTGTTTCTCAATCTTGGCAACTTGAAGATGTGTGGACTTCAACTCCCAGAATTCCCCAGCCAGCATGCTGGCTGGGGAATTCTGGGAGTTGAAGTCCACGCATCTTCAAGCTGCCAAGGTTGAGAAACACTGGTCTAACTCCATCTGACTATGACACCCCTTCCCGAGGAATCATACTACGGCTTTCAGAATCCTGCAGGACCCCAACGCTCTTTCTTCCCACCCGTTGCTTTTTTTTAAAAGGGGAAACTAGGGGGGGATTTAACAAACCCCCAAATTTTGCTCAACAACCTGGAGAGGACATGCCCAGACCATAGAGACCTGATCGAAATCCTCCTTTTTTTGTTGAATGCCTGAAGATGGGCCATTATTTACAACCAGGGCTAGATGGAAATTATCTGTATTACAGTCTTCGGCATCCCTCTGCTGGTCCAGCTGAATTTTGCAGCCACGGAGGAGAACTGATCATCCTAATGCAGCGTGGGCCATCCAAGAGTGAGATCTGAGCTGTTTCAGAGCAAAGTGGTTTAAAACGGCTCAGATTCAGTCTTGGAGCTATCAATTGCTTGTGGGCCAAGTCCACGTCACTGGCAGCTGGGGTGTGTCCCACTCTTCCCCGGATGATTTTTCTTTCTAAGTAAGTAAGTGATGTTGCAATAAACTGCATACAAATTGGTGGCCGGTGCAGAGTAACGTAAATTGGAGAATACCCAAAGCTACAAAATTGACTTTTTAGCGCACACATCCCTTCTGCAGTCTGGCCTTTGTACGTTACTGGCAGAAGTGGGTCTGTGTTTAAAATACGGCTTTATTCTCTCCTCTGAAATGAAATGCAACTGTAGACAATTAGGAAAGAGGTATGGAACATCGTTTTTGGATAGGATCACTGCAGCGAGGCTATGACAGGCAGAAAAACAGAAAGGCTCTGAATTCCCCACAATGGAAGAATGGTGGGTGAAGATGATGGAACTAGCAGAGGTGGCAAAATTGATTTGTCTGATTAGGGAAAAGATGGTAACTATATTTATTAGTGACTGGGAACCTCCTATGGACTTTTTGTGGAAGAAAGAAAAAAATGAACTTGCGATTTATGGGTTTGACGCTTAGAAAAGGTAGACTATGGAAAGAAAGAAATTATGATGTCATCTTAGGGTAAAATATAAATGCATTTATAACCTCTGTTAAGAAGATCAGAAGCTGCTTCTTTATCATCTTTCCTCTCTTCTCTCTTTCCTTTCTTCTTTCTCTTCCCTGATCTCTCCCCTATTTTTCTTTCTTTTCTTCTTTTCTAAAAGTTGGACTGTTTTTATCGTGTTACAAATTTCTTTAATACAAATTATTTTAGAAAATGAAGTGAAATGCAACTGGTGCTTCCAGAACGTGAGCCCAAACCGTTGACATGGATGAAGTATGAGTGGAAATATTGATTTCGGCCCTGGTCTCCTCGTGAAATGAATCTCGGGGAACCTCCAAGGCACCACGTTTCAAATGGCTCTTGAATACAAATGCTGCTGTATTGTGGCTTGTCTCCCCCTTGGTACCACCAGATTGTGTGTTGAGGTTTGGCAACTCTGAAAAAGTTTCTTTGTCCTCCCAAGTCCGCAGCTGCCCTCGAAGTAACCAGGAACAATCCAAGCTTTCTGTCCACGGCATCTTCTTGAACTGCCCGAAGCCTTTGAGTGAAGAGCCGAAAGACCAACAAACAGATCTGGAGGATTTCAGTCGATCCTTTGATGGCTGCTCTTGTGTCCTCCACTTTTAAAACATTCTGCATTTGGAGCGGTTTTTCTGTTGGGTCGAAGGGACAGACAGCTGGAAAAAAGTTATGGAACTTGGTTTTCATATATGACCCTTGCAGCGTGATTATTATATGTTCAGAAGTGGAAAGGCTCACCCCTACCCACCATGGAGGAACGGTTGGTGAAGATGTTGGAACTTGCAGAGATGGCTAAATGGACTTCCGTGATTAAAGAAGAGACGACATCGACACTGAGGGCGGACTGGAAACCCCTTAGAGACCTGTTGCATGAAACAGGAAAAAAATGCCCTGTGACCTGTGGTTTTGATGCTTAGAAAAAAATTAGAGAATGGGAAAAAATGAGCTTTTTTTATAACCATACAGTAAGGGATAACTTTGTAATTACACTTTTATTTGCTGCAGAGGAAATTGAAAGCCTCTTCTTTTTATTTCTTTTTCTCTCTCTTTTCTGCACCTTTGTCTTTGTCGTCTTTCTCTTTGTCTTCTCTATTCTGTATTAGTTTGGGTTGGTTTTATGCCCTTTTTAAAAGTTTTAATGAAAAAAATTATATATATATATATATATGTATGTATGTATATATATATATATAAGTTCTGCATTAAGGTCCATCTTACGAGCAGAAGTTAGCTAGATTTACGGCTTCAGACTTTTCCTGGTTGTCGTGTTGCTAGTAGTCCTTCCATCAGGCCTCCTGAATTGTTTTCACCCCAAGAGTTGGAAGAAGTGCATCTTGAAGAAATGATGCTGGAACTTGCTTTTTTCCCCTTCTCCCTCCACATCTCTCTTTCCTTGCGTGCTTTGTGTAAGGCGAGAAGACAGGCACTGATTTCTTTCTGAGATAGATTAGCTCAGTGTTTCTCAACCTTAGCAACTTTAAGATATGTGGGCTTCAACTCCCAGGATTTTGAGTGCCACTTTGACCTGTTGGAATTAAAGTAGCCTATAAGTCTAATGCATCGGTAGGTGAACACAAGCAGATGGAGGCGGATAATCACGTAAATACAATTTATTAATGGTTTGTTTTTGTGTTTTTACTTACCCCCCCCCCCCCAATTTTAAAGCATCTCTCGTCAAAGAGAGAAGCTAGACCAGATGGTGGTTTAAAACACCTGCCCCTTGCTTTAACCTGGCAAGGAAGGTAACCAAGATCAACCCGTACCCCCTGCTTATTTTGCAGCCACTCGCAGAGGAGAGAAACCTCAGCCTAACCAAGTTAAATTAGCGACCAGTCTCCCAGGATGCGAAAGCTTAGAAACCTCCCCAGATGCCCTTGGTTCTCCAAATCCGGGTTTTGCAAAACACCCGTTGGCATCCGTAGAACACGGTCCCCGTGCAAGCAGGTCCTGGAAAGCGGGCGCAGAGAATGATAAACTGCAGCAGATGTTGTGTGAAAGGACATAACGGGGTTGTTGGAAATTCTCCCGGCCTTCCTCGCTCCAATTGCGAAGCAGCCGGAGAAAACATCCTATTTTTAACTTTCCGAATGATGCTGTGGGGAAAAGCTGCCGTTGGGGTGGGCGGGGGTGCCATTTGGGGCTTTTGCTGTCTTGGATTCCTTCCCACTGTCTCTGTCAACATCTTTTAAAAATCTATTCTTTATGCAGGCGTCTTTCCGCCCGCTGGAAGCGGTTGCCCTTCACGGCAAATTCCCGGGAGCCCGAATCAGGGTTGGTGAGAAATAAGGCGGATATGTTGGCCTGCTTAAGGGAACTGAACATTTGAATAATCCCAACGACAACATCCTAATTTAGAAAAACTTCAGAGGGAGCAAACGCCACCCCGAGTTTGCTTAGTAGTCACCGACCGTTGACAGTCAATCGGGAAAGAAAAGTGTGTACAGTTGGCATGGCATAGCTTGTTGGGGAAAAGGTTGGCTGGTTGGCACACTGTCCACCCTTCGAGGTAGGCCAGCTCAGGAAACAGACCCCACAATGTTACTTTCTTGTTGTAGGGTATGATAGCAGAATCTTGAAACTGAAGACGTTACCTAGTTGGGTAATGAGACGTCTGCAAGAAAACAACCAAGCTCAGCGAACACCAAGGACTCCATAGGCTCTTGAAAGCCAGACCGAATTTCCTTCTGCCTTCTCTTATACCCACAGAATCAAAGTGGGGCAATTCCTCTGTTCTAAAATCATTTCTGCCTCCCTTTACGGACCCTGGACTTAGGACAGGAAGGGTGTTTTTTTCAATGGCCTTTTTTAATCATAGAGACATCATGTCACCCCTGGACTTTTCAGCCCTTACTGAATTTGGAGATGGGGGTTCACGGCCCAAATAATTCAGAAGAAACCAAAGTAATTTTACACTGTAGAAGTAAGGTTGTGAAAAAAACAAGAAACGGATTTAGAGGAAAACTTTGGGGGAAGAAAATAAGGAATAGAGAAAGGGACTTGGCTCCAGATTGACAGGTAACCTTATGTATCCTTAGCTTAAAGCTTAATAGCGATTCCTAGTGTTTGAAAGTTGTATGATGTATGTTATAATTTGTAAATAATTGATATATTGGAAAACTCTCATCTCCATGTTATTCCAGCTCCTTGGTTTACTTCTCTGTGCTTTATTTTTCGTGTTTTATTTGTTTTACATCTCTCTTATTTCTTGGGGTTTATACTTCCCTAAAATGCTTAATTTAAAAAAAAAAAATGAAGAAGTCAAGGGAATGCTTGTCATCTTTGCAGATGATCCCAAACCGGAAGGAGAGCTTAGGTCTTAGAAGAATCTGAAATGATCTTGCATTGGGTTGAAAAGAACAGAGTGAAATTGACTAGAGACCAAGGCAGAGTTGAAAGCCAGTTTGGTGGAGTGGTTAAAGGCACCAGGCTAGAAACCAGGAGACCGGGAGTTCTAGTCTTGCCTTAGGCATGGAAGCCAGCTGGGTGACCTTGGGCCAGTCCCCCTCTCTCAGCCCTAGGAAGCCCTAGGGCAAACCATTTCTGAAAATGGTGCCAAGAGAACGGCAGGGACCTGTCCTTGTAGCCACCAGAAGTCAAGACTGACTTGAAGACACCAAATTAGGAGAAAGAAACCAAATGCACCAGATTAGGAGGGGGAATTCCTGGTTTGGTGGTAGGGATGTGTGAATAGGACCTTAGAACTGGAGCTGAAGAGTGTCAGCAGACTGCTAAACAGACAAATGCAACTTCAGTTTGCCTAGAGGGAAGGATGCTTTCAAAATTGTGGGCAGGAATACATTTTTTTTACACTGGCCAAACCCCACCTTAATTACTATGTCCAATGTCCACCACATTTTCAGAAAGGTTCTGAGAAACCAGAGCAGATGCCAAAAAGGACGGGAGATTGAAAACTAACTCCTCCCAGGAAAGATTAAAGGAATTTGAGACCAAAAAAACACACACCAAGATTATGAGAGGATAAGACTCAACATGGTTGGGGGGCATTACAGAGAAGACCAAGATCTGTTTTCCATCATCTCAGAAGACACAGAAGAACATAGTTTGCACAATGGGTGACATGGTTAAGCAATATTCATCTTACACATGAATACATTTCTAGCAAGTTGTTAGGCAAAAAAGCCACACCCTTCTCATTGCGCAGCAGTTGACTTGGGCAAAAGGAAGCAGAATTGGGAAGCGGTTGGAAGACAATCCGTATTGCACGTTGGATCTCCTGTAACAAAACGCGAGAAGGCCTCTTTAGCTGAAGAACCTGGTAGAGGAGGACACCCTCGCAGAGGGACCTCTGTGTGTTTCCTCCGAAATAATCTTCACCAGACGTGGGGATTAAAATGACCATTGAATGATGATCTGAATGTGTTTCAGTGAATGGCGGGACCTACGAGGGCCCATATCTGCACCTACCCACACATTTTTTGCTGGCAGAGATATTTGCACCAAGGCAAGCAGATAACCCTAGTTTCTGGACTTAACCTGACCAAGTTTCCCTTTGAGATGCTAAACGGGCATGGTTCCACTACCCCCCAACATGTGCCAAGCTGTCGTCTTGTGATTGGGGTGGGGGGAAGCTTCCCTGCACCCCCACTGAGAGTATGTGAGGGGTGGTGCTGGACTTTTGCCCGCGACTCCTATCTCAGAGCCTTCATTGTAACTACTAGGCTATGTAGCCACAATCAGCATGAAAACGGGTCACCCGGGAAGCTCCTGTTAGCGGCAGTTGATGTGTCCCTTTGTGTTTCCCCCCCTTCCCCTCCCTCTGAGCAAGCCTGCAAGACTTGGACAGGAAATTCTAGCCCTCTGGCTGGTGTGAGTGCGTGTATGTGTGTGTGGGCGGACTGGTGACTGCCAGATACAGTTAGTCAAAACTGGATAAGAACTCCCGAATGGGGCTGTTCTCTGTAGAGTTTATCCATTGATAGTTTTCTTCACTGGGGCTCCCCGGGGGCCTTCTGGACTGTTTCTTCTGATGGATTCCATCATTCTGCAGGAACAATTAGTTGAAAAGCTGCTTTTACCCTGCACTCAAACCCAGCGCAGTCATTCTGCCAAGCTGAAGGTACCAGAATATCTGCAGAGCAAGGGCCAGGCTGGAGGGGGTGGGGGGAAGAGGAGGGGAAGGGGGTTGGATAAAAGGGTGCTCCAGGAGAAGCATCTTGCCGCCCGAGATGCCTCCAAAACACAAGGGAAGAAGCCGATAAGGACAAAGATTGTTGAGGGTTGGAGTTGTGGGGAGAATCACAAGTGGTGGAGACCTCATTTCTGTGTTTTCCATCAACCGGCGGCTTTCCGTGGCCGCTCTGATTTGGATGTGTTAACAGAAGAAGAGGAACCAAAATTATACATGGGCATTTTGGGAGGAATTGCGTTTTGAGATGACAATTCGGGAGGTGGCCTTTTAAGGAGGGGGGAGCTCTTCCCCTTCCCATTTTCTACAGGGGGGATTCTTTCCAGCTATCAGCCCATGATGGTCTGGACTGGAGAAGTGGGTGGATGTCGGTGAGGTGAGAATCGAGTTTGGGCAGGTAGATTGGTACGCCTCGTATGTTGGGGTTGTCAGGACGGTGCTTCTGATCTGAGGGTGGTGTTTTGGGTCAGTCAAATACTGTCCAGTTCCTGAGAATTGCACAGCCAGGCTGAGTCTAATGAGAATAGTGGCTCGCTGGTTTTTCAGGACTGTAATGTGTGTCCCAGTTTACGCAGAACACCTTCCTGAAAGCAACTGTTTGTGTACCAGGGTCAGGTCATTGAGAAGTAATCTGGAATTCCAGAGTCTGATGGAGACCCAAATTAGTACGTCTATTTTATTTAAAATGTTCAGATAAGATCCTGTCCTTGGATTCGCCTGGCTGCTGTTTCTCTCTCTGCTCATCCTCTTCCTCTGCGGTGTGTATGTGTGTGTTTGAGAATAATGGGAGCCCTATTGCAAGGATAAACAGCTGAAGTACCTGTGTCATGTCCTCTGAGGGGTGTCCATTTTTTTGAAGCTCAAAATGCCCCATTTGGAGTGTAAAACGGGCTGTTTCAGTAATCCGGGAAGGTTCTTAAATTTAAAACAAGGCTGTTGCATGCTTGAAAACTCTCCAGAGAAGCTCTTTCCTTTATTTTTTTAAAATTATTATTTATTTGATTTATATAGCCGCCCGTCTCGCATACAGGCTCTAGTTGTCCTGTACGATGCCAAGAAGGCATGATTGTTTTATCTGCCATAAAAACGGTCCTGCCCATCAGTTTTAAAACCGGTGACTCAGTTCCATCAGTCCTCATTTGGAGACATCCCTGCTCTGGTGCCCTCTAGATAGATGGGACTTCAGCACCCATGATTCCTAACCAGTGTAGCCTTTGAGGATGGGAATCAGGCACATCGAGGGAGCGCCAGATTGGAGATGTCCGTGTTGCCTACAAAAAGAAAAAAATGTGTTGAGTTGCTTCAGAGGCCGCTGTGTCCCAGTCTTGACCTAAGAAGGTGGAATGTATCAAAGAAGGGAATGATTATATTTCAGCCAGATTATGGAATGCATGTCTCTGCTGTCTTGTTTAATGGGGCTTTCCCATCAATATTGCTCCAGTTTCACTGGAAATAATCTTCCTGCGTTTTGCTCTTTCTTCGAGAAGAAGCAAATGGCCCAATTGAGTCATTCTTATGCCAAGGCGGAGATGAGGGACTGGGTTCTCCTCCTTTCTACTCACAGAAGCTGAAGATTGCATTCTGCAAGGGGCAACCTGGCCCAGATTTAAACGTCGTCCCATGCCGTAATGGGATTTCTTGAGTTTTTGTTGGGATGTTGTGTGAACTCAGCTGTGGAGGCTTGGAAGCCAGGGTTGAAGATGGAGAGTGTGGTGTGAATGAGGGCTTCATCCCAAAGGACACTTCCTTTTGAGCAAACACAGAAAAGCAAATTGCTAGTAGAACCTCAGATAAACGTTTGCTAGAGACAAGAAATATTTAATTCTTTTTACATTCCTGGCCTGCTCTGAAGCTGTTCTAGGACAGAGTCCATTAACAAAGTCCAGCTGTTCCAGGAAATCTGTTCTTGGTCACTGTCTAGTAGCTTAGAGTACCTGCAACTAACTTTTCCAGAAATTATGACAATTCAACTGCCTGTAATGGTATGTGAGAAAGACCTTGGGAGATGGGGCAAAGAGATGCTGACTAGAGAATGGTCAGATAAGAGAGGGCATAGCCCACAGCTGCATAATGGGTGGAGAAAGAGGCTCAGAAAGGACCCTCCCTAATTTCTCAAACTTTAAAAGAGACAGCGGGAGAATTGTACTTTCAGACTTGCAAGATTCTGTCAATGTAGCCTTACAATAAAGTAGAATTAGTCCATCTGGTCTTGTTACCTGTCTGGTCCACCTGGGAAGGCTCACACTACCCACAACTCTCATTAGTCCTGTTGGCTTGAGAATGGGAATCCAAGAATGTCTGAAGGTCCACAATTCCAGTTATTGATTAGAGACTCCTGATAGATCTCTAGTTGCTTTGGAATAGACTTTCAGGGCTCTTGACTTTAACAAAAGCAAAGACTTTTGCTTGGTATCGGTAATCCATCTCTCAGCCTCAGTGCTTCTTGATTGTAAAATGGGAGTATTGATAGTTGATTTGGATCAGTTTGGGAAGTGCTGGATAGTAGATTTGAGGAAGTCTTCTAATGCAAATGGTGAAGGGCCAGAACAGAGAAGCAGAGATTTCTCTCAGAGTTCAGTTGAGCTTGGATGCTCCAAACTGGTGGAAATGAAAGCTCCAGATGGTTGGTTGGTCCCACTTTGCTTTTGAGATGTTGGTGAGTGCCTGATCTTGCTACTCCCTACAAGCAGACCTGCCTCTTTGCACCTAGATGTTGGGATCCTTGGAGGGGAGCCATGATGAACAGAGATCTGGAGGTGGACACAAAGCAGAGAAGATATTCTGAATTAACAGTCCT
Source organism: Liasis olivaceus (assembly GCA_030867105.1). Classification (NCBI taxonomy): domain Eukaryota; kingdom Metazoa; phylum Chordata; class Lepidosauria; order Squamata; family Pythonidae; genus Liasis; species Liasis olivaceus. Next base: position 6,415,230 of record CM061364.1, on the reverse strand, counting down.
TAAAGATGACAGCTTGGGAGAAAGAAACCTCCGTAGAGCAGGAGCAAAAACCAATTGTCTGGTTATCCTTGAGTTAGTGGGAACTATGAATGGTGTCTGAATTGCCAAATAAAGTGGAAAATTTATATGAATCTTCTTTCAGTTCCTGGGCTGATGGAAAGGACTAGCATACCAAGGGCAAATAGATTTATTTGGTGGCCTCTGAATCTCACCTTTTAGGTACAGTTCTCATCATTCCAGCTAGTATACTAATGGAAAAATAGGAGATGTTACCCAACATAGTTGGGGAAGGAAAAGGGATTTCTCCCAACCCTCTTTGGCTTCAACTAGCATCTGTTCACTGTCCAATAGAGAGTTTCCCAATCTGGGCAGCTTCCATATGTGAGGACTTCAACTCCCAGAATTCTCCAGCCAGCATGGTCATTGCTGAGAGTTTGGGAGTTGAAGTCCATACTTCTGGAAGATACCCAGGATGGGAAACACTGCTCTGATGCCACTTCTACTTTCTTCTCCCTATGGCACTTGATCTGAATGGCGTGTCTTTGTCCTTTGATGGGGCTGTTATCCAATGGATAGGCAGGATTATGACCACCTCTATTCCAGCCTCCATTATTTATCCATTAATAGAGATCTTCTTGACAAGTGGGTTGAATCACCTATAAAAGCCCATTGAAGCCAACAGCTGCCGACTATACTCAATGGTAACCAGTCTCAAGAGTTAATGTATTTGATGTGCAGAGAAGGAGTTTGCTTTCTCTCTCATTCTCTCCTCTTTCTCCAGTCTGACCCATGGCTCCTTATCTCCCCCTCTCAGGATCATGAGAAGCAATATGTGGGGTTTGCCACCCTGCCCAATCAGGTACATCGGAAGTCTGTGAAGAAGGGCTTTGATTTCACCCTCATGGTGGCAGGTAAGGACCACCCAGATGCAGGATATTCTTTTAAGAACAAGCATGTATGCAGATCTACCAGATGGTTTCTCAGCCTCCCAGTCTAACCTACAATTCTGGGATTTACTAACCAATCTGGCCTTTATCTTCCAAGGTCATCCAAAATCAGTTAGGAATGGCTACCCAAAATGTACTTGTGAATAGGTTGCATATTAAACCTCATCCTTGCTAGAGGTGGGCAAACTGGCCCTCCAGGGGTGGGTGAATCACAATTATCAAAAAGGATAAATACTGTTGAATTTCCTTCCTTCCTCCCTCCCCAAAAACAAAGCCAAGTGCAATTCAAGGATAAACAGGTTTTCATCAGGACAAACTTTAAATCCTAGGAGAATATTTGCATGCTTCCAGAGTAAAGAGAGACACAGTCATACACAGACACTTTTTTAAAACAAAATTAACCCTCGGTAAATGTATGGACCATCTTTTGACTGAAATGTCTTGGGACTTGTTAATGTTGAATACAGCTTTTAATGGTCCCCCCCCCCCCCCGACGTGGGTGGGTCAGTGATCTTTTTTGCATTTGGGACTTTTTTTATTCCTCTGTTTTTGCTTTCCATATAACAGAACTTCAGGGATTGATAAATGCCTGTGTCTGCTGGCAGCTGTGAATGGTTGGCCTTGATGATCATGATGATGATCATCATCATGATGATATTTTACCCTTCCTTGGGAGGAGAAAGCTCATGCAACCTGGAGTTAAGGCACAGGTCTTTTTGACTACTTGGTGATTCAATTTCACACCCACTGGGGTTTTACTGGGGTTGGTGGTCCTTATACTTCCTTGAAAGAAATTCCTAAGGGAGGATGCACAATCCTTGACACCACCAGATGGCTTGTAATAGGTAAGCATGTTGGTTTGCTTTAGAGAGCAGTTGTAAATTGAAAGGGACTGTGCTTTTGCAAGGAAGCGAGCAAAGTATTAACCTGGAGATGCAGAATCATCAAAAACCCCACAAATCAAAGTAAGACGGTTTGTGAGATGTACCCAGAGGGGGAGGAATTATAAGATTCGATCAGGGTTGGCCATATTAGTTGTAAAAATAGACAGATGTTTATTTACCTTGATAACTCTCTGCTTCCATCTTTGAGATGGGTGACAGCCAATAGTTGGTTAACCCATACCAAGGAAAGGTGCTGTTTCCATGCTCAGATGAGTTTTTTTTTTTAAATCTTCAAGTGTTCCAAGATTAGCTTCAGCCATTCTAATAGTTGTTTTGGAAGATCTTCCTGCTCCAGGAATTGAAAGAGGAATTGTCCTTGGGATGTTCTTGTTCCAGCTAACGGTTTGATCTGGGCCTACAATGTGTCTAAACCCTCCTTTGTCCACATAACACAATTTTTCTGCAAGGACTGAGAACAGAGATTACATATTAGACCGAAATGTTGTATCTGTCCAAGGACAGAGTGTTCTAAATAAGAATACCCAGTATAGAGAGAAGATACTGGTAGTTCTGCTGTGTAACATCTTGAGATTCAAGACTTGTTCCAAGAGGGTTTTAAAAAAAAAAAAATCTGCTGTTTGTTCTTGCCCCTTTAGGAGAATCTGGTCTGGGCAAATCAACCCTGGTGAACAGCCTGTTTCTGACAGATCTCTACAAAGACCGAAAGCTTCTCAACGCTGAGGGTACCATTATTAATTATATAAGGAATCCTTTTGATCAGCCAATAGCACGATTCCCATAACGTTTAAGTTTATAGCTTGTGGGTCTTAATGGCTTATTCTTGGTGTATGTGGGTGGGTGGGCGTCTTTGTAATCCTCGAGGGGTCTATTTTACAAAATGAGCTGATTCATGGACCAACTGGGATCTTCCCTGGGCCAAAGCTGCATCATGGGATTGCTGAAAGTGTGGTTCAGTGTAATGGATGAGTTTGTCTCTTACAATCCTCAGAACTTCTCCTGTGTCCTTTTATTCCATCAGGGAAGTATGTATTATCCACCCCACCTGACCTCACCAAAAACATCAGGACTATGTTGATTGGGTTAGCCTGCAAATCCTTGTTGGCTTGTTATATATGCTTTGCAGGGTTTTGCATGCAGAATTAGAGAAACTGAGCCACATTACCCTTGATTTTGATCGACTGATTATGTGCCATCATTTTTGACTCCTAGCAACCACATAGATAGATCTTCTCCATGACTTTTCTGTCCATGTGCTTTTCTTGGTAAAAATGCAGGAGTGGTTTATGGTTGTTTTGGCCATGACTTAGCCAAGACCATCCAGCACATTGGTTATTTTGGAGGAAAGGGAGAGAAGATGCAGCCTGGGGATGACTCCTGAGTAACAGTCTTGGTTGGGACTTGGGGAAGATCATGGCACTAATCTCCACTGTGGTTTTTCCTTCATCTTTATCTATTAAGAAAGAATAAATCAGACGGTAGAGATTGTGAAACATACTGTGGACATTGAGGAGAAAGGGGTCAAGCTGAAGCTAACCATAGTGGACACCCCAGGCTTTGGAGATGCCGTGAACAACTCAGAATGGTGAGTCCTTCCTTCTCCTTTGGTTGAGTTTGCACACAACGCACCTAATTTCAATTCATCCGTTCTGTGGGCATCTCCAATAGCTGGGATTTGCACGAGACACAAAGACACATACGCACACACATTAAATAGCCAAGATTTAAACTAACCCAAGTTAACACATTCTGGGAAGGCAACCACAAGATCTTCCATTAAGTGGGTTCAGCATCTCATGTCAACCCAGCCAAACTGTCATTTATTTATTTTTTTACAGCCACCTATTCTGGGAACTCTCATTGCTTTCATTCTTCTTGTCTGTTACTACCTTCCAGTTGGAAGCCCATCACTGACTACATCGACCAGCAATTTGAACAGTACTTCCGGGATGAGAGCGGCCTGAATCGGAAGAACATCCAAGACAATCGAGTGCACTGTTGCCTTTATTTCATCTCACCCTTCGGCCACGGGTAAGGCCAAGGTTGAACAGTTATGGCCATGTTGTTTGGAAGTGGGCGTTGATGCAACCTCTGTTGCTGTTAAGTCACGTCCAAATTGCTTCCCCTTCCGGTTTTGGAATTCAGCTGGGAGGGAAGGTGTCCAGTTCCACATCTAGTTTAGTTTCTGAGAAGCCAACCGTGTGGATTTGGATGGATTGTGGAACTGGTGTTGGCTGATGTAGTGTAAGATTACCCCCCTTTGTGTACTGCATCTTTTTTCATTGCAGATTAAGGCCGGTCGATGTGGAATTCATGAAGGCGCTCCATGAAAAAGTGAACATTGTTCCCCTCATTGCGAAAGCCGACTGCCTTGTTCCCTCTGAGATTAAGAAGCTAAAAGAACGGGTGAGTGGGGAATTGCTTATATCCAAATGAAGGGGTCATCAGGTAGGATTGTCTTGCGGGGCACTCCCAAATCAATAGGAGCATGGATCACAGAGAGGTTTATTTTAGCCATTCATCCCATGTGATTCTTCAAGGGAAATCAATGTAGGGTGGCATTCCTCAACCTTGGCAACTTGAAGATAGGTGGACTTCAGCTCCTAGAATTCCCCAGCCAGTCATGCTGGCTGGGGAATTCTGGGAGTTGAAGTCCACCCATCTTCAAGTTGCCAAGGTTGAGAAACACTGGTGTGGAGTATTGGTTACATACTCTGAAAGGCTGGGGAATGTGTATTTGCATCCTTTCCCTGTGGGCAGTGATGATCATTCATCCAGCAGAAAAATACATAAATAAATAGCAACTATTTGGGGGCTTTGGAGAACCTTAAAAATGTCCCTTTGCCAAACCCAACAGGACCTAAGTTTTCCTTCATTGTGCCTGTGGGATAAAGGGCAAGTAATACATTGCAATACAGTGCGGTATAATATGATTTTAATTATCCTTGCGTCAGATCCGGGAAGAGATCGATAAGTTTGGAATTAAAGTCTACCAGTTTCCAGAATGTGATTCTGATGAAGATGAGGACTTCAAGCAACAAGACAGAGAATTGAAGGTGAGCAAAAATGCATCGTTATGAGATTCAGGTATATATTATATTACCGTACCTTTTTCAGATGCATAAAAATGATGAATTCTTTCTAGCATTCTGTGGCCTTAAGGGTTTTCGAGACACAGAGTGCCTAGTGGTAGGGACGTTTTTATCCGGATGCTAAGAGGGAAAGACTGGGGAAGGGGAGGGAGAATTATATAATTAAGGGAGGGCTGTTCTATCAAAAATGGGGCAGAGAGGCACCGACGCTGTGTCTACAAATCAGCCAAAATTGGACTTACAATTTGATTCTGGGAACTGATCCAGTGAGGACATCTGAATAGAATTGTTGAATCAGAAGGATTTGATTCGGATTTCCCAGTTCCCTTGGGGAAAAAGTTAATGCTTCTTTCACAAAAAATAGTTTGAATAGATGCAGGGGTATCCAATCTGGGACATATTCAATTTGGAAATCTAATTCAATTTTGGGATTCAGGGGGATTGCTTTTAGTGAGATGTCTGAATCTTCACATATCCCTTATAATTCAATTTTTTTCTCCCCATAAATGGTTTATGAGTTGGAAAAGACGCTAGCAGCACTATTCCACAGGGGTCATGGTTTTGATGTATTTCATTATTTCGCAGTTATATTCTCCATGTTCCCTGGTGGAAAAGGGCAACATATTTTTCTGCCAGGGTTCATAGGAATTGGTAGTTCCATTTCCAACTCTCCTGGGATGCTGGAGTCCTGAAATGAGCAAGCGATGGGGCCAAGGAGAGAGAAAACTTGGAAGTACAGGGGAAATCTCACTGTTAATTCCCATCAGAAATTTTGCTATGAAAGATTTAGAAAGCAGTGTGATTCCTCCTGAGAATATCATGGAGAAAACAAACCAATTGATCATCAAAGAAATCAACCCAGAGTTCTCACTCAAGGCACAAGTGACCAGACTCAAATTATCCTATTTTGGACACATTATGCAAAGATCTAATTCTCTGCAGAAGTCTATAATTTGGGGGAAGGTAGAAGGAAAGAGAAGAAGAGGACAACCAGCAGCAAGTGGATGGACTTAATTGTTGTGGTGATGAGTGCACCATTGGAAGATCTGAAGCTGAGGCTGGGGACAGATCATCCTGGAGAAGGACTACCTTTGTGGTTGCTGAGAGATGATATTGACTTGATGGCACATTATCACTCAATCAAATGTTCTCATTTGGTCTAGACAGAGAACAGTATCTGGATGATACCTCATCAGGGCTTGGAAGCTAAGCAGGATTGGTGCTGGTTAGTTCTTGGAAAAGAATTTAGCAGAGAATCCCAAGGTTGTAGGCTAGATTGGGAAGTTGAAAAATATCCCAGAGAAAGGCAATTATGGACCACTTCTGTCTTGTCATCCAAAAAGACCTGCCTGGACAAGTCCCCCAAATCTTGATGCAAAGGCAACTCTACCTTTTTATCTTTTAATTTGCAAGTAGCACCTGGCAGCTTCCTTTTGGGTCAATGAGAGTTTTAACCTAATAGATAAACATGGGATATTTGTTGCACCAAATGTGCGCAGGGTTTGCTTGCTATTCAAAAGCTGAGATCAACCTTGGTAAGCTTTCAACCAGGTCCTCCTTGTAAACGTGTCTGCTTTTCTAATGGGTGTACAGGAAGGGCAACCTCTCTCTTGTTGTGGTTCTCCTAACTTCTCCTAACTTTTTACCTTTGTTTCAGGAGAGTGCCCCCTTTGCAGTCATTGGCAGCAACACGGTGGTCGAAGCCAAGGGCCAGAGGGTCCGAGGACGACTCTACCCCTGGGGCATTGTGGAAGGTAAGCCGTCTTGTTGAATTTACACTGATCCTAGGAACAGAGGGATCTATTAAAATATTTTCTTTTAAATCTAAGTGAAACTTCCAAGTTTGGGAGCAATGTCGCTCTGAGGGCCAAAACAGAGTGAAAGTCTTAGTTATGAGCTTCTGAGGCTCAGCGAGTCAGTTCTGGGACTCAGTGGGTCAGGGTTAGAACGAATGCTGGTTGATCTTGGCATATTCCAGTCAGACTGGTGGACATTCCAAGTTGTCCTTGCAGAGATGTGAACTGTGGATGGATAGAGATCCAACATGGAGGTAGCATTGAGTGCTAAATGGGAAGATCTCTTTCCTTTTTCTTCACTGACTGTGCGTCTTGCTGGTACAGAATGCATTGGTGAACTCCTTTTAATTTATTGATGGATTGATTTCTAATGCCACCCAACTCCAAAAAGACTTCTTTCTGCTTCCCTAGTGGAAAACCAAGCACACTGTGACTTTGTGAAGCTACGGAACATGCTGATCCGAACCCACATGCATGACTTGAAAGATGTCACTTGTGACGTTCATTATGAGAACTATCGAGCACAGTGCATCCAACAGATGACCAGGTGGGTTCCCTGATCCATCAGACAGAGACACATACGTGTGAGTTAGCCATTAACGGCAGCTACTGATGGTTGGAAGGTGCACCGAGATTTCTTAGTGACAGCTGAGGCTTGAAAAATGGCTTAGTCCCCTGGAGTTTCTTTGATCATAGCAGAGAAGAGTTGAAGTTGATTTAAAGAAGTTAAATTTAAATCCTTCTCCCCCTTTTCAGCAAACTGACTCAGGACAACAGGATAGAGAGTCCAATTCCAATCTTGCCACTTCCGACTCCAGATGCCGAAACAGAGAAGCTGATCAAGATGAAGGATGAAGAGGTAGGCTGTTGGAGATGCTGTTAAAGTTTGAAATACCAGCTAAATTTCCTATCTGACTATGGTTTGGGCAGCCAGTGTCAGTTTTGGTGGCTTGTGTTGATGACTTGGCAGAAGCTCGTGTTCGCTGGTGCAAGCAGAGGAATGTTTGCTTAGCTCATGTTGCTACACGATGTGGGTTGTATAGCTAGCATGCAGTTTGCAGATGTGACCACTAGCCTTATGATGCCATTTGAGTAAAAACACAAGAGTGCAAGATGATCTTTTGTGCATTACAACAATCTCCAAAGTCTGAAGTGCCGCTTAGAAATCACACTTGGGCAAAGCAGGGACTCAACGCATCAGTTTGATTGAGAACATTGATCTGATTGGATGCGATGATTAGAATCGATTCACCTGTTTCCATTCCGATGCTCGGACTGAATTGCCTCAATTTGATTTGGATTTCCAAATCGATTTGGAAAAAGCTGTTTCTCTGCCTGAGCAGAACGGGCTAAGTTAATCTTCAGGTACCTGATTCGAGGACGCTGTTCACTTTTCTGATTCAATTCCGAAAGCTGATTTGTGTCGGAGAACCGATCCAATGGTCTGTGAATCGAATCTCCAAATGACCTTTTTGCACTGCCTTCATAGAGCGACAGGCTGTGGGGATGAGTGGAAAGTAGCTTGTAGCCTGGCTAGTTATAAAAGGCTGTCTTCTTTATTTTTTTTAAATGAAACTGTGATACCTCTCACTTTTCTTATCTTGCCACAGCTGCGGAGAATGCAGGAGATGCTGCAGAAAATGCAGCAGCAAATTCAAGAGCAGTGAGCAGAAGCCAGGATGAAGAAAGCGGACGGGGGTGCACCCTTGGGTCTGTCTGCCGGTGGCTGCTTTAGGAGTTTTTCCTGGGATTAAAACAAGCGAAGAGACTGGGGAACGAGGGTCACCACCCCCTTTCTCCCTCCAAAGCTGATGAACAGGCTGCAAGACGTCAGCGAGATGGGAAGAGAGTCCACCTCCCCGCTTCAGAAGAGATGTACTAAACTCTTCTCCGAGAGCGTTCTGGTATTTAAAAAGAAAAAAGAAAAAAAAACATTTTGGGGTATATGAAATTTGAGGACTCTGTGAAGATGCACGTAAATGTTTACTCCTAACCACGGTGCTGTGATTCTCTTCCTCTTTCCAGCCTTCTCTCCCCTCACTTTCTTAACGCCCGCCTTTCTGTGGGGACAACATGCCGATGAACGCTCTGAACAAAATGCTCGGGAGACTTCCCAGACCGATTTGATTTTGCTTGGAGAACTGCCTTTTTCGTTCTTCCCCCCCCACCCCGCCTGTTTTGAGATGGGCAGTAGGAAGTGGGTTGGGTTTAGAGATAGTCTTTTGATTCTCCACCCTGCTCCATCCTCCAAGAAATGCCAGGCGTTTTTGGAGTGGTGGGCAGGGTGGAATAGGAGTAAAATAAGTTTCGCAGGTCAGAATGCAAACTTAGGCCTGTCCTTTCGATGGCCTCTCTCCCCATAGATGTGTGATTTTTCCAAGTGACCAAGATTTGTATCCGTACTTTGAGATTCAGCATTGTCTTTGCACACAGGTCTGTGTTTCCCCTCCTGCCAGACCCAGATAAAAACAGGATCCACCGATAAAGTTCTGTATTGGTTCTTAAGGTGCTTCGTAGATTCTTTCTCTGTCCTTTCCCGCGTCTCCCAATTTCCACTACGCAGGAACAAAGCTTGGAGCAACATTTTCTTTTTGACTCCCTTGGGTCTCAGTCATTTTGGCTTCGATGCAAAAATGCTCCCCGTACAAGGAGCTTGGTTTCTCTACTGGGTGCATCGTGCGTTTTGTAGTCTTAAGGCTGTGGGCGAGGCTAGCGACGTTGCAGCTGCAAAGCTTGGGGATGGTAGCATCAGTGGCTGCCTTATTGACTCCCAAGACCTGATAGATCATAGACAGAGAGCTGACATTTTAGAGCAGATAAAATTATCCTTCCAAGCCCCAATCCTGCTAGGCACATCCATGTTCCCTGATAAAGATAGGCAGATATGTTTCGTGGATACCTTTGAATTCCCCCAATGCTCGAGTGGCTGCGTCCAACCCAAAACCTTTATTTACCAGAGGGGAAAATGACAATGTTGCCTCCTACAACCTTTCTGGCTTCCCAGTTTGTTTTCTATCTCCCTCCAGCTTATCCTGGTTTTTATTTCTGAACCAGTGAACCCGCTTCCAAAATGGGGGATTCGTGCATAGGGCTACAGATGATCGCTTAGGTCCTTCTCAACCGTTACGTTCTGTGGAAGCGTCAGATTGCGAGCAGGGGCCCTTTTGAATTCCCAGGATGCTGCAGGGGCCTTTGTGGAACCCAGGGGCATTCTGGGAAATCCAGGTAATGGGAGACGCTGATGGTAGAAGTAGATCATCTTTGGCCAGCTGGAACGTAGGACTGGGTACCTTCTCTGCTGTGACTGAGGACAGAAGAATTGGTGGGCTACATATCACTGGACAACCACCTTTCTACCAATCTCACCATCTGTTACCTGAGACGTCACTTTGTTCATCTGTCACCCAGCGTTGCTGGGAGTCGGGTTGCATAGTACATTTAATAAATTGTTGTTATTGTTCTGCCTAATGCAGTGTTGCTCCACCTTGGCAACTTTAAGATGGGTGGACTTAAACTCCTAGAATTCCCCAGCCAGCCATGTTGAAGTCCACCCATCTTAAAGTTGCCAAGGTGGAGAAACACTGGCCTAATACATCTGGAAGCAGAAAACAAAGTACAGACGAACAGAAGGAAGCCTCTGTTAATCCGATAACACACCCACTTGCAATTTTACCCCCTAATTATTCTCCCCCCCTTTGTTTTCCTGTCTTTCTCCCTCTTTTCCCCTCTCCTAGACAGCTCCTGAGCCTATCTTGTCTGCATTTGTGTGCCACTTCAAACCCGGTTGAAAGGCTAGTGCCAAGGACAAGGGGGCATCTTAATTGGACATGGCAGTCCTGGGGGATGTTTTGTCACTGGCACACAGGGGGAGGGCACAAACTCGGTGCCCGCCTGCAACTCAGAAATGCAACCCTGCCTTTTCCCAGGATGGTAGAGCTGCTGCCTTCCATGGCTGTGTGATCCGGGAAAAGAGGCAGCTGCTTTGAGAGGATGCAGACAGGCTGTGTTGATATCCCCATGTACCTGGACATACTGTTTTGCTTTGAAATCCAAAATACTGGGGACCTCTCCCCCAAGTATTTTCCCCTTGTTTCTTTCTCGCCAACATGGTGCTGCAAACCCTTTTCTCGGCTTTCTGTGTTTCTGTGGTTCTTTTTTTTTAAGAGAGAGGCAAGAGGATGTGTTTTATGATAACGCTTTTGCCTGTTGAAGAGAGATAAGGACCCTCTGCCCCCCAAAGCGATGGCTATAACCAGCTGGATGCTTTTTTAATGCTAGTTTCACACCCTGTTGAGGAAAGATAACACTTCTTTTCCCCCAATGAACTACTCTAAAATAAGACACGCTCACCCCCGTGTCTTCACCAAACCCTGTTTCGCTCTAGCTGAGCGTTTCACAACTTTTTCCAAACGGAGGACCATATTTGGAGACAGAATGGCCAGAAACCTGGAGAAAAACCAAATTTGACTGCATTCCTGTGCCGTTTTAAAATGAAATGCCGTCAATACCGTGACTTTCCGGTTACCGATTCATCGTTTTCCTCTCCTGTCGCTTTAAAAGTTAAAACTTGCAACCGTTTTTGGAGGCTTCTGAGTTGCTCCAAAGTTTGCACTTGTCTGTGATGCGAAGGAAAGCCACGTAGCGCGCACTGTCTCCCTCGTCGGCAGCCGTGTCTTTAGTTAAACCTGCTCTGTTGCAAATCGAACCAGATGCATTCTGGAATTTGGTTAGATTTTTTTTAAATAAAAGGGATTTTCAAAGCACGATGGTAGAATTCAGTTTGGGGGGCTCTGGTGGAAAAAAAGAACAGCCAGATTCCTCAGCATATTTACTAGGTTAGTTAACAACAGACGTAAAAAAAGCGAACCCAACTAAATCTAGCAAAATCTTTCCACAACGCACTAAACTATTGTGTGTCTGTGTGTGTGTGTGTTTTAAGTTGTTATGTGAATCAGGTCTTTTGGTTGAGTTTATGACTTCCATATTGTGCAAACTGGATCCAGAATCGGTTTCCGCATAATGTGTGAACAGGGACGATATGGGCAAGTAGTAAAGAAATAAACCAAATTTCCTTCACGCATTTATTTCTGGAAAACACAGTGATGTGTCAGCTTTCCACAGCCAGGGCAACCTCTCGGTGTGGGCATCCACTTCCCAGCATCCTCAGCAAGGACCGAGCTTCCTGAGGAATTCTGGGAGTTAGTCCAAACATCTGTAAAGTTGGGGAAGATGATTGTATCCTTTTGCTCTCAATTTTCTGGTGGCTGGGAAACTTGGATGAATATATTTTTTTCCAGTGATTAGGACCCCAGTTCGATCATGCTGGAGTGGGGAGGGCTGAAGGATTTCTTTTTCATCACTAATTTTCTAGGCCTCATTTTTGGGGGTAAGACTGAATGAAGGTTTATGCACTAATTTTCCTCCCCAGTCCCGCAATGATAGCACTTTGCCAGCAGAATTTGATGGCCTTATTTCGGGTGGGGGGAGTTTGTGTGTAAAGTTCCTCCTTGAGTTTAAAGAGGCCCTTGCATTCACATCATGTAGAGTTATTTATTTTATTTATTAGTTAGATTGATATATTCTGCCAGGCAGCATATATAGCACTCTTCCACAGCTATGACCATGCAAGTAAGATGAGGGGTGAGAGTAGCCTGGCCCACCCTCAGCTTCCATGGCTTGAGCCTGAGTTTTCCCAACCAAAGTGCTGGAAGATAAAGATATTAAACAATTATGAGATGCCCCTTGCTCCATAAAAAAACCCCCACAGGTTCCAGAACAGTCAGGAGAAAGATGGGGAATGATGTCTCACGAAAAGCTAAGGTTTATCCATGGTTCTGCTTTCTTTTCTGCATTTTCTAAGGGTCGTTGTGGCTTTCAGAAAAGCTTTCTTGGAACGCCGTTCAGACGCGTTGCATTTTACAATGCATTTGAATAAAATAATCTCCACGCTGCGATTGGGTTCGTTCTTGTCTATGCAAAAAGGGACAGGAGATTTTCTTCTGGTTGTGAAGAAGACCGTCCTCCTCAACCTGCGAGGAAGAGGTTAAGGGTTTAGAACATTTTAAATTAAAAAAAAAATGTTTAGAAATGTTTGGTGGAAGGGATAGGGTTATACCCTAAGAGGGAGTAGTTAAAATTGGGACTTGAGAGGTGAATGGGTGATTTAATTTTTAAAAGACAGCTGCCTTAACAAAAGTTCTGAGCCCGCTGGGACCCTTCTGAAGAAAATAAGTCGATAAGTAGATTTTTAGAGATGCGTGAATCCGATTTGACACAGAGGTTGAAATTGATTTGGGAAATCGAGCTGCTTCAAGGCAGATGTCCCAATCAATTCAGGTGGCATCTCCAAGCTGAACCTGTTTTCATTTGGGTCATTTCAGACCATTCAAACAGCAGGAGTAGAACGTGCCCGAATGGGTCCAGCTGGATTGGGAGGTGTTTGATTCAGGGAATCAAATCAATCCGTGGATACAATTTGTCAGATGGATGGGATGGTGTTGATCAATTCAGAGCATGGAATATTTGCAAAAGCCGCCTTGATTTTTTGACGTTCCCATTCCCCAGTGGAACTCGTGGAGCACCTTCGGGTTGGACGTTCTTTGACCCTCGGGCAATAAATGGATGGCTGAATTATAGACAGCAAAAAACTCCCTTCCTTCCTTCTAAGTCTTCCTCTAATAGCCCCTATTTATTTTTAAAGTCGGTGATGTGAGCATTGAGGTCCAAATTAAGGGAAGAAACTTGTAGGATTTAAATGTGGTCCCCCCACCCCTACTTTGAGAGTTCCCATGAAAGAATCTTGCTTTCTCCTTCTTGTTGCACTTCTTCCCTCTCTGCTTTCTTAAATGTTTAAACCCAGTTCCTGCAAAAAGAGCATAGCGGGGGGGGAGGGGGGGGAGGCACGTGAATCCTCGATACCTTGCACCTTCAAGGGGAGAATGTGGAGGGAGTGACTTGCACTCACGATCAGCGATTAGCCCTTGTGGTCCAACATTTGTGCTTGTTTTCATAGCCCCGCTCAGCATGTCTTTATTTATTTATTTTCCTAGAAAGAAATTGTGGGGGGGGGCTGTTCGTGCTGTGGGTTTTTTCGGGCTGCTTCCCCACCCCGTTTGTCATGTCCCAAATGCCGATTCTGCCTTCTGTCACTCTCGCCGTGACGTTGCGTTCTGCTTTCGTTGGCTTATCGTTCCATTTTGTAAATATTTTGTGGAATATTTCGTCCTTGTGATCCGTGACCTTTTAAATATATCCATTTTATTAAAGTTATTATTACTATTATTATTATTAATAATATAATGTTTGCTACTACCTGAACTGATCAAAGAAGTAAAAAAAACAAACAAACCAGAAACAAGCCACGTATGTCTGTTGTCGATCACGGTGTAGAAACAAAGTCTGTAACAGGACGTGGGAGTTTGAACTTGGGGAGTCCTTGCATCCAAAGAAATTATCTTTTGGGACCTCTTGTATGTTAGAGTCATTTTTTCAAAAGGTCAGCCTTGAGAGGCAGCCATGAGAAGGAGCCAACAAAACAGAAGGAGAAAAGAGGGATTTGAATCATGGTCTATTCCTGTTGGTGCGCCATTCCATTAGTGGATAGAATTGTCATTCATCTGAAAAGTTTTAGGCTGAGCACTGTAGGGTTTATTGCATTTGGCTCTGAGACTTTCAAATCCAACCAAGATGTTGGTCATCCTTTTCACGGCACGTTTCCTTCTATCACAGGATGTGGCGAATTTTCGCTCTTCCATCAGAGCAGTGTCTATTTTGGGCTCTCAGCTCCTGGGTGGCTACCAGAGGAAATGTTTGGCTGTTCTGGCCAGAACGTTTCTCCCATTTGGTGGGGACAAGTGGGGAATTTGCCCTGCTTTGGTGCTAGGTTGGTTATTGGAGGAGATGCCGGTCCTCAATGGTAGGAGTGGCTCTACAATTTATTTATTTGTTGGGTGAGTTGGTTTCCATCCAGCCTGTCCTTCAGGAACTCAAGGCAGTGAACGTGGTGTTCCCTTCAGCTAATTTTTCCCCTGAACAACAACCCTGTGAAGAGAGGAGTGGGGGTGGAAATCTTGCCAAGAAAACTTCAGGGACTTGTCCAGGCAGTCGCCAGGAATCCACACTGATTCAAAGGCCCAACCCCTTTGTGTTAAGCTTAGGTCAATTTCAGCAACTGAGAGTCAGTTTGATCTAGTGGTGAAGGCCCCAGGCTAGAAATCAGGAGATGGTGAGTTCTCGTCCTACCTTAGGCATGAAAACTGGCTGGGTGACTTGGGGCCAGTCCCCGTCTCTCAGTCCACCTCACCTCCCAGGGTTGTTGTGGTGGGGATAATAGGAGAAAGGAATACTAGGTATGTTTGCCACCTTGCATTGTTTATAAAAATGATAAAGGGATTTTTTTATATATATAAAAAAATGTCCCCCAGGGAGGTTCTGTGGCTGAACCACTACCTTTACCACTACCCCACAATGGCTCTTGGGTTGAGACAGAGGGACTGGGTCTCCCCATGCCTTGTCCAGCACTGGATCATCCTGGCTTTTGGGCTGAGAGAGAGGCACTGGCTCAAAGACTCACAAGGAACCTCTTTGACTAATGATGGACTTGAACCTGGGTCTCTGTAGTCCTCGTCCAGCATCTTCATCGCTACACCACACCGGCTCTTTTTTTGTAATCCATATCAAAGCAATTACTTACCTAAAAACCTATTAGGTTTATTTAAGGTATTGTTTAAATCCAGATTTTGAATTTTCCCCCCTTTCCGTCTGCCCCATTGGCTTGCTGCTCTGGTATTTTCTACTGATCCATCTTTGGGGCTTTGACTCCATGCAAGATAAAATTGTGGACAATTTGTTGCAATATGAAATATCATTTTAGACTGATAGACTTTGAAGCTGCCTTGATTCATGACAACTGCTAGTGAACACCTGGGTACACCCATTATACTAAACCATAGTTTAAAGATGGTTGAATCAATAAACCAAATTGGGTTGGAATCACACATTGTAAACATGGTTTACAAACTACAATAGCTGGATATAGACAAGATTAAAACCAAAGTAACCACATGGTGGCTTAATGGGCCATGTTGAAGATAGTCTGCAAGCAAAGTAGAGTGTGGAAATCTCAGGGGCCCATGGGCACCGGATTAAACCCTAGGGTTCTTTAACTTCCATCTTAGATACAGTGGGATTTCCTTCTCAATATTTGCAGGATTGCATTAGTAAGCCCGTGACAATGAGAGAATCATGGCCACATTCCCAGAACTACTAAACTTGGTTCGTTTGAACCCTGCTCAGCACCTTTTGGGGATGCATCCTGCAAATGCAACTCATTTGGTTGCATTATGGGTCAATGTCCTGAATGCGCTCAGTAAGTGCATACTTACTTAATTCAGTAATGAAGTGAACCATGAAGTTGTCAACCAAGATGTTGTGCAGTTCACGGGCTCCATCGATAGGCTTTGCTACAACTCTTAACATTCCTTGCATTCAAGGCTTTTTGAAATGTGATGCTCAGAGATGTCAGCTTGAAAGAAAGGCCCTGTCATAGGGCAACGTCCAGGGATTTCCAGAGAATGACTAAGGAGAACAAGTGTTCCCATTATCTTTCTGGAACATGCATGGAGTTTATCTGCTCTATTTCTGCTGCTGCTTGCTCAACCAGCCAGCTGTCCTTCAGTTCTCCTTCCAAAGAGACGCTACATACCAGAGAGGTAAGTCCTCAACCCATTTTCTTTCAGTTACACAGCAATTTTTATTTTTTTGTCTCAGGTCAGATTAGTGATCCACTTTGACCATTATTATTTGGGGTGATCATCAGGAACTATCCAGCCCATTAGATAGAAAAATATCTTTCCAACTCTGCGAGTCTTTCAATTGGGAGATGCTCAATATTTGAACGTTGCACTTTTTTCATGTAAGACTTTGGTTGGGCCACTAACTTAGTGCCCCAAGGATGGACAGTCTTTTGATGTTATATTTAACATTTTTTTCACATGGCCTAGGATGCAGAGGATAAGATGATGTCAGGTAGGCAGATCCATGAATTTCTGGATTTTTTTCTTGTGATTTGTGAGGGTGGGGGAAAGTTTACAGTTCTTGGCTTTTTCAACTATGTTTAGCCTGTTTTAGGGTTTAATTTGAAGGTTTTCAATTTCAAAACGGCAGGAAGCTCTACCACCAATGTTCAGCCACTCGTGGTGGTGGTGGTGGTGGTGGTAAGTTCTTGAGTCATTTACGGGCTTTTACAAACGTTGTGCTCTACTTAATGATTTCTGTGTCTTTCAGAGTAGAAGATGAATTCCCTCTGCTGCTTCTTCATTCTCAGCTTGCTCCCTCTTGTCACCTCAGACTGTCCCCAGCCTTGCCATTGTGCTGCCAACATCATTGACTGCATGTCAACGGATCTCACAGACGACATGATTCCCCTCTCCTTTTCAGCCTCAACCACAAAGCTCTATCTCAACAACAACTATCTCACTTTCATCCCCAAAGGTCTCTTTGACAATTTGCACAATCTTCAGGCTGTTTATCTGCGGGGGAATCCTTGGGAATGTACCTGCAACATTCTGTATCTGCGCTCCTGGCTACAATGGCAAGAGAATCGGACTCTGTATCGTGATGTGGTGTGTTCATCCCCTCCCAATCTTCAAGGCCGGATTATAACCTACCTGTCAGAAGATGAGATCATTTCCACCTGCCAGTCCTGGTACTGTGGTGTGGCTCTGGTGGCACAGATCTGCCTCTTTTTCTTCATCCTGGTTCAGGCCATCTTGCTCCTTCTTGTTGTCTTCTACATCTGCAGGTTCCAGCGGTTAGCCAAGGAAGCCAGAAGGACAATGGCGGAGCTCTGTGAGAATGTGGGTCCATGGGAAAGTGCTCGTAAGAACAGTATGGACTGATCACCATCGTAGAGTAGCTTTTTCCCAAACGCCTTACTTCCTGAAGGACCTTGGAAGTTCTAGGCAGAATTTGGAAGATGTTTGTTTTTTAAAAAGATGCAGCAGCTTCTACATGGAATGTTTGGGATGGATAAACATAATTGTGGAATGACAACATGGTAAAGGTTGGCGTTTGCTGTACCACCATTTGGTACTTGCACTCTCTAGAATTCTCCAATAACTGAAAAAATGGTGTTTGGCCCACGATTGAGTCCCATCGTGCCAAAGGCTGTCTGATGTCTCCTACTATATATAATCCTCCAGTGTTCTTTTACTCTTTTAAGTGCCATGTGACAGCTTGTTGCTTTTTTATTTCAACATATGAATATGGCTCCTCTTCTCTCCAATCTGGATTAGCTTCAGTTATTAGGCAGGTTAAACAGATGACATAGCAGAGAGATCTTATTCTGGATTCTTTTCAAAATCTATTGTCATGTCAAGCTCCTTGTTCTTTCAGACAACGCAGTGGGGTTGAAAGGACTGGTTTTTGCTCTCCTATTTAAGGTGGGAAGGGTTGTGGTTATGCCCAAAAGCTAGGAATTTAGTTAAGACAAGTTGGTGTTTCTTGTGGCTCAGCATGGATTTGAACTCACACATCTCTAGACGAGAGACATCAACCTTTTTCTGAAATTAAGATCTTGAGATTAACTCTGACCCTTGGCTTTTGAATGGAGTTGCCAGAAGCAGAAGTAGCAGGGCCCAGGGATGGATGGATGGACGGACAGAGAAAGATGGAAGGAAGGAAGGAAGGAAGGAAGGAAGGAAGGAAGGAAGGAAGGAAGGAAGGAAGGAAGGAAGGAAGGAAGGAAGGAAGGAAAAAGAGAGAGAGAAAGAAAGAAAAAAGAGAGAGAGAAAGAAAGAAAAGTTTTAACTTACGTTCAGATTGAGTTAAAGTTAAATGTAGTTGATAAGATTATTCTCTAGTTGCATATTTAATAACATATCTAATGATACACACCTTATATTCTCTTCTATTGGAGATGTTTATCTTCTCTTAGAATACATATCCTAATATCTATTGATATGTATTTAATATATACTTTATAAAGTTAGAATCCTCTTACATTAAAAAATACGATTTGGAAACAACTTTTGGAGGTCTTGGGGTCTGCTCCCAAGCTTTTGGAGGCCATGTGCGGTTTAGATGAACATCTACATCCATTTCATTAAGCCCTGCGATATGCTGGCTGCTGGTATTAAACGGATCTCTTATCTCATTTATCTGGTTTAATTAGCAGCGGTGGGGGAGGCGATTCCTAAAGAACATTAATTAACAGCTTGATTCCATCTTAGATCTTTCACAGCTCCTACGGTTTTCTTCTTTTCCATCTGCCATTTGTTATCCTTCTTGGAATTCCAAAGCAAGTTAATCATCACTCTGTGATATTGAGAGTTAATGATATGAATGATTTAAAAGAATTAGAAGCAGAAAGTCATGGTGGCTGTTCCCCAAATTGTATTGCCTTCTGAATTAACTTGGAATTATGACAGCTTTGCTGTGTTTCTGACAACGCTCTGCCAGAATCTGTTTAAATTTCTCCTTTATTAACATTTCAATTTTTTTTTTTAAAAAAGCAATGGTTCCCCCCCCCCCCCATGCTTTAGCATTCTGTTCTTTAAGTGTTTTCCCCCTCCTGATTGCAACCCTTGGAAGTTGTCATCTGCTTGGCCTAATGGTTCATGATAGTTCTAAATAAAATTCAAAACCGAAAATAAACTGTTCTGGTTGATATTTGGGGATCCCTGGCAATATCTGAAATCCTGTTTCCAAAGGTTGATCATCGGGATGAATTCCCTGGCAAGGAATCTGTTGGGAGTGCAGACCCACAAATAGGGGGAACTAAAATTCACTGCAAGGAGGTGGCCATTCGCTTTTCCCCTCTTCTTTCTCCATTCACCCTTTTCAGCGTCTTTATCTTACCCCACGTGGGTGGAGGGCAGATCATTGTACATATCTATAGATTTTCATTAGGGCAGAGTGCTCCATAGCCAAAAATAACCCTCCTCAACTCTCAGTGTGTTCAGGCTCTGAAGAAGTTTAAGATGCATTTAGGAGCAGGAGGGAAAAAAAAATGGAATAGTTCTACTGTTGTGTATATACGTGAAGAAAAAGTGTTTGGCACTGTTCTTTATCAATTCCACCTCCCAAGCCCGTCTCTCCCCCCTACAGATTTCTTTGTAGTATTCAACCCTATCTGAAAATGATCGTGCCTGACTTTTGAGACCTTCTGAATGGACCCAATGATCGCATCTACCTTTCTATCCGAAAACTTTTTGCTTTCCCCCCAGTACACCTGATACGACTGATTTTATCCAGGCCGTTTTCGAAAGCAAACACATTCCATTTTTTAGGCTCTCCATTTGCGTTGCTTAATTTCTCTCCCTTTGCTCCTTTTTCACCCAGTTTTGATTTTTTTTTTTAAACTTTTAAATCTCAGTTCCAGAAAAGGGGAATGTTTTCTCTGTCCCCAGAAGGGGGTGCTCAAACTTCATGGCACTTTATTTTCCCAGCTTTCATGGCTTAGCAAATTGGTGCTTCCCTCCCAGGGCAGATGTTAATTTCTTTCTATTGATCAAGGCCAGAGAAGAAAGGAGATTTTATTTCTGAGACAATGGCTCTGTTGTCTCATGCCAACCTCGATTTTGAACAAAAACCAGCCTGCGCAAGGGAGGAATGTTCCTGGGGTTTGTTTTCTACCTTTCTCAGGATAATTTTTGTATTTTATGAACCACAGCCTGCATTTGACCTGTAGACAGAGAAGAAGAATGATAAAACTTCTCGATGTCATTAATGAATACAATAGAACAACTATCACTGGGCACAGTTGTATAATATAATGTTGTTTCCTTTTCTTTTTTTTTAAAAAGCTATAATATGTAGCCTATAATAGATCAATAGTGGAAATAAGGAACTCTCCCCCAACCCCCATGACTGGTTAACATCCATCAGCAACTGAATTGTGCCTCCTTCTGTATTGCTAACAAGACAAGATTTATTATTAGTGAAAACCCTTCAAAACACAGTTTCTTTCCATGCCATCAATGTGTCCACATCCAAAACTTAAACCTTTTCTAATAGGTTGGCCCGACAGTACATAATCGGCCTTCTTATCCCTCACTGCCAGTCATAGCTTATAGCCAACTCAGTTAGTTTGGTATCTGGAAGCTACCCATACAGGCTGCTGCTGCTTTCACAAAGAGTTTGAAAATGTGTAGTAACACATAATTTGCTACCTTGTTACAAACCCTACATATCTGTTGCTTGAGTAGACATGCTACTTAATAGATGGGCCTACCTGCATGATGCATTAGCAATGGATGCTAATTGGGAAATTATGGGACTTATGGAATCAGAATAGGTTTTGGAGACTATCGTGTCCAACCTTGATTGGATACAGGAAACGCCGTGGTGGAGAAGCCCTGCCAAATGGTTGTGGTGATGCGGTGACCATTAAGATGGCTTCCCCCAAGGTTCAACTGAAACCCACCCACTTTGGAGGGAGGGAAGGAGATGAGATTGGGTTGCCCTTTGGGGACATCTGGGGAGAAAACAAGTATGGTGGTGTGGTCCTCTTTCATTTGCTCCAGGTTAAACACAGGACAAGTTTGACAGACATAACAGTACCCAAGACTTTAGGTATTAGTTTTAATATGCAAGACTGAGGGTCAAAATAACTTTCTCTTGTGGTTCCTCAGCAACTAAAAGCATGATGACCCTCACAGCTAGCAGACTTAATAGCCTTCTCTCTGAATGGGTCTTATCCTTTTCAAAAGAGATCTAAACTAGGGGTCATCACAACATCTTGTGCCATGGGTAAATGAGGTGTTGTGTGAAGAAGGCCCATCTTGTTTCTGTCCTGAAACTCTTGGTGTTGGGCTTCATTGGAAGATCCTGCAGATCCTCCCAAGAGACCAAAATAGACACTTAAGGGGTGGATAGCACTGCAGGATCCCCATTATGCCATTTCTTTTCTCTGGGTTCCTCTTACTGCATTTCTTGATTCTTCCCCAGGAGTTGTTCTAATTGCTTGCTTTTGCTGATTTAAAAGCCAACCAGGCTGTTTGGTTTATTATAGACCCAGGATTTTCCTGCAAGAGGAATGTCAATGGCTGCATCTTGGGAATTAACTGGTTGATGAGCTAAGAGAAGACAGCAGCAAGATGGGGAAACATTTTGCCAGACATTTTGCAGAATATTTTCCCCTCTTAAGATTTTGGTGAAGATTGTCCCCCCATTTTTCCCTCTTAAGATTTGGGGGAAAGAGTGTGTGTAATCTACAAGTTTTTTTTCCCCCTTCCAGATCTAGATTAAGTGGGATGAAAATGACAGGAACCTATGTCCTATGTATTAGAGGACATCAAGTTGGTGAAATGCTGTTCCAGAAGACTTCAAGGGTGGAAAAATTGTAGATGCCACAAATGTGATGAAGAACATTTGACCAACTGTTTTTCTTTTCTCCCGTTTTGGGGGAGGAGCAGAAAGAAGGGAAAAACAGCCTCAGAACTTTTTCCAAACATGTCTCCTAAAAGGTTCAGTTCTACTCTAAATTTAAATCAAAGCACCTTTATAAGACCACTCCACCCCAGCTTACTTTGGCATTGGGGCTCAGCTATTTCACTCCATTCCCTTCATATTTAATATCCAGAATGCCCTAGGATTGGTAGTCACGGTCCAATATAACCCACCAAGTTGTGGGGCTGAGGGTTAGCAAACTGGGACAAAGTTAAGCCAGAGAAGTTGGAAGGACAGAAACAAAGTGATAGTCTTAACTACTCAGACATTTTTTCCTTCTGGTGCCACTTTATGCTGCGCTCTTGACTTTGATAAATAGGCTTCTGAATAAAATGTTAATCTAACTGGAGGTAGAGGGGGTTCGTTGGGCCAGGCCTCTGCCCCCCCCCCTCCTGCCCCGGCCTCCTGCTGACCTTGCTTGAGCAATATGGGAGAAAACATATAGAGATTTTGTGTCTCCCTACAGAAAGCTTGCTAGTTTTGATTAATGGGAGAAGGACTCAGCCCCTGTTCTGTGGCATTTTTCCCGACAGCAGAAAAATAAGCAGAAAGTCACCAAATGTGACCCATGAAAGTCTTAGAGTCTAGGGCAAGGCTGAAAGAAGATGGGAAATGGAGGGGGGGGGGAATCTATTTTATAGGAGACCAGCCCCTCCCTGAGTTAAAAGTGAAATCCTTCAGTGTATATGTCCAAGTTCACGTGCAAAGGTTGTGTTTGCAGGACATTACTAAACTCTCTTGTGCTAAACTAGGAGTTGTTGAATAAAATGAAATGAGCTGGTTCCTCCAAGACATTAAACCATCTTCAAACAATGCTCCAGGAATATGTGGAATTAAGCACAGATTAAGCTACATGTTGGCTTAGCCAGCTTTGGTTAGGAGTGTTCACGATACATAAATCTGGCCTTAATATGAGGCCAGATCATTGGTCTTTCTGATTCAGTTGTTGATGCTGTCAACAGCTCTGCAGATTTGACTGTGAAGGTTGTTCTGTTCCATTCATCCTTCAATCAGCAGAAAACTCTACAGGCGTGACATTTATTGTCCTCACTGCCAACCCCTATCCTTCCTCTCTTGCCTCTATTTCCAGTCACTCCAGACTCCTGATGTTCTTCCAAGGGAATGGGGGACAACCCCTAACAGTTTTTTGACAGCTGGAGCTGGCTTGGATGGTGTTAGAAGAATGGGAGAAAGATGACTTTAGCATGGGTCCAGCTAAGAATGGCTTCATCCTGTCTCTCTCATGGGCTAGGGATAAGCTGAAGGCAACATCATGGAGAGAAAAAGGTTGCCAATGTATCTGTGCCAGGCTTAGACACAACTGGGGACATGATGGAATGATCTCTCCCAACAATGTTCGATTGTCCTGATCTTGCTGGTCCTTAGGGCTTTAAAATGTGGCTGCTCCCCCAAATGTTGGGGCCAGGATGGATCAGTTCTCGGGGGAGAGGAGGAATGTGAGCCAGGTTGTCTTTTATTATTATTGTTTGCTGCTGATTATTCTTTATTCTTGGTTGATTCTTGGAAGCCGCCAAGAATCATGTGGTTCACGCTAGGTGGCTGTACAAATCCTTTAAATAAATATCCCTCCATTTTCATCTGTACATTTAAATCAAACCATTCTACATTCTTTTTAACCATCACCCACCTTTTAATGTTCTGTACTAATGTGTACTATTATATTAATCATCATAGTTCCTTCCCTACCCCAATCTTTAGATATCAGGAAATGGGACCTTTTTCATAAGAGACATGGTTTCTCCCTGAATTTTAACTGTTCCTGTGATAAGCTGCTAGATGTTATAGAGTATTCTATATATAATCAGGTTGGAAGTTAATACATTTTGGAGATGCCCAATGGTTTTGAGCCTGTGGGCATTCAGGTTTTTCTGTTGGGACTCTCCCACAAACTGGTGATCATAGTGGGTGTAGCCAATCACAAGATCCCCACATATCAGGAAAGGAAAGGACTGGAGTCCTTTCCCAGCATTTAATTTTCTAAGAATGTAGCTGGAGTTTATGTGTAGTTCACAAAATAGTTGGAAATAGAGGTATACCGTTGAAGGTCTTGTTTTGCATCGTAATCCATTTCCCACCCATTTTTTAAAAAAATAATCTGAAGAAATAAAGTTAGGAAGGTCACGAAGCCTGTTAAGCACCAAGGAACATGTCAAGGAGGACAAGGTTGTCCCCGCAAACCTCACTGAGGACACAGGGTCTACCACGAAGTTGCTTGTGTGCTTTGCTGAAACCTGTCTGTGGAAAGGTATAAGAGAAATGCGTTGACTTTCAAACAGGAAATAACCTGGGACTCTCAATCACACCAGGCAATTCTGTCTTCCTTTCAGTTCCAAGCTGATATTCTGTGAGGCCAACTCAGCCTTAGCTGAGTTGTCACCCAAAGCAGGCCGCGGATGACATGCCTGGAGGACCTGGCCATTGGGACTGACAACAGCTTTTGTTCCCCCATGACGGATGACTCCGAGGCCTAAGTCCAGCCATTGTCTGTTTGGCCTGTGTCCAGCTCTTCAGTGATAACTATCTCTTCATGGGCTATTCAGTCGCCATAGAAAAAGTGACTATTTTCTGAGTATACATTGCATCCAGTCTATTGTCTTGTCTTGGCAGAGGAATCTTTGGGTGCTTGGTCAATCCAGTGACGGCTTGCCATTCCAGGAGGTCCAAGGAAATGCTGGCCTGTTTACCGATGACTGTGGGGGCCTTCTCTTATCTGTCTAAGGAAGCAAGAAGGCAACGTCTCTTTCTTTGTCAAATAATGGGCCGCACGGCCGGTGTGGAAACGTCCGTGTAATTACAATTCTCCAGCTCTTCGGCATTTATCTTGTACGTCAACGATCCATCACAGTCGACGAGGCCTTGCATTGTTTTCGTAATTATCTAGGCAAACTCCAAGCACATTTCCAGGACATTCCAGCCATGTGCAAGGAAAAAAAGGAGACTGAGACAATACAAGTCTTTTTCTTCTTCTTCCTCCACCTCTCCTCATCACCCATCCACTCCCTTTGTTACCAGCTGTTTTAGCCCCAGCTTTAAGTGTGTCTCAGCTTTGCTCTGAAACAAACATAGATTTGCCAAAGGTTTTGATCAATAGAAAAGGAAGTTCACAGAGGGGTTGGCTGGAGCATATCCTCTATCATTGTACCTTCTTCCTTGGACTCCCTTCTTTAAAGACTTTTATCCTGTTCAAGCCAAATGGACTGTACTGAACCTACAACCTATATCCTCCAACCTTTACAATTACATGAATATAATACAGTTCTCCTCCGCATTGGGGGAAGAAGGATCAGATAATTTAATCCCTTTCTGAGCATTTGCCCTCCTGTTGCTAAGGATCAATGGATAATTTCTAAACGCTCCCATAATTCTCCCCGTTTAGGAATCTGTCGTCAAATTGGGCTTGGAATGAACAGTGTAACCTGTGGCATTCCAAATGTTGCTGGACAAAAAAAAGACTTGTCCTCAATTCACACTGAACTTGACCCTGATGAAGCTATGGATACTTTCATGAAGCTTCTTGGCAACAGCATAGACCTGGTTTGCATTGCCTCTTTCTGAGAGGTTTCTTCAGCTTCCCAATCTGGCCTACAGTGCTGGGGTTTCCTGCTGATCTCCCCTCCAACTGCTAACCAGGCCTAGGCTTGCTTAGCTTCCAAACCCTTCAGAAGATCAGCCAGGTGCTACCACCTTCTTCTACAATGAGGAACCTCAAGTACTATAGTGTAGATATCAGGGAGGGAGGCAATCAAGCCGACGAATGGCAACATGAATATATAAAAATCCCATTTGCCAGAGTAGAACTGCAGTTTCTTTAATGATAGAAAGTCAGTTTCCAGAACTTAGGAAGAATGAAAAGACAACAGAATAACCACAACAAAATAGGCCAATAGATTTCAGCTGAGATATATATCAGGCAGTGAGTAACTACTCCATGCTAGTTTTCCTAAATATTGGAGCTGTTCTAGCAGGCTCTTTGGGACAAGGTAAGATTTTTCTTATTCAGATGTTTATAGCTAGTTTTGGAATACCAGTATTTCTTCCTTTGGCTTCAGAAGAGCTATATTATGGAAGACATTAATTCTCTGTTTAGTTCTCTGGTGTTCTCAGTTTTGAAAACACTTTGATAAATAAAAAGAGTTTTCCTATTATAGTCGACTATAAATTTAGCTGCGCTATATCAGTCTTGACGATATTTATTGCAACAAACATTTGTGACATTTACAAAGGCCTGCTCTACTCTTTGTCAAATATTTGAGAAAATCTTTCACCTTTCTATTCTAAAACATTGCATATGTAGCCATGAATGTTTGTAGAAGGTTTACACATATGGTATTTTAAGGAAGGGCAATCTTGTTTGCCTTACTGGTCTTTTATTATAGTTTTATATAGTTTGACTTTTTAACTAAATTAATGTGGATATCTATATTTTTAACTGTTTTGGGGTTTTATTTTAATTGTGAATGCCCAGAGTCACCCTCTGGGGGAGATGGGTAGCATATAAATCTAATAAATAAATAAATAAATTAGTCTGCAGTGTAAGTTGCTGAATTTCTATGGCCAGTTTGTTGAAACGCCTATTTGCATGTGGATGGTTGAACCAGTTGGAAGCTGCTTTCATGTTCTCCATCAGATACTGCTGGAATTGTGTTACCTTCAATTCTGAGAGTCCTTCAGACACAGAAGAGTCTTCTGTGTTGCCTGACACCAAATCAACCCTGTTCAAAATCTGAGAAGCCACCATTTAGTGGCTCATAAGTTCTACCTTAAAGTTTTCTGGGGTGGTTAGCGATGAGATTCAATTGTTTTACACAGTCAGAATATTGATACATCAAGGCAATCGTGAATTCCTCTGTAAGTTGGTAATGGGTTTCTGTAACAATCAGGTTACTTTCCTTCAACTCTGCTGTACAAAAAAATTGTGTAAGTTCTTCCAAGGACTAGGTCTTGAGGATGAAAATATTTCCAGATGATCACGAAAAGGCGGCAAGGAATTATTTTCTGTATCTCTTTGTGGGAAACTAGTGGTGGATGGGAGCTTTGGGGCCAGATTTGATAGGTTTAGCCAAACCATGTGGTTCAACATGGCTAGCATTACTCGCTTTGGGCCAAGGGACTGAAGATAGGATCCATATTCCACTTACTGCAGGATGTGCATGATCCTTGCCTGTGTTTGATTTGTAAAAGAAAAGAGTTAGTTGATATGGTCACCACCACCCAGAAACTTGAATAAGAAAGCGAGAGGAAGAAGTTTGTATGTTAAAAAAACAAGACATCATATGCCTTGAGTCTGTCTGTCCTTGATATTTATGGCAAGCATGGCTCATATGATGAACAACAACATTGTTTATGCTCAGTGATAAGAAGTTCTATTCTTGGTCCTATATTTTGAGAAGCTCCATGAAGTGTCAATAAATGGGAGACTAAAGCTCAGGGCCTGACCTTGGAATGACCTTCAAACTCCGAGCCATGCCTAAATAGATCCCGGGTGACTTGGTGATTGATAGAAGTCTACTGGGCATCACTCTTGGAGGCCACTGAAGCACAAAGCCCCCGAGCTGTTTCAAGAATTGGCGTTTGCCACTTCACTAAGTCTGAATGGAGAAAGGAAGACCAATTTGTGTTTGTTTTTCATCCTCTTTTTATTGGCTTCATTTATGAACCGGAGGTCTTGGAGAGCTAAAAGTAGGCACATCCCTGAACGAAGCTCCAAGCTACAGACTTAGAATTTGGAAGAAGGTTACATGTGGGTTGAATCTGGAAGAAGATAACATCTGTATTGTTGTCTCTTTGTGGTTTTTAAAAATGTGTTTAATGTTTTAATTGTTGTAAGCCACCCAGAGTCATAAACTTGAGATGGGCAGCCCTATAAATTGAGATCCTAAATAAACTCATCTCTGATAAAGAGATATTATCAGAGATGAGTTTCTTCCTCTATTTCTACCTTTGTGTAACTAGTGAAGATTGGGTGGGCTTCAGCAACAGCCATCACCCTCAGCCATTAGGATCATCCTGTCTATGGTTGATGAGAGTTGTAGTGCACAGTTGGAAAGGACCAGTTTGAGAGAAAGCCAGCTGAGAAGAACCAAACTGGGGCCTTCTGCTTCATGGTTCTTCAAAGCCTTCTCCAACAGAAAAGAAAAGGAGAGCTACCTTTTAATGTTCCATGTTCTGAAATATTATTACATTGGCAGCAATGTAGGTTATGAAAATGATATGAAAACTTCTGTTTCTCCCCAACTTGCTTCTCCATTTTTTCCCAGATGGGTCCAGAGACACAACTCTGTTATTTGCAATACATAGTTTGCAACATTAAAGCAAAGCAGGCCCTTGTTTTTTCAGACAGCTGTGCTTTCAACTGACAAACCTTAAATACTATAAAGCAAGGGGAGATCACCTACCATGCAGCTCTCTTGACCGTGCAAACCCTTCGAATGATTTTAAACCAACCGATGTACATAGTTCATTTTAGCTTACGGAGCGTTAAGGTTTGATCTGATGTTGTCGTCAACTTAGGGGTTTGAATGAATTATTTCATGGACCTTCTTTGTTAGGTTTGTCGAAGAAGCTTTGGTCCACCGTGTGATTTTTTTTAAACCCCTGGAAAGATTATACACCGATTCATAATGAATAAATATTTGTGAGGGAAAAGAAAAAGGATTGCACAGGTACATTGAAAATGTAAGATATAATGCAGCCCTATAAAGATTTTCTCCAAAATAAAGTACATTGAATTGAACGAGGCTTACTCTCATGTAAATCATTCTAACCAGCTACCATGTCATTGAGACCCTTGACATCTTTTTCTCCCAGATGATCATGCTAGGACATATAACATGAAGACCTAGTGGCTGTGATTTATTTCTTCTCCTCCATACCCCTTCTTCCTTTTGGGCCAAATCTTTTAGACTCTAGGCTTGAGGGCCTAAATTATGTCACCCCAAATATTTCAAAGCTTTTGGGGCAAAAGAGTGAGATCAAAAGGCTAAAAAAAAAAATGGATTTCCAGATTGCAGTGTGCCAGCCAATACTCTTTTTACCGTTCTTGGTCAACATTGTTTTAAATCTCAAGTGCCCATTTTCTATTTCTGAGGCTTAAAAAAAGGGAGTTGGAGCTGTTTTTAAACAAAGGGCTCAGACGGTGTTCACTGCGTGGCTGTTTCCATTCTAGTGGCCTGGGTAATTCAAGGAGATGACTTATTCCTGGGCAAATTTCAATGTACAATATTTCAGCCTGCCCTTTTCAAGAATTTGCTAACTTGCAGGATGTTAACTCCCCCCCCCCCCGTGTCATTGTGACTTCAGAAATCGAGACTGCACAAAAATCCATCCTGTAGTTTTCAAAACAATTTACCTTTCAGTAGGAATGTTGGTGGTTTTAACACCCCCCCCCCCCCATTGCAATGCTATAAACCTTGATACGGTGTATTTTTTCAATGCAGTCATATTGATGTAATATAATTAAACATGACGAACATTCAATTCTTTGGAAAGCTTAACGTCTGGAAGAGAGAAACAGAAAAGTAAAAAATTGATCTGTGTTCCTTGCAGTTTAGGATGTCAGGATTACAGGCGTGATGTTATTAACTTTTCATCCAAAGTTGAGTGTAATACAAAAGCACCACAGCAATTCACATCAAAGTATTAGTTATATAATAATAGTTTTGGCCTTGAACTCATTGCTTAATGTTAAGATCTCCATCGGATTGTTACTTTGTGTGTGTATGTATGTAGATGCGTGTGTGTGTGTGTAATGTTTATATATTGATAAAAGGAAATAAAAGACGAAGCAAATATAACAAAATCATTGGGTTTTTTCTGAAAGGTTGGGAAGGGGGTAAATGGAAAAACAAAATGCACGATTCCAGCAGATGGAAAGCGGAAATGCAGAGGGAGGTAGTTTCGATGCACGGAAAGGAATGACTGCATTATCTTTCATCTAGCCCCGTACCAATTAGCCATGTTTCAGATTTTTTTGTCTTTGGTGTGTGTTTCGTATGATTCCAGAAAAAAGCACCTTCATAATCTGGTCTCAAACATACTTGTCGGATACTGAGTTGGCCTAATGGTGCACTTAATTTAGACTTACGTCGGATGTCAAGCTAATATGGTTTTTTTTTTTTAAATAACCTAGCTTTATCTAGTGAGCATGAAATTGAGCAAACTCAGGGAGGCCGTGAAAGATAGGAAGGCCTGGCGCAATATGGTTCATGGGGTCACGAAGAGTCGGACACGACTGAACGACTGAACAACAACAACAAAAAGCTTTATCTAGAAACGCCCAAGATTGGAGCCATGCCTTGTGTACACCTCCAGGTATGTTGAGCTAAGGCACGTGGCCCTTAAAAAGTTGCCTTGTACAAGATCAGGTACCCTCTCAAGGTAACATGTAAATCAGTTAGATTGAGAAGTAAACTCAAGAAAGGAATCAGCGTTGATTTTGTCTTGTTCGTGGAGAAAGCTGGCTGTTACTGTTAGTACTGGTGCTCTGAACTCATGCAGGCTTCTGGCTGGCCTTCTATCACCAGCAAGGACCTGATCAGTTTTCGCAGCTTCCCGCCAGATCTGAAGGTAGGATGATCCCTCAAGGGAGCCACAGCCAACATGACCCACGTGATACAAGTTTTGGGTTGTTTCCTATCTGAAGGTATTCTGGACTTTATCTGAAATTGGCAACTCTCCAGAGACCTGGTTATTCAAGCTGAGTACCCTGTCAACCCCCCCCCCCCGCCCTCAAAGATTGGGTGGAATAGAGGAACTTGGATTGCTAGCTGCTCTTGATAAGATCCTAAACTTTTAACACAAAATATGCATTCGGGCATCAATGCTCCTAGCTTAGTAGGAGAGGAGGAGGGTTGGTCTCCAACACAAAGGCCTAAAGAAAACGCACCTTGAAACTACACAGACCCAGACTTTTTTCTGCTGCGATGGGTAGAACGTCTGGTGAGAACAATCTACTTCTTTCATCACCTGATCTTAGATCCTGAGAAACTGGGCTTCAAGAAGCAGGTGGAAATCTCATCTGCCCAGGAACGGGGTCCTCCTAAGAGACAATTTGGCCCATTAGCTCATAAATCTACAGCTGGCACCAGAAATAATTTTGCAGCAGGGAGCTGGATTTGTTTAATCATACTCTTTTCAGCACTGGGGATGGGTTGCAGGAGGGGAACGCAAGGCCAAATATTGTCCAAGGGGATGGGGCAATTTCTTAGTGGAGTTTGTGTGTGTGTGTGTGGGAGGGGAGATGTTGCAGTTTAAATTAGGCTAAGCTTATCCAGAGCCATCTCACCGGCCACTAACTGAGATTGGTCTAAATTTGCTAGCCTTGCTACAGAGACATTCTTGGGAGACGAGAGCCAATTGCTGGTGGAAAGTCTCTGATTCCACAGCTTCCTGTTTCTTTATCAATGGCCAGTTCTGTATTGTCTTCCAGCGTCATTCCTCAGTCACCATGGGACAAATCAATATTGGAGACAAGCTTTCCATCACCAGAGCAATGGCTGGAGATGCTAAAAAGGAAAGCTAGAAATCATGTTTGACTAATAGCTAAATTGTTCTTTTTTTAGTCAGCAGAGGGCACTATTGTCTTAAAATAATCTTTCTTTCTTTCTTTCTTTCTCTCTCTCTCTCTCTCTCTCTCTCTCTCTCTCTCTCTCTCTCCCTTTTTCTCTTTCTCTTTCTCTTTCTCTTTCTCTTTCTTTTTGGCAATAAAGAGGGAATAAAACACCCTGAATGCCAGTGAATTCAATATGAATATGAATCCAAACTAGTTCAGGCACCAAACGTGATGATGAATACATCCATTATCATGTCATTGTTATACAAAGATTATGTGCAAGTCATAAGGCTTTGTTTTCCTTCTGCCTTTGCTGGATGGATGTCAGCAACTGTGTATGCATGCTTAATGTCCACTTCGTAGAAGATGTCAGCCCTATAAGGTAGACTAGACTAAGAAACCAATGTCATATAGGTCAGGACTACTCTTGTTGTAACAGCTGTAGCAACAGAATCTTGCAAGTCTGAATGTGTTTTCCCCTCCCTCACTTTATCTTTGTGTGAACTAGGGAGGGGCTTGCCTGAGACGTTTTCTCAGATTAGCTTCTTGGAATGGGCTCAATCCATGCTTATCTGACCGTTGCTTTGGTAGCAGCTCTTCCTCCTGTCCTTCAAGGCCATTCCTGATTTCCTCTACAGCTACAACCTTCCAGAAATTGCAGGGATGGTGAGAGATGCTAACACGCTTGTCCAGGAAGGCCACATATTCCTCACTCAATGGTTAAGCCACAATTTGGTTGATTGGTTGACTGGTTGGTTGACTTGGGCTTGATGTCTTGAATAAACCTAGCTATTACAGCTTCTGAATCAAAGCTTATGGCATATGCATGACCCTAGCTGTTGTGACTTTTCCAACAAGCCATGCTTAAGTCTAATAATGCTTTTGCATAGTGTGTGAAGAGACAGACACCATGATCACCAGCAGTGCAGAAGGAAAATCATGATATGAATTCTTGCTTCCTGACATTAATTCATAGAAGACAATGGATAATTTTAAGTCTGATCACCCTGGGGTGTTTCAATTAGGTTTTGGGTTGGCTCTGGAAGGATGTGTTCTGCTAGAGTTATTCTTCATTCTCAGTGTGTCTGTGTGTATGAAAGCGTAGCAAGTAAGACTTATCTCTTGGCTAGAGAATCAGATGTGCATCCTGTCAATGATCTTGAGTACCATTCAGTAGATAGGCAGATATATACAATTACCATCTCAGTAACTACATATTAGTGTTTTTCAACAGCTTTCTTTCTTTTCTTTTTCTTGCAATTTAAAAGATGGAAGGAAGGAAGCTGCTGAGTTGTCATTCTTGACAGGTCCCTAGTTTGTGTGTCTGTATGTAAACACACACATTTTCAAATAATGCTCTCAAATAATTGGCATAAGTTCCTCAATCATGGTTTATCTATGTGCGGCTACCATTTCAAATTTCCCACAATGCTGCCAACATTGGTTTAGAAACACTCTGGGAAATTTAACATGGCAGCTCCAGAGCCAACAGATTGAGTGTGTCTGTCCCTGTGTTGGGGACTGTGCTGCAGAATTGTGACTCCAGTAATTGTCGAAAAGTATTGGATGTTGAGGGTGGGCCTACTCAGGGCTAAATATTTTCACAAGGGCTGAGATTCTCAGAATTCAGTGACAAATTGTACAAATGTGTGTATGATGGAGGAATATGAGTCCTCCTTGGAAATCTGAGATGTTACACAAGAAAGTAGACTCTCAGTGGGAAAACACTTGTCATGACTAGTTTCCCACCAGCTTTTCGAGTGCACCCACCCTGATTTCTTAACTATCAAGAGAAAACATGGCAGTCTCCTTCTTTTATCACCCATTCTCTGAATGCATTTACTCTAAGAAGCTCAACTTCACCCTTCATGGTCCAGATGTCTGGAGACCTCCCAGCGCGGTGGGAAATTGCCCTTTAATGGGACCACTTGAGTGAGTAAAATGCTCAAGATGGGCAAGCCTGTGTGGAAAACGGAGAATGAGCCTGACATGGCGATTAAGAAGTTAATTTCATAGAGATGTTGCCTGTTTTCTTTTCTCATGTGAGGGCTGATTGTTTTCAACATTGTTTTGATGCTTACCATTGGCTGAGACAACAGAGTCCCACCATCTCAAGTGACGTTCTATCGGGACTGAGGAATGGTTTCCCACAATGGACAGTTGGATGCTTCTGGGAAGCCTATCGGTATGGTAAAGAAACTCTTCCGTGGGTTCAAATGTTGAACTTTCATCAGACACTGTAGCAAAGATGGGTTTGCTTCTGGCACCCCATCTAATTTTGGCTCTTTTCTGGGAACAAGCATCTGTCCTGCAAAAATAGTGAGGTGCAGCCAACCCTGATTTAAATTTTCTAGGGATGCTTCTGGGGTCTTTACCCAGAGACAATTTCTAAAATAAAGATGCCCCTTAGGGCCACCATTTTGCTTTGCATCTGGCCAGCATCCCATTTACCTTCCTTTTAATTAAAAGAATCTTTTGAAGAAGGTCAAGTTAAGCCAAGCAGGATCTAAGAGAAGGGACCACAGGCACAATTAGGATCTGAAGGCATTCGTGTTGCCTCCCTTGTCTTAAAATCTGACTCAGGAGACATCAGGCCGGAGGCCACCTTCTCCTGTAAGAACGATTTCCCCTCAAAGATATTCTTGATCAAAGAAGACAGAACCTCCAAGCCTTCTCTAACAGCCCTGCAGCATCAGCTGACATGTAACTGAAACCCTTCTACCTTCACCCACTCCTGTTGCCCTAGCCAAAATATCTTTACCTTCTGTGGAATTGCAAGCTGGCTCAAGGTCGTAAGGAAAGGTCAAAGAGCACTCCATCATTTCAAACGCCAAAGGTTATCTTGACTTCAGTGCAAAACAAAAACAAGGGGCTGATTTTTTCCCCCCTCTGTGGATTTTGGAGCCCTGAGGAATGTCAAGGGGGACAAACCTTCAAAACCAGGGTGTTTTTGGGGGAGGAAGGGGGCATTGGGAGTATGGTGCCTATCCTCAAAGCACATGGCTTTTGGGGGGCAAACCTAAGCCAAGCTCTGGAGGAATCATTTCTGAAGGAAGAAGAGTTTGAAAAGGAGGATCATTTGAAGAGGAGTTTGCAGAGGGGGGTCATTTGATTCTGTGATTTAAGCCAGGCCACCCAAATTTGGTACTGAATGCATTTAGAAAAGCTAAACATGCAAAACAGAGATGAGTTTTTCCTTTTTTCTTTTCTTTTTTTAAAAGAAAGAGATGGAGTTGCATTAGGTGCCTGTCCCTAACTCAGGACTGCCAGCAGACCATCCATCAGGACTGATGAGCTGTTTGGTTTATTGTTTGTTATCTGCCGGGTGTTGACTTTGAAATTCATTTATCGGCAGGAGTCTTAAATGGAGGAAATGCCCTTGTCTGGCCTCGTGTTAGGAAAAAGAGGCAAACATTTAGGGCAAACACATCTCTTGCCACCCCGGCTCGTGTGAGCAACAGCGGACTTCCGTCGGTAATGTCCCATTGAAGGGACCTTAAGACTTCTAGCAACTGGCATAGTAAGAGGGATTGAAATGATCCGTTTCCAGTGAACATTGTAGTGTCCCAACAGGAATTGCAGCAAAACTCAGCAATGTGGATGGCTTGCATCTCTCCCCCCCACCCCTTTCTAAATAGTCCTCATTGCTCTCTTACCATCTAGATCAGTGTTTTTCAAACTTGACAACTTTAAGATGTGTGGACATCAACTCCCAGAATTCCCCAGCCAGTATTCCGGGAGTTGAAGTCCACACATTGTAAAGCTGGCAAGTTTGAAAAACACTGGTCTAGAAGGTATGTTGGACCAACTTGGGGGTGGGGAGTGTGCTTCTTTTAAGTAGTTCCCACCCACCCCCCAAATGTTGGTGGTACTTCCATCCATATTCCCTTGCATGTAGATGATGATGGTTTGTCGGACTGTTGGGTTAAGATGGAGAGGTTGATGCTTTCTTGCCCTCTTGTTCATGGTGTTCCCATTAGCCCTGACCTAATGCCTCCCAGGATTACAGTGCTCATGATCCTTGACTACAATGCCTATGATCCTTAGTCTGCATGGCCTGTCCTGGTCTGGAAAATAGATTCCTGTCTCCAGACTACAGAGCATTGCTAAACTGAATTTATGGAGGTGCGGGTGAAATGTAGGAGCTGAAAAGGCCTCTAAGGTGAGGATAACATGTGGAAGGGAGGAAAGGATCAGGAGGAGGAAAGGGGCCCACCCTGCTAATTGAAAGAAGATCCTGATGTCACTCATGACGTTCGCTCATCTGTCATTCTGGCACCAACACGGATCCTGCTTTAATAGGGCTCTAAACAAATTCCCTTCTCTGGAGGGGCCTGCAGATGAAGGCTGGGAGGGGATGTTGTGATTTGGGGGCTGGTGAGGACAGGGGAATAAACAACTGGAGTGACCCCCTGGGCTGAACACAGCTGGGGTCTCCCCTCACAAGGGGGCTGGATATATTTTGTTTCTCTGTGAAACTGAGAACTAAGTGTTGTTTCCCCAACAGCTTGCCCCTGTCTCTTTAGGATGACAGCTCTCTCCATCAGAGGACCTGGAAGATTGGAAGTCTGAAAGCCTAGCTTTGCCTTGTTCTACCTCCATGTGTCTTTTACTTTCTGTTTTCTAACTGGAAAAGAAAGAAGAAAGGGGGGTTGGGTTAACAAGAGCAGCAGAGACTTGAGAGGAAGACTTTCTGTACCACATGGCATGACCAACTACCAGGGTCATTAGACTTGATTGGACTGCCATGATCCTGTTGGGCTGGATATAGAAATGAGGTGGCTGGGAACGCAGCAGTCTAGACTGCCCACATACCATAAAGAAACTATCCCACATTCTGAAATGGCAACTCTTAACTCATAACTCAAAAGTTATGGTTGAAGTTTGGCAATACCAGATATGCAATATAGATTTCTTGAAGGGGTTTAAATAATCTTCTGCTCTATGAGGTGATAGTGGCCCTTCTCCCTCTCCTGAGAAAGGCATCTTCAAACAAATAAATTAAACTTTGCAATCCTGTATATCAAGAGTTGCCTATTCCATGGGTATTTGGGGTAAAACACATCTCTTCCTATTCATTTATAAGGAATTGATTATTTATTGATGTACCGGGGACATATATCCCCAATTATGTTGGGAATAATTGACCTTTGGGCGGAGATAGGAGTGATTTGAAATGGCTTCATCTCTCCCAAAATGAGAAAAGTGGCTTCAACATGAAGTTGTTGGATATTTGTAGGTATTTGTCACTTGGGATCTTGGGTGAGATTGGTCCACCAAAGAGAGGACAATTGAAAGTGAAGACATTCTTGACTCTTGAAGTGGTATAGATGTTTTTAAAAGGGAATTAGACCAGTGGATGGAAGGTAAATTTATTTGTCCCCTGGCTCCTAATTACAAAGACTTGATGAGATCTTTGGGCGTGAAATATCTGTTGCCCAAAAGAATCCAGTGAATTCCATGTTTCCATTATGGAATGAAAACTGCTAGACTGAATTGAGGATACAGAATACTGGACTAAATCAGGATTAAGGGAGACTGAATTAAATTGGGATGGGGAACTTTTTTGCCCCTTTGCTAGCTTTCTAAGATCTGTATGTCAGCAGAGAGTGGAATGCAGGTAGATAGACAATACCTCCATTGTCTTAATCTTATATCTTTCCTCCCTCTTCATCCATTCACACAGACATTTATTCTTGTGCATAATACACCCCCTCATTTACATACAGACACATGGACAGATGCTCGGTTTATATTGAGATGCTGGTGGTATTCAATTGAGTAAAAGATGAAAGGATGTGCTTTTTTTTTAAAATAGCCTGCCCTATCGAAGTGACCTTCATACAGGTAATGCTACAGTCCCCAACTGGGGAGGGTGAGAATTGGAGCTGAACACATCCAAACTTACTGGGATGGTGAAGGCTGTGTTACATCACAAGGGAAACCCCACTAGAAGCCTCCTTGGGTGTGACTCACAAAGTCACTCTATCAAGAGGGTCATTGAGCAGGAGCCCATTCGTTACACAATTGTGAAAGGAACCAGAAAGGTTAACTGTGATGTTCAAGGATCCAGAAAATTTAACTGTGATGTTCAAGGATCCAGAAAATTTAACTCTGATGTTCATGTCCCTAGTACTCGTTGTTGTTGTTGCTTTATTTTAATGGAAAGGAAGAAGATGTTGCTGTGAAGGCCAAATGGAACCCATTCTGATTTTTGTGACAAGGCTCTTCATGGGCTCCCACTGCTCGGAGGCAGCTACAGTTTCAAGGGGAGCTTGTTGCTAATTAGACACACAGCTAATTAAGCAGACATCAAACCAAGGTAGCAGTAGGTAAGCTGAGGATGACTTTTGGTCCTTTGGACATTTTTCTTCTGGCTTAGATTTTTTTTTTTCTGAAAACCAAGCGGGGCAATTCTTTAATGACCTTTTTCAAGTAGTCTTAGCAGAGTTAACTTTCTGAGTGGATGGGAAAGAGACTGAACTGGATAGGATGAAACTGAAGCTGTGCTGAGGTTTCTTGTGCAAATTGCTCAAATGTTTTCTTCCCTGTGAAAGGGGCTTCTGCTTCTCGACCTTCTCGCGATGCTTGAGGACTTCTTCTGCATTTCTCCTTTTTGAGCTGATGACTGGATGGCTGGAGTTGGTAACTCCATCATTCTGGAACCCCTCTGGCTGCCTTTCGAAAAAAATCCCAGAGGAAGGGATTTAGTGGAAAGTCAGAGAGGCTGGAAATTGGGCAGAGATACCTCATCTCTTGGCCTCCTTATAGCTAAATATGCGCATGAACAATTTCATTTTTTTTTTCCAAAATAAATTTCCGAAGTAGTCCTCTTTAATCAACTGGGAGGCAAAGATGCAACAGAATTTCTCTGCACTCCATCTGAAGCTCTTGGAACAGATGAGAGCAAGAATCTTCCAAAGCGATATTGAGTTTGACCTTCATCTCAAAACTCATGCTTAATGATGGTTGGGGATCTTTTTCAGCTTTTAGTTTTAATCTAAGGTTGAGAGATCTCTCCCCCCGCCCCCAACCGCCTTGCTTGCTTTTTCCCAGCAATGCTTTCAGAGATAGACTACCCCTAATCCAGATGCCCCTAGACAGCTATCAGGGTGAATAGCTGTTGTGAGATGTTAATACTGATTCGTTTCAGTTTAATTTTGCATTCTGGTTCTTTTTTGTACTTGCTGTTATTTGTTTGCTTTCTGCTGATGGTTTGTTCAGTGCTTAATTATTGTTGGCTGAAGGCTGGAGGATAAATCCAGTTGCATGGCCAATGAATTAAATAACTCAGGAATAGGTCTCACTTGGCAAATGGAAAAACTTCCTTTGAAAGCAGTTATTGCTGTAGCTTTAGATAGAGAATTATGGAAAATGTACAGCCTTTTCATGGGTGGAGAAACTGTGGCTGTGTTAATACTGTTAAAGGAACTACAATGCCCAGCAGCCCCAGCCCCAGCTACTAGTCCCCCTGTAATTCAGCAGAATCAGAAGTGCTACAGCTACTCTCTGCTTCATATCAAGGATGACACAAAACTCCAAATTACTGGTTATAATCCTTCTAAGTTCTGTTAGGGGAGTGTTTATCACAGATCCATCTTGAATCAAAGACTGTATCTGAGAAACAGTTGTTGGCCAAT
Organism: Liasis olivaceus; assembly: GCA_030867105.1. Classification (NCBI taxonomy): domain Eukaryota; kingdom Metazoa; phylum Chordata; class Lepidosauria; order Squamata; family Pythonidae; genus Liasis; species Liasis olivaceus. Next base: position 6,375,832 of record CM061364.1, on the reverse strand, counting down.
GAATCTGGTTTATTTTTAGTGCTGTGTTACTGATAAATCTTCTCTGTCAACGTGGCCATTGTGTCAATAGCATCAGCTCATACCCTACCGATGTGTTGACATTTGACACGTCAGTGGAATAAGAAGGAAAGTTTCTTTAGCATTTTGGGATGTTGTGGCCCAGCATACTTCCCACAGCTGCTCATTGAATCATGGTTTTTCAATACACCTGGTGTCCTGGTTTCACCTGACATCCGGGTTTCACGTTGAGCCACAAACGCCCAATATTCTAGACTAAAAGGTTGGCTGGTTTACTCTGCAGTATGTTGGACTGAACTCTGGATGCCAAACAATTCAGACTGGATTGTGGTGGTTTTGAAGGTAGCACTGATGGAAGGGAAGTGCTTGTTGGGTTTCTGTGGGAAGGATGACCATTTAGTGTACCTGAGTGATGGTGTGTCTGCCACCAGTTGTGATGGGTTGGAAAATGCCTGGTTTAATTCAAGAAGAAGTAGGGTGTCAGAGGTGAGATCTACGATATCTTCTGAATCAGAGACCACCAGAAGAACAGTGAAAGAAGGCAACCTTTCTCTTCTTTGTGAGCTTCTTCTATTAGCTTCATGCATCCAGCAAAAAGCTCCCTCATCAAGCATATAGAATCTCTGTGTAACAATCTCTGTTTATTGAGTTGATTTTGATCCCAGCTTCCATCAGGAACGCAAGGCAACTTTCATGTACCCTCTCTCCATTTTTCCCTACCACAATCCTGTGAAGAAGGTTGGTCTAAGAGACAGTGAATGGCCCAAAGTCACTCAGTGAACTTTTATGGCTGAGGTGTGGACTAGAATCCTGGATCTCCTCACGTCTAGTCTAACACTGTCGGCCCTAAATGTAGACCAAATAAAGAAACTGACTCCACAGGAAGATTAGAACTGTACTTTATTGAGATAGGCTATAGTAACAGAATCTTATGAGTCTGCTTATGGTTTATCTTCCATCCTCTTTTACCCCTTTGAGTCAGGGAAGAGTCAGTCTGAGTTTCTGCCCTTCTGAATATTCCCTTCAGGCAATGTTCATGGCTTCTACAAACACCTTCACCACTGTACCATGCTGTCTCTGGCTGAGAGGGAGAGACTGACCCAAAATCCCCTAGAAAGCTTCCATGGTTGAGTGAGGACGAGAATCTGAATCTGCTAGTCCAGCATCTGGAATTAGAAAAGGAATTAGTAAATTGTTTTAGAGATGAAATTGAAATAAAGCTTTATTGAAATATGGGCTTTTGCAATCTCCTAAATTAGTTATGTTCTGGGAAGAAGTAATTATGTATATTAATCTGACTTCAATTAATTGATTATGCACCATTGAGTTGTTTTCGTCTCCTAGTGACAGCATAGATAGATTTTCTCCATGATGACCTGTCCCTAACCTGGTCCTTCAGGTCTTCCAATGGTGCACCCATCACTGCTGTATGAGTCCATCCCCTGGCTGCTGGTCATTCTCTTCTCTTTCCTTCCACCTTTCCCAGCATCAGAATCTTCTCCTTCTCACATAAGGTGTCCAAAGTAGGATAATTTGAGCCTGGTCATTTGTGCCTCAAGTGAGAACTCTAGGTTGATTTGTTTGATGATCCATTGGTTTATTTTCTTGGCTGTCCACAGTATTCTCAGGAGTCTTCTCCAAAACCAAAGTTCAAAAGCATTAATACTCTTCCTATCCTGCTTCTTCAAAGTCCAACTTTTGCTTCCATAGAGTGTCACAGGGAATACCATGGAAATGGGTTCTCTGCACCCTTATTGCTAAAAGGCTAGTCCTTTAATATTGGAAAGATAAATGTATGGCCTCAATCACTCCATGGATTGAAGACCTAATGTTACTTGCAACTTATGAATGAGTTGCTTGCAGTCACAGATTATGAAAATTCTATTACAATGAAATGTCATCCTTTATTAAAATTGGGGTGTAAAACTTTATGTACACATGTACATATGAGGCCCTTCAATATTGCAATTAAAATATAGACTCTCAGTAATATGAATGGCTCATAGTGCTTAAAGCAATCATTAAAATCAATATTGAAATAACAATACCGTCTGGCTGAAAAAATGAAGACCTAAACCAGCTTCCCAGCAATCCATAAAAAGGGTATGCTTTTAGCACCCGTAAGTGTTGATAGCTCACACTTCAGGTGTAACTGGTGGAAATTGATTCCAGGAGCCTGATGGTAGGCAGGATAAAACTCTCAACCATGAAAAGAAAATGAATATAATGAGAATAAACATGGAACTCACACAATCATGATCCATGAATTTGAGGGTGCAGATGTGTTGTTATCTTGCTCTCTCTCTTTACCTATCTGTTATTAATCCTACACACCTACCTTCTGTTTTAATCTATTAATCCTACTCATCAATCTTTTCTATTTATGTTCTTTCTATCCATATATCGTTTCTCTCTCATCTCTAGTTCTCTATCCTGTCTGTCTGTCTATCTCCATCCATCCATCCATCCATCCATCCATCCATCCATCCATGTATAATTTCTCTCTCATCTTTAGTTCTCTCTCATCTCTCTCTCTTCTACCTAATCTAGCTATCCTACCTACCCATCTTCTCTAATCTTCTCTATCTTTCTAGTGCATCTCTATCAAATATCACTTCATCACTATAAACCAACCAAACATAAAAAACAAGGAGCATGAAAATTTCCAACAGCCTTGAGTTCTAACTAGTGAAAGGAAAGAGCTCAAGAGCTGAGTGGGATCCCACCTCTCTGACTCCGTGTTTGCTACTTTCACATTTTTGCTGTGCCTGCTCTGTTGGTTCCCCCTTGTCTTTTTTCCCTTTCCATCTCCTCTCCCCATCTTGGACCTTCAGTGACTCCTGTTTTGATACCTGCTGGATTTGAAACTTTAGATTACAGTGTTTAAAAAATTGCTGACTTATGTGGGACTGCAGGCCAATTTGGAGACATTTCCCCGGAGTCCTTTCTTCCTGCTAATTTATAGCCAAGTTTGTTGATCCATCGAGTTATGGTCTCTACAAGACTTGCTGTTAGTCTTTCATAAGCTCTCTTTCTTACCCTGACAGGGGACCATAAAAATTGGGGCAGAAGGGGAGGGGAAGTACAAAACCCCCAAGCCTGGGAAGGGTGTTTAGGTAACTATCAGCTGCTTTCCAGATGGGTGGCCTTCGAAACAGCTTCTGTCTCTTGGGTGCTATAAGCTAACCTTGATTTTGCACTCTAAGAAAACAGATACAACCTTCTTTCTTTTCTCCACCCTTAGACCTCTATAAACACACTTGTAGGCACTGTGTCAAATTTATTAAAGGGGTATTTTAGAAAGCTGTTCTCTCTCTCTCTCTCTCTTTCTTCCTCTCTTGCTTTTTCTCACTCAGTTTAGAGGCTGCTGCTAGCTCCAGAGAAAACCCTTTAGTGTAATTTTATCCCACTGGATTGTTTTCCCATTAGGAATGGGAGCAGGCAGGCAGGCAGCAGTGTATAAAGTGAGATATTACCCTCCAAGGCATTAAACCATCAATGCAGGGCAATGCAGACACTTGTTCCTTCTTAGCCATGATTCACATAACCCTTCTCCCTGGATGGAGCTGTAACCCAGGTGGACGGTGTTCTAAATAAGAAGGAAGGCTTCCTAGAGAGATGGTGCAAATACGGCCTGCTCGCTGTGTACAGAAAACATGGGTTGTAGAACTACAGGCAAATGGGCACAGATTCAGAGCAGGCCTGTCAAGCCCAAGAAGGGTTGTCAACATCGTTCGTTGGCCTTTTAATAGAAGAACAGGAAGAACACAGTTCTTTCAAATAGCAATCCAAGTTCCATTTTTGATATGTGAATGAAAAGCAAGGTTGTCTATTCCACGTTGGCTAGCTTTATAGATTCTTGGTAACTTAGTTATGGAATGAATCTATTTTCTGGGTTTGCAGAATAGGTTGGTTCTGAACAACACCCTTAGGCAACTTCCCCAGACCACTAACCGACATTAAAATCAATCAGGTTTAGCACGTGGGAATGTAAATGCTTGGCCTTTACATTCAATGATTAAGTATCTTGCACAAAAGCAACTGCTAGGTAATGAAACAATATTTGTGTAAACTTTTCCTTTTCTTTTCTAGCATGAAACAGACTTTTTAAAAGTAGCATGTGGACCTTACTTTACAGCCTTCTGATTAAAAGTAGCGTCACCGAGTAATGAAGAGAAGCTTATGATGACAACACAAGGCAGCAATAATAGTAAAAAAAGCGTGTATCCAGTCTGAACATTTGGATGAGCGGACCAGACAGGTTTTGTTTTTAAATGGAAATATTTAAAGCATGCATTCTTTTAAAAAGCAGATTTAGGAGTTGTTCCCTGGCTAATAACTTACTCCAGGGCCAATCAACCTCAGCTATAAAGCATCAGTGCAACGTTGTGTAAACACAGTTACATCATCTTTAGGCTATAGGAATGTATTTTATTCTATCCTTGAAGAATATCCTGAAGCTTCCATTAATTCAAAATGCATGCTATGAACGTTCCACTTAAAATATCTATACAAAAAGAATGGCATTGTTTGCAAATTGAGGGAATTCCTGCAACTGAGTTAGTTTCCTGCAACGTAGGTGGAAATGTTGGTCTAATCTTAGCCTGATTCTATGAGGGACAAAATCTCCCTGTCTTGATTCACCTGGCACGCTAAACCATCAAGAATTGTTTTTGATTGCAGTAGGGTATAAATGCAATAAATATAGAAAATAAATGTTTAAAACCCTCACTCTGGTTGGGTTCCTAACTGCTATGGCAAAGCAGGTCAAATTGCACTGGGGTTTAATATGATGGCCTGGGTCCTACAATGTATTTCAACATTGGCGTGTTCATTGGCCTGATGCATGTAAACATCAGGTGAAGCTTCAATCATACCCTTCTGGCATCTTGACTTTTTTTGACCACACCCTGCAGACTCCCTGCTTCAGACCTAAGATAGCTCGCAGTGCAATCTTTCTCTCATCATTTTGGAGAAGCATTAAAGTGCATCTTTTTGTCTAGATTCTGCAGGTCACTCATTTTATGTATTAAATTTCTGTTTAACAATATTGCAATAATTTGATTTTTTTTTTAAAGGGGTTGGGTGTGTTTCCTTTTTGTTGTGGACCACTGTGGTGGCCTCCATCAAACAGGGTTAGAAGCCCTACAAAGAAGTAAATAGTAAATGCTACATCCTGGTGGATCCCTTTTGCCCCAGGTCAGACAACAGTTTTTCCCAGATCCTGGATGATTTCTGTATTAGGAGGATCTCTTTCCTGCTCTCCCTCTTCAGTTATTGACCACAGTTGATCTTGTCTCAAGTTTGTCAATCAAGATGACAGAACAGAAGATTAATTGCTTCCTTTTCTTCCCCCCTTTCTGGCTGCGGGTAGGAACTCAATATTTCTATTTGACTTGGGTTTTCCATCAGTGGTGTGTTGTGGTAAATTTAGACTCCAGTTTTAAAAGATACCCATTCAGGCACAACCACACTCTTTGTTCACCCAGATTGCATCCAGATGGAGACATATTTAGAACAGATCCAGTAGCATGAATGAGTTTTAGGTGAATAATTTGTGCCCATTGGATCCTGATAGGTCCACTTTGGCTCTGATTAGGTATGGATTCATCCTGGCTGGCCAGTGTTCATTTAATTCCAAAGGAGATAAGCTGATCCTGCCACATATGGAAGTCCTTTCACTCATTTTCTGGAATTTTAGTCATTTTCTGGAGCTGAGCCTCAAGCTTCCAACTTTCAGGCTGGCACTTGGAATGAATTTTGGAGGAAATCCAGGGAAAAAATGTAATGCAGGATCTTGAGATGTTGGATGTTGGACCCGGGCTAATTGCTGAGAGGAGAAATTGCTTTTCCTGATCTCCTTCTTACCAGGCTGAGGTATAACCTTCAGTTGATAGGCCTGACTGAAGCATGCTGAGTTGTTAATTTTTGGTTTTATTATCGTTGTGGAAAGTGCTCCGTCTTTGAGTCATGAACCAACCAACCAATCAACCATTCCCCACCCCCGAAGAAGATACATGGTCTGGGTTTGTGAGGTGTGATTTATACACTCATCTGTTTTCCATTACTGCTCAGATTAATTGCAGCAAGTTTCTCTGTGGTGAGAGGAGAGAGTTGGGAGAAGTGAAGGAAAGGAAGAATAATACTTTGGGAGGTGTGACTTCGGATGCTTTCTCAATGTCAAGCATGCAGAAAAAGAGGCTGGGCCCAATTTTTAACGTGATATATTTATATTCTGAGGAGTTGCAGCAGTAATAGTGCCAGCAGCATCCAGATGTTGGAATTTTTGAAAGTGGGGTTGGCCTGCTGCTATCAGTTTTTCAGAAACTTCCCTAGGAACTTCCCTGACTGTACAAACAGAGGTTCTTATAAATGTAAACGGACAGAGTTCCAACGCTTTCAAGAAACTTCAAGGTTATCTGCAGCTGGAATAGAGCCTGAATGCTTTTCTGCATATGTGTTCCAATTCTCAATCTGTCCAATGGAAAAGGAGCTTGCGTTCTCTTTCTTTCTTCTTTTTTGGAAAGAAAAAAGATAAACTTTTGATGGTGTGAAATGTGGATGTGGAAATTATGAGATGGCTGAAGAGAATATATGAGTGGTCTAGCCATCAACAGTAAAGGAACAAGCAGTCAAGATATATGCTCAGTAGACCAGCCACGAAGGCCTTGGAGAGGATATTGAAATGCTTTGATGTATCTATACCTATGAAGATCAGAATTGTGCAAGCCATAGTATTCCCTGTGACACTCTGTGGAAGCAAAAGTTGGACTTTAAAGAAGCAGGACAGGAGAAGTTTTGGTGCTTTTGAACTTTGGTGTTGGAGAAGACTCCTGAGAATACCGTAGATGGCCAAACCCCCCCAAACAAATGGATCATTAAACAAATCAACCCAGAGTTCTCACAAACGACCAGATTCAAATTGTCCTACTTTGGACACATGATAGGAAGGCCTAGCTCTCTGGAAAAGGTTCTAATGCTGGGAAAGGTGGAAGGAAAGAGAAGAACAGGATGATCAGTAACAAGGGGGATGGATTCATTTACAGTGATGATGGGTACAGATCATCATGGAGAAAATCTAAGAGTCAACACCAACTTGATGGCATGTAATCAAGTTGCACTGTGCAATCTTATCTAACAAGATGCAGCTTTCTTGGCTTCCCATGTTTCTATTAATTTCCATGGAGACACATCAGGTGGGGATTCCTCCTGTAGGACTTTTTGTGGCTCAGGGAGGCTTCAGAATCATGGAAAGATGCATACATAGAAGATGCTGGGGTTAATTCTTTTTTTCTCTATCACCATAACTTCTCAACGAAACAGCAAACTCGAAACAACACTTAAAAGAAATCTGAAAGGAATTCTAAAGCTTCCTGAGAAGGAGATAAGAAATCAGAGGCCTCTTTTGCTGGGAAAGAAAACCTTTACAGACCATTTTGATTTTTTACAACCCTAAGTAGGGAACAGACTTGTTTGACAACTCCCTGAATTAGTGTTTTGATTTGCTAATAAGAATACTGCTCAAACGTGGTACCAAGGCAGTGAGAATCTGGATGCCCTTTGCAGAGAAGTAACAGCATGGATTCAGTCAAACGCGCTTGCCTTCCCGTTCAGTCAGTTGAAACAAAACCTGCACAAAACATCCTCTATAATCCTTCGAGTCTCTAAGAGAAAAGAGGAATTGTTCATATCCTGAAAGCTTGAGCCACATGAACGTGGTCACGCAGGTCCCAAATGCCTGGCTGTGGGGATGAAGGAAAGGAATCTTTTCGGAAAACGATCTTTTGCTATGATGTGGCCCATGATTAATGAAGGAAGATAAGCTATCAGAAGGGCACATTGTGTAGCTCCTGCTCGTGCAAACTCTGCAGGAGAATGTAAACAAATACAGTCTCCATGGGGTTTCTTTTTTACATCCATGACAAGAAACAGGGATTCAGGTCCGTTTCTAAATCGGTCAGCTGTCTCATCCCATTAAAGTCCACGGTCATACTTTTGTGGACATTCAGGGACGCTGGGCAGAGCGGAATGCGATTTTTGCCAAATGGAGTGGAATGTCCTCCGACTTGTTAGCGTCATGGAACAGGATGACACCAGGAACATTTGAGCAGAGTTGGTGGTATTTTAAATGGTGTGCATGGGTGGGTTTCAAAATTATGCATTTTTTTTCATTAAAAAACCCCCCTGCCATGGTGATGCACCAAACAACTTCCCTATGTTATCATAGGGAAGAACAGTTCTACTCTACTCTGCCCCGGTCAGAGCAAAATGTGGAGTTAAAAAGGACAGTGACAAATTGGAGTGAGTTCAAAAGAGGCTACCAAGATGGTGAAGGATCTGGAAACCAAGCCGTATTAGGAATAGTTAGGGATGTGGGTAGGTTTGGCCTGTAGAAAAGATGATTGGGGGAGATAAGATAGCACTTTTCGAAGATCTGAAGGGTTGTCCCTTAGAAGAAGGATTTGACATATTCCTTATTCTCTCCTGCCCTACCCAGAGGGCAGGGCCAAAATCAGTGGGTTAAAACTATAGCTAGATATCAAGTGGAACTTCTTGACTGCATGAACTATAAGCCAGTGGAACAGGTTGCTGCATAAAATGGTGAGTTCTCCTTTGCTGGAAATTTTCAGACAGAGCCTGATCTGGGTTTGGTTCTTGGAGAAGGCTTCCTTTTTGAAGAGGTCTGAAAGGTGCTGTAGATCCAAAGACGGCTGGGTTAGGTGATGTTTATGGTCCCGTCCAACTCTATGATTCTATGTCTATTTCTCCATTCACCATCATATGTCAATAATAGTGTAATAATAACTACTCAGTGTGCAAAAATACGAATTAAGAACTGCCCTGTCCATGCTAGGATTCCATCATGGAAGCAAGGATAGAAATAGAATAGGTCCCAATTGGACTCTAAGTACTTTGTCCAATTAAGGTGGGCTGGTGCTTGACATCCAAAGGGAACATCTATCCATAGCAGCAGGGCTGACATTTTTCTTTGGGGCATCAGAATAAGCAAGAGAATGGTATTCTCCCCCGCCCTCTTCTGCTGGTTTCATCGTCTGCTCCTGTATTGATTTACTGCACTTCCTCCTGAAGCTTTTGGGGAGGTCAAAGATCTCTAGACATTAACCCAGAAGGGGAACCGTCAACTCATTTAGCACCAGGACAACCGGGTGTGGTGCCAAACAGCACAGTTAGAAGTCAGCAGACCATTGCAAGTCCTGAGGTTGTCTTGGGCAAAAGCCATCCTAAAGCTGGGGGAAGATGAGACAGGAAGAGATCAAATGCTAATTTGTAGATTGCCCTTGATCCTTTGAAAACTTATGGACAAAGATGGTTGAATGCAGGTGCCCATGAGATAGGATGCTGTATTTCAGGAGAGAGAGGAGAAGTGATGAAGTTCATCAGTGGTGGGGTGTAGTGGTGAAAACTAGGGCTTGGTAGACCCAGGTTCATGTCCATATTTAATCAAGGAAATCCACTGAGTCATCTTGGGTTGGTCTCTTCCTTTCTCAGCCCAACATACCTTCCATCCCTTCCAAAAAAAAAAGGGGGGGAGGGGTAGAATGACTTTTTCTCTTTTGTATGTGAATTGATGATTTTTATGCACAAGGGGCATGAAGAACTTCACGCAAAGTCTCCACCTTCTGACTGCTGCCACGCTCTAAGTTTAATCCTGCAATGCCCTGAAATGAGACCCCATCTTGACTTAGGGAGGAGGTGAATCAGCTAGAAGAAAGGCAGACAGATGAATGACTGTTTCAATCAGTTTAACTTGAAATTAAATGAATAAACCTAAAACCAGCTTGGTTATTCTTAAAGAGAGAGCCCTTACAGGCCTCACCCCTTGTAACCCCTTGTACAAGGGTTGTCTTCTAGCTAATTTTCTCTAACCACCTTCCCCACCGAGTCCTGGGACTTCCTTTTTCCTTTGTCCTTCTCTGTCTTTAACTCAGGCTACATTTATGCTGGCCATGGTGAAATATTTCTCAAAGAACGCTTGAAACTGGATAACTGTTCTGGTCACTCCAGTCTTTTACATACAGGTGCCTGTGTGTGTTTAGCAAGAAGCACAAACAAAGACTTGCTTTGTCTATTTTTTATTTCCCTTTATCAAGATATCAACACGTCCACACACACACACACACTATTTATTTATTTTAATGTATTTATTTAGCACATTTATATAGCCGCCCATCTCACAAAAAGTGACTCTGGGCAGCTTGCAAGCAAAATAATAATTAAAACCATATCACAATATATAAAAAAAATCAGACACAAATAACAACAGAAATAAAGGCATAAAGGAATAAAACATTAAAAAAAAAACCCAAGATAGGACAGACTTCATTTAGCCTCGTTCAACCACTTTGCAAGCTCACCATGGGATTTTAAGTAGCAATACAATGGAGACCTTAATATTAAGTAATTAATTCAAGACTGAAACCATGATCATATAACTACTACTTTGATGTGAATTGCAGTCCTTCCTTTTTTATCTTACACTCCACTTTGGATGAAAAGTTAAATAATACCATGCTTGTAACACTGACATCCTAAATGGCATGGAATACTGATAGAATGTTTATTGTTCTCCATGCATTTTCAATCCATGAAGCTTTTTCAATAATAGAAGGTTCCTCATTTTTAATCATATTCTATAAACGTTACCGCACTGAAATCTGCACTGAGATACTGTAAGACGTCGGATCATGATTTACAACATTGCCGTTAAAAAAGAGAAGAAAAACCGTGTAAGCAGCGATTCACTCTTGTGTCTGGGTAACGGCCTTTAAGGGGGACGCGGTGGCGCAGCGGCTTAATGACGCTGAAAGTTGCCAGCCAGAAATGGCTGATGCTTCGGCGGTTCGAGTCCAGCCTTCGCGTTAACAGGGTGAGCTCCTGTTTCCTCCCAGCTCCTGTCAACCCAACAGGTTGAAAACTTGCGTGAGTAGATAAATGGGTACTCTCACTCCGGTGGGAGGAAAAATGCTGGCAGCGCCTTGCACAGAGAGACGGGACCAGTTGCCGGTAAGTGCGAAACCGCGCTTGCCCGAAAAGGACGCGAAGCAACGGAAATCCCGCCTCCTGCGCTCGCCAGCTGGGCTCTGCTCTAGGAAGGAGGCTCTGGCAAACCACTTCCGAAAACAATTGCCTTGAAAACTGCAAGGAGTCGTCCAGGTAGTCACTGCAGGGTCAGTAATGACTGAGCACAGACAAAAAAAAAAAACGGCCTTTACGACGGAAACGTTCACCGCTTAATACACGAGGAGCAAATGGCTGTGGTTCTGGGTTTGGTGCTTGGAGAAGGCTTCCTTGTTTGAGGAGCTCTGAAAGCTAGACGCAATTCCACTCCAGAAGAAGAATAGCCAGGATCAGGGGAGGTGTTTGCATGCCTGTCGAATGTGGAAACAGTTTCGAGAGGATCAACAGGGTGTGTTGGTGTGTGCCTGTGTAAAGAGAAGGGGGGGGGAATCTCTAGGGCTGCCGTGCGCTTGGTGGCTCTCTTTTCAAATCCCGTTGGCTGCTTTGCATCCAAAAGGGGAGATGTGGAGCTGATGACAACCCGCCGCGAGGTCAAATAAAATACCAGAATCAAAAAGTGCTGAAAGATGAGAACAGGTGAACTGTTAATAATAAAACCCCAGCTCCGTCTTGTCTGTGATTTGGACAATGGGTGATGAAGAATGGGTGGCATTTGCTTATCACTGAACTGGAATTATAAATATATGCAAGTTTTATTCCCAACTTTCCACCATTGCCTTTTGTTTGATATTTTTCCATTGAGTTATGACCAGTACTGTGGCATGGCGTCCAAGCTTTTTTCATCCTCCTCCTCCTCCTCCTCCTCCATTACTATGAAAAAAATCTCCTTCTCCTTCTCCATTATGAAAAATATCTCCTCCTCCTCCAAAAGCAATGTTTGAAAAGTGGCCACGGGGGCAGGTGGAAGCAAAAAAGCAATGAGTAGGTAATATAGGAAGTGAGATGTTGATCAGTTGGAGAAGACAAATATTATGCTAGAAAAAGAATATAATTTCTGGAACCTGAGGGACAGTCTACATAATGTGGGTTGTCTGCCTGGTCAATTTAACAAAGTTTCATTGATGAAAGTTTTAGTTGTGTGAAGCTGTGGAGCACAAGCATAATTTCGTGTGGTCCAGCCAAACACACACATGCTTCCTCTTCCATATAATGTTATGACTCTCAGAAATGTTCCTATTCTTATCTGAAATTGCTATTTTGGCATTTATGAAATGTATACCAAGGTCCCAAAAGCTACGAGAGTGAATCCTGATTAGACCTTGGATGGAAAACCACAGCTGGGGGATAGATTGGCAAGTTGGAAAAACATTCTTGAAGAAGACAACAAGCTACTTCTGTATGAGTTCCCCGCTCTCCAAACCCTACAGGGACATGCTCTGTGGTATTCAGGAAGTGAGTGAGCATAACTCGATGGGGTTTTGTAGCCTGCTTACAATTTTAATATCTCCAACCTGAAGAACAGTCTCACAAAGCTAGCTGATGAGTTTTTTAACATCTTCACTGGGAAGTGTTCAAACTTCCAGTATCCAAGGGAGCAATGCCTTGTCTGTTGGTGTGTTCATTGCTCTCAATCGTTTCCTCCTGAAGAACATTGGTTGGGGCTGGTTGTTCTTGAGGGAATATTCTTCCCCAGGAGGTCCATGGATTGAGAGAGACCCTTATCTTGGGTCCCTAATTTTCAGAGGAAATGTAGGTTTAGACATAGTCCCTCCTGTTTTGCAGCAGAACTTTCAGATCCCCAGGTTTGGAGGACAAATCCTGTGCCACCCCTCCATCCAAGCCATTGGATGATTGAATACTGATACCACTCAGACTTCCAAATCCAGCCAAATCTTGCTTTGGGCAGCAAATCAGCACTTTTAGATTTCTCCCATTGGTGTTCCAAGTTTCTAAAGCTGAGACCTTTCTAGCTCAAAGCACTCTGTTTCAAATTTAAAAGTCTCTGGAGTTCACAACAGCAGATCCAACATTACTTGAGAGATTCCTTCCTGCTTCCGATGGTTCATTGGAAGTCCTTTAAGATAGATAGAAAAGTATTGGAACATTTCTGGTAAGGTCAGAACCATGGACTGGTTCCTTCAAGCCCAAAGTGTTTTGACTTAAAAGTATTCAGTGCTCCTCTAATCTCCACCTTTAAGTATTGAATTTATTATTGTTATAATTTTTTATAACAATTATATTGTTATTGTTTTATTGTTGGTATTAACAATAAAACAATTGGTATTATTGTTATTTAATTTTTCTCAAATTAAAGAAGATTGTAGATTGCTCTAG